>RSEF01000004.1:33735832-33764057 GCA_003993805.1 Himantopus leucocephalus | reverse complement strand
TCCTACGATTTTAAGGTGTGGACATTTACTTAATCCTTTATTTGCTTAAAGGGACAGCTGAGATTTACACGTTTAAGAACCAACAAAAAAATAAAATGCCAGAAACTAGTATTACAGGAAAGCTAATGCTTTGAAAGGTGACAAGAAGGAGGCACTATGCAATGAAAAGAAAATTCATAACTTTATTGGTAAGTAAAAGGTTTGAGAAAAGTACAGACAAAACTATTTTTTTAATGCTAGTTACTTAGCTTGTTACTTTTCAGGTGAAACATGGTGAATTGGCTAGAAACTTCCTCATATTTATATACACAGGTGGAATAAAGGTATTTTCATTTTCCATGTTCTTTCTCCATCCACATCCAATCTTTTAAAGCTGGTAATTCAGCTCATACAAACACAGGACTGTAAGTGATCCACGGCAATGCTAAATCCAGTTGCCGTTCGATGCTGTTCAGACCTGCTCTACTGATAAGAACTACAGCCTTAAATGTTTACCAGATCTAGTGCAGTAACTGCATGCTGTGCAGGCACTGCCCTAGCATTCCTAAAATTTAATTTTAATTCCACTGTTGTTAAGTCCAAAGAATGACAGTTGAGGACAATGTTCACACCACCTAATTTTAAGTCATAAGTCCTAGTTGTCTTCTACCTTTGACTCTGACAACTCTGCTCTGCAGCAACGGAGATTGCGAGGAGCAAAATTCAAAGCTTTGCTCCACGTCTCAGGTCCCTTATCTTGCTCCCTCCCGTGCCTACCACTCCACTTACCTTCTTTGTGGAGCCTGGCAGGCTGCCTGCTTTGGGGAACAACTAACATGCAGGGCTCTGGAGTGCAGATCTTTTCTAAAAAAAGGCAGAGTTCATTTGGTCTTGACCTACTTCTGGGACAAGAACAGGCCATGGCATTGTTTGCTAATTACGAAATGTTTGGAAGCTGTTCATCTTTACTTTGCTTCTCTAAAGCATGAATGCAGCTCGTCCAGGCTTTTACAGCTGTGGATATTGTACATGCCTTCACTTTTGAGAAATGAGTAAAAATGTCAGGCCAACATTTTGAACAAGAAGAAAATAGCACGTATGGAGGGGGAACGTGAGTCTAAATGAATACAGTGGCAGTTAAGCTGTAATCTATGGCCAACTTAATTACTACTCTACAATACTATAACAGGGAGGAAGTCTACAAACGTTTTGAAAGAAGTGACCCAAAGGAAAAAATTGAGAACAGGTGACCTGAATGACACTAGAATCAACTTCTGGTAGATGAAAGACACGCTAGAAAAACATAAAATAAGAACTGGTAAAGCACTTGTGCTGGATGAAATCCATGAGGATGTGCAAATACTAGTGTCAGAAAGCATAAAATATTTTATATCTTAACTGAGCTCTGAAGGAGGATGTAACATCTTGTTAAATCAACTGGTATCAACAAGCACCCAAGACTTCCTTCAGTTTTGAAAGAAAAGCTATGAACTTTAAATTAGTTGCAGAGGGCGAACAAGCTTATCTGAATTTAGTTGAATTATGCTTCCCAGCTAGAGGATGATAGTGCAGGGAAAAAGAAAATATTAGCACCTGTGGGATATGGAGAGAGAGAGGAAAAAACTCCACAAAGTACAGGCAATTATGACCCATAGGCAGTGAGGTGTAACAGGAGCCGGACTGTACCAAACACAGTAATGAGACAGTATCTCTGTAGCTCCATGATTTTCCAAACTTGTTTAGCTGTATTTTTTTTGGTCAGCAAATGCCAGATGGATAGCATAAATGCTTTATAGTGCCTATTTTTAAGCATAAATTAAGTAGTACTGTGTGCTAATTTGACCCATTTGTGGGAGAAGATTACTAAAAAGTGTCAGTATAAAACCCTCACAGTTCGCAAGAATCAGTTTGCTTGGAAGGCTGGGGACAATATTGGTTAATCTCATACTCACAACTATTTAATTGAACACTTCAGAAAGAAAAAATGGCTGCAGAATATAATGTTTGCAACACTGAAAAAGCATATGGCTGCGTACCAAAATAAGTTGTTGGGTAAAGCTTCTGCTGTAAAGGAGTGCCAGAAAGGAATGCCCATCTTATCAGATATAGACATGATTGGCATAATAATCATCAAATTGGTTGACAGTAGAATAACATTGGTCTGCATCGTGGGTGGTCAGAGATTAGCCTGCTTCTATTTGCACTCTTGACGGATGAGAGGAGAGGTAGCACGCAGCCTTGAGGTACCTTATGTGTGCATAAGGCTCCTAACATCTTGCAAGCCAACAGTGATGACAGTCACGAGCAAGATGGGAGTTAGAAGGAAACCCTGTAACTCAGGGCTAAGCTAAACATTTAATTTTTTTCTTTTTTTTTTCTTAATTTGAATGCAAGCAACTCCATACAATGCATATAACCCAATTACTTTACAACACTTCAGGGGAATTATAATAGGGAAATTACAGTAACTATAAACAAGCATGAAAAATATTATTGTAATTTTAATCCTGGAGACAACTACAGGACAAAGTAAACAAACTATTCATGGAAGGAATACTTACTCTTGGAATGCTGTCCCAGTAAATCTAAACAGAGATAAGGATTGTTTGTTATTTCTTTAATGTGTTTGGGTTTTTTTTAATTCTTTTTAAACGGAGTTTTGACTAGCACAGTAACTTCTCAGTTAAATAATATTAGAAAATAAATATCACAGCAGACAACGTGATCTAGCAGGTGGGACACTTGGCTGAAAGGCTGAATGTTGAGGGTCTGCTCTCAGTAGCACCTCCTGGCCTGCTGTGATGTCAGACAAGTCACCTGCGCTTTGAAGTAGCAGCTGATTTGGACTTTGGATTTAAGACTACTTTCAGGAACTATGGTTACTCATGAGCCTTCATATCAAGCTCCGCCTGCCCACCCTTTTCTTAACACAACTGTGTTTTCTTATTTTCCTCATCTACACGAATGATGAGGATATTATCTTTGCCTTTGATCGCGTGATTCTGTGCTGACTTCACTTAAGCTCAGCGACCGCTGTTGGGTGGGTAACACACACCCTCAGTCTGGTTTCTGAAGCGGACTCTGAAGTGCAGAGTTATTAAAAACCCCTAAATGTTTGCAAAATTGAATCCTGCCTGCTACACTGCTGATTGTACAAACAGGAGTAATCTTAAATGAGATTCCTGAAGTGCCCACCTATTTCCATACGTGACTTCTGCAGGTCAGTGCCTGGGGTCACGCAGAAGAAGGCTGATAGTAACGCTGCCAGCTATTTTCATCTCAGTCATTTCTAGAGATCTTAGGTGCTACTTTTAAAAAGAAAGATGAAAGTAGCTTTTTTTTTTTTTAGTGTGGGTCTTCAGAATGTAAGTTACATCCAAAAAAAAGACATCTCTATTTTGTTTCTCTGGCCAATGCAGACTAGGCTTAACTGTGGGCCCAACAATAACACATTTAAATTAATACCAAAGCTCATTGCTTCAAAAGGAACAGGAGCTAACACTAAATTTGCCAAAATACAGAAAATTAAATCGATTTAAGTTATTCTCAAAGAAGACGCCCAGACATACATTCATGACTAAAATACATACCCCCAATCATCCAAAAAAAGTCCCACCAAATCTATGAAATTACAGCTAAATTAGAAATACAAGTATAATTATAACCCTTTTCTGTTTTCTTCATGAGTTTCCTGTAACATTCTTAACCAAAACAACTCAGCGTTGAGCAGTCTTCTCGAGGTCTGGCTCTCGCTGCAGTACCTGTTCCCGAGAACTGTTTGTATTCGTTTATCACACGAAGACATAAAGGTGAGGCTGCATCTACTTTACTCTGTATTTCGCAGCTGGACAGGGGAGGAGCAGGACAGGGACACGGGTGAGCGATGCCAGCCCTCTCTGCCGGCAGACCACCCCCCCCCCCGGCTTTGGATGGACCTGGATGGTCCACTGAGACCCCACTCTGCCCCTTCCTAAAGCCCACGGGCGCTTCCACGAGGTGAGTCACCCACTCGAGGCACCTCAAACCCGGTGGCCTCCCCACCCTGCCGGATGGGGGACAGGCCTCCCCCACACTCACTTCGACCAAGGGGGAACCTCGCTCGGAGGACCCGGCGGCTGGTCGGGCGCTACCTGCCCGCGTCCCCCGCATGGGGACGGCCGAGCGGGCGGCTCGCCCCGGCGCCCAGCCTTGTGTAACCGCCACGGCGGTAGCGGGAAGGAAGGGGCGGGCGGGAGGCGGGCCCCGGCGCGGCGAGCCGCCCCGCTCGGCAGGGCAGGGCCGGGCGGTGGGTCTGTCTGGAGCGGGGCGCCCCCCAACCTCTACCGCACCGAGGCGAGCCGAGCCTGGCAGCGGGGAGGGCGGCTCCGCTCCGGTCGCTTCTGCCCGCGCCCAGCCCTGCGCGGGGCCGGGGGGGGGGAGCTGCCGCCGCCGCTCTCTCTTTGTGTCCGCGGGGACGCCCGCTGCTCCCGGGCTGCCGAGGAGGTCGCTGCTGCTGTGGCGTAGCCGGGAGAGGTTGGCGGGGAGGCGAGCCCCGGCGCAGCGGCAGCCATGGGGCTGCAGCCCCTGGAGTTCAGCGACTGCTACCTGGACAGCCCGTGGTTCAGGGAGCGGGTGAGAGCCCACGAGGCCGAGCTGGAGAAGACCAATAAGTTTATCAAGGAGTTGCTCAAGGATGGGAAAAACCTGATCGCGGCCACCAAAAGTGAGTGGAGGGGCGCGGGGGGGGGAGACGCCGGGTCGCTGCGGGGGCGGCTCGGGGCCCGGCGCCGGGAGGTTTCGCCGCTGAGCCAGCGGCGCTCGCTTTTGTTGCGGTGAGTTTTGCGCTGGCTCTCTCCAGCCTCTCCCTTGGGTCCGCCACCAGCCGCTTTGGGGACATAGGTCCTCTCCAGCCCTTCGCCGTGGAGAGGGGATTACGGATAGCGGCGGGAGCGCCAGGTACCTCCGCTCCGTGTACAACCGCATCTGCCCGGAGTCTCTTGGCCGGGCCTGGCGTATGTGTTTGGCGGTGCCGAGCCCGGAGCGGGCTACGGTGCTAAATCCGCTGAGAACGGGGTTTCAAGTTCTGCCGGTGCGTTGCAAAGCTGAGTGTCTGCGAATTGCATATCTCAACATAATGATGTACGTGTATACGCATTTGTAGTCTGTGAAGATGCTGCTGAAAAAAAAAAAATCAAGCATGTTCAGGAATTACCGGACTTACAGTTCTGTGGTGACAGCATTAGTTACCAGTTCTATGTCTTTGGCCTCCTAAAATGCGATGGTGTTTTTAATTTTGCGTTTTGCCCATTGAATATATGTATATTTCTATATTTATTGTTAGCTATGCTGTGGTTTGTGCAGGAATCATGTTATTTTCCTCGAATAACCATGTTAATTCATGTTCTTAATGTAGTATTGTGGTAATATAATTTCTTCCATTTAACTTACAACACCGTAGTCTAGTGGGATGATTGACTATACCAGTTAGTCAAATAAACACACAGCACTCTGGCATGGTGTTCTCAAAAGTGTACTGCATCTTTGGTATCATGGAAAACCTCTGAAGGCAAGGAACCAGGCTTTCAAGGTATTTCCCTTAAAGTAAATCAAGAGGGATTTGGCCAGTGGTTTGAGCAGCATAGCTGCCTGGATATGGTGAGGGTTTTAAAAACTGAGATAACTCATTTTGTACAAGTAAAGATACATTCTTTACTGGTTTTGTCTCTGTTTGATGTGCCTGGGTAAAAAAAAAAAAGTAGAAAATGCCATGTCAAATTTCACGTTTGACTTTTATTCTTTGGCCAGTTAATATTCAGTTATTGCAAATTGTGTTCATTGAGGATTATTTGAAATCTGTGACTTGAAGTGTCAGTATAAATCATGTTAACTTGGAGTGTAAAGTAGAAAAGTGTCCCTAAACTTGAATAAGAACAGTAGAAGGAAATCATTCCACTTCACTTCTGTTCCTCGAGCATCTAGATGGTATTTTGGCAACTGCCCCAAACCCTTGGTTTCTCATATACGGTTACATATACAGAACTTAATTTGAAAGTGTGGAGCTGACGGTGGTGAGGAAAACCCTAACTCATATGAGCCTCCTATCCACAGCAGAATCCTGTGGTGATAACTTTGGCTTGGTGTGCAGTGCACGGCGCGCTGAGTTGTGTGTGGTGGGAGCCAAGGGAGTAAGCGTGCCAAGCAGAGCCACCTGGCCTGAGAGTGCTTAATGAAATACTTAGGGCTAGCCCACGAGAAATATTTAGAGAAGCTGTCTGAGATCCTGTCTGATGTTCAGGTCTAAGCAATGTCTTCCTTTTTGAGATGACAGTCAGAAATTTTCTTCTGGAGATTAAGTGCTATACCTTACGTTAACAAATATCTGTGCTTCAGCATACTTGTTTGAGAAGTGGAAACAGAGATTAGATCCTTTCTTGTACATCTCAAGTTTCTGCAGTTGTCTCTCCCCTTTAGAGTGCCCTGCGTGACAGTTTTGGAGCTGAGTTGACTTCCTCTGCCACTGGTGAAGCAGTGCCACTGTGAAACAGACATTAAAAGACAAATTGAACCAGGGGAAACACAAGGAGGAGTTAAAACCCATTATAACCCTAGTGGTTGGGGTATTGGTCCTCCTTGTGTTTTCAGAAGAAAACATTGGCATCTAAATTCTTTGTGGAACTGGATTAATTTGCTGTCAGGAAACCAAATTAGATTAGTATTTGTTCCAAAACCCAAGCTTGAGAAGTGCTCTAGACAGAGCTAGCTTATTCACCTCTGTCAAAACTGCATTTTCTGCACAAAGACCGGCTTGCTGCAGTCTAGAGAATGTGATAATAAAGTAGGGCATTTCGAGAGCTTAGATGACTGCCTCTTAGAAAACAGATTACAATTTTTGGAAAACGGTTGTAGTCTTTGAAACAAAATATGTAATCTTAATAATAGCTAAAGTACTTCTCTGTTTCTAGAACCAGGTAAATGACGAAATTTACATCTGTTTTAATTGATATGTGAGCACAATAAGCTTTTCTGAATGGGCTATAAAATATAAAATGTAGTAGGGGCACTACTGTTCTTAAATCTGTGGGAAATGAAGTGACTGCAGTGAAGGCTGCCTGCGTTTCCCTCCCTTAGCTCTTTCCTTATTTCACTTGTAAAGCAGCGGCTTACAAGAAATGTTGTGAGGATTCTTTAGGTGTGAATAACTGATGTGATTGAATAGATCTCACTTCCTGCTTGACAGACAGCCTTGTAAATGACTTTGATGCCGCCTGCACTGGGTTACATCTTGAGAGGTGGTAAGCAGATACTGCTGCCACTCCCTCTAATCAAAGGAGTAATCAGTGTCTCACAGGTCAAACCAGTAACATGATGTGGATCCTCTCCTTGGCTCCTTTCCATTGGTCTCCTCAGCTGCATGCGTGTGTATTTTCCACCTAGAACTCAGAAGAATTGATTTTCATTAGTACAGGACTATACAGCTTGGAAAAAAAAAGAAGGATCTTTTGTATTCTTAAATTGTTGAGTTTCCAGTATGAAACATACTTCAAGTGTATCTTTACGCTTTTAAGTTTCAGTTGTTTCAAGAATCTGATAGAAAGATAAACAAGACTGACTCAAAGCTGTCTTGTTTCCTGTGTAATATTTTGAATCACCGAGTTGCCTAGTTCAAGCTAAATATTGGAAGAATGAATAAACAATAGGTGGCTCTTTCTTTTTTTATGATAGTTAAATATGTTTAAAAGGAGTACGGAAAGACATTTTCTTTTTCTACTGTTAGTGATCAGTAAATACAAGCAGTATACACATACATCCTTTAAAACAGAAATGCAGTATTTCTCAGGGGATTCCAGTTCAGTTAAACAGGTGAGGATCAAAATAGTTTATCAATAACTTCTGAATGGAGTTAGTTGTTCTTCTGTTGAGAGAAACTGAATTTAAAGGTGCCTGATAGGAGAATCCTTATTCTGAAATGTCAAAGGAACTTGAGAGGTTTAGTTGTGAGCTCTTAAAATATCTGAGATGCAAATTGTTGGAAGCTAAAGAATACACTGGATAAATACTACATATTTGCTTCTGAATTTTTCTCCCTATGTTGGTCCAACTGTTGGTCTCTTGACATGAGTGTGAAATTTTTTGGGGGTTTTTGGAGGTGAGACCTTTTGGTAAGCATACAGCAGGAGTTGCCACTTTTTATGAGACCTCAGGGAGGAGTACAAGGAGTCAGGGGCATCTCATGGAAGGGTTTGTAAAGAATACTTGTGAGTGCGTGCTCACAGCTATTCCACATGCCTGAAAGCAGAGCCTCTCTGTTCTTGGATTTAGGCTCAAATCAGAGTAGAATTCCATTTGGGTCAACTGTGGTGACTTTGTAACAGGCTGGTGAAGACAGAAGAGAGAGAAGGCAGGAAAACAGAAACGTTGAGTTCCCTAGGAGGCTTTCAAGGGATGGTCCATATGCAGTGCCTATCTAAGGGAAGCCTAGACAAAGTTTGATAGGGAAGGGTGCCCCACGTGGGCCTCTCAGCTAAAATGCGTCATAAAGCCTTTCATCAAGTCAGCATCATCTGCTGTCACGTGGGCATCACAGTATTCAAATACTCATCACTTGTGCTAGAATGCAGAGCAGCCACCTTCCGCCACTTGCACCCTGAGGAACTTGCTACCCAGTGGCTCCATTGTGCCTTTTCACTGGGGTAGACCTGTCCCTTATTATGTCGCTGTCTCTGTTTCGGCTGCAAGCAGGGTATTTCCTCCTGTACCCTCAGGTTTTGGGTTGTGAGCTCAGTTCTGTGACGTCTTGGCCATTGTATTTGGTGCAGCAGAGGAGGAAACCAGACACAGTGCCGGTCTCTGCAGGCAGCTCAGTGTGCTCAGGCTTCTGGCGACTACTTTTTATTGCTATATTTGTTTTATGTTTTTTTACAGAGGAGTTATTCCTTGCACTCTACCAGACAGAATACAAAACAAGAGCCAAATTTCTTTCATCTGTAGAAAGAGTTTGTTGGAATATAAGGAGTTACTGATAATTGTTACTGAAGAACACTGGAATACCCCAGGGAGTATTTCTGCATTCATGAGAAAAAAAAAATAGTCAATTCTCTTTCCTTTTCTCTGAGGTGTTATTAGTCACCGGTCACTTACAAGTTTACAATCAAGAAGTTAAGCAGACTGGCAGTCTTGTTGGCAATGGGAATAAAGCCATTCACAATCCCATCTTCAGCCTACTAGAATAGGCTGAGTATATCTTTTAGCAAAGTCGACTAAAGAACGTAACCCAAACCCGAGACCCAATCTGATGTGTGGTCGGCCAAACCCCTGTTCTTTTTCTTGGCCAGTTCTCTTAGTGGGTGGTGGTGGTGGTTGACCTCTCGGATACTGGCCTAGGTAGGCTTTTGGTCTGACCCGGTGTGGATATTATTATGTAACTGTAAAGGCTGTTGTAATCCACATAATAACACAGCACAAAACCACTCAAATCACTTGAGCCATGGTGTTTTTTCTTCTTAAGCACTAGTTGTCCATTTTTTAAGCTTTCCTTAGTATAATCTGCACTTAAGAAACCGCTTAGCAGAATGTATAGTGTGTGCTAGCTCTCAAAGCCTTAGAAATTTTCTGCAACAGAAATGTTGTTCTCGTGACACTCCAGTACATGTCAAAGAAGTAAGGTAAAACAGTTAATGTAAGACTCATTAATAACTTCTAGAAAAGAAATGGACATTCACTAAAGATTTAGAAAGAATCCAAAGACTGAGTAAAAACTAATGTCATTCTTACTTTTCGAGGAGGGGGGAGCAGGGAATACTGTGAGAGGGCCTCAGTTGAACTCGTGTGCAAAGTTTCCTAAATCAGCAGTGATTAGTTAGGACTCTATCTTTGATTATTTCACCTTGAATTCAGTGAGACCTGTGAATTAATAAATCTTCATGTTTAGTGTTTTAGAAAACCATTTTAGTTTTCAATTAGTACCTCAAAAATGAGCTTTATTTCTGTTGTAAGGCGTGCTTTAGATGTGATAACAGGAAGCAAATAAATGCTCTAAGTGAACACTCTGAGATTTAAATTTGAAATATACTGTGTTAGGGCACAGTTAGATAAAAGTTACTGCTAGAGCAGCGCTAGATCTTGTATCACAAAGGCTACTGAGCAGTATATACCTTTTTAAAAAAACCCTTTCTGTTGGAATTCAGCTCAATAATGGAAACATTAGAAAACTAAGGCAAACGGGTACTTAGGGGCCCATCTGATACAGCTTTGCCTTAAGAGAGAACTGCTTATAATAACATAATGTTGCTTTTCACTTCCCTTCAAAATAATTGCCACAGCTAGGGCCTAATTAACTCAGACAGTACCTTTTTTTCTGCTTGTAGATAAAGTTGCTTCTGTATAAGGATCAGGGAGGTGCTTTCTTATAAGAAAATACTCTGCAGAACATTGTGTTTTGCTCCACCCGAAGTAAAGCATTCATTACTGTGTCAGTAGCTATAAAAAGTGTCAAGCTCATTCTGTGGAGGATGCCAGTTTGTCATCTTGAATCATGTCTCTTCAGCTTGGATTACTAACTAGCTCCATTACCTTCTTTGTCCTGTAGATGTTCCACTGTTCTTTTTTTTTTTTTTTTTTTTTTTTTTTTAANTAAAAGTAGAGTATTGTGCTAGTGAACTAGAAGATGTGATTTCAGAATATATGAATTTTCATGAATTTATGTGCATTTTTCTCAGTGTTAAGAGATGTGTCAGGCTGTTGTTAAATGGTGTGATTCTGTCTTTTAATCGTTTGGGGGAAATATGTGATTTTTCAGCTTTAGATAAACTGTGTAAGCGGTCATTAAAGAGGACATCAGTGATTAGTGTCATTGTCAATCTTCAGGACAAAACCAATAGAAATAAGTAGGGTGTTTTGAAATTTTTAGAGAAGTTATCTAGTAGATTATGTGGGATAGCTTTTTTTCCTGATATTTTTCTTTTTCAGTGACAAGCTTTTTAGAAATATGATGTTGAATTTTATGGAATCTGAATCCATCTTAAGGAGTTGGAAAAATGGATGGATTTGTCCTACAGTCTGTAAAGTGCAAACACGTGGTGGCAATTAAATAAAGAAAAATAGACCCACTGCTAAGGCTGCAGGTGTATGCAGTTCCTAAAATTATCCTATGCTTGCCAGCTCTGTATTGCAAAAACATTGCAAATTTTAACAAGCAGAGTTTAAGACACCCGTACCAGTTCTCAAGTCAGTCTAAAATCAATGTCATAGTATTTAGTGAGGCAGAACGTCTCTTTCTGATCGGTACAGATTTTTTTATAAGGCGGCAGGATGGGGAGGTGACCTGCTCTGGAGTGTTATTTTTTTTTCTTTTTCCCCTCTGATGTACAGCAAGGGGAGTAGTGTACAGGCGAGGTGTTCTGCCCTTGCTTTAGACAAGGAGCGCTTGGAAACATGTTTTGGAATGGCACGGAAGAGCTGCATCCCAGTACTTCTCCCTGGTTGTTTTTTAACATTACATAATTAATGTATATAGTTTACATTGACTTTAGTGCTTTTGTTTTACAATACCACTTTCAGTCACTATTGCAGCACTTAACATGTTAACTTAAAAAACAGAGGCTTGGCTGTTTGAGGGAGATAGTCCACAGTGTGTGAATCTTGGCAATATGCTTAATATTTTGATAGGGTGGGTTGTGGCTTTTTGAGATAATTTTTATGACTTGCTTATGTTTGATGGGGTTTCCTTTTGGGTCTAATGCCACTCTTCTGAGTTTCCAAACCGGATTTGCTGTTGTTCTATGACAGTTGTTCTTGAGATGGTAAGACATCCTCAGTGTTTTGATCATCTTTTAAAAGTCTTCGTGTTTTTGAGCTGGCAAATTAAGACACTTTGAGCAGTTGAATGCTTTCCTGGAATATTTAGTGAGTGTAAAATATATCATCAGATGAACTTGGGCACACATTGGCAGAATAGTTTAAGAAACTGCTGTTTAGGGAATTAAATATTTCTCTCTGCTGGTGGTTGCTGCCACCCACTGTGGTTGTCAGTTTTAATCAGCACCCAAAATCTGTCTTGTTGCTAAGTCAAACCCATCTTCTTTGCCAAGTTTAAACTAAGCCATCGTATTTTGCAATGAGTTGAGGGTAGGCACATGTGCTCCATCCCAGCAGCTCCTGTGTTGGTTGTACCCTGTGGATGTAACTTTGATAGAAGAGAGAGAGGGCAGCTACAGTGGCTGCAATTTAAAATGCCCCATGTTCTAACATCTAAGATAGATGTATGCCTGCTAGCCAAAGCACATGTTTAGATATCTTGCTGGGAAAGAAGATACTACAAGGGGAAGTCTGTGGCTGGGTTTATGTTATCCTCAAATTATTTTTCAAAACAGACATTTTTGGCAAATTTCGGCAGACAATCTCAATGTCACATTCTTGTTTTCTGTACCTACTTCCACCTTTGGATGGAGCTTCTTGCAGCCGCCCTGTTCTTTGTGAATGCCTCTTACTCCTCCTGCTCTGGTTTTCTTTCATCCCTTTGTTGTTCTTTTCCATCCTGTGTGTTTGCTTATCTTTCAGGATAAAAATAGATAAAAGTAGAGAGAAATCATCCAGGCTCTCAGAAGCATTGCAGGCCAAGGCCAAATCAGAAGTTCCTGTAAATCATTCCTGCTGGGGTTATGCTCTGTGGGAAAGAGCAATGGGAGGGAAAAATAAAGTACAGAGATGGAAAATGACAGTGTTATTAAACAGATTGTGGTTTTACTACTGCCTGCACCTTTGAATAAATGTCCTGTTGTTGCCTCTGTAGTCGAGAGGACTGGGCAGGTGGAGGTTATCAGCTCATTAGGTAGGTCAGAGAGAAGGCTTTGCCTCTCAATAGATCTAGTTGTTGCAACTTCCCTTAGTTCTCTCCAGTTTTTGTGTATACACCTGGCTGGTCAGGACTGCGTGTCCTTGAAGAGGAAAAAAAAATGCTTTGTTTAATTTGGCAAGGAAAATTGAGTGTCCAGGATGAAACTGAGTAGGACTGTGTATCAGACCTGGGCCTCTGAGGATGTTGTAGTGTGTGTGATGTCCAGAAGGAGATTCCCAGCCACTTTGCTGCTGGTGAGTGTTTTTTATCTTTGAAATGTGCCATTTCCTCCATTAGGCTTATGCATGTGGGCTTAGAAGTGATGAACAAATTCATCGTGAAGAGTCTGAAGCTTATGTTGCACTTGCAGTGTTTCAGCCTTAAGAAAAATTAGACTGTAATGTATCAAATCTCAAAAGTTGGGCACTGTTCCCAAGTAGAGGGAGAGCACCTTATTGTTGCTCGTTTGTCTTAATCTGTGATTTTATGAGTCATTAGAAAGAGTCCCATGCTTTGAAAAATATTAATAATATTTGAATGTAGGTATGATGGAACAAAAAAAAATTGGTAAGGAAACTTGTAGCAGATTTAAATGAAAATATGATTGCTTAGACAATTTTTTAAAAAAAGTCCCATCATCTAGCGAACAGGTGGAGAGGCGTGCTGCCAGGTCACCAAGGACTTGAGAAAACCTTTTTGAAGTATCATTTTGGCAGTAGGTCACTGTTCTTGGAAATCTGTTATGGGGCTGAGTTTGTAACTCATGTGGATTAACAGACTGTGAATGCTGCCTACTTTCAGCCTTTGAAATGCATCAGTGCTCTGAGAACAAAACAGTGCAATTTACATTGTCAATACTTTTTTTTCCTGTTAAAATCTCAGGTTGTACCCGCTCTCTGTTGAAAGGGCCTGGTCCAATTGACAAGCTCGGTTACAAGACTAATGACTGTTTATCCAAAGCTTTTGTCTGTTTAACTCTTCAGCCTGCAAGCTTTTCTGGCACAAAGCTGACTTTCTTCCAGTCTGCTCTTAAACACTCTTGCTCTCTGGTAATATTACTGCACTTTTATTGTGTGTCACTTTCCTTCGTGCTTTCAGTTGTTTCAAAATGCACAGTTTCAGATTTCTGTTGTGCCTCTTGCCTAGCTGTTCCCCTGTTCCAGCAGATTTCAGCACCTTTGCTGAAAGAAATAAAACTACCTGGATGTATTGCATCTTTCGTTACTTCTTTTACTTCTAGAAGTAAAAGAATCTAATGCTAAAAGGAATCTGCAAACACTCCTTTGTCCCATGGCCAATTTTTGCTTTACAAAACACATCTGCGTGTCTACCAACACTGTTATTGCTCTTCCCGTGGGGTTCTGTAGGGTGGCACCTGAGGGGGAAGGCTGCCCTCCTTGAGGGGTAGGGAACTAGCTAGTCAAGCATGAAAATTTATTATTAGCACCTGTTTCCTCCTACTGCAGTGTTTTGCTATGTTTTATGGAGCTATGGGACTAAGCTGCAAACATTCAGATCCAAGTTTTTGTGTAGTTAATATAACAAAGTAGGGAAAGGTCTGTATTACACCCTTGAATCCCATGTGTAGGAACTTGGTCCTCTGTTCAGGTGAATTTTGCTGAGGGCCTAGAGCAAAATGGAAGGAGATTTGAACATAGATAAGCCAGGATATTATGGTTTAAGAGCTGAAATGCTCTGTCTTGGAAAGACTCATCCATCTGTTGCAGAGCCCAAGCACCTGAGGACTGGTGGCCGTTATCTCTAGGTAGTGCTCAAGTAGTGTAACCCGCTCTGAGGGAATTGATGACTGGACATGCCCTCCTGGAGGGCTGAGATCTAATGACTAGCAGCTTGGAAGACCCACGAGAAGGTTTGTGTCTATATCTGGCCTAGTAATCATGATGGTTGACTTAGCAGAAAATGAGTTGTAATGTATATATTTAAGAAGTAGAACTCCTTCAAGCTACTGTCCTAGATGCAAATATTATTTTGAAAATGTAGCTTTGAGACTCAACAGAAATGATTATTTGTGTTCACTTACCTGGAAATTTTATTTCCTTTCCTGCCTCCATGAACCACTTTCATATGTCTGTAGTGGGAATGTGTCTTAGGTACGAATTCCTCTTTTCTAGGTACAAAAATACCTTGTATTTTGGTGTAACATAATCTGTATTGTGTATAGGGCTTTTATTTTATCGCTGCTATGGGTTGCTGTCAGTCCTGAGATCTTTTTATAGTGGATGTGGTTCATGTCTGGAAGGTTAGTGAAATTAGAGGGGTGAAATTTTCACCTTTTATACAACTATATTTTTACCTGGAGGCAAGCACAATGCAGTTTACAATTCCCCTCCACATCTTGTCTGTATAGGTCACTACTTACTCCTCTTGTAACTGATTTGAGTCTTTTATAATATAACATGAAAAAAAAGAATATGTAGTGATAGAGCTTTTCATTTGCACAGTTCTGATCAGACGCTAAGAGCAGCAAACAAGTGAATTAAATTAATGGATTGATGACATGTCGTCATCCCTTCATCCCACGCTTCTTCCCTTAAAGCTAAAAATATTTTGCCTTTTCAGATACATGGATAATTTTGTGGTATGAACAAAAGAGCAAGCCGTGTCTAGAGAAGTGACTTTGGGAGTAGCTTTGAGCAAGGCCTTCATCTTTTTATCTCTTTCCTTCTATTGCTATTTAAGCTATTGCCTCAAACTTGGGGACACTTATCTATAAAGCATTTCACAAATGTTGAAATATCGTAGAAAAGTCTTATCAGTTCCTTCTGCATTGTGGAAGACTGCATCCACTGCTCTTTTTCTGTAGTCATTATTTGAAATGAGCAGTGGTAGTAAACTTTTTTTTATCCCCTTGAAGTAAATTAGCTTAATATAGAATCTGTTAGGAGAATGTACTGTATTCTACAGTCATATTTTAAACATCTCAGTATGGAGGGCATGGCAGTATGAACTCAGAAAGCAGCTGTTCTGCCCTTGCCACACGAATTATTTAAGTGGAACTTTAAGTCAGCAGTTTGGCTTTTCTAAGGTTTATAGCATATTGTCATTCACATTTTTATAGGAATTATCCGTACGTGAAGAAAAACTTAGGCATGCCAATCGTGTTATAATGCTCCGTGGACATACTAAAATCCACTTAAGATTTGTAAAGCTATTGCAAAGCTTGCTTCATTGAGAAGCTTTTCTTCCTCATTGTACCTTTTGTTTGTAGTTCTTTAGATTAAAGCGTTTACAAGGAAGATAGCTTTGAAAACTTCTTGAAAATTACTTTGGCTTTATTTCTATGGATGCATTTTAAAATAAAATTAGGAATTAAGATGTCAGTAAAGAAAAGTAGTGGTCTTGTTTTGGGTGGAGCAAGCAGCTGGACCACATTAGCAGTTAATCTGATAACTTCTCCCTCCCCCAACTTCTTTACGGTACCAAGAAAAATTTCTCTGGAACTTGACAGTGTTTGTAAGCAACATGTAACAGAAACAAACAGGCAAAGCCCCTCCTGGAACAAAAATCTCTGATGACCCAAAAGCATCAAACAAAATCCAATTCTATCGACATTTGTTTCAATTTCAATCCTTTTATAAATAAAGCTTTCGGTATATGCTTTCTGGTCCTGTTGTAATAGCTGTGATTTGCTTGTGTTTAGGATCTTGACAGCTTGTGAGCAGACAAAAGGGATTGTAAGCTTTTGATGTCTCAGATTTGAAAGTAAATCCTTGTGAAGAGAATCTGTGTCTTTAAGCATAAAGGGAGTTATCTTTTGAGAAAGGATGCAGTTCTTCATCGTAGGTTTGTGTTTTTTTTTTTTTTTCCCCTGAGGCCCTCTCCTTCAGTTTCTTTTAAATATAGAAAATTCCTGTATTTTAATAGTGGCCAGGAGCTGATCTCACATTTCACGAGACATTATTGAATGGCCTTATTGGAACATTGCTTCCTGGACACTATTATTAGTGTAGTAGCTGAGAGAGATACGAGCAGCTGCCGAGTTTCGTTCTGAGCGTCTGGATGGGTGGGTTGGGGTGGCATTCCCAGAGTGACAAGCAGAAGCGCTGGGGGATGCCAGGAAGGAATTTTGCTTGGAAAATAGTTGACGTTAGCTCAGTGGTTTGTGTTTCTGTCTCCCTTCTGAGAGATCTTAATAGTGTGACTTTTTAGATGATTCTTGCCATAGCCTGCCAGAGATTTCTGCCTCCCTCACCTCATTTAATGTCTTTAGCTGCCTGTTCTGGTGAAAATTTACAAAGCAAATTTAGGTGAATTTTCTAGTTCGAATATTAAGGAAGAGCAGGAAAGGTCCAATAGCATGTGTTTTAACGCATGGTAGCATGGAGACATGCTCAGGGTTCCTAAGAGAGTTTGGGATAGAGCTACTAGGACAGAATAAAGGCTGAATCAAGTCCTTTCTGAAGTACGTAACTCTGATCCATTGCTAGGCTTTGGAAGAGGTGTGGTTTAGGTTTTAAAAGTAATTTTTCCTTTGTTTTCGTGCACCTGCTGTTGCTATTTCCTACTCAGTAGTAATTTATTGAGTAGGAGTAATTCACTCAAAGAGCAAGAACAGGATAAATGATGTCTAGTGATGGCATTGCCACAGGCCACTGATGTTACAGAGGAGAGGGTTCTCTGCTGGCAAGTTAATAACAAAACCAATAGGAACGTTGTTCCTAGGATTTTTTTCTTCCTTTTCTTTTTAGGGCTTTTGTAGCCCTAAAAAATAGCAGATGGAATGCATTGATGTCAATAATCAGTAATGTCAGAGAAAGACACCATGTCCATTCTCTTCTTAGGAGTGGTGTAGGTAGGGTTTCTTGCTTGTTTTTTGAAGTTACTTGCTTATTTGCAGTCTTTGCCTCCAGAGCGGATCCATTATAAAGCGCTCTAGCACAGTTTTCTTCAGCCTTTTCAGTTGAAGGATTCCCTAACCTTTTCCAGGAAAAAAAATCCATACTATTTTGTACACCATTGTAATATTACCGTGATAGCTTTCCTTTATTGAGCATTCTTGAGTGAATCTGCGCATTTGTTTTACTTTTCCCCTATGTTTTTTGTTTGCGTAAACCTGTTTGGTTTGGTTTCTGGCAGTCACTTCACAAACTGTATTTTGATGCGTTATGGACTATTGCTCCTTTCTGGATCAAAGCCCACAGGAACATTTTAGTGTATGTAGTATAGGGAGCTGAGAATTCCTTGGTGCCAGTAAACAGTTTAATTGATTTTTGTTTGTTTTCTTAAGTTATGATGATGTTTGTCTGTGAGGTGGTTTAATGTTTTTGGAATGGTTTAGATTC
The DNA here is from genome assembly GCA_003993805.1 of Himantopus leucocephalus. Taxonomy (NCBI): domain Eukaryota; kingdom Metazoa; phylum Chordata; class Aves; order Charadriiformes; family Recurvirostridae; genus Himantopus; species Himantopus leucocephalus. The sequence continues at coordinate 33,745,964 of RSEF01000004.1, read as the reverse complement.
CAGTAAGATACATAGTTATCATTGTAAGTGGGTAATGAATGTGATGGGGAGAATTCAGAGTTGTTTTTATGTACATGCCCTTCTGTTCTGTCTAAGTAAAATGAAGTGTGTCTATCTGACAATGACTAATCCTTCTGCATATGAAATAATTAATGATTTTCCCTTCTACGTGAATTTCTGATTTACCCTATAATCATGCAGTGAATGGCTTGGTGTGGTGGGGATTCATGACAGCAAGAAGTTTCTTATTTAGCGTTGCTACTAAAAAAAGCCACTGGAAGGAGCTATGTGCAGGAAAAGTCCTCAGGAAAATTAAAGCTGAGTTCGCTTACTTCTGATCAGCCCAGCCACAACCCATTCTAAATTCTTGGTAATGGTTTCCGGTGTTCTATTTGTAGCATTGTTTTTCTGTCATGTACAATTTCTGTATGTACAATTTAAAAAGCATACATATGAGATTAGTCTTAAAAATAAACAAACAAACCTCTTAACCTACATAGCACTTAAAAAAAGAATCTGAAGTGCGTAAGGCATTTTAGATGCTAGCCTTTCGACATCCTGTGAAGTTGGGCTGCTAGTTCTGTTTACAGATGGGTGAAGTGAGAGACCGAGTGATTAGATAAGATTGCACATCAAATCTTTGTTGGAGATAGAGTTAGTAATTAGGAGGCCCTGACATTTGACCTTATTACCCGTGCATTAGAATGTCTTACAAAACAGAATAGTTTGCAGATGTTAGGATTGTGTTGTGAATTGTATGACAGTTTCAGACTACCTGTTCAGTTCCCTAAGCAATGATCAGAACTGTTTTGGTGTAGGTGCTTGCAGACTTGAAGATGATATGTTGGATTTTAAATGCTTGGTTTTAGCACATAGTCGTGCTAAATGTTCCAGTGAGGCGGTGACTGCATCTCTTTGATTCTTTGTAGTCTCTGGAATATGAAGGACATGGGACTATACTTACTTTGGTCCCCTGTTAGAATCGGGAATGTGTGGGTTTCTACTGGCTGGAAATGTACCTCAAATACAGCAGTCAATTCCAGAACTACATCTGGTCAGGCAGTAGTCTATAGGCACTGCACCAGTCATAGTACAGAGGCTTTGACTTATCCAAACCTCACCTTGTGCCTAGCAGTCTTTTCGGGTTGATGCTGCAGGTGGCTGTCCCACCCTATGCATGTGTTAACCCTGCTGTGGGCTGTGGTCCCCTGACTTAGTCTTGCCTCCCTGCTCCTACTGCTTCAGTCTGCCTCAGATGCAGCTGTACCCTTCCAAGCTCACTGCCAGTTTTGGCTCACTTTTCTCCTTTTCCTGTCTCAGTGACCCTACCAACTTAGTCTCTGCCCTAACAGACAGTTACTGCTGAGACCAGTCCTAAATTTAGCCCTAAATTGTTCCTTCTGGACCCATCCTTAGTCCTAATTTGGTGGCTGCAGCCATTAGCAGATACAAGCCAAGAAAGGAAATTTTCCCTGCTGATGCTAACATCTCCTCAGCATTTGGCAAACCCTTGCTGAAGCCAGCAATGAGTGTTCCTGCTGGCTGCTACCCTGCCCTAAAAGTAACTGACTGAATTTTTGGATCCTTCTCTTTCTGTGTCTTGACAGTGGTAACTAATAACAAATGAAAATTATCTGAAAACCCTGCAAGTGAATCCTAACTCAAGTCTTGCACTAACACAAACCAGGTGGCTCCCACTGAACTGAAATCTAAATCTTACTTGCTTAGTTCCAGTGTTTTACATTTATTATGGACAAATGTCTTAAATTAGAGTAGCATGAATCTTTGGAACCCAGGAGTGAAGATTATAAATTGTATGTAAAACCAGTGTGGCTTTTGTTTACGCCAGTGGGAAAGATGATGACAAAATGAGAATCATAAGCATGTTGGGGTTTTTCATGGGCAACGGTCAGCAAGCCAGCTTAATTGTAGGTTGCCAATAGTCACAAACTTTTCGATTTGTTAACGTAATTTGGTATTAGTAATGACACTTGCCTTATAAAGCACTTTCTTAATCTCTTATTACTAATAAGGAGAAAAGGATGGTTGTGCTCTGAGTTGACATCAGACCAAGAATGCAAGAGGACTGTTTATACAGAGGTTCCCATGGGCACATGCCTGCTTTGGGATTTGGTCTCTGAATTGAGACAGATAGCTGGGGAAGATTCTGCCCCCACCCCCCTTGCTAACCTTATTTGAGAAAGAAAACATGAGTGCTTTTCCTTTCCTTTTGTATCCATATAGCTAATTGTAGGTGAATGATTTGTCTCATCTGTCTTGGTGGCGCTTTGTTTAAAGTTTTAAATACAGAAGGAGTAGATAATGATTTTGTGTATCTTCTACTGAGAAAAAATAATTTCTGTGGGGAAAGCTCTGTCCATTTACTAGACTGTAATTAGGAAATCACCATCTCCCTTCTCCCCTCAGTTCTATAGAAGCTATGCAACTGTGAACATTGTTCAAAACTTACCTTACTAACTTTGTACAAGGTTCCCAGGCTGGTCTTTGGTATGTTTTACCTTGGTTTTGGTATAGGTTGCTGTGATGGAGAAATAGGAGGGATCAGCTTGTGATACTCAGGTTTGTTTTAAATTTGCTTCTGTTATTGCTAACTCTATACTCTAAATAAATATGGGATCAAATCACTTGTTTTGAAAGAGTGGGCTATGCTGGAGAAAAGCCGTGATACTGTGCTGTGGATTTTGGCCCAGGAGCAGAGAGGTCTTCACAAAGGAGTGAGTTTGACCTTCTTTCTATTTTTCATTAGAGGTTTCTTTCCCTTCAAACTTCTGTCTCTTTTTGACATCCCAGTGCATCTCTTCTTTCTCTTGCATCACCCCACAGTTATGCAGTATTTCTGTGAGCGTTCTTGTGGCCAGTAACATAAATTAGTACAAGTTGCACTTCCATCTTTAATGTGCTTCTGAAGAAATAATGACGGAAAAAGAAACAGCTATTTGAGATGTACCAAAAGCCTACGTTCACCTAGACGCACGTATCCTGAACCTTGCACACGCTAGCTGCAAAACTATCATGATAGAAGGTAGAAAAACCCTGCTGGAGCTTCCAGAGGAAAATCAACTGGTGCTTTGCAGCACTGTGTCTGGGGTTAGATGTTATCTCTTGCTGTCAGTGCGAACTCCCTAGTTCCTGGTTAATACAACTTTTGTAAGGGCCAGAGCCTGTCTGTGAGAGACTTTGTCCTGTGCTGAAGGTTTTGGTGCAAGGTGGCAGGCACTGGAACTCCCCCCTCCTTCTCGACCTTTTTTCCATCCCCATCCCTGCCTTGGCTTTCAGGACTTCTGTCCGTGGTTTAGTGATGTGGTATCTTGGGTGTGATGTACTTTGCATGCTTAAATGGTTTTCGTGCTGTAGACATTTTAATTCTAGTGTTACTATGCTATTGGTATGTCACCTGTCGTTAGCACAAATTGGTTTGCTATTAGACCCTGGATGTAGGGGTGTCTCACACAGCCTTTATGTGACTAACAGTTGCAGAGCCGTGCTTCCCAGTGTTTGCTCTCATGTGTCCTTGCAAAATGTTGGTTTTCTTTTTTTTTCCCCTGCTTGCTCTGCGTCTTCTCCTGGAAGATGTAGCTGTCATTTCTGTTTAAAAAAAATATTTGTATAATCTCTCCTTTCTATGCACTGAAGCAAAGGAGTTGAAGTATAAATTATAGTAGAACTTTTATTGTAAAGTCTCTGGGGAAAGTGGATATTGTGCTTTCCTGTCTTGCATGTATGAGGCTGCAGCATGTATCCACTACGCTGGACTCTTGCTTAAAATCAAATGTGCCAATATGCTTCCCCTTGAATAATTTTCTGTGTAACTTTTTTTAAGATAGATACTTATGCTTGAAGCATTGCCTGAACATTTAATCACTTTGGGTGATAATATGAGTAATGTTCATATTGTGATCCTGTGAGGTCCCACTGGTATTTGTATATGTGCTTATGTGTTGTATTCTGATATCTGTGTATGCCTCATCCATGACAGAAAATGAAGGGAGAAAAATTTACTAACCAGAAAAACTTGTAATTCAGTCCATGTACCTTCTTTGATATGTTGTCCTTTCCTAGACAGGGTTGTTATTTGCATTGCAGGATTTAAAGTTGAGGGCAGAATAGCCTGAAGCACTCTGTCAAACTAACAGAGAAACCGTCACAATTGGTACAATTCAAAACAGTATCGTTTCTGTAGTGGTCATTGTGTAGAAAGAGAACCTCATACATCTTATTGTAAGCATGATGGTAGTATTTCTTGCATGTTGTGGATGACAGCTCCTAGCGGTACTCTTAGAGGCTTGCTAGCCAGTGATGATTTATGTAGAGTAATTCGTGCAGAAAAACTGTCAGCAAAACTACAAGCCTCAAGTGAGCTGGGTGAGATTTGTTATACAGCGTGGCCTCTACTAGGGCTTTGGCAAGTGCACCTTTTTTGAATAATGTGAAAGACCTCATCAAGCTGTTGCTGATAATTAGGTCTGACATAGCTAATACCTGAAATACAGGCAGGACAGTCATGTGGCCAAATCATGGCTTGTCAGCAGTGAATGTGTTTGTATTGAGCTGCCTATGTTGTTTTTGGGAAGGGAGCATTGCGTAAAGAACATCTAGAAAAGTTTTGTAGATACTTTGTCCATTCTGTGCTGAAATAAAAGATTATAGGTCTTCTATGTCAAACGGTTATTTATATATTTAATTAGAGTACAAGAGTGTTCCTTGTTTGACAAAAAGAGATTGGTAGATGTGCAGACATTGTGAAATACTGCAAACAGGTTGATTTTGAGTATTTGATAGTCACAGGAAGTGCCTATGTTGTCGGTCCTTCCTAGTACTGAGGGAATTCAGGCACAGCAACATTTAACCATGTGTCTTTTTTATTTACTGTTGACTTCCAGTGTTTCCCCTCTTTTTTTTTAATGGATTATAATGTTGGATTAAGTAACACTATCATGCAATCTATTAGATGCTGTTGTTGCTTTTTTTTTAATGGCAAGGCAAGCAATTTAGAAAAAGAAAGCAACTAAAGCGTAAGTGCACAGAAATGTCTCAGTGCTTGATAGCTGAAACTGCAGATAACATGACCAAGATCATTTAACTGTCGCATTAGATAAAATAATCCTCTAGCACCCTGAGATTTCTGCTGGCATCATTTATGCAGAAGAAATTTACAATGTGCAAACGCTGGCTTTTAAGTTTAAGAAAAAGCACAAAGAATTATTTTCTGTTCCCTTATTGCCTTCCTGTGTTCTGTACATCAAAATGTTCTCGTGTATATTAACAAATGAAAATATATTTAGCTTGCTAATAAATGGAAGGGAGCTGCTTTAAAGCAATTCATATGGAAATTATTCATATTGTAAGCAAATTCCTAAGAGAGATGCTGGGAAGATAAGTACATGATGCAATCTGGAGTAAAGAGTCTTTTTTCCTTTCCTTTAAAGAGCTTTGCATGGGTGTATTTTGTTGCTTTCTAGCTTTAAGACTTTCTTAATTTTAACTTCCCGCTATCAGAGGAAAAGTCTTTATCCATTGAGCCTTTTTGCCACGGTAACGCACATAGTCAGAAACAGTTGTGGTTGCTTTTAACCAAAGGTGGCCATTTGCTCAATTGTCTTCACGATTGTTTCCTCCACTTTCTTTTTGAGCTAGAAAAGAAAAGAAGACAAGGCCAACCAAATTAAAAAGTTTACAATTCAAGGAAAGAAGGTATTGGAACAGTCTTTGGCATTTTTCTGAATTACACATCCCTGCAGGTAGCAGGATGAGCAAAACAACTTTCCCTATTAATGTTTTGCATGGAGCCGCAGAAAGGATTATGAAATTCCTGCAGTCGAATGAAACTTCAAATATAGAAAACACAAATATGAAAAAAATGTGGTGAGCTTGTGACTTGCGTTACATGTAGTTTCCTTTTTTTCTTTGGTATTTCCAGTTTTCTAAAACTCTTTCAAGCCTTGGACGTGAAGAGAACGTGAACGTCTGTGACTGAAACCCCTTTGAAAGCACAAAGAATGCCAAAGAAAATCTAGGTTTGCAGCTGTGTAAAGCACCTTCCAGCTGATAACCTGGCTCTCTCGCACCCTGTTCTTCATTATACAAGTCTGGCTGCTGGATTGCTTCAGTGTAGTGCTGTGCTATGAGCAGCCAGAGATTCCTTTGGTCCAGTGAACAGGAGGTTAGTCAAGCTTCACAGAAGAAGTGTTAATTCTGGTTTATTGAGTCATCAAGCCCGTTGCTGTTTCAAATAAATAGGAGATAAATTGGAACAAATGTTTGCATCTTATTCCATTTGGTCTGTTTGGCTGTATCGCAGCATATTATTTCAGTTGCGTCACAGGAATTGGTACTGTGATTTTTTTTTTCCCTAGTGTATTGCTAGCTCTTTTGTTTTTTCCTTTTGTGTTTTTGTTTTTCTCTGATTTCTGTGATGTTGTTAGACTTTTTTTTGTTTTGTTTTTTTCTCCTAAACCAAGTATAAATCAAACTTGTCAGGGAAAGGGAGTTTCATACTAGTGTGTAAATACTAGGTACAGAAATGAAGAAACGATCCATGCAAGAAGTAGTTCCGTAAAAATGTTAGGATATTATTTATATAAGCATCAATGCTGCTTTTTTCTGAAGATGGCTGGATATCCTGGAATGTGCTGTAATGCCTTCTGGTTTTGCCAGTTCATATCTAGCGAACCTGTGCACTATGAAGAGGGTGAGCAGGATGGATAGGGAAGCATATTGCCCAATGCCTAGTGAAATTTCCCTCACCTCAGTTAGTTGAATTGTATCAGTATTGCAGAAGAGGATACCAACATTTGTAGAAGTTCGTATGTAGTTTAACTGTCAAGGAGTATATAGTGAACCAATGACACAGCATGGTATGCAAGAATGGAAACTGTGACAGCAACTAATACTTAGAAAAAGCTGGAGGAACTTCAGGTGTAGCTATGAGCAAATTAAACTGTTTCCAGCTTTCAGGACTCCTAAGTTACTAAAATAAGCCCCTTAATTGCTAACTTTTTAAAGTTTTTAATAAATATTGATTTACTAATCTCACATATTCACACAAAGTGAATGTGACCTCATGGGCATGCCTTTATAGCATGATGAAGAATTTGGCAGCTGAAGGATTAAACATCTGGTTAGTTGCTTGTGATCTAGGTCAGATACGAATCTGGTGATCTGGGTAATAAACCCCAAAATTGTTGGCAGTTACCACGTAGTAGGTTTGCACTGTAAATTACAACTTAGTGCATTTGTCTAACGTTACGTAGAAGTGAATGTAGAGTTGCAGCATCATCCATTTTTGTTCTGTTGTACTGTTAAAAAGAACTTTTTAACAAAATTCTTGAAAAATGTTATTGCGAAATACAGCCAGGAAATGAAACAACATTATACATGAAGACACTTGCCTTAATATGAGGTTATGCTTAGTTTGATTCGTTTGACACTTAAAATGAACGAAGAGTAGTGATGAGGATACTAATTTCTTTATATGTAGTTGAAGCTACTGCTTCTTTAACCTTGCTATATTGAGTCATCAAGGTTAAGATTTATAGTGGCTATCTATTTTTTATAGTGGAAGATCTGATTAAATATTGTTATACTTCTGCCTCCAGGTTGCATAGGGATTATGCCAGTGCCTGTAGACTGATTTGTCTGAAAAGATAGATCCCTCAATCCTGAAAGTGCTATTTTTCATAATATAGATGTCTTCTTCAAAGATTTTAATTGTAGTTTTGTGTATCTTTTTTCCTGAAGAATAATTAATGCTTTTTTTAACATACAAACTGAGTAAGTTCTACCCACTGTTTTAAAAAACAGGTATTTAAGATGCATAGGTATACTCTAGTGAAATAGCAGTACACTGTTTCATTACCAATGTACCTGTAGCAGAAGTGGTGAGAGTAAGACCTAGCAAACTGAATAGCTGATTACGTTATTCAGTAATAGATTCTAGCTTGCTGATACCCTAGGGGCTGAAGTACCTTCCCATGTAATAGCTGGGGCGCAGTGTGAGTCAGTGACTTTGTCAAAGTCTATACATGGGCTGGAACATAAAACTAAGTCTCTTGAGTCCTGTTCTTTCACTTCATGCATGAAGCCAACTTTCCTAATTCAATATATTTATTTCTACTTTTAAACACAATTTATGCCAAGGTACTTGAGTACTGGTAGACATGCATTGCTTTCTTTTTTTTTTTTTTTAACTTTCTCAGTGTGTTTCGCTAGCATGAAATCATTGCGCCGTGCTCCTTCAAAATTCCTGCCTAACTACAGCTGTTCTGAGCTTAGAATAATCAAACTGTGACACGCATATGGAAGCTGGGCAGGTAGTTTGCAGCTAGGACTATGCTGACAGACCCTTGCCACGTGCAGCATGCAGATACCTTTTTGATTTGGGAAGAAGATATGGCCCAGTGCTGTGGCGGTGCTGCAGCCAGCCAAGGGACTCTCAGCCATGCAGCATGTGTGCAGGACACCAATGTGCGCGGCATTTGGCAGCTGCTGAACTGCTATAAATGATAACATCAGAGTCATCCTTTGTGTATGTCTTGCTGTGGGTTCATAACTTATCTTTAACCAACAGCAGGTTAGACTTGCTTCATGTTTGAATCCAGTTTTCCTTGCAGTACTGCTGCATCAGTTAGGTCTTGTGTTTTTTAAAAGAATGTGCGCAGTGGGTTGCTTCCTCTGTGTGTGCTGTGTGTCCTTGGCAGTCCTTTTCCCGTAGGTGCAGGGTTTGCACAAGCCCAGGGATGTCTGTTTGCATCTTGGTCCCATGTTTAATTGTGATTTCAGGTGTGCCCATTGAACATGCTATTTTGCTTAAATTACCAACTCACTGTTTCTAATATACAGTTATGTGTACATGCTTTATGTCACAAAAGTGTCTCAGTTCTGTTGATGTTGAAAACAAAAAAATTGTTCTTCTGTTTTTTTTTTTTTGTTTGTTTTTGTTTTTTTTTTTAATCTATTTGCACACATCGGCTCCTAACGTTACTAGTGGGGATGGGAGTAATGAATACAAAGACTTTGAGATGCCTTATGAAATACTGGTTTGGGGCACTAACCGAATAACAGCTTTTCTGCAGAAAATTGAGAATTGAATTCTATGTTTCATACTGCTTTTTTGTTTGCACTAAATGCACTGTCATGTTTTCCCTGAACTACTTTTGGAAATACTCGGTAAGCCAGAGCACAGAGGTGTTCTTCCTGTGTGTAGACCTTTCCTCACCTCAGATACTCAGCAGTCACATGTGCAGGGGTTATCATTCTGGTTTGAACTTTGTTCTGGCTTTTGAATGTGTTAAATGCTCTGCGATCAACAGGACAGCAGTTAATGAAAGTACAGGTCAACAGTGTTTAGTTTTGAAGTGAAAACTGGCTGTGTGAGGGGAGATGTATTTCATGTTACTTCGTAATGAGGAAGCAAGCGAGCTGGCTGGACTTCTGTGTGCTTCTCTTCAGAGCTGCTTGCCTGCTTTCGCCTGAATGAATTGGTGGAGGAGGGTGGGGGGCTGCATGGTCTTTCATGTTTTGTGGTCCGAGTGTAGTTCAAGATGCCGTTCAGTGCAACACTTGTGTGTAGTATCTCTCCAAATGCCTTATGTAATTCTCATGTTTGGATCATGGATAGGCGGAATCTTCCAGTGTCATTAAAAGAAAATTAAAAAAAACAAGTTTCAATTCTTCAGCCCACAAGCATTTTGTTGGGCTGCATGCTTATGACTGAAGTATAATGCTGTGATAGTGACATAAAGTGTAACGCATCCTGATACTTTAGAGTGCATAATGAAACAAAGAGATTACAGAGTTGGAAAAAGTGAGATTACTAAATGTTCTATGATAATCTCGTTCCAGTCTTTTGAACTGTGCATTGATTATTTCAATTTGGGTCATAAAGGTCTGCTTTAGGCATGCTTATATAATTAATAGATTACACTGTGGGTCCAACAATACACTTTAATGTATAATTGGTTGGTTGATGAGAAGCTCAACATGAGCCAGCACTATGCGCTTGCAATTCAGAAAGCCAATTGTATCCTGGGCTGCATCAAAAGAAGCGTGGTCAGCAGCCCTTCTACTCCGCTCTCATGAGACCCCACCTGGAGTCCTGCATCCAGCTCTGGGG
>RSEF01000004.1:33721625-33735732 GCA_003993805.1 Himantopus leucocephalus | reverse complement strand
AGCAACCTGGTCTAGTGGGAGGTGTCCCTGCCCATGGCAGTGGTGTTGGAACTAGGTGATTTTTAAGGTCCCTTCCGACTCTAACCATTCTATGATAAACAAAACTAGCCATCTATATGTTGAATCAGGTAGATACTCTCTGAATTTGTGCCTGTGTCTTGCCTTCGTTTTTCTTTATTCTTCCTTATTCCCCTGCCCTTGTTTTAATTTTGAAATTTCTTCAGGTAGTTGAAACCGACAGGACTGTTTTTCTATTCAGTGAATTCAGATTCTGACTCTACCTTTGTTGTTAACTAAAAAATGCTTGTAGACATGTAGGCAAGAAGGTTCAAACAAAGTATCTATGTCTTAGCTATGCATCTTACAAATTATTTCTGGTATAGCTGCAAATATCCTGACTTTGGTGGAATGAATTAGGAAAAAAACCCACAAACCAACAAAACAATTTACGGTCAGTTTTCTCAGTAGATCTCTTGCTTCTGGAGAACTGGAGTTGTAACGCTGGTATTCTTGACCAGTAGAGATCCTTGATACCTGTTCTCCGGCAGTTGTGTATTTTCTCATCTTGGTTTCAGTCAACACAAATAAGAACAAAGGTAAATTGGAGTCAGCGAGTCTGTGTAGAACCGGGGCTGTTGCATTTCTCTTAGTTGGACCCTCCTGCTCTTGAAATAGTATTACAAAACACCTCTGTCATAAGATGAAATGAAGTGGCAGTTACAAGTCTGTGTATACTATTATTTTTTTTTTTCCCCCGTGGAATTTGTACCATATGCAGCCACTCAAAACCCACCCCACATTTGTTTTGGTTGGTGTCAACCCTCAAAATTTCTCATGAACCTTGGTCTTTTGGAAGGAGAGGTAGGGGAGCTTAGAATTTTATGGAGTTGCAATGAACCACATCTAACAGGTTTTGCAGATTACTAGAGGTCTGGTGGACTGCAGTTGGAGAGTCACAAGCATAGGGTAGGCATGCAGCTCGAAAGCTTTATCAACAGGGTGAATCCTGACCGAAAGTGCCAATTCAAAAGTAAAGCAGCCTTAGTTGCTGAAGCTAATCTACTTTAAAGGCTTAATGTTCTTTATTGTGTAGCTTCTGACTGATCCTGCCTGAGATTTTTGTGCCAGCATGGCCTTCATCTTTGCAGGACAGTGAGAAACAATACTGCCATGATATTGTAATTCATTTTAAAATGCAGGTAACCCTGTATCATCATGATACTAGTAAGAGCAAGTACAAACCTACTGTACTAGTGACCTGTGCTGCTGAGCCCCACTGAGCTGCTTCATCTCCCTCTTGTCTCCTTCCCCAGGTTCTGGGAGGTGCTGTTTGTGTGACTGCTCTCCTGTCCAGTTGTAAGAGGTTCTCTTTTGCTTACCTGCAAACTTTCCCCAGCAAAGTGTCTGAGAAAAGCAGAGGTGTTGTATGTAGACAGTCTGTGAAGCAGGCAAGGTGCCATGGTCTGTGACTCTTGATTCTGTTTTGTACTGGACATAACTCGGAACAGCAATGGAACAGGTTGGAACAGCCTAGACCTTGAATGACTGCTTTCCATTGAGTTGTGTTTGTAGACTGTGTATGTGTATTGCATCTTGTTCTTCTAAATCATAGAAAAGTACCAGTTTAAATGGGCAGAGCAGAAAATGGTAGTCTGAGTTTGACTAATGAATGTAGAGCCTAATGCTGTTTAAGAATCCAATTTGCTTTGGAACGTCACAGCTGATGTGTTAAAATGGGTGTTATTTTCCCCTGCGTCAGAATAATTTTAGTATAAAATCTGGACATGAGAAGAAACATTAGTAAATGAAGGAAGAAATTGCATTGAGGAACTTTTAGTGTAGGAATTATTTTTTGGTGCTAACTGGGACTAGAAGATGAGATTAACAAGGAATTTTAAACCAAATGTGTTATTTGGCCATGGGTTCTTTCACATATGTTGCAGCTTTCTGCAACATTCACAAAGAGCTTTTGTTTATGAGGAGCAGAAGAAAAAACAAGAAGCTATGAACTGCCACCTTGTCTTCAATTTTTATTTCAAATTTTATTTCTCATGGGGAACAAAGCATGCTTGACTTTTGAATGCATCTCTCATTCATTCACCCTAACGTAAAAATGTTGCGTTAGATGATGTGACCTAGTAGGATAGTTGCTAGTACCAGTACAGTCCATTAGCTTGTTCACTGTGGTTCTGAGGACCAGCTGTGGACTACTTCTGTCTTTGTGATCTGCCAGCTGTTTTCAGACCCTGGTTTGTTAGAAACTGTTCTGGTTTACATTGTTAGGACTAGGTGAGAAGCTCCTGCTGCCTACAGAAATCAACAAATGTCTCTTCCAGCTGTCATTGGCAAATGCATTCACTGAACACTTCAGGGTTTCCAGTATTTTGCTGCCTTATTTCCATATGTGGTAGATTGAATGAGGCTAGCTCCTGTGTTGTACAGACCTTTTATTGACTCTTATGGGTTTTTTTATGGACACTTTGTTGATAGCATAGTCCCACAACTACAGAGCAGCAGTGCAGCACAAGTGAGCTACAAAACTGGGATTCCTGACTCCTTTCCTTTGGGCTGTATTGCCTTTTGTGGCAAATGAGCTGTGAATTACCCAAAATAAGGTTTGAGCAAATGAAAGTGTACTTGATTTGTCTTGTGATAGACTCTTCTCTTTCATGAGAAAACTACTGCTAGTTTTCAAAAGCTTGCCATGGGATACCTGCTTCACAGTATTCTACTAACTATATGTAGTTTTTAAATACGTGCATGTTGAGTAGGTCTTGAGCATGCAGTTGTTGTAGGACTGAACTTGACCTGGCAGAGCATCCATATTACTGCTCTGTAACGACAATGTATAGCTGTTATTCCAAGTGCTTAGGGAGCTTTCTCATAAAGGTGGTGCTCCAGACACACAAAGTAAACTGTTCCCAAAGCTAAAAAATGTTCGTCACAGGTTCTTCCAGTTAGCTGTCTGAAACTGCCTGTGAGAAATACTAGCAGAATCTCGGGAAAAAGCTTTGTCAGCTGAAGAGCGGAGGCTGCTGGGAGTTGGCTGGATCAAGGATACTGCATTCATTCATGGTAGTTCTTCAGGGGAAAGAACAGACTTTTCAAGTACGCTAATAGATGGTTATCTTGCATTAAGGAGACCAGCTGTGAAACAAATGTTTGCAGAGTCTCTTGGTGGATTTTTATTTTTTTGTTGTTTCATTTTGGTTTTGTTTTTTAATGTAGAAAGCATAGCAGGATGTCCAGCCACAATAACTGTCTATGTAGCTGTACATACAAGATAGTGCCTCTCTTGTGTGTGTATTTCAAATGACGGTGTTTGGATTGCAGTGACACTTGGAAAGGTGGGGTGGGATTAAATCTCTAGTTTGTATTCTGCATACCAGATGGTCACCTTGATAGCTGTTGTCTGCTGAGTGTGATTGGGCATGGTTGTGGTGAGACAGGAGACCAAAACCTGAGGGAACACTTTTATGCCTACTGTTATGATTGCTGTTTCTCTAGCTACAGAACTTGTCCAGGTAGTTCCAGTAATGCTTTCTTTCGTGTTTTACATTCTGAGGGAGGAGAGGAGAATAGCATTATTTCAATTCTCTTAATACAAGAAATGTATTTTCCATTGGAAAAGTAACTTTTAATATTGTATCTTTTTTAATACTATATTGCATTGTAGCTAAGACTGGTGCTGTCCTGTGACTTGACTTAACTGAGTAATCACTGCGCTGGCAGTCAGTCTGTCTTTTGCTCTCATGCTTTTAGCTTATGACTTTGATTATATGGAAAGTCTGTGCCTCTTTCATGTTAGCCTGAGTTGTAGGTTTCCTTTTCCTTTGAGTGTGGGAAGGAACAGGCTACTGAAGGAGCTGGATTGAAAGGTCTAATTTAGGCAAATATGTGTCTTCCATTGTCCAATAACTCTGCCACTCCCACATCTGTTGAAATGTGGGGTTAATTTTAGGGTGTTCTTCACTGCTCAAATGACTCTTATCTCATAGGTAATTTGTGTGTTTTGATAAGGAACTTTGATAAGTATTATAGGTTTTAGTTTTGCAGCAGGAATCGATGTAATATAAAACTTAGGAGAAATCAAGGGACTTTGCATTAGGAAAGATACAGGTTTTTTTCTTTACTTAAAAGAAAAAGTCAAATAGAAGGGAGAGGACTAAAAAAAAAAAAACTTACAAAAAATCATGCCCTCATCACCAGGATCAGGTTCTTTTTAACGTTTATAAGTAACTCTGTAGCTAGGTTAATTAGTCTTCCTTGTTTACTTCCAATGCTTTCAGGAATATATATCCTGCTCTGCCTCTGTGGCCATTTTTGTCACTTGTGCTAATCAGAAGGCTTTAAAAAACAAGAAAGGGGTTTCTTCTACCATCCAGGCTAATTTCTAGTTTATTTTAAATTATGTTCTCCCATCTAATTTTTTTCTCCTTGAAAGAAAGTACTGAAAATAGAGAAATAAAATCCATCTCCCTAAAAGAGAGAGGCTGCAAATCGTTACAGAAGGATGCAATAGCCAGAGTGTCCAGCATGGGTGTTGTCATTCAAGCCCCCGAAGTTTGTCTTAAGTGTGGCTTTGCGAGGCTAGGGTTTTCTGCTGCACCGTGCACAAAGACCCCATGATCCTACTGCTGTTGTACTGAGATTTTTGGACTACAGATTCCTGGTATACAGTTTACCCTGCTAATCCTTTTTCCTCTAGAGACTTGAGAATCTGTGACTCAAAGTGACTTTGCTTTCAAAACCAAAGTGTTTATTTTTTTTAAAGGCCTGTGATATAATGAAAAGGTTTAAAAAAAATACTTAAGTGCATATTTTTCCTTAACAGCCTATGGTTTTTTTTTCTTTGCAGAGATCAGTAGTTTCCATGTAGCAGTCTGGTCACCTACATTTCCATTTCAAAAGACATAAGCTGGTCACTTGAGACTGAAAGTCTGTTGATTTGCCTCAACCAGAGATTGGAGAGTATGTAAGCGCCATCTCTTCAGACCCACAGAAAACTAATTGTTTAAATCTGGTTATTATTTTTAAGACAGTTTACAAAAGAGCCCCTTTCACTGAAATCTCTGCCAAACAAATTGCTTTCTTGTTGATTTCGTAATCTAAATGCATAAACTGAGGTGAACCACCCAGCAGTTGAGTAAATTGAATGATGATTTTAACTGCTAACATTTTCTATTTTTGGTAATGTTTTGGGAGGACAGAGGGTGGACAACCAGAGGACAACTACTTAGTCTTTCCTATCAGCCTGGCAAAACTCAGATCTAGTCAGGCAATTATACTCCACAGTTGTCATAATATTTCACATTTGATGCCTTTTAAAAAATTTTTGTTTTGTTTCGTGTCAGGGATTGTTTGTTAATTACTTCCCTTTCTTCCATCAGCTCGGTTGTTTTCTGCTTGTTTCCAAGCTTGGTGTGTGAATAAATAATCTGATTTAAAAGGCACGCACATTTAAAGTTTTGTGAGTAGCCAGGACAATTTGTACCAGTGAGTGCTAAAGCTTGAGCTATAAAGCCAGTACAGCTGGACTGCAGAATGATAGACATGCAGTGTTTATCCTACAGTCTCAAGTTCAATAATTAACGTATGCTGATGATGAATATTCAGCAGTCGGCCTGCAGTCAGACAGACCACCCTTTTATTCCCAGTGCTGTCTGAGCCCAGTTGGACAATAGATCTTGTGAATTTTTGTAAGATGTCAGGGAGAAGGAATTGTAAATTCTCCTGGTTTTCATCCCCAAACCTCACAAAGTGCTGCTGCACTAAATGCTTTAGTAGTATAATGCTGCAAAGTGTTTTATTGTTTCCTTGATAACCAAAATAACTGTTGCATTTGAATCATAGACTCATAGAATGGTTAGAGTTGGAAGGGACCTTCAAGATCATGTAGTTCCAACACCCCTGCCATGGGCAGGGACACCTTCCACTAGACCAAGTTGCTCAAAGACCCGTCCAACCTGGCCTTGAACACTTCCAGGGATGGGGCATCTGCAACTTCCATGGGCAACCTCTTCCAGTGTCTCGCCACGCTCACAGTAAAGAATTTCTTCCTAATATCTCTTTCAGTTTAAACCATTACCCCTCCTCCTATTGCTATACTTCCTGATAAAGCATCCCTCCCCATCTCTCCTGTAGGCCCCTTTTAGACAGTGGAAGGCCTCTGTAAGGCCTTCCTGGAGCCTTCTTTGCTCCAGGCTGAGCGACCCCAACTCTCTCAGCTTGTCTTCATAGGAGAGGTGCTCCAGCCCTCTGATCATCTTCGTGGTCCTCCTCTGGACTCACTCCAACAGGTCCATGTCCTTCTTATGTTGGAGGCCTTAGAGGTGGACACAACATTGCAGGTAGGGTCTCAAGAGAACGGAGTAGAAGGGCAGAATTGCCTCCTTCCATCTGCTTGCCATGCTTCTTTTGATGCGGCCCAGGATACAGTTGGCTTTCTGGGCTGTGAGCTCACATTACCGGCTCATGTTGAGCTTCTCATCCAACACCCCTAAGTCCTTCTCCTCAGGGCTGCTCTCAATCCAGTCTCCACCCAGCCTGTATTTGTGCTTGGGATTGCCCCGAACCAGGTGCAGGACCTTGCGCTTGGCCTTGTTGAACCTCATGAGGTTTGCATGGGCCCACCTCTCAAGCCTGTTCAGGTCCCTCTAGATGGCATCCCTCCCTTCCAGCATGTCGAGTGCACCACACAGCTTGGTGTCATTGGCAAACTTGCTGAGAGTGCACTCAGTCCCACTGTCCATGTTATACTGCTAGCTGCATGACATAGAGTAGCAATAATCTCTTCATGTATAATTTCAGCATAAGGTTTCAAGTGATGAATTTTGGTAAATAAAGTTTTATTTGTTACTTTATACCTCTCCAGGACGAGTCCAGTCTCTGTGGGACTGGGGATTTGAAGAAAAGGAGTAGATAATTTTAGGCTATAAATTCTTCAGTGTGGTAGGGCCTGGCAGTAACTGCTTGTACAGACCCTTTAGACAAAATGCTGCAGAGTGGCTTAGCAATGATGCAGTTATGTTCCCTTAATGGAAGGGCAGCAGCTGTTTTCCTGCTGCTCTCTATTGCCCCAGAAGCTGTGGCATCAGTTTGGTCACTGCTCTGAGTGGCACAGGAGCTGCGTATCCCGCTGGGTGACATGCTGTGGGGGTTCTTTTCCTATGCCAGTTTAAAGAAACTCTTCCGGTACAACATATGTGTAGGAAGGTCTCATGGGGATGGGTGGCGAGTGCCCTTTCCCTTCAATGGGGCGTGAGATGCTAGGCTTTATGCTGAGTACCAAGTGGAGCTGGAGGTGACATTTATTCTCAAAGTGCGCCTACCTGGCAAGCCACAGCTACCCTGTAAAGGGGCTTGTTCTGCACTGCCGAATTTGCGATGTTAGGAAGCAGTGATGACTAGTCTCCTGCTGATTGTCAGCACTGTTTTGGGTTTAAGAGTTTTTCACAGTTGCCAAACCTGAGGTCTGTCTTCTGGCTATTGAGAATAACTCTTAAGTGTCTTGTGGTTTTGATTTACTTTCTAACTAGCGTTTCTCCTGGTAGATTTGTTAGTAGTGCTCTTGCATGACCTTGTTGCAAGATAATTATCATAGAAGGTGTGGCATACCTTCTTTTTTTCTTTTTAGCTGATTATAAGTGATTTGGGTTTTTTCCTCCGTAGAACAATTCTGTGTATGTAGGTGCACATGCTGCGCATAACTCCCTTCCTGTGTTGTACAGATACAGTATGTTCACTGGTGAAAGCTGAAGCATTTCCTTCAGGCTGCGTAATTTATCATCCCTTATTTCCATTGTAGTAATTTCAAGCAACAGTTTCCTTGAAATTTGGGGCTCTTTTGTGAGTATTGTGCATATAACACAGATTATCACTGTACAAACAACTCCTCGTTTGAGCTGTTAGGCTAGAAGAATGGATTTTTTTCATTTTGTCTTGTTTTAGAGAAGGGAACTCATGCTTAGATTTTTAACTTGGCAACACTTGTGGTCAGTCGTGGGTCAGTTTTAGTCTTCTGCTCCCCTTTTGTCCACTTCTCACTCGGTCTGACGCATGCAGTTAAAGCTCTGAGTATTAGGCTAACAAGGCAGAGTTGTAGATCCTTTGATGGTAAGCAGGGACAGTACTTGAATATAAACTGTTGGTGGTGGGTCCAGGGAAGAGAGGCAAAGCAAAAATCAATACTTCCTGTTTTATAAACAAATTCTCTGAAGCTTAGTAACGCCTCAACCCCAGAAATGGGAATAGAAACTTCACAAATCCAAATATTTTATGAAACACTGTTCTCTTTGGAAATGCCGGCTCGCTCGTTCATTCTGTTTTCCTGAGCTTCCATCAGTGAAACTCAAGTACTGAACTTCTGTACTCTTACTTTGTTATATAAAGTGTTCCTCATCTCATCAAAGTGGTGAGAATAGTCACTTCCAGTGCAGGAAATACATAGTAATTTCTAAGAGAGGTTGTGAATACTTCTGCGGTGTTGCTTGATTTATGCAATAAACTGCATTATCTTCTGTCATGAGAACACCATATGTCAGAAATGCAGAGTGCAGAGTAATGCAGCTGAAACAGTTAAGTTATGGAAAAATAAAAAAGTTACATAGGCTAGTACTTTCACTCTCAAATTATACATGTTATGCTCATTTAGAAACAAAACCAGCTTGACTTTTCTCTAAAACTGAGATAGTAAATTGAAGGTAATTCTTGTGTCAAAGCATAAAGGACACAAGTAATCTAAAAAAAGATCCTGGCTGTGCTACATACAGGAACTGTTCCTTTTGTTTGAAAACAGAATGAAATATGAAAGTTGCATTAAAAGACGATAAAAAATGGCTTTGTTTCCTGCTTATAAATTACGTTGGTATATAGCTGTGTAGGATTGCAAGATGTTTCTTTCATGCCTTGTACACCTTGTGAGGATGTGGTGGTTGCTCTTGACTATCCTAAATTGTTTTTGCTCAATTGTTTTGGTTTGGTTTTTGATCATTTAATGATCTTTGATTTGGGAACCAGTTGCTGCTGATATCCAGATTGGACACTCATTTTGGAGAAATGTACTGATATCCCAGAGCAGTGAGGCTTTCACATGCTTGTGTGCCAGTAACTTTAAGGTCAAAGCTTTTCTCCTAAACAGAGTTAGTAAGTTGGACTGTGGTGTCTCTTTTACATACATAGTAAAATCGTACAACTGATTGGCCTCTATTCTAAAATTTCTATTCTGAAACTGACAGAAGAATTACAGGATTTCTTTGTGCATAGAGTTCGAATATTGCACAACTGTCCAGACCAGAGAGAAGTAAAGTTTCTCTTTTGGCATATACCATACTACATAGTTGAATAAATAAAAAAATAAATGTTGCCTAGCAAGCTCTGTTTGCTATTATTGATGGCAGGAGCAATAATTTTATTCCTCTGCCCAGGCAAATAAACTGCAATAATCAGAGAAGCTGGCAGGTGAAATGACGCTGGAGTGTCAGGGCTTCCTCTAGCAATAACTTTAAAAGAATGACAGTGAGAGCAATGAAAGGGGAATGGGAGGTTCATCCTTTGCTTTCACGTTTCCTGTATTTCAGTGCTTTCTGCTGTTTTTATTTATTTAAAGGAATCCTGTATTCAGTATACAGATGTTGAAATATTCTGTGGTGTACGTATATGGTTTTGGTCTGACCTAATTAGAAGCTTCAGTTTTAATATGGTTTATTCAGATAAAGCTCATGTGAGAGCTATCAGAAAAACTGCCTTTTGACACACAACTGTTGTGTTGCTTTAAACATAAAATCCCCGTTTGACAGTTTTGAAAAAGTGTGTAGTAAAACTTTTTATGAATTTGGGCATCTAGTTTAGCTACCCACTGCAATGCTGTCCGGTGCTTTTTCTAGAAACTATATATGATGTAATTACAGGCCGTCCTCAGTACCACAGTTGCTGCCAGCTGTTTTCTCTGTCAAAACTTGGATTCATTTCACTTCTGTGACTAGCTACAGCAAAGTTTATTCTTGAACTCTTCCCTTTTCGGGGGCCTGTTGTGGTCATCCTGTCCTTCTTGATGCTGAAGATTCACCCCAGCTTGCCTACAGTGGACAAAAACTCTGTACCTCAATAAAAGGAGTTTAATGCAAATCTTGGCAGAATTCTACATTGTCTACTCAGAATTCTGCATTTTGAACTTGGATTTTATTTTTTTTTAATGTAGAAATGCACTAAATTGTCAAGTAATTTCCAAAATGCACTCACACTCTCACCTTTTAATAAATAAGTAAATAAATAGCGCGAAGGTTGGGCACTTGGCCATTACTTGTTGAATTATAGTTCTCAGCTGCTCATGAGTCTGATTCCTCATTGTGTTTTCCTCCATCCTCTCCCACTTGAATCCTGTTGCACTTCGTACAGCTTTAGTTTCCCATCTAAGGTCTTTCTCAGCCAACTGGAAGAATTTTCCTTAATTTTCATGACTCATGAGCAGAGGAACTGGTGAAAGTATAACTATTTTCTCAACCTTTTATGGTCTTACTGATGACAAAGTATTTGGTAGGTATTTCATATAACACTCTATACGTGTGCGGGCGTGCTGAGTGCGTGTTTGGACATGTTTTATTGTGGAGAAATCACAGTATCTGGCAAGTTTGATCTCCTTGTGGGTTTTTGTCTACATGTGCAAATGTTGAAAGAGGCAGTAATTCCAGACAAGTGACAATGTTTTGAGATATCTGCCATTTTGAAGAGAGAAAACATTGTGAATGATGCTTCTTTTTTCTTTTTTTGCGAAGGTTTTCATGTTTAATGTTGACATTTCTGCAGACTTGATATACAGCTTCATAAAATATTTCAAACTGTCAGTTGAACAGCATGTGCTTTTAAAGATGATGAAAATACTTGCTCTAGTCATTCATTAGGGAGGTGGCTACCAGCTCTCCTTGTGTTTTGGCTGCCCACTTCCCATTATGGAGTTGTCTTCTGACTGCTCGTAAGAAGCACTAACACTTGCATTGTCTGCAGATGGCTGGAACTAAGCAGGCAGAAAGCTCTGTCGGGAAAAAGGCCTTTACTGCATGAAATCCTGTTCAGGATTCATTTAGCTACAAACTCTGGGGAAAGGTTGGGTTGTTTTGTTTTTTTTTTTTTCTTCCTTCCCTTGCTTGCTGCTGTGGAGGAAAACAGATCTTACTGAAACTATTTATTTGATGTGAACTCTCCAAGATGATGTTCATGCTCAATGGCAGCAGATGTGGCATGTGAAAAACCTGCAAGCTGCCATGTTTGCTGTGACCTTCCCATCCCAGGCTGAGCTGCGCTCCCGCTCCAACTTTCTCAACCACATTGTTTCTCTTGCACGTGTGCTTTCTAAAACGATAAACTTCAAATAATGAAGTCAGTCCTGTTTCATGGCAGGGGGAAATCTCTGTGCTCTGGTCAGGTCCTCCTGCTGTGTTGATGTAACAACTTTACTTTTCCAAATCCAGACGGGACATGTCTACCTAATTTCTTCAGTCATCAAAATTCACTCATGGCAGGCAGGTAAAGTGATCTGCATTCAGAGGATATTTCTTTTAAGATGAGCTGTGAGGGGTTAGTGCTTCATTGTCCATATTCAGAGTATAGATTTGATTATGTGGAGTTGCCCCCCAACCACAAAACTCTTTTGTAGGATGGACAATATAATGGTAAAATTGAGTTCCTACCCAACATTGAATTGACCTTTTCTTTTGCAATCAAAATAATATTTCAACACAATATATTCTGGTTTATGTAAAGATTATAGTTATTGTGTGGGAAGTAAGTCTGGGAAGAAAGCAATACTCCTGAACTAAAACATTCAGAATGCTGATGTTGGATAAGTGTCTGTACAATAAACACATTTTTTCCTGTAACTACTTTATTTCTTTTACAGAATTTCCCAGTTGAGGAGAATGTTTCCAGTTATCTAGCACAATTTTTCATGCTTAAGCAGTATGGTCTTCTGATTTCCTTGCTAGTGAACACCCTTTCTTGTTTGCAAATTTCCCTTGAGACATCAATAGCTTCATTTAGAATATAAATGGTTTGTGTGAATTTGGTGGAATGCTGTCATAGTTTTCTGCATTGCAAATTTGTTTTTCTTATTTCTTGCTTCCTAATTTACTACTTCTTTTGGTCTGTTTTGTTGTCAGGAACATGGAGGTTGTAAGGATCAGAAAGATGGTTACGATTCCTTTGAAGGCAAATTATCTGTGTGGTACTCCACAATAATTTCCATCACAGTTGCTGACCCTTCAGCAGAGTCTTTAGGATACAGGTCTTATGTCAGAGTGGTTGCAGGAATGGTTCTCCAGCCTTGAAGCAGTGAATTTATTGGCAGGGTTGTAGCTTGTCTTTTTCTTTCCTAAATTGAAACTTATGCTGTGTTCCTGAAGAGCAGAACTGAAAAATTTAGTCACCATCTGAGCTGGCAGAGGGACACACTTTTTTGTAAGAACTGTTGGAGATGCTCTAGGAGAGCCTTAATCTCCACTGAGATACTAAGTGTGCTATTTTGCCTAATGCCTCCGATGCAAAGAGGAAAATGCCCTTGGCAGGGTGGAGTAGGGCTGGCTTGCCGATTTCAAAGATCTAGCTAAAAAGGCAAATAACTAGAGCTCAAGAAGGTGTGGTGCAGCTGAGGGAAGATGCCAGCATGACTTGGCAGTTTGCCCATACCCAGAAAAGATGCTACTTTGTGATATTTTGTCTATGGTAATTAACGTGGTAATTGGTTGTTTCTTGATGTGGGGGAATGTGGAGTTTGTACCCTTGTACTTGCAAGGGTAGAAGGAGGAGAAATGAGTTAAGTCTGTTTTCACTGGTAAAAGTTGGAGACCTAGAGAAAGTAGGTAAGATGATATGTGTTTTATGTTGTTATGCTGTGTACTTTCTATAGGAGAAAACAATGGTTAGAGGTTATGGCATCTAAACCATTTTGCATATCTATGAAAATAAGAGTCTACTCTGCTAAAATCTGAAAGCTCTCTTAACTTGCCTGTTTTGATTGATGTGGAGAAATAGTGGCACTTAGACTAAGGGATTATGCATTTGAAAGAAGGAAAATCATAAAATATAAGAGAATTAACATATGAAATAGAAATCTTGCAAAAACTGGGTGGTTCTATCTCTTAAGTCTTTGCCATGCCATTTACATGTGGCTTGTTCAGGCTAAATAGCCTGTTTTTACTTGTCACATAATTATGCCACAATTAATGACCCCAGTATGTGCTAAAACTGGTAATAGGGAATGTCAAATACTGTGGAAGAAGCATTTAAGATGAGACAGTTCTTAGCAGGGGCACTGTTCTGAAGAATGATATCCATTTCCTCAATATTCAGTTGTCTCTCTTTTTCTTAGACTGGAGAATGAATACATGCTTTGCTTTTTTGGCTTCTAGGTGTTCAGTTCCTGTTGTCACTAGTTAGGAGAGTTGTGAAAAAGCTTGGACTTCTAGTGCAGCAGAACGACATCAATTCCTGTCTGTGACGAGATAAAGAGAAAAATTCCATTAGAGATTAAGATTCCTAAAATGGTTATTAATTTCTTGTATTTACATATCAATTACTTTAGGGTTGTTTGTTTTCCATTTTATTCCTGCAGTCTCCTTTTTTCTGTTTGCTGAAATGCAAAGCTCTTTTTTTTTCTAAATTTGGTAACCAAACCCCTTCCATGTTAAAATTTGAAAGACTTTTCCTAAAATATTACTACTGCTGTTTGCTAGCTCTTCCTCTTTTTCATTAAATTTGGAAAAATTAAACTCATTTGTGTGTGCATGTGCACGTGTAAACTTGATCTAGAGTAACTTCATTCTGCCAGCAAATTTCTAAGGGTTTTTAGTAAATAATAAAACACATGGTAACTTTGGTACAATTGTTGTAGATTTGTTTCAGACCTGAGCATATGAATGCAGAGGGTGTGAAGCTGTCAACTGCTGTACACTCAGGAGCTGTGGCTGGAAAGGTGCCTTTGGGGCCAGCAGGAACTGAATACTGTGTCGCCAGTTGAATTAAACTGAAACAGAGAGGTGTTTTCTTATTTGTTTTAAAAAGGTGTGGGATGGTCCAAATATGCTTACAGTGTATTATGCTGGGGGGGGGGGGGGGG
>RSEF01000004.1:33710376-33721592 GCA_003993805.1 Himantopus leucocephalus | reverse complement strand
GGGGAATAAAAAGAGCTACGTGACAAGTCAGTGATTAGTTGATTTTTAATCCTCATACCTGAATTTGCTAAGCTTTCAGAAACTCATGAGTTGTCGTGGGTAACGTGACATTGTCAAAACGGGACTCCAGGAACATTTTAGTCTTTGAACTTGATTTCCATTTTGGTTTTGGAGGGAAATTAGTAACTTTATTTTAGCTTTATTGTCTTTTTTTTTTTTTCCCCTCACTTGATGATTCTTGAAATATACTTATTGGGTAAAAATGAGTAGTAAAATGTTTATTTGGTTTTAGGGAGTTAGAACACGTTACTGCTCTTAAGAATCTGCCACATGGCTTGCATCTGCTAAGTTGATAAGTAAATCCTGTTTATCCACCTTACTAAGGTAATAACTAAATCCTGTTCATGTTCTCAGTGTCATGGATTATACCAGATTCATTGTTCACCTTGGTAAAGGGGACACAAGAGAAATACGGAGTCGCTTTGTAAGCATTGAGATGATGCGTGTTTTATACAAAACGTCACAGGAGTCACATGAGTCTGTATTGCAGCTCTTGGACAAACTGTTTTAAGTACGCTGTTCCTCTGAAGTGACTTAGTTAGCTCTTGCAAGTGAGATTGATGCCTGGGAAGAAGAGGGGAGAGGCCGACTCTCGCTCAGCTTGTCCTTGCCTGTGTGTAGCTTGCCCGATCTTGGCCTACTGCGAAGAAAATAGATTGAGAAGTCTAATATTAGTCCTTAAAGTAGTAACGTAGCTTGACAATGAGCTTGGTAATCTGAGTATTTGTTAACCTTTTAGCTTTTTGAAGAGAATGTTGTTGAACAAGACCAGAGCAATTTTAATCTCTATTAAATAAAGCCTCTAGAAATCTGTCATTCCTGGACCATATGTTAGTGTTAATGAGATTTGTAGTTAGGGATGAGGAATGGCGATGTAATTCCAGTTCTTCTTAGAGTCATCATGATACTGTAAAAGCGAAGCTTGATGTAGAAATCTGTATTTTGCTGTAGAAAAATATTAACACTAAAACAAAGGGCTGTTGCACGCAGATAATTCTCTTGCCATGCAAAAGAGATCTGGGATAGCCTTAGGAAGCAATATTGTCTTGCTTCATGCAAGAGTTTTAGTTTAGGTGGGTAACACTGGAGCTAGTACTGATCTTAGAGTAAAGGCAGCGATTGGAGTCTGGTGCTGTAAGCGAGGGCTGGCCACCGCCTAGCAACTAATGGTATCGTGTTGGCTCAGCTAACTCAGATAAGGAACAAAAATATTTTCCTCCAAATCCAAATGGAAAAATGTAGAGGTATTTGTGTGGGGCACCAGCAGCATGTCTGGCGCGGGACAAGCTGACGGGAGTGCTTGTTACCGTAGTATTTCAGAACAAAGTGAGGGAGCTGGCAGCTGCTCCTGTTCCTTCTGGTGTGCTTTTAAGTAGTTACATTCAGAGGTGAAAAAAATACATTGTATTGATATGAACATTAACAAAGAGAGAAAATTAAAAGCTCCGGTGTCCGTATGTCCCTCCCTTCTCTCTTTGGAAACATGTCTGTCTTTCTCTTCTGTCTTTTGGTCAAAACATTTAGCACATGCTTGGTTTCTTCTAGTGTTTTAAGAAAGTGAGACTTTGAGATGACTCTGCCTTACGGGTTCGCCAGGATTACATTTTATTCAGGAAAGAGTGTTAGTGTTTGGTTGATATTTAAACGCTCTTTGATCTTGAATGCCCTATTCCTTTAAATGATAGCAACAGCTTTCGACAAACAGCCACCCTATTACTGCTTCCTATATTTTTCTATTTGGTGTTACTGTGTAGAATGTGGAGATTAAAGGGAATAAAATAATTACTTTCTGGTCCCCTAAATTCTCACTGTGTTTTTTCAGTAGGCTACAGCATTATTTGGATAATCAGCGTAACTGGCTGTGCGGTTTGATACACACAGTACTCATGTGTTGTCTTATTCTAACGTATGTAGCTGGAATCCATATATGTTTATGGTCTGTTATAGCACATATTCATCTCGCAAGCTCTAATGCTGATGTGGGACAATACTGGGATGTATCTGTCAGTGCCAGCCAAGAAATTTTGCTGCAGTAAAGGTCTTCTGACACAGGATGGAAGAGAGCCAAGTTACGTTTACGAAATTCCTAACTTAAGCAACCATGCTCAGCATTTAAATCGTAACACAATAGCAAGAGAGTATAGTACTTATGATATCAGAGTCTATTTTGTTTTTATAAGAGTTTTATAAATGCTTGTAATTATGTAAACATCTGTGTACGTACTGTAGGATATGTATCAGGGTAGAAGCTGGAGCAGTTACATGCTGTTTGCCCTGCAGTGGAAGATATGACTGCAGACAGTCTCAGGTGTCTCCCTCTGGCCATGGTTTGTCAGACAGCAAGAAATCCAACACAGGGCTATGTTATCTTTTTGAGTCTAGCCAACATCCTCATAATTTTTCCTGTGCTGTAGCAGAATGAGTTCACTGTTCTTGCTCTACCTTTTGAGAAAGTTTTCCTTCATCTCTACTTGATACTCGGTTTGGTTTCTTTTAGTTTAGCAAGAGGCAGACCAGAGGCTCTTCCATTCCTGTGAATAGGTGGGCGCCAGTGGTTCTGCGAGGCAAGCTGCTAGTGTTGTGTTAGACCAGTCCTGTTTTGTGCATAGGGAATGAAAACAGAATGTGGCCTTAAATGTAAATTTAGCCAAAATAAAACAAGACCAATGGATGATACATAAACATTGGAGAGTGAATCTTGTAGTTAACATCTCCTGACTAAGCAGGATTAAAAATCTCTTTATTTTGGCAACAGTTAGGACTCTGATCATTGCAGCAGTCTGTTGAACCAGATGACTGGAGTGTTCTTTTCCCAGTCAGGAGGTTTGTTTCTTCCCAGCTACATCTTGCAACATGTGATTGGTTTTTAGTTTGCTTCAGTGACTTCTCACCTTTGTTGAAAGTGCCAAGTTCTTAAAATACCTCAGAAAATCTCTTCCTACTTTGTTGTCTTTTCTTTCAATAGCCAGGTGTCTGTGGCTTTTCTTGACTCATCAAGTCATTCTTCTGTGTCCCAAACCCCACTCCCTGATGCTTTCCAAGATCTTCTGGAACAGTTCTTAAACATTTCAGAGACAATTTATGGAAAGACATTGCAAAAATGTAATGTGTCTTCATGGCTTTAATACAGGAACTGTGCAAATCTAGCCTTGGTGTGTTAAAAGACTACTGCTTCCAAGCATCTGCTCAGTGCTTTGGTCAGTAACTTCCAATCCTTTAGCAGATTCAGTAAAGTGAAATGCATGACTGTGGCTTTCTGATTGTGTGAGAAACTCAGTGTTTTGATTCAGCCCCTTCTCAACTTGACCAAAGTTGTTGGACTTTGCACTGAAAGAGTCAGGGCGTGGGCACAGGTTCTGCCTGCTGTTACTGTCACCAGAGAATTGGCTTTTGGTGGAGAAGTGGGATATGCAGCCATGCACGAGGTGGTTTCATACCACTCTAGAAAGGCTCATCAAAGCCCATAGCCCACTTGACTATTTTAGTAGCATTTCAGTCTGTGAAGGGGAAAGGGGATGGTGCGTACATGCGGTGCTGTATGCCTTCTCCTAACATGTACCTTGTGCAACATTGTTTGAATACTTCACCTCTGCAAGTGGGAGAAAATGTAATAAACAATCCCTTCCTCTAGCGTGAGGCTAGCTCTCATATGACAGGGCTTTGGTAGGGGATTATCGGATTCAAGAAAATTAAATAAGTTTGGGAGATTGTGTGTTGTTGGACCCGTTCTCCCATAAATAAACTCTTTTCAGCCTTGTGTTGTGACCTGGCTCACAAATAAGCATAGCACTAGATGTTCTTTCACAGCTGGCAGAAACTGTTTCTTTTGCTGTCTGCTTTATGGACAGCCTTTTAGCCAGGAAGATATTTGAGTTAAAATACTCCTGTTTCCTTTTGCATGGGAGTTATGTTGCCTTTTCCTTCAACCTCCTTATTCTTCTTCCTTCAACCCTGTGCAGCATCCTGCTGCTTCATGTGTTGAAGGGTATGTGTGCAGGCTTTAGAAGCAGTTGGAAAAGGGAGGGGAGTACCTGGCAGCATAGCATCACAGGGAATGGTGCTGTTACACAATAGGTGAGGAAAGGACTAATGAGGAACAGATGAAAAGAAAGGAATGTGGAATGACAAGGAACTGAAAGCATTTTTCTCATTTAAGGCTGTGTCTTGCTGTTTGTAGAGTATTTGTGATTTACCCCTTTAAGTGGTTGAACTGAACTTTCAGTGCAGCATTGTATGTCAAAGCTGCATTTGACTTTGACATGTGATAAAACATGCAATGTGTTGGATGCAGGACCTTTCATAAAGTTGGGTTGTTGTTGTTTTTTTTTTTTTTTTAAAAAAAAAAGGAAAACAAGAACAGCAAAAAAAGCCCAAGTTTGTAGTCCAGTTAATATTAAAGAACAAAATGCTTAGCTGGTCTGTTAAAAGCATTGTTCTTAGCCCTTCAGAACTGCATGTGATAAGAAAAAGATTATAGATTAACTGAATATTTTAAATTGTCCTTAACCTTGGCTGACAACAAAGATGTGAGTAAAACCTTTACTACTGGGTAGGAGTGTACCAGGACATGCATCCTTTTTTTTCCATTAAGCAATTCCATCCTTCCAGAACTTGTGACATTACCAATCTGCACATGTCAGCACAACAGAAAAGTGTGTGTACACTGCTTATTTACAGCTTTGTAAATCTTAATAAGGGTTTATAATTATGATATTGTGATTGAATATTAGAGTCTGATTACTTCCTGAGGGATGTAAGAGTGCAACCCTCTGCCTCCAGATTGTCAAACACTAATAGGTAAAAATTGAGTTGAAGAAAATATTTTAGGAATATTACAAAACAGTTATTATAGAAAATTAATTTCAATGCTGTGCTTTTAACTTAACTAATTTTTAGCATAGTTTAACTCCATGGAATTTCTAGTTCTGGTGCAACAGTTCTTTTAAATTTGGTTCATGTATAAATGTTTCGCTAGCAGAGCTATCTATGTAAAGTGCATAGAAAATCCTAAGATGCATATTTGTGCTGACAAAGACACAAGTGAATTTAGGTTAGCAGAGCAAGACAACTGGCACAACCGACCGTGAGTATTGTGCCTTAAACTGTAGTTGCAGATCTGTTTGTATGGCTAGTGCCCTCAATTGCGGTATAGTGAAGCATAAGAATAGGCCTAATACTGTTCACATGATCGCGCTTGCTTTGTACTGTATAGCCTTGTATAAAGAAATATGCGCCAGGTTCCCGAATGAGCTCAGAAGAGAGCTGGACAATATTGGATGTCTGGTAATGATGTCCTTAGGCAGACCTGTGTTAAGTTTCTTGTAAAAGTTGATTATTCTAGGGATAGGAGGGTCTTCTAGCCTCCTTAAAATGATTCCCTAACCTTCAATCTGTGCTTTTTTTCCTTGCAGACCTTTCAGCAGCCCAGAGAAAATTTGCCCATTCTCTGAGAGATTTTAAATTTGAATTCATTGGTGATGCAGAGACAGATGATGAAAGATATATAGGTAGGTAAGAAGTGACTATAAGTGGATATGTTTTGCCATGCCATCCTGCAACATGATTAAACTTATTTTCTGGTTTTGTATTACAGATGCATCACTTCATGAGTTTTCAAACTTTTTAAAAAATCTGGAAGAACAAAGAGAAATTTTGGTGAGTTCCAATAAAAATTCTAAAAAGCTGTATATATAGCAAAGAGTAAGATGAAAGTCAGTTACAGTTGCTTACTGCTATGTTAACCACCAAGATGTTGATATCAATAACAGTGAAAGGTGTCATCGTGCAGCCTCTGATTCTGTAGTCTAGGGTTACAGACAGCAGCTAGTTCTCATTAAAGAAAGCTCTCATGTAAGGACAGATAACTGTGAGTTGGCTTAAAATGGTAGTGCCCTGATAAATTATGGCTGGGATGAATGGGGATGCCGTCATAAGGTTGTTTACCATTTACAGTAAAAAGCAAGATGAAAGACTTAATGCTGCAGCAGGACACCCAAGGTGGGGAAGTTGGCCAGATTTGGATCCAGGATCTCTGCGGCTCCAGCTTCAACACTTACATGGGTTTGGGATGCAATCTGTTGGCTGGATGCAGTAGCAGACTTACAAACCTTTTCTTCATAGGTGAACTTTCTGGTGGGTGGTTGCATCTGCAAACATTTAGTTGCTCTGTTGTGTAGAAGGGAGTGTTCTTCATTCACATGCCTGTGATTACTTAGGGTTTTAGTGTAATATGGGTGAGGTTGACTGCATGCAGACTGTGGACTGAGAGCTCTGCAATACACCTTGCTATCTTGATTTCCTAAGTTGTCTAGAAGATGGTGGGGTTTCTTTCTGGATGGTACCATGGTTCTCCTCTGCAGTTGTATGCCCAGCTTTCATTTCAGAGCAGGGGTTCATAGGGCAGATGATGTGTACCCAATTTCCTTCTGAGCGTGGTCGGACCCTGCATCTAGGAAATGCTCTTAGATCTGCCTAGATAGTAATTATGTTCTCAGTATTTGCTATGTGATTATATTTTTTGTCTTCCTGGAAGTCAGTGACCACTTGGCATCGCTGAGAGGAAACTTAAACTAATCTGTGTTCTGTGCTCCTCTCTGCCAGAAGCTGTGCCTGCAGTGTAGGAGTATGTAGATAGGTGAGAAAAGGACTTGTGAACAACTTTTTTTAACATTTCTGTCTCTGGCAGTCCTGAGTCCAGTAATAGTCATGGTTCCTTGAGTGTGCCGTGTTATGTCCTGGTATGTTGTTCTGACCTGGAACCACATTTGGGTCAGAATTAGAGTCAATGTGGTTCCTTGCACATTCCTGAAGAATATTGTCTTTACATAGTGGAGACAATTTTTCAGTATCTTGAGTTGTTTTGCCAAGTTGTAGGGATTTGCTCAAGTATGTTTGAATGCTTCTTTTGTTTTTCGTAATTCTGAAATACAGTCTTTCTCTGCTTTTTCTTGTCTGCCGTTCATAGCTGTATTTTATTTTAGTGAAGTTGCATACACCTAATTAGTGAAAGTCTTTGGGAAGTTTTACAATGGAAAATACTTTATAGCCTGCCAAATTATTTTCCATGCTATTTTGATATCGGGTTTTTGAGACACGTCAGCTTCGGGACTTCAGAATTGTGTCACGTTTCAGTGACTACGTCAATAGATCTTCAGCAGCAATAGTTTACCAACACAGTAGGCTGTGCAGAATTCTGTGCTGTCTGTGTAGTAGAACACTTCTGTTTTTCAGATTGAATGCCACAAAACAGTATTACTGGTATGCTGCCCATGCTTACACAGAAGGCATTATCACACTAAAAGCTAATTAATGTCAGTTTCTTGACGAGAAAAGTATGAAATGCGGTATCTCTTAGAACAGGGACAGTTTGATGAAAAACTGGGGAGTATAAAATATTGTGGGGCAAATATTTAATTCCAGACAGAAACACAATGTATTCTCTGAGTTACCAGATTCATGGCCTTTTCATCTGTAGTCTAGAAAATGTTATGTATTGTTTCCAGAGTGAGTTAATAAAACAGGGGCCCTAAGTCTCTGACAAAATGATTGTACAGTGACTGGTAAAGATCATTTTCAGAGGCTGCTGCTCTGTCTTTTTTTTTTTGACTTCTCAACAGATATTTTAACAGGGGCATGAGCTCTAGGGGTGGTCCCATGGAGAATATTGGAGCACGTTGCACTAACAGATGTTTGGAATCAGGTCAGGGATCCAAAGAGTTTCCATTAAGATGCAAAGTATATAGCAGGATTTTTTTTCAAAAGCATTCAGTCGTCTTTGTTAAGAATGGTCTTATTGAGCATTTTTCCTCTTACCATTTTGAAGATGGCCAGAAGGTTTCTGACTGCTCACTTCAATTTCAGTGCAGGATTGCAGATAAATTTCAGTCACATAAAGTAAAATTAAAGAAATCAGTGACTAATTATAGAACTAAGGGCATTTCAGATATTGCTGTGCATTTTAATTTTTAGATATTTGTGTAAAGGTTTATTTTCTTCACAACTGTATGGTAAATGAAACAAATGTGCACTTAAAATATGTTCTAAACTGAAACTAAATACTCACCACCTACACTTCTCGTGCTTTTCTGAAAGTATTGTTTGTGTTGAATCCAGAGTCCATAAAACTTTCTGTTAGCGTTTATCATAAATTTACATGTTTGGTTATTATTTGTCTGATGAATATTTATTTGGTGGATATTTAGTAATTTCATTCAGATGTTGGAGTCTTGCACTTCATGGTTTTACCATTTCTTCCACCTCCTTCAAAGGCTGCTGAAATTCTATCCCAACTATCAAAGGATTTAGTTGCTTGTGAAAAGGGAATTCGGCATTAATCCAAACATTCCACTGAAATTATTACGGAGTGGCCAGTACGAAGACAAATTATGGTTTTCCATAGCACAGTAGCTTGGTCACTTTCTGCAGGGCAGATAGGAAATAGGTGACTTTGTCCTTGAGAATATTCTGGCGATGATTTTTATGTCTTAAGCATGAATGGAGTCGTAGGACTTAGATTCTGCTCCTTTGACATTACAAAAGTGTCATGGAAGTACAAGGATGAAAAGGAACTAACTTCACAAGGCTAGTAGGAAAAGGTTTGGGATGAACAAGCACCAACGTGGTGATGCTAAGATGCTCTGTCCAGCTACCTGCTTGCCAAACTTCCCTCCCAGCCCCCGTTCTCCTGACAGCAGACGCAGGTTTGATTCTTGTGATGGGCTCAGAACAACAGGTTGTGCTCGCTGCCCTCATTTAAGCTGCAGTGATGAGCAAAGCAGGGCTGTCTGGTAGGTACTGGTCGTCTGTGGCTGTTATCCCTTTTCCTCCTTCTTCACCTTCCTTTTTACCACCTTCATATCTCCCTTCCTCCATGCAGTCTTCTCCTAAATAACCAGCATGCTGTATTTAGTTTTCCCTCTTGCTTCCGTTCTTGATAAATCATAACCAAATTTGATAGCAGTTGTACTGTTCCCTCACTAATCTCGACAGTACTTGGCACTACTGGTGCGGTCACCCTGATGCGCTGGCTGTGCATGCTTCCACTCCCTGGAGGTCCTCTGTCCTGTCCTTCAGCTACCTCTGGACTTCCAGCATGGTTAAGGGAGAGTTATATGAGAAACAGCTGAAGTCCAGTCACCCCTCATGGCACTTTCTGTAACTTCTGTCAGCTTCTCTCACAGTTGAGGGCTGTGTCCTGTCCATCAGTCTCTCGGGTCCTGTCTAGTAGTGTCTCATGTCCTATTCAGTTAGCTTACTCCCATGAGCGAGACTGAGCAAGTTGGCTGCATTTGCCTGCATCCCTGCCAGAGGTATGACTTGCGTCAGGGTCATGTATACTCT
Organism: Himantopus leucocephalus; assembly: GCA_003993805.1. Lineage (NCBI taxonomy): Eukaryota > Metazoa > Chordata > Aves > Charadriiformes > Recurvirostridae > Himantopus > Himantopus leucocephalus. The sequence continues at coordinate 33,712,193 of RSEF01000004.1, read as the reverse complement.
AGATGAGTGCTGGTCTAACCTATTCTTTAAAAAAGTTTCAGGGACAGGAATTTCTCTAGCTTTATTCCAATGTTTATTCTTCTGGGGTTTTTTTGGGGTTTGTTTTTTTTTTTTTTTTTTTTTCTTGGTACAACTTCTCAGTTGAACNAAGTGTCCTTTACTGCAAATTAATCTGGGAAATTTTTGGGAACTTTTCTATGGTAGTCATGGAGTAAAACTGATCAGTTTTCCTTCATAGTAGGATTTTCACTGTTACTCTTTCAAAGTGGGGGTTTACATCTGTATTTTTCCTTATTCAATTTAATTATACTGAGTTTAGACCATTTCTCTTTTATGTCAAATTATTTTAAATTCTGCTTTCTGAAAGCACTGACATGTTCTTTTGGATTTATGTCACTCCACACGTGTGTTAGTTTGGTGGAGTTACTGGTAAGTCACTCTGAAAATGGGATCATGTGGGAAACTTGTTTGTAGTTTCTTATATGATGCTTGAAATGTCCTCTTAGCTGAACTGTTATTTTTCAGGGTAGTTTTGCAACCAGGATGTTGTTTTCTCATGGTTTATTTGTTAAGAGCATGTCACCAGCTTTGTTTTTGAGACTGTTGTGTGGGTCAGCATTGAAGACTTCATTGAGGAGATCGGCTACTGTCCTGATCTCAGAAAGGAAGCTAGATGTTGTTTTAACAAATTCAAAGTAACTTTTAACCTTCTGTAGTTTGTTCCAGGACTTTTGAGTATCAGAGTTGGTACGTCTGGTCTTTAACTTTCTCGGTTTCTTTCTCCTCCTTTCCTCACTTTTAAGTTGCTGCTGTGTTTGCTCTTCTACCATCCTCTGGGACTTTGCTGCCTCTCCCTTTAGTTTGTTTTGCTGAGTTCCTCAACTACTCTAAAGCAAAGCCCCCTGAATGCAACTAATTCTTCAACTGCGTAATGTAAGAATGCATCTAATTATTTTTAAGAAATACTTATTCTCCTCAACATCCACTTTTTTCCTACTTTGTTAGATGGCTTGCTATAATTAACTGAGATTTTTTCCTTTGTGAAGATTATTAAAATCTGCCATTGTCTTACAGTCAATTGTTGGTTTGTTTTAAGTCTCTTTCCAGCTAAATAATGGTTTTATAGCTTCCTTTCTCTCTTTTTTCTGAAATACATAATAAGAACCCGTTTTCTTCAGGTTTTTCTTTGCCCCTTGACAAATAAAATGTGTTTTTGCCTTAGCCTTTCTAACTTTGTCCCTAAGTACTTGTCCATTTCCTTTTTACTCCACCATGTTTCTCTTTAAGTAGGATTTCTGATACAATTATATTTGCCTTTACTATGTTTCCTGTCGTTTCCCCAAGGCAATATAAACTCACTGTTTTACTTTGATACAGACTCTTCTATTTGGTACTACAGTTTTGGCACACTTCTGTCCCTTAGGATATCTTTAGAGCAAAGATGCTACATAGTGTGTTGTTTTTTTTTTTTTTTTTATTTTTTTCCCCNTTTTTTTTTTTTTTTTTTTTAACTTATTCCCCCCCTTTTTTTTCTTTTTCAAAAAAGTAGTATTGTTGTTCGTATGCCACAGGTATCTTTGCAGTCTTGGCCTCTCAAAAATCCTTTTGCATTCTTTGTCAGTTTTACCAGCTTGTCAGAATCAAATTCAAAATAGCATCTCTCCCAATACATTTTTCTGAAAGCAGAATTATTCCCAGCATATATCATAAACATGAGAAACTGTTTCTCTATAGATTTTTAAAGTAATATTTTGGTGAAGTCAGTATTTTATTCTTTCCTCCTCTTCTCCCTCTTTTAAAAAAAAAAAAAAAAAAAA
>RSEF01000004.1:33688822-33710362 GCA_003993805.1 Himantopus leucocephalus | reverse complement strand
AAAAAAAAAAAAAAAAAAAGAGAGAGAGGTTTCCCAAGTTAAAATAAGTTGTTAAGGTTCAAAGGCATATGCTTAAAAGGTTAAAGGTAGAATTTAAATAATGTGTGCAAATATGTGCTTATACTTACCTCTTTTCATGAAGTATTTAAATGTATGACTATTTGTTTCACAGGTTAAGTGATCACTTAACACAAAGTGTTAATGAATAGCTTACTATTACCTTTTGTTCAGTTACTCTCTGTGTTTAGTTTACACTGTTCCTACTCTGCTGGAACATAGTGGTATTAGTTTTTCTGAGCTTTTCTTCGGTCCTCTGCACATGGATGTTTAAGGGTTCATAAATCTTAATCCGTCTTCACAGCAATCTGAAGAAATCTGTGTGAAGGAGCAATCAATTTACTCGCTGATTTAGGGTAAAAAAAATATACAATAGTTCTGGATGTAAGATGCATTCAAGATCTGTTCAATAAGTTCATGTCATTATATAGTACTCCGTATGTTCAGATTCTGCTAAGTCCACTGACAGCGCAGACTGCTAAGTATATCTGTCAAGACAGTGGAAAAGACATAACTGGTCACCACTTCTGAAAAATTAGGCTGCCAACAGCATATTGAACATCTCAGACGCAGAGATAGAGGCACAGATAAAATGGAATTTCGCAGGAACAGCATTTGACTACCTTAATCACAGGACCTAGATCACTTTTTTCCTTTCTGCAAATTGTCCAGTTTAATAAAACATTTTCCAGTTTTAGAAACAAGCAGAACAATTACTGCTGTATCTCATTGCCCAGCCTTCACTTTTCCTCTGCATGGCAGGAGACCAGAGGGCAATCGTACAATTATCGGAATATGGAACACGAATGATGAGTTAAGACTACTTCAGGCACATTTCTTATATTTTGGTGATTCCTGACATTGAATGTTTGATTTATATATTTGCCTATTTTTGAATGCTATATACAGTCTTCTGAAATTATGTCGTGAATTACATATGAACTTGTGCACATGATTCTTGTCTATACCATAAAGTACAAAGCTGGTTCTGGTGGCATTCTTCCCACCTCTGAGTGAATATGGCTGAAAAGTTCTGTTACCACTAGCTTCGTCTTCCAGATAATTTTGTGGTCTCACATGCATCAACATAACTCACTAGAGAATTTTCATTCTGTTATTTCATCGATGGGAAATGTTTGGAATTTGCATTGTAAAACTGTCACCAGTTTGGATTTTGCTGGTTGTTAATAACACCACTGTTTCTTGTGGAGGACAGCGCTGACAATAATCGAGCAGTTCATTCTTGACTGAACACTGAAGCTGTTGTTCGCTGTTGGATTTCTTGCCATTCAGTGGCATCTTTTTGCTCGGTGATGAGCTTTGCCATGAACAAAGAAAATGGGCATTATATTATTTCCTTTCCTGAGCAGCCTTTTTGCTTTGTCAAGATCTTTGTATGACCACTGATTTCAAAGCACGGACTGGAAGTGATTCTCTGCTTGTATGAGAACCAGACCAATGTTCTAGTGTGTCCCACTGTTCAGCTCTTGCATGTTGGGTTTGCGCTGTCTCTGGAGGAGTTACCCACAGTTTTGCTCCACTTCAGGTGGGGAAAAGCTGATTTGTTGCTGTTTGTGAAACCCTGTCTCTCTTGATTTCTCTTCCTGTTATGTTTATGACTTTGTAGTATTTTTCTCTTTATAGTGGAATGTATTTCATAAGAATGAACTTACTCAAAAGCCAGGACTATTAAATAGCTTTTAGTAAGTAGTCTTTACTAAAAACTACTGTCTTAATTTAATTCTCTTTTTTTAAAAAAATGAAAGAATTCATTGTTTGTATTGTCTGCTTATGATACCAATTAATTTTTGAGGCCAGCAGTTTCACGGCAAGTAAATCAATGCAAACAGTCTTTCAGAGCAGAGCACAGCATAGCAGATAGGTCATAGGAGGCATTTTTAGCTGTCTGCCCTTTAGATAGGTCATAAACTTCCATTGAACAGGAAATAACCTTTGGCTAGAAGGTGGGACCCAGGAGTATATTCTCTGTAAGCCAAGGTGCTGCTTTTAAAAGAGCTAGAAAGTGTAAAGCACAGGAGTCTGCCTGCATTATGGCTTGTGTGGGAGTGAACCGGTGGTCTAGGAAATTCCCGCTGGAACAGTTCGAGAAGTTGTCATTGTCTCGCCAAACCCCAGGGGTAGTGTTCTGGAACACTTAAGACGAAGGTGATTTGTTTTGTTACAGGTGCCTGCTGACATCTCAGAAATGTACAAAATAGATTGTGTCCAAGACAGATATTTGTCCGCCTGACTCTTGTTACCAGATGGCTTCCTCCACAGCAAATGAACCCACAGGAATGGGAGTTGCTTCTTTTTTACAGCTTCTGCACACGCGCAAAGATGCACAAGTATTAATGTGCTATGAGACCCTCTTAAAAATCCTTTAGTCTATAGGCTCCAGCCCTTCTAAAAACCAAAGAACTCAAACACCCATGTTTGTAGTCCCAATGTGTGGCTGAGGGTCTTTCATTATTTAAGGTTGTAAAGCTACAGAGAAAGCTCTAGAGTAGTGAGAAAACCCAGACACTTTTACAAGAAGGAAACTTGCATTTGAAAACAAACGAGTTTTGGGTGTGGGTTGCGCTGACTGCAATCATCACTACTCCAATTAAATTCAAAACCAGTGCTGAGAAGTGGTTAGAGAGATACGCCACTCTATCTGCAGGGCATACTGGCAGGAGAGTTGGCTGTGCAACTAACTGGGAACATGTTCGTCTAACTGTAAGAGCAAATTGTGTTCTCATGGGAAAAGAAATAATAGAGGTTAAGGCTTTGCAAATAATATCTGATGTCCTCAGTAGTGGAATTGTATCTGCAAAGTTACATAATACAGGGTTTCAGGCATAGATCTTAATGTTTTGGGAAATTTCAGTAACAAATCATGATGTGAAATGGGAAAACTTTTCGGATTAAAAACCCAATTTTTATGTTTCTCTCTCCCCCAACATTGGAGGTATCAGAATCAACTTTTTTATTAAGCTGAATGTTGCAATTTCTTAGGAAAAACACGGAAGAGCTATATTCTCTGTAAGCAGAAGTGCAGCTGTAGGTAGTAAATGTCTTTGTTTAGAAGCAGTGTTAACTACTTTGTTACTGAGTCACTGCTAGGTATGTCTTCCTTTCCGCTTCTCTGTTGCACTCAGTAGGGCAAAACTTCCTTCCCAGATCTAGTTTCGTTGATACTTGCTCAGTTTCATGAGCTCTGCCCTACTGACTGGTGGCCTCCCTCTTTGCTTTGTCGAGGGGAGAAACAATCCTGCCCCTGTCTACAAATAAATCTTTCCAGTCAGTGCACTGGGAAACTTAAAACCCTCTTTTCTGTTTGGCATCTAATTTGCGTTCCAGTTCCTGGGATGAGAACTGGGAACTCAGCACTCCTGTGTCTCTGTGCAGTTTGCAGCAAGGTGCATGTTTATGGCTTCTTTTTTTTTTTTTTAATCTTTCTCAGTAAACCTGTCTTGTATGGGAGAATGCTTAGATTCAGAATGGAGCAGAGTCAGTGTACATATTTACCTCACCACCAGAGTTGTTGATGAGCAGTGTGTAATTTCCAGTTCTTCCAGTAAAGGCTAAGGACATTTTTAGGATGAAAGCTGGGAGGCCAATGCTGTATTTGTCTAGTAAGCAAAACAAATTTTGATTAACTTAGGTTGGTGCTAGCCTTTTTAGCCACAGGGGCTGGACTGAGCTTCTGGGACAGTTCTTGTGGGTTGATACTCCTTTACAGCCCACGCAAGCAGCCTTCTTCCTCTGCAAGACAAGCCTGGTTGTGCCAGCAAAGGGGAGCAGAAACTTGGATAGACTGCTCCTGCCTACTGCAGGAGGGTGAGAAAGCATGAGGAGCATTGAATGCTGTGGGATGGTGCTGTCTGTCAGGTTGCAGTGCATAGGAGGAGGTGTTTGGGGAAGCAGTTTCTCCTTAAACAGCTATGCTTACCTTCTCTGAGAAGGGAAGAAGTGACAGGCTAAATGGAGTCATCTTGTGGACTGGCACTGACTCGTAAGTTACGTGTTGGATCTTGTTGACTTGACTGATGAAGTAGCAAACAGCTGTAAATGCACTTGCTAACAGATTTAGTCTGTGCCTTTGTGGGCTGCTCTAGGAAATGTTGGTTTGGGCCCCTTAATTTGTGACCTGTTACTTATTTCTTTTGAAGAATATGGAGCTGGAAAAGTCAGGATTATCACCATTCTGTACAACTTCTCTGCCCTAGCAGGTGGAGTTTTACAAAGGGATCTGAAATTAGGAGGCATACACAAAGCTGAAAACCTACTTTAAGATGTTGTTGGAAACGTTGCATACAGTGATCTTCTGAGGTGATGATGGCAATGATGATTTTATTGCTCTATTGCCAGGTTTATGTTCAAGTTGAGTTAATTCTTTGACCTTCCCATAGGTGCAGCAAATAGAACAGGAACAGCATAAGCAGTTTCAGACTGTGTGCCCGAGACACGTGCACATTGGGTTAAACATTTCTCAAAGCATTCCTGAGACTTTGACATTCGTAAAGCTGGTTAAGATACTGTTACCTGAGACACGACGTCTTTATATTGATTCACACTTGAATCACACTTGCCCTAGTTTACCGGTCAGATTCTAAAATTGAGTATATGTGCCATTCAGGTAGGTTTGGATAGATCAGAGATATAAAGAAAAGAATGGAATTTTTTGGTGCCCTTTAAATAGTACATTCCTATCATCATAATCTGCCAGGAATAGAGGAGTAGAGAGATGAAAATTAGTTTGAGTCAAGACAGAAGTTGAAGGAGGAAGGAACGTGTAATTTTATATCAATGAATATTTAACTTAAATGTCTAATACAACTTTTCTTCAAAATTTTGCATTTTAACGTAGTCCTAATTCTTAAGGAAGGTGCAAGTGATAATGACAAATATATTCAAGTGACCCTTAGCTTATTTCCTTATATGGGGAAAATTTTACTATTTTTGTCTGCTGCTCTGTTATCCGTGGTTCCAAAAAAAAAAAAAAAGTAAAAAAAAGTGTTATTTTGAGTTCCCAAGTTATAAATAAACTAAGTTAACAATGAGTAGCAGTGTCAATAATGTTTTTGTTCTATAAATAAGTATGCATCATTTTGTAGCTTTTCATGACCAGCGCTGGATTCTAAGTACTGGAGAACAGTGCAAATGCCTCCCTATTTAATCTAGTATTGTGCATATTTTAATTATGAACGTCTTTTTTATTTCTGCCACTCAGAAGAACAGCTCTGTAATTCACTATTAAATTTACTAGTCATGTTTTGGTTGACATTTTCCCTTCATACACATATAAACTCACATACTTACTTGTTTCAGTGAGGAGGAAATATTCCTCTTATATTTTTACACGTGGGCCTGGTATGAAGCTCCATGAGAATGACCAAAGATCTAGAAAATTCCACTTCACCAAGAAATACTCAAGAGCCCTGTTGTTAAACCCAGACACAGAAGGCAAAGGGAGTGACAAATCATAAATACCTGTATGGCAGGGAAAATTGTGCTGGAGAGGCATCTGTTAACAAAAGTGCAAGTTGCGCAAAATGAGAAATGTCTTTTCTGGAAAGAGAGAAGTCTTGTTTTTCTTTTAATGAAAGAGTTACTGGCATATCATACCACTGGCAGCAGTGGAATCTATTTGTTGGCAGTCGCTGAGGGAACATCCCATTTTGATTTAAAGATTATTTTCTTCTTCAAACAAATGCCTGTAGTGGTTTCCATGGTTAAGGCTGCACAGGAGTGTAGCAGACCAAGTGATTTGCAGCCAGCCCGGCTTCTTTATAAACCACAGCCTTTTCTGTGTGCAGGGGTTTTGGTGGTGGTGTTTTTTTTGGGGGGGTGTTTTGTGGTGCCCCCCCCCCCCCCCCCCCCCCNCATCAAGATGCTATGGTTTTGTTTGACTCAGGCTTCATGTTCAGCATACATTCACTGCCTGCTGATCTTACATTTCACTTTTTTTGTGTAAAAGTTCAAACAACTAATAAGCAACGTGTTGTTAGATATTTATTTTTAACCTTCTAACTGTTTCAATGCTCAGTTGCTACCTTTAAATGTTTTTAAATGATTCCACTAACCTTGATGCTCTTACCTCCTGGCAGCTAGCGTCATCCTCTCTGAGTTTTGCTCTGAGGGAGCCTTGTAGCTTTCTCCCTCGCTTTGTCAGTATACAGGAAACTGGCAGAAACAATTTTAACTTCCAAGTTTGCCAATATAGAAGAACTATTCTGTGATTTCTGCGAGCATTTCTCCACTCTGACTTGTGAGAATCCTTGTGGTCAACAAGGAGAGGCCCTTCAGGCCTCAGGTGCTTCTGCTATGTCCCAGGAAACTGTTTCTGGTGCTTGATTCAATTATAAATCCTAATTACTGTTTCGTTTTAGCCCCTAAGAATTTCCAGGAAAGTTTTGGGAGCCAGACAAAATTTGAAAGACCGAGTATCCTAAAAATTTTTTGGCAAAATCAGGAAATGGATACAGAAGGAAAAAGTTTGGGCCACGAGAACAAGTTAGGAAGTATCTGTTGTATGGATGACTGTGCAACATGCAGTTTGGCCCAGACTTGCCAGATATTTGGGTTTTCAGTTAGCTACATAGGTTAGCATGCTGCCCTGGCTGCTTAAAAATCTGTGTTGCTGTGGTTACGGTGAATTGGCAGGATGACTCCCGCAGTAATCCCTGCATGGCTCCGGGGGTGGGTGGGGCCAGACAGTGCAGTTCAGGTTTGTGTTGTGCCAGATCTCTAATACATCCCTCTTGTGTTTTATGATAAGAGCTTTTCAGAAGTGTTCCAGAAGGCTTGTTTAAGCCTGCAATATTTTATCTAAAACTTTTCACATTTAAAGGGGGGAGGAGGGGTGGGCGGGAGAGAGAGAGAAAGCCTTCCAAGGTGGCCTTCCAGGGAGCTCTGCCTGGACTCCTGGCAGCTCAGCCCGGTGACTGTGCTAAGCCCAGTCCTGGGCACGATTTGCTCCGTGGGTCTGCCTTAGGACTGAGACCAAGAGGATCCCATCTGCTCCTCCACACCTCCAGTGCTCTTGTGTGCTCCTGTTGTGTTTAAGAGGTGCTGCTGTTTTGTTTCAGTAGTTCCAACTTTTGCTGAAATTTCAAACTTGTTTTAAATTTTAAGTCTTGTTTGCACCAAACCCAACCCCGCTCCATCTCCAGTGAAATCTCATGTGAACTAAAAACTGTGTTTGCTGGCCAGATCTAATAAGCTACAGTTTTCTGTGTTACAATGACATATTGTTCCCTTTTTCTTTCTCCTTAGTATGGCTATGAGGCCTTTTATCATAAGTGCACTGGTGGATGCTCACCCAGTCAACCAAACCTCTTGTTTTTTGACTTTACACCTCTTGATTTTTATAACTTAGTTTTCTTCATGTACTTTAGGGTAAATATTTGGAAATATCAATGCCTAACAGCTTTAACTGTGCATTAAAAGATTATTATTTGCTACTTAGTAGTCTATTCTGCAGTTCTTTGTAGTGTTTCAGAAATTTTTGTGTCCCCGAATGAAAATAATTTGTCCTGTGTCTCATTCTGGTGTTCAGCCATTGAGACCATCAACGTGATCTGCGAGACTGGCACAAGTAAAGCAATTGCAGTTTTCCTGCAGCGTGTAAATTTCTGAAATTTCTGCATTTGTTTTAGGTGTAATTTTCCTGACAGTGGATTGAAATAAGGGTAGAAATTTTGAAAGCTTGAATGAACTCAGAGATGTGATTTTGTTGGGTTAGAACTTAAGACTCCTAACTTGCATGCTTCTCCTTTAATTACCCAATAGCTTGCTTGCTTTTTTTTCTTTTTGTTGCTGATGCTAAAATGACTTGTCAGTCTGGCTACAGAAACCTAACCCATGCTTTTTTTTCTTTAGGCACTCAGTGTTACTGAAACGCTGATCAAACCTTTGGAAAGATTTAGGAAAGAGCAGCTAGGAGCTGTAAAGGTTTGTCCCTCATTGCCTTTATGATAAGTTTGTTTAATTTCTCTACTTGGATTGCATTGCAGTAATGACATATATTTGGCAGAGAGATGCTGTTGTTTATATTTCATGTATTCACGCTTTTTTTTTTTCCCCTACTTTGAGAACTTGCTTCAGCAACAGATGGAAAGTATGTTTCAAGAAGAGAAGAATGTGTCCTCTCCCTTCCTTTTGTCCTCCCCCTCCCTTATCTCTTGTGTCTGGAATAGGAGCAATCCTGCTAACAGCCTGCCTCCCTTCCTAATGGGTAACCCTGTTCTGCTTTATATTTGCTTGCAGTTGCACAATCAAAGGCTGAAAAATATTAACTATCCAAAGGAACTCGCTCATCCATATGCTTTTAACCATATTTTTGCAACCTGCAAAGTGAAAATTGCCTTTATTTTATGTTTTGTTTTGAATAAATTACTAATTTCTTCTGCGTGAGTGGAAAAAAATAATGATGCAGAGGCTAAAGACAAGACCTCATTTAAAGTGTTGTGGGTTTTTTTTTTTGTGAAAGTGTTCAGTAATTTTTTTTTAGATAGTCACTATGCTGTCTATATTTAAAAAAAAAAAAGGCAGAGTAAACCTCATGTATTAAATACAGATTAGCTTTTGATAAAAGTAACAAGGACAAGTTTGACCTCTTTCTACCTGTCTACTTTCCTTCTTCCAGTAATAAATTTAAATGCTTATTAAAAAAAAAAAAGAAAAGAAAACCCAGCTATTTAACGCAGTTTTCTGTTGCAAAACTCAATTCATACATTTTTAAACTACCACTCTGCAGATGTTTTATTCTATAATTTCATGACTTCATCAGCAGTGATATTTAATAGCTAAGATAATGCTTCAGTTATGAGAGTGCTATACATTTTGACTTTGGCAGGAATGATTAACATGTTCTGAATATGATTTCAGTGTTTGTGAATGGAAAATGCTCTGTTGATCATAACTCATTACAGCTCAATAGTACAATGAGCTTTGTGTAATTCTATGGGCTTCTGAGAAGTACATCAGACGTCCCATCCAACGCACAATAAAAACTTCGTCTGTAATATAGGGAGTCTTCCAAGGAAAAAGAGAATTAGTTCTAAATGTAAGCTGTTGTCATAGAACCAGCTGTAATGAATGGATTATTTCAACAGTATTTTGGGTGTTTAAGAACGTTGCCTTTTTTGGGGTGAGAACTCCTAATACTTTAAATTATCTCATAATCTTCACTCATTTCCTGGTCAGAATTCTGTCCCTGATGTTTCTAACATGACAAGTTACGTTCACACAGTCTACATCTCGCATTATTTTTTTTGACAGATGTTTCTTCCCTTGTGTCCCTGCATACTGTTTCTGTGAAGTTGAAGCTCTTATTTGTGATTTAGCCATTTTTTTTGGACAGAATTCTTGGTGACCTTGAATAGAACAGTCTTGCGTAGTTCTGTAACATTTAAGTAAAAATTGTCTAAAAATATTAAACTCTGATTATTCTTAACTGAATATTTATTCAATACAATCAAAGTACTGACACTGGAAATATAATACTGTTTAGCTCTGAAAAGCAAGTAACAGCATCTAGTAGTGAAATATATCTGGAACATTGTGTAGTATTTGCTTTGGGAAAAATTTACACTCTACCATTACAAAATGAAAGTTGAATCTGCTGCCTTATATTTTCCTGTATCTTACATCCCCTGCTGAATGGTACGAGTTAGGCTTAAGAAGAAAAAGAAAAGGAAAAAAGTTTAGCTCTGTAGTGCTGGAAGCTGAGACCCTTATGGAATTACCTCTTAGTAAAAGGTGTTGCTGCTCTAATCCCAAACTACATGTGTGGAGTTTCTGGCTTTGCCTATTTCGAGATCAATAGCACTCTTTCCTGTCCCCTTCTGCCCCCCCCCCCCCCNCCGCACTGAAATGTTGACCAGATCAATGGAAATTTTGCTAATATAAACACAAAGATTTCCCCCCACCCCTCTTTCTTCCTAATTTCCCATATGCTAGTATGTTATCTCTAATCACAGTAATACCATATGTGTATCTTAATGTTTCTCAGTTTGTAAGGAACATTGTGGCTGAGTTTTTAAAGGAAGTTCTTAGACTCATAAGGGAGGAAAAAACCTTACATTTTTGGTAAAAACCCTTCCTGAGAAGCAATTCTGAACAGCTTAGATCCCCTCCATAATAGAATGCCATCTTCAGAATCCAATTGTTCAGAAAACAAAAACATGTATCACTTACATGTGGTATTATTAAAAATGAAAGGTTAAGAGGAAAAAATGAGCAAGTATCTGTAGAGTCAGTTCTTGAATATGTAATTTAATACTTGATTTTACTTATTTTAGATTATTTTCAACTGCAATTATACTAAAAGTAGCTTCAAAATTGGTTGTTGATTTTGTCAATACTGGTTTCTGTCTTAACATAGAGTTAGGAAATTAGAACTGAGGAAACCAAAGGGTTATTTTACAATGTCTTCTACTAAATTAGATCCAATAACTTGCATTTCCTAGAAACATTTAATGGCTGTCTGTCTTCCAATACATTGCTTTTGACGGTCAGAGAAATGGATTTGTACGTGCAAATGATATTCATATGTGTCTGTGGGAATTTCTCTTTTGCTAGCATGATTTTGTTTTACGGAGTTTTTTCTTTATTTTCTTTTTTATTTATTTTCTTTTTGGGTGTGTGGTTTTCTTTTCATGGGCACAACAACAGTTTGGTAGAAGCAGGAAATTCAGCACAGAGCTCTTAAATGGCTTTAAAAATCAAGAAATCTTATAGAATATGGAGCTGTATTCACTCTGGGTTTTGAACTGTCGAACTGTTGGAACTTTTCCCCTATTGATTATAGAAAGTTGTTTTTTTCAGTGAAACTGATATTTCCCTTGAAGTCTTCTATTCAAAAACAAGGTGATGTGGATGATGCAATAAATCAAGAGGGGGTGTTTTATTTGTGTTTTTAACTTAGAAGATGTAAGCATTCGTGTGATAGCCTTCACCATAATGATGCAATGGGATTTAATTTCAAGTTAGCCTTTAAATTAATTTTAAGAGTGGGTTGGAAACATACTTTTCCTCAGTTATTGGCGCTATGATAGGTTGTTTCTCTTTGTTTCTGATTAAGCAAAAGAAGAAATATTTTTTTCTATATAAATGAATGTTACTTTGTTTCTGTGTCTAGGAGGAAAAGAAGAAGTTTGATAAAGAGACAGAGAAGAACTACAGTTTGTTAGAAAAGCATTTGAATTTATCAGCTAAGAAGAAGGAGCTACAATTACAAGAGGTATTGTTGCCTCTATTTTTTTTATGCAAGCTAAAGCCTTTTGAATAGGTAAATACATTTTATGCAAATACAAAACCAGCATTCATAGTGGTAAAAGAAAAATTTTTGTCAACTGGAAAGGTTGGTGAGAAAATCAGTATTTGCTGAACTTAATGGTGTAGCCCTACCGTTTTCTGAATTGAGGGCCTTACTTGGCATTTGTGTAAAGCACTGAACAGCATGTTAATTTTTTTTATATAATTAAGGGAATAGCAAAGTACAAGTATATTGCGAAAAACTGCATTTCTTATGAGGCTTTACCATATAAGTAATTTGTGTTTCAGTGTATGTATTTACTAAGTGGCCTGTTTTAATGCTTAATGCAAAGTACAGCAAGACTTGTATTCCTGAAGGAAGTGCTTTTTTGTGCCATTTTTTTTCGTTGTCATGTTTTGAAGATCTGTTTTTTCAAGTAATGGTACAAAAAAGTTTGTTGACAATTTATAACTTAAAAACAGATCTGTTTTGCCTGGCATTCCTTCTGTCCCTGTGGGTTTATTATCAGCATCCTTATTTGTAATAGCTTTTATTTCTCAAGCAACAGTGAATAGTACGTGAGAAGACAGCAGATAAGTCTTGCAGAGACTTGCTGTAGGCAGAAGGATTTTTTTTTTTTCAGAGAAATGTAATTATGTCAGAATTATTAATGCTTAGTCTATTAATACCTTGTATCATTAAACACTGAATGTTTTCCTCAGAGATAACTCTTCTCCCTGCTGTCTACCCTGCCCCAAATAATTGATGCCATTTTTCATAAAAAATGGTTAATGTAAATGGCAAGTTAGCTAGGAACTTAAGAACTCTAATTGTTCTCAGAGTTTCACGAGGATGTTAGTTCTCCATAGTGTATTTGCAGCGCAGGCCCTCATATGCATGAACAAGTGTCCTTTGGGGTGTTGAGTTGTCCCAGTGAAGTTAATGGGCATTGCTCATGTGTCAGGACCTGTACCTTTATCAAATTGATCAGCTGCCAAAGAACTTGATGCAGAAAAAATGAAAAAGTATTAATTATGATCTCTTACTTGATGACATTGAGAACCATATTTCACAGCCTGAAATGAGACGTAACCTCAACGGAAAAATAAAAAAATGCCTGCACGAGGCATTTTGAAGCTGTATCAAATACAGTCTGAAATTTTAAAGCACGTGTGAAGACTTGGAATGAGCAAACAGATTTGTTCTAAATGTCGTTCAGACTTTCATGAACAAAAATTCTGAAATTCTTCAGTCTGGCTCTTTCATTTGTGTGTTTAATTTTGGAGTATAAACGTATAAGCAAGTAAAAAAAGAAAGCATGTTGTCAGAGTGCTAAATAGGAAAAACTTTCTTGCACAACCTTAGAAAATAGGTGCATCTAATTGCACGGGAGCTTCCTAATTTAGTATTCTACATGGCTAGTTGTTTCTGTTTCTGACTAAAGTAAATAAAGTACGCAGGTATAAATTTAACAAAAAATTGATGAAAAACACGCCATGTTGGGGAGTGTGCCTTACGTTAACATAGCCTTTGGCTCTATTAGTGGAGGGTTATTCCTGAAATTTCACTGAGGCATGCTGTGTGTCTTATTTCTGTATTTGTTTGGCGGTACACAAAGTACAATGTAACAGTGAGCAAACTTGCTGGATGCACAGGGAGGCTCATCCCTCAAAAACCCGAGGAGGGATGTGATAATTTATTTACAGGGGAATTGAGAGGAATTAGTAAAATGGCCGTGTTGGGTATTGTATTCTTGGGGGAGGTAAGGGAGGCAACCAAAACGATAAACAACTGAAAAACAAATGGGAGAGAGAGAAACAGGCTTACATGGGGCTTTGGTGTATGTAGGGCAGTCTTGCTATCAATTAGCCAGATGTCCTAGTAGACCCACTTCATAGTCTCTTTTCTATGGTTACCCTTCAGTACATGTATATGTCATTAGAAGCTTTGCTGATAACTCAAACCAGTTCCTATGTTGCATGGTTTATAGGATGCATCGAAATGGCTTGGCTTTTTGAAACACGTTTTCTTTCTCATGTGCGTATCAGTGCTTTATTTTTTAATTGCATTTGTTGTTGTGCCCCTTTAATTGCTGACAGATTTCTAGCACAGAGCAGCAAAGCAAAGCACGTCTTAAGGCAAAACTGTCTTAAAGCTAATTTGACTTATCCTCTTAAAGCACAGCAGTCACTGTTCTGTTTGAAGGATATAGTCTCAGTATTTGAGAGTGAGCGTATGATAATAAATCTGGTACTTTCACCCAGCTCTTTCTCCATTCCCTTTTGTAATTTTGTGTAGAAGCATTTGGTATTATCACATGGGCAAAAACTAAGTGTTAATCATGTAGAGTATCCCTTTGTAGCCTTTCTTTAATGTATTTTAATAAAGATTTCTGTTACCCAGTTCTTGAAGTTTTATAGTTTAATGAGGGCACTTGTACCGTAATAACTTAATGAAATAATACACGTATGCTTGAAAGTTAAATATTTATGTACAGATGATTGGCTGTTCACCATCAATATGGTGTTGGCATTTTAGCAAAGCTGAGCTAAAAATCAGCTGCAGCTAATAAGGCTGCATTTTTAAGTATTTGATGCTCTGTGGAAACTTGTGAAGTGTCTTACCAATAAGTGAACTTTATTTTTATTGCTTTTCTTGACAGTCAGAGTGAGCACAGGAGTGGGATGGCTACAATAGCATTCTGGATATTTCCAGTGGTTATTTGGGTTATAGAGTAAAGCTTACAGTACCGGCAATGTGGTTTTCAACAGTAACATTTTCTTTCTTAGTTTGACTCAAGACATGATTTCCCCCTTTTCTGATGGAAGATGTTGCTAGCCCCCTCTCTATGTTTGGGCAGGCACTTTTTCAATGCTATTAAAGCAGTGCACAAGTACCTGCTCTGATTTATTTGGCTTGGATTCCATAGAAAAGAAGCCTGAAGAGGTGTCATTTCTAAAAAAAGTAGCCTTATGATTCAAAACAACATATGTTATCTAGTAAAAGGGAATTGCTGCTGCCATTTAAAAGTAAATGATTGAGCTGTGTCGTAAAGGAACAAATCCCAGTCTGGAGAAAACTATCTTATCGCTTGCCACTTGTATGTTATACATGTGTCATTTTGAAGCCGTCTGCAAAATGTCTTTGAAACTTCATTAGCTGTATTCTGTGTGCAGGCAGATAACCAAGTGGAGCACAATAGAAAACACTTCTATGAGCTGTCCCTCGAGTATGTGTGCAAGTTGCAAGAGATACAGGAGCGGAAGAAATTTGAGTGTGTGGAACCTGTAAGTACCAGTGAATTCAGCCTACCCTGTCATTCATGAGGAACAGAGAAGGAGTGCAATTGGACAAAAGCCAAGGAGCTCTGTTTTCTGGGAAAACGTATGCAATTGTGTGACTTAACAGAATTTAAAACACTCATTACATCTGTGCAAATTCATAGTACAGATACACTTAACCAGGCATCTCAAAGCTCACCTCAGTAATTACAGTTGATTTGGATCCATTGATGTTGATTTTCAGAAAATGTGTGAAACCTTGTGCTGTACTGCAAAAACCTTGCTTTATGGTGTGAGTTAGAATAGAGGATTCATGAAGATGGTGTTGGGGTCAGACTTTTTGAATTTGTTTTTTTTGAACAATGGAAATTTTATTCCTGACTAATGTAAGGAATTCAGTTTTCAATATGAAGGCTGCACTTAGAGGCCTGTTAGTGAAGAAGTGCAGATATAAATTAATTAAGAGGGTGCTGCTGGCTAAAAAGCTCATTATCAGGTAGTCTGATGTGTTTGATTTCAGTTGCAATTGAATCTGTGCGGAAATCAAGGGGTTCCACTGAATTTCAGTGAAAATCGTACACGTATTGACCAGACTTACTTAAGTCTCTGAGAAGAACTTATTTTAAACTTTTCTGAAATGTGTGTTAACTTTGTAGTGTAAATGCAACTTCATGAAATAACAAGAGAACAGTAAGTGTAATACTGAGATAAAGGGAGGGTGGACTGTAGAATTGACTTTCGTTCTTTCATTCTCTGAAGTCTGTGGTTTTGGGCCAAGTCTGTCCTTTTATTCTGATACAATTATTTTAATGTAATAATGAGAAAAGTCCCAAACGACCCAAATCAAAATAGTTGGTCATTATGAAGTTAGTGAGCTGTGTATTTTAATATAGCTTATCCCTTTATGAAAAAATTGCTAAAATTCTTAAGTGGGAATGAGTGGCTTAAAATATCTTAGCATTGTTCCAGGAATTGGAAAACATTTGTGAAAAACGGATTTTGTTGTTATTGATGTGTTCCTTTTGTGTGTGTGGGGGTGTTTTTCTTAATTTTCTAGTTTTTCAATAATTTTTTAAAATCCTAAATAGTTTTGGATTTTAGTTCTTGCGTTTCAAACCATTTGAAGTTTCCTCAGAGTCGGACTAAAGTCTTCAAATTATGTTTTTGAAACATGTCCCTTTCTCTTTTCTGAAAGCTCCCTCCAGATGGGGCTGAATTTTATGTTGTTCAATTTGTATTTGAAGTTTACACTAGGGTAATAAACTGAAATTATTTAGTACCAAATTCTTACTCCCTTTCCCCTTCATATTACTTTCAATTTAAGTGTTTTTTTCATTTTTGAAAATGGTTTATTTACATATGACTTCAGACTTTATTAAATATGTTCTTCAGTTTATTCCCTTTAATAAGAGAGTTCTTTCCTGTGTCACTCGCTTCTTTCCAACAACCTGAACCAAACAGGTTCTGCAGGTGGTACTGCATCTCACCCTTTTTCCAATAGAGTATAACGTGTTCTTTCTTTTAAATTGAAACACTGAAGTCAGAAACTGCAACATGGATTGTTTGCTGGTTCTGATAAAGGGTCAGATCTGCACACAAAAAGCAGTGATGAGTAAAGACACTGAAGGGAAAGCTTCCTTCTTTGAACAAACCAGGTGACTCTGTTATGAAAGTCATCTCAACGTGGTCATTAGCAAGGAGGGGAATGACCAGGGAAATAGTGACTAAAAGTCAGAATGGTCATTACCTCCTTGTGCATGAATATTTTATTCCAGACGTCATTGGTATCAGAACAGCTGTAGGAAGGCATCAGACAGAAAAGTTTGGGAGACAAGCAATGTACATTGCCTATGGTCAACTTTAAAGTAGAGGGTCAGTTGTGAAATTCCAGAGACAGGACCACCTAAAAATGTCTGTATACATAGCTGATCATTTGGATCTAAATAGTTATTCATAAATTGTAGGTGTTAGTGGAAATTTGTTTAAAAATAATCATTTTGTCATCTCTGATCTTTCCAAAAAGGGCTATGTGCAGCAATCATATTCTGGTAAATGGATATTTTCATTCTAACAACTCTTTTGTTTGTATTTCAGGTGCTATCATTTTTCCAGGGTTTGTTCACTTTCTATCATCAGGGTTATGAACTTGCTAAAGACTTCAATCATTACAAAATGGCCCTTCAGATAAATATACAAAATGTAAGTTGAGATTGATACCTATGCCTTTTCTAATTTTTTGAGTAAAATCGCCAACTTAAGTTACTGTATATACAGTATCTGTATGGCCAATACTTTTCCTCGGTTGGTGCGTTGCCTGTGAACTTCGGGGATGTAGCGCCATCTCCTGGCTAACCAGCCACATCACCGAACAAATCGCTGCTAATTCCAATGAACACTTTGTCATTTCTAGTACTCCATTAAAAAATAAACACCAAGTATAAGGCCCCCACTCCTTTTTCCAGTTTTTTTTATGGAGACATAACACAAGTATTGTCATGCAAGAGTTTAAAAACGAATGAAATCTGTTAAAATGTACACAACACTGGAGAATTTGAACGACAGGTAATGAAATACCAAGGTTCTCAGTGTTTTAGGTGTGTTTGAAATGAAATATGTCATGTCTCGGGGTCATTGCTTGATAGGGATATATTATCCATAACTAAGAAAAGGAAAGAAAAACAGCTGGGATTATCAGCATTTTTTTGGGGCACATCTGCCAGCAGTGTGACTTGGTATTTCTGTTTGTCTTGAAGCAGCCCTTTCAGGCAAGAGCATCCCTGTTGGTTTGGGGTGCAGAGCTGTGTAAGGAGACTTGGTGTTAGCACTCATAGTGCATTTGACAAAACGATGTGTTCCTTCAAGGGCAGGCTAACTGGTTCGCCCGCCACTAGTTAGTGTACCCTCACACCAAATTGCCCAGTGCGATCTGCTCAGGACTGGGAGAGGAGGAAGCAAGGTGACAGGCTGAAGCAGTGGGACTGACAGAGTCACTAGTCAGATGGTCTGTTTGCTTCCTTGAGATTTGTTGAAGAATAAAACTCGCTTAGAGGAGCTTGGATGTGCCAGAGGCCTGTTGGTAGGGAACAAACTATGTACCTTACTGCGAGCAAGCAGTAAGGTGCATTATGGTGCGTCTGTTTTGTTGACCTCTAAGGGCACCTGGATTTAAGACACAAAAGCTACTTCTCAGAGGTTGCAGTCTATTTTTAGAAATGGCTTAACTAGCAGACAGTAGCAGAGAGGATTACGGTTGTTGTAATACATAGTGACATGATTCATATGTCATGATACCATTCCTTTAACTTTCTTCCCATATGTTTAAGTCTCAAGTTTCCTCTTGAGCTGTTGTTTGGTTTGGGTAGGGGAACTGAGTAGTGGTAATTTCATAAGCAGGCTTTCATGGCTGAAGTCAGTGCTTATGGAGTAAATTTCAGGACAGCCTTGCTGCTTCTGTGTGCTTAGCTTAACAAAGTGAGGAGCAGCGTGGAGCTGCAGTGGATAGAGGGGAGCTGATGCAACACGAGCAAGAAATGAAACATGAGAGGGAAGCTGTGATACAGTTTTGAAGAGCTGGATTTCAGATTATGGATGGAAGTGAAGAAGTGATGAGCAATAAGAAAGTAAGCTAATCTCAACAGCTGCATTTTCAATTGACTGAATGATACTATAATGTGCCCCAGGAAATCCAAAAGAGATTGAGCATTACAGCTCAAGTTTTATGAGTAGACAGAAAGAGCAACCTGGATTTCAAAAAGCTGTAGAGAGAAAGAAGGCAAGGCTCAATAACTGTCTGAGGTAAGAGGAGAATAGAAGGAAGCATCTAAAACATGACACATTCTTAACTGTGTTGAAGATGAACAAAACATCCCAAATGAAAAATGAACTAGGGCTTGGCAGTGGTACAGCTGAGCTGCTGGCAGAACACTGGATTGACATGTTAGAAATTGAAGGGTACAAGAATTCAGTACAGAGAGCCTGGCTGGATATGGAGAGCGATTTGAGAGTTGCCTGTATAGCTGTAGTAGTTGTCTTCCCTTTCATTCAGGTTCATAAAATCATAGAATCATAGAATTGTTAAGGTTGGAAGGGACCTTTAAGATCATCAAGTCTGACCATTAACCTAACCTGACAAAACCACTTCTAAACCATATCCCCAAGTACACATCTAGCCTTTTTTTAAACACCTATAGGGATGGCGAATCCACCACCTCCCTGGGCAGCCTATTCCAATGTTGGGTAACCCTTAGGTTGTCTTTGCTTTGAGAGTTATACTGTGGATTTCCTCTCTACACCCTGCCCCAGACCCTGCCTTCCCCTCACTCCTCCCCCAAAATGAAAGAAAGAAAAAAAAAAAAAAAACCCCGCCCCAGCCTTGTAGCCCAAGCTCCAGTAGGCTGATTCTTCCGACAGTCTTACTCTTTTGTAAAAATCCTGCATCTCCAACTGGATTAACCCACACTCCCAGGGCTTTTCTCTTGTTATCTCAGTTGTGCGCCCAACCCCATCCAGGGATCCTTGCAGCCGTGACCATGCTCTCCTGCCCTGCAAGCAAACCTGGCCTTCCCTGGGAAGAGGAGGCAAAGCCATGCTGGTGCAGCAGCTGTGGTTTACCCCTGGTTAAGCTCAGCTTTGTCACAGCACAAAGAAATCTTCTTGAGGTTTCTGGAGCCGGTGGTGCTCCCAGGGTGCATTTCACACACTTGGATTTGTGATCATTTCACAGCTAAGACAAAGATCCTGTCAGGATCGTTTAAAACATCTAACCTTGGAGTGATCAGTGTTCAGACAGGAAGGTTTAGATATGACCAATCTGTCACTATCAATTTTATTGCCTTTGTTGTGAGTACAGAATATATTTTTTTAATGCAGCTCTTCTAGGTAATTGTGAAAAGGAGCTTAGAAATTTTTTTTCAGCCTTGGAAATGAGTTTATGTGCAGGGTCTAACTCCAAAATTTGCAAGCAGATGTGACCTGAAATTCAACTGATAGATATGGGTGGGGTTCAGAGCAGTTGTTTTGCCTGGAGGTAAGAAGGCAGTTGTTCTTAGTCATCACCTAAAGAACATCTTTAGCTTTCTTCTATAAAATGTATGGGTATGGGGGGGGCTGCTCTGACCAGCTTGCATCGACTGTGTTTGTGCCCATGAATAAACTCCTTCCAAACATAAATCTGGAATTTGCATTTACAGTTGGCCAGTCAAGCGCATAGTGTTAACTGTCTATGTACAAGAATGGATACCTGCTTATATTCATGATATATTTGTCAGTGTATGCAACTGTATGCTTGTCCTGGGGGGGGGGGAAGAGCTGAGGCAACATTTTCAGAAGCTTATCCATTTTCAGAAAAATAAAGGTGCTCTCAGAAAGCAACAAGACACACAAGCGTGCATCTGGAAGTACGTGCTTTCCTCAAAACACACGTACCAACTGGGGAAAACACCAGCTTAGAAATAAAATGTATGTTTTCAGTTTGTGCAATTTGGGCAAGTGGGTTTGTGGAGAAAACTAGGTATTACCAGGTTTTGTTTTTCTTAGTTGCTCATTGGCCAATTGCCAGTGTTTTTCAGACCAAACTGAAGAGTTTCTTGTGTCGGATGTGAACTGCTCTGTTATTTTGTATAGTACTATTGTATAATTTGTGGATGGTGTCATTACTTTCTGATTGTTTTTTCTAATATTCTAATAAATATTTCTCTTGTGGCTGCTTGCAAACTGAGTGACATTCAGGAATAATAATCAAGTGGACTTTGGTTGTGGGGTTTGGTTGTTTTTTTTTTTGTTTGGGTTTTTTTTGCATGCTTCTGCTTGTGTATGATCAAAAATTTGGCATGCGTGTAGTCTCAACGGGTGTACGTTGTTGGTGACCTTCCTGTTACTTTTTTCTCAATAACCACAGAAAATCCTCTCCTTCCTGACAACTAGTAAGAATGTCATGAATTAAGTCAACATCTGTAGTAATATTTTTCTAAGGAAGCGTGAATATTCAAATCCAAAGTCACTTTTTACTCAAGTATTTCACTTCTTTCTGAACAGGTCAGCACATTGTTTTAGAAATCTACCCACAGTTACAACAGCTAATATCTAAACTACACTTTAATTTGGAAGAATATCGTAAAACTTGAAGAGTAAATGTATATGGAAATTGTGCACTGAGTGTCCTAAAATAGCCTGAATCATTCTCTCATTTTATAAATAATTACTATAACTCCTTTCTGCCAGGAAAAGTAAGTCTTTCTTCCACTCTCTCTACTAATGGGGTTTTGCCATCTTGTTTTAGACACGAAATCGTTTTGAAGGAACAAGGTCAGAGGTTGAGGAGCTCATGAACAAGATCAGAAGAAATCCTCAGGAACATAAAAGAGCAAATAACTTCACGATGGAAGGCTATCTCTACGTACAGGAAAAAAGTAAGGTGTATTTTTGTATTCCTATAGTGCCTGTATTGTGCATACAGGCAAGTTTTATTTCTGCAGGTAACATGAAGGTGCAAAGAATTTATAGTTTATTAAACAGAGTCATCTGAGTAAATGTTCAAAGTCTCTAATGGCAGCATTACTGCAGCTCGTAAAAAGAGCACAGTGCTGAAAGTGTGATACTTTGTAGCAAAGCTGATTGAATTCAGGGAAGTTTTATTTGACCAAAAGGTGTTTCATGTTATGTTTAATCCCTTACTAATGACCTCCCGTAGAACTGTCAAACATTTGTTGTCAGACAACAATATGAGTGCTCAAATTAGCTTCTGAAAATTGGGCTAATTTAATATGATGAAATTGGCTGTCATTTCCTTAGTTCCATGTTATAGTTTCATTACCTAATTGTGATAATAGGGTGAAATAAAGCAGGCTGTTTGCTAGGTAGCTAGTGTTGAAAAATCTTGCTGTGAAGGTGCATGTCATATAAATTGTATCTTGTCAAGGTCCTGCACCTGGGGAGGAAGAATGCTAAGCACCAGTA
>RSEF01000004.1:33536637-33688722 GCA_003993805.1 Himantopus leucocephalus | reverse complement strand
TCTCTAGAGGTCCCTTCCAGCTCTGAAAATTCTGTGATTCTGTAATACTTGGACCAATTATAAATCTTTCTCGCTCTAGTAAAAAAGCCGAATAAAATGCAGAGATCTTACTACTCAAGGAATGACCACAAAATAATTTATTTTTGTTTTGTTTTGTTTTTTTAAATATTATGCATAAATCATATTTTTTAGATATGTGCCCTCATAGAATGCTTGCTTATTCTGGTGAGAGATTTTCCTTTTAGGATATTTAAATGATTACTGTTTAAGTAAAGACTTCTGTAAAATGTTTCACAAACTGAAGATTCTACAACATTCTCGATGGAAACATTGGTATTACAGTGTTCAGAAATAAGTTTTAAGAGAACTAGCAGTAAAAAGTGGAAAAATCGTTATTTTGTGAGACCAGTGGTCTTGGTCATCATGAACTTTAGAATCAACTGAAAGGATTCGAAAGAGGTAGGTACGCCTGAGGCTGAGTTGGGGAAGATGAAGGGCAAGAGACCTTCCAGGTTAGGAGCACTGAAATCCTCTGTCAGCTTGAACCACTTGTGAAGGGATTCCCTGCTACTCTGCAGCAGAGTCCTTCAAAAGAGAAGATTCCTTTGCAGACCTTTTTTTTAAAAAAAGAAATTAATAGAAGTGAGGAGAAACCCAGGGTCAGAATCCAAGTTTTAACAGTTGACATTATGGTGCAAATCCCAATGATACTGCATGCAGTAGCCTGGGCTCTTAAGTGTATTCTATGTAGGGTGTGCACTGATGAATAGTTAGGAGTGAGTTTTGGTGTCAGAAAATGTGATCAGATCTTAATCAGTAGATAATGTAGAGCTTGCAACACAGGTGCTTTCATGTCCAGTTATTTAGCTTCAAGTTACCAAGTGTAAAAGTAGGTTTCCATGTTCTGCCTAAATAAAGTTTCCAAGGGATATTTATTTTATAGGGAAAAATTATTTTGCCTGTAGTAGTGAGACAAAGATATGTTAATAATTCTTCCCATTTGTCATTAAGTGTAAATGTGAAATACTAACTATATCAGTTTTTAGAATAGTGAGCACTGGTTAACATTTCTTTTACTTTGTAGAATGTTCTTAATTCATACCTTTGTTTTAAATACTTCATTATTAGGAATTAAGTAGGACTCTTAAGTATCATTTTGGAAAGCAGGAGAAGAAAACACACAAACTGGAAAAAGTACGTACTATTTAATGCTTCCATTTTATGTAGGGCCTGCTCCCTTTGGTTCCAGTTGGGTGAAGCACTATTGCACGTATAGGAAAGAGACAAAGAAGTTCACTATGATCCCATTTGAACACAGATCAGGAGGGAAAGCTGTAAGTATATTTTTTTTTTTATATTCTACTCTTATACTTGCCCTGTATCGAGATCAGAGGATGTGTCAGATAAGATGTATCAAGTACTTTCCCTCCCTTCCTTCTTGCCCTTTTTTTCCTTCTTTCTTCAGTCTTCCATTTAAAGACATTAACCTAAAGTAACAGATAGATCAATAGAATCCTGTAGACTTTTCAATTGCTTCCTTTTAGAAGACTAGAGAACATGGTACAGATAACACGCAGTGTTTCACCATTTAGAATCTGGTTTATCCATGAGGCATTTAACTTGTTAAAGTATAAATCTGGAAAATATAATGAACTTAGAAATTTCTTTCTTACATGCTCCAGTCAGATTTTTCTTTCAGAGATGTAAGTACTAGAAGAGGGACTAGAAAAGAGTGTTTTAATAGGAATATAATTTGTACCGACAACTGAATGTAATTGCAGATATCTTTGATAGCATCTGAAATATTCAAGACCCAAGACTCTGTTGATCTTTAAATGGCTTTAATTCCTATTGAAATAGTTGGGAATTGAGGGCACTCAGCACCTTCAGAGATGACGCATTAAATGAATGCATTAATATGGATGAAATGCATTTTGTTGCAAGGAGAAAAGTTGTCTGAAGCTGGGAAATAATGCTTGAGTCAATATTCCTGTAAATGCAGCACCCTGCCCTATCTTCAAATTTGGTTAGAAAATCACGTTGTTGGAATTTTATCAGGGTATTATATCCCATTAGTTTGAGCAGGGGGAAGATGGCTTTCAGCATTTTGAAGGTTGTGTATATTTACAAATATATTGAATTTGGAAGAATCTTTCAAAAGATCTGGAAAACCTGCCATACTGAAAATTAGTGGCATTTGGCTTCCTTAATCATTTCAGTACTTCTATGAATTTTTTATCCTGATTTACTCTAATTGTAAAAAGCCATTTTAGTTAATATAGTATGTGTGTAAGCATTCAGCATTCTAAAACACTTATGAAGCCATTTTTTGCTGTATTAAAAGATCTCCCATTTTGAAACCCACAATGCAATTACTCCTTCAGTGACAACCTCCTGTGTCTGGAGATGTTGAATAAGACAAGACATAATTAAAATGTACAGTTAATCCTGATTAAATCCGGCAAACTCATGCAGCAGTCACAGATGAATTTATTTGATTTCTGAATACTTAAGGGTAAAATATGATCCTAGTGTTGGTTGGTCTTGAAGAAAGGACTGGTTCTGTAAGACAGATTACAGATAGTATAGAATACTTTGTTCTAGTTACTGTAGCAGTAGCCTTTACTATGGAAATCACTGTCTGACGTAAAATGGGAGAAGTCTTTTACACTCATTGTGTGCTTATATTGTAGCGTGAAAATCTTTATAGCAAAATATCTTTGTTAGTTTAAATTACTGTGGTACTGTGGCATGCTGTAAAGTACCAGCTAAAATGGACTCAATGTTTTTGCATTTATGTCCCATAAATGACCACGGAATTTATATGCTATTGTGCAGAGACCCGAACAGCAACCATGAGTAAATTCTTTTGCAAGTGTCAGTTTTCAGTATAGCTTTTGCCATTATTTTAATGTAAATTTACCTTACTTGGTTTGTATAGCTGGCTTACTGAAGCTTTCAATTACTGGGTCAAGCATATAAAAACTTTCTTTTCACAGGGTGATGAAGAACTCTTCATCCTTACATATTGTACCAAAAGAAATACAGATACTATAGACAGGCGATTCTGTTTTGACTTAGAAGCTTCGGACAGGTAAGCTTGTGAAACACACTAGAAAAGGACTCTTTATAAGTAGTAGTTAATATTACTGTAATATTACTGTTGTGTTTTCTTCTTATTTTTTCAATGTTCATTCAGACTGCCAATGGGAAATAGTCACTGGAGGAGCAGGCAAGCGCTGGCATAGCTCACTGGATTTTCCTCAGTTATGTGTAGCAGAAGCAGCGAGGGTCTAAAATGAAATATAGACATTGTCTGAGCTTACATAGAAGAAAAGCATAGAAAAAGTTAGAGAAACTATTATGAATTGCTTTTATCGTAGTGAAGAAACATGGCTTAAATTGAAGTCCATGTAACTATAGTGGAAGACTACGATCGCAGTAAAAATTCATAGAGTCATGACCATATTGTATCACAAGTCTGCTTTCCAAAGTGACATGTTGCTGAGGGTTTGTGCTTGATTCTCAGATTAAAAATAAGATCACTGGGATTTTGAGGCTTTTTGTGGCTGGTGCAATCATCCAGCACATCCTCAATATTATTGCCACTGACTTTTTGAAACACCACCATTTTATTGCTTTATTTCAAAAGAGAAGACTTGCTTATTTATTTCGCTAAAAGGATAGTAATAGATAACAAATATTGCTTTTGGTCAGCAGTGTAGTCTTCCTTAGTTTATGAAGGTGAGAGAATCCAACTTAATAGGATACTGCAAATAAGTACAGCTGGGGGAATGCCACGTTCTTTTGGTGCGGATTGTGTCTGCGTAGAACCAGGACCATATCTAGCATTAAATGGTAGATAGAAATTCGTGGAGTGTCGCTGAGTTTTTGCATCCATCCCTTCTGAGCTTTTTTTAACCAATACATTTGCTCCTTACTTATGCCAATTAATTACATTCTAATTTATCACGTAGTAGGTCTTCAAGCTTTGTAGGTTTTTGGTTTTTTTCCCATCAGATTCACAGTGCCCTTCAGCTTAAATGCAGCATGGTCAATGCTGCCAGGGCCCTGTGTCCTATGATTGCTAATGGTCGGTAAATATGTCTGTGATAAGGAACATGTGCACGTGCACAGTCCGAGGTCAGAGGCTGTGCTTAGCTTGCACGGCCAGTCTGACTGGCCTGCCTGAGGCATGCCCGTTTCTGTAACAAGCGGTGGGTAAAGGAATGCGAAACTACTGCTGCACCTGAAAACTTCCAGGTCACGTGGCAGATGGCAAGATACCCATTTACAGCTCAGGTGGCATTTTTCACAAGTCTACAGCACGGTTTGAACTTGCATTTTTGATTTGACGGGGGAGGATGTGGCTTGACTCTTCTAACACTGTGTCCCAACAGTAGAAGAGGGAGTAGAGATTTGAGGTCTTGACATCAGCTTCTCTTGGTCAGTGTGAATTTCAAAAAGAACATTTCAAACTGCGTCTTAGAAAGTTACTAAAAAAGTACCGTGAGAAATGTCAATCCACCCGCCTCTGTGGGTCATCTCTGCTCAGTAGGGTATCTGCAGTTAAACAGAGATGGATGGAGAGCAGCATTTCCTTGATCCTGCAAAACAATTTTTCATTCTCTTTTCTGGGAAAAGTGGGAAAAATCTAATCCATCTTTCTGTCCAGATATAATAGACACAACTGGTCCACTGTGACCTTGATATCAGACATTTTTCTTTTAATAATATATGTGTGTAGTACTGAGATGTTCCCATGGAGATTAGTTCTGTGCTGCAGGCCATTAGCTTGTTTCCTTGGTATCAGTTCAGGGCACACTTATCCCTCAGCTTGTCCAAGTTAAAAAATAACATACAGATTGACAGCTGGCCATGGGGTTTTCTTTGTTCCTGTGCTGTGGAAAGAGGCAAGACTGTAAAATTTTAGGAAGGACTTCTCAGTAGCAAATGTTCAGCCTTGTGCGTGACTTGAGCATAGTTTGGAGCTAGCTGAATATTTACGGATTTTTCTTTTAAAAAGAAAGCTGATATGATTCTTTTTTCTTTAAATTCTAATACTTACAACGATAAGCTCTGAGGGTGCTAGGATCCTAGCTAAATCTCTGGAAAGTGATGTTTTACCTGTTTCTAGTGCTCCATTATGTTTAGTGGAGGTGACTAATGGTAAATACAGAAAAATGTAAGTCTTAAAGAGGCAGCAGAGGTCTTTTGGGGTAGGAAGAAGACTTTCTATTGATTAAAAACGCATTATACTTCTGAAATACTACTTATACTTTAATTTTATCAATACAGGACAAAGAGGAGGGAAGGCTGTCTCTTTTGACTTTAATTTGAAGCCAAATAAATAATATTTCATGCAGCATATACTGAGTTTGGTGTATTGCCTCTAGGTGATACTCTTTGATAACTCAACGGTTATAATTTTAGTGAGAAGAAGGAAAGTTTGCCCTGCATAAAAATAACTCATGGTTTTAGTTTTGACTAGTAAAAGAAAGTAGAAAAGAAAAAAGCAAATAATCATGTGGGTTTTTTTGGTTAATTTAGCTAATTACTTAGGGTATTTTTTCCTACTGAGTGATTAAGTTTGCATGTGTCTGATGGCTGCAGCTCTGCACTACTAGCAGGCCGGTTTGCACTGAAAAAAGCTGGTATGGCTCGAGAAGCAGTTGCTTACTTTTATTACTCATACCAATATTAGCTTATTTTGGTCATAAAGGTCATTAGTTGCAGAAATTGGGGCAAGGCTTCCCTCACCCACTCTTAAGAGCTCAGTGAATAGTATTCTCAGTGAATCACTGAGAATAGTAACAGATTCCATGTTTATGGCTTAATGGTCTCCTTGCTTTAATCCAAAGAGGATGATTTGCTTGATTGCTGCTATTTTCCAAAGTTATAGTTGGGTCTCCTGAGTTTAGATTGGATTGCTAGAGGGTGTGTGCATGCCTTGTCCTCACATGTTGTCTGAAAAGAGATTTTGAGCAGGAGGTATTTGTACCTATAGAGTGCTATGCTGCAATTAAATTGTGTGGTTTTATAAAATTTATGACAAGGTGAAAACGAACTAGAAATGTCTCTAGTTTTAAAAATATGAACATGGTGTGTAGACTGTTACAGTTTTAAGTATTGTGCTGGTTTTTTTCTATGCTGTTGTTTTTAGATAACATTTTCCCCTACAGCTATTTTGCTACTTGAAGATAGATTTAATACAAAAGAGAAAGAGAGGGGAGAGAATGTTATGAATTAATTCTCTGTTTCTATCCATCTCTATATAATCAGATTTACAAATTTGCCAGTAGTATTGGCAGGCTGAATTTAATGATTTTTTTTTAATTGGCAGAAAATTAATTACCCAAACAACCTGTTCTGCTTTTAACTCTCTTTGCTTTGTACACTATGCTGAACCACATGATTACTCTTTTTAGTTTCTTATTCTATAAATACAAAAGTAGATTTACGTTAATCTCTGTTCACTAATCCCTACGTCCCACAGTTGTCCATCCTTGCCTTTTAGGAAAGTTACAATAGTGGAGTTTTGTAATGAGATACTGTGTTAAGACCTGATTATTTTTTATAAGAGATTTACTGGAAAACTATTATAATTGTTGCTGCTCTTGAGCTGAAGACTGTGCATAACATAAGTTGACAAAAGCCATTTTTTATGTAATAGCACAGCAAGAGTAAGTTTATTTAGAATTCCAAAACTCTTAACTCCCAGCAAGCGTTGGCATCAACAAGCTATCAACAATGAACTATTTCAAATAAATAGTTTGCAAATTACGTTCACTTCCCTTTTTCCTCCCTATCCTTCCCTATTTCCTACTGTGTGTATCAGCTCTATGCCTTTTATTCTAAAGATAAGCAGTGTTCAGTAATAAAGGAAAAAAAAACCAACCCTGAGTTCTAGGGCAATGGGCTTTTTTGCTTGTAGTTGGAAGTAGAATCTGACAAGGCAGTGCTTTAGCTGCTGGTGAATGCAGTTACTCTGTGTGGTTGGTACTTTTGCAGGCCTGGAGTTCCTGTGACCATGCAGGCGTTTTCTGAGGAGGACAGGAAGCTGTGGATGGAAGCTCTGGATGGAAAAGAAGCTGTAAGTGACATTTTTTTAATGTTCATTTATAGCGTAATGGAGAAATTCTTTCGCCCCCCACTTCCTGATCCCATTTATACTTTAATAAACTGGGATTATGTAACTTGCGAAATGATAGATTCAGTGAATAAAAAATAAAAGTGAAGTAAAACTCAGGAGAGTAAATCAGTAAAGCTCAGCATAGATAACTGTTAATGCTGATATGAGGTGTTTTTCATTGTAATGACAGCATCGATTTTTATAAATGGTTTGTCATCACAATGATGATATTGGCATTCCAGAAAATGTCTAGTATAAGCATGTCCACTTAGCCTTGTGCTGACATACTGCATTCGAGTGACAAAACTTGTCTGAGTTAGTTATATGGTGGTATTAGAATTTTTTTTTTTTCAAACTAGATAAAAGAAATCCGTGTCAATGGGAATCAGTTTGTATTTGAATTTGCTTAATTTCTGGTGCACATCAGGAAATAGGTCTGAACTGCAGAATTGAAACACGCTGCAGATTATTCTTACAATCGTAAATATTATATTGGTCTTGGTCTTGTGGGCCAAAAATAATGGGGTTTTCTAGTCAATGACAGTCATGTGTCTGTCCCCAGTAGTTGGCTACTGGGCGTTTTAGCAGTAGGTTTTATTGACATCATTGTCATAAAAATCTTGTTTCATCTGCAGAGGTGTTTATTACCATCACATATTGTCTGAGCTGGACTCTCCAATAAGCTTACAACTTCTGGGAATGCTGAGCAGGGACATAATTCCCAGGATTCATCAAAGCAGTTCACAACGCTTTGAGTGAACTTGAACTGCGGGAAATTAACCCACAGAGAAACATAGGAACATGGAGCACATAAATCACAGTTAATTTCAGGGGCTATAACTAACATTGTTCTGCTCCCCAAGGAAGTGTATTTGTTGAGAATTTTTAGAAAATTTCACTCCTTAAAAAGCGCAATTATCTGCTTTCTGAGGGGGCATGGAGCTCTGGTCCTGCTGTTAGAGCTGTTGTACGTTGAGGTGATATGTTCTAGCTGTAAACAGAAGTATTTGTGCCTTCTGGGCATTAAGATTGGGGGTGTCTTGCTTATGGTTTCACAAAATTCTTTAAAATAATTTATGTCTTTATACTCTTTTTGTATTAGCTGTTCATCAATTTGAATAGAGCAGATGCAAAACGAGAGGGAAGTAAGTATTTGGATTACTATTAAAGCTGTTTTTTGTTAACATTTTACAGTTGAGAAAGGCAAGGGTAATTTTTTTTTTCCTGTGGATCCAACATAATTAAATATTTTATTTTTAATCTTGAGTTCTGAATATACTTTTGTGGATTTTGTAATTAATGGGTTTTCACAGTAACACAGTTTAGTACATATGTAAGAATTGTAGGACTGGACATAAGCTACAGAAACAGTCTGATTGTTTTTGCCAATTTACTTTGTGCTTGAAATTGACTCAAAAAAGGGTTAATCTGTATGTAAATGCATCACAGTTTCTTAATCCAGGTTGCATGTACACATCTGTTAGAATGCATAAGCCTGGTTTTAAAAGCAATCACAGCTGAACATTAAAGGTCAGCAAAAAACCTGAATGCATATATTTAAAATGTGAACCGTAATATGGAAGTAGAAGAGATGGCTTTCTTTAAGTGACATATACTTTGCTAACAGAAGAAAGCTAATGAGTAAAAACAGTTATCTTTCATGTATTATCAGGCAATTTATGCTTGCACTTTTTTTTTTTTATTAAATTGTTTGTTAAAGCTGGATCTTATGTTAAGTGTAGAAGTTTTTCTGTGGATTTTTATTTTCATAGTGTAAGACCAGGTCCCCAGGAGCAAGAAGGCCGGATGTTTGGGAGAATGGCAGTTTTGCAATATAAGCTTTTAAATCAAGTTTTGATGTGAAGGAAAAGAGTAAGATAGGAACAACAAAGGAATGCTGGATCTCAGCTGTTGTCCTCTTAATGCATCTGCTTTTATGTAGTCAGATCATTAACTGCTGTGAAATTATATGCATGTGTCCTGTATCTTTAGTGTGGGAATTTCTTTGGCTTAGGGTAGGACTCAGTAAAAGCCCTGCTGTTGATGATTATGCTTTTTCATCATAAGTACTTCCTTGTCCCATTTGGTTAACTCTCTCAGATGTTGTCTGTGTTGCAGTACGTAAGTTCCATTTTGCATCTGCCAACATATGTACCTAATCACAGATCCCGTTCTTCAAAGGTTGATGCTGTGAACAAATTCAGTGAAGCCACTACCACCAGAATGAGCCTTTACGTTGCCTGGGTGGGGTTGTGAAGGAGAAATGGGGAATTACTTTGGAAAAAGTGATGAAGTATTCCCATTCCAGAATATCTACAGTTCTGCCTGAGAAGTACCAGCTATGTGATTAAGTCCAGCCTTATTTTTCAGTGAAAGACATAATTGTAATGGTGCTTTAAAACTTTTCAACCTTTTTTTTTTCCTTCTAGGTGCGCAATTGGATAAGATAGGTTTCACCATCATCAAAAAGTGCATCAGTGCTGTTGAAATGCGAGGTAATGATCAACCCAACCTGTTTGTGGAGGGGGTGGAGCAGCTCGTCTGCTCTTCAAAGAAGGCCCGTGTGATCTAGTCTCCAGTAGATCTCTGGGAAAGACTTAACCTGGTAGCTATTGCACTGATAACACTGACCAGGGCAGGAGCTTCCTTCTGTCCAGTCCCAGACTTATATATATGGCTTTCCCTCAAGAAGTGTGTTTTCAAGAAGCACTCAGAAGGGGGTAATAGGACATCTCTTGACAAAGGAAGCCAATGTTTGTGCGTAACAGCCGAGGGAAAAAAACCTGTGTCTTATAGGCAACTCCTGTACCTTTGCTTTGCTGTTGGAACAGACTAATTAATTTTAGTATTCTGTTTGTGGACTTTGAATGGCGGTTTTCTGTTTTGTCACTTAAGACAGGACAGGAGCTGAGAAGGCAAGTGAATAACAAAGAGTATGGAAGTACTTCTGGTGGAGTTAGTCTCACACCAGAGGCAAGGATGCTGTTAGGCTTGCTAATGCATATACTCATTGTTGTACCTCCAAAATTGGAGACGGAAGAGAAAGGTCAGTATGCAGGCAGTTTTCAAGAGGTAGTTGGGATTGTGATTTTGGAGAGGGATAATATCAGCTTTTGATACTGCTGCCATGCGAGGAGACAACAATCCTTGTATGGATGTGTCAAAATGTGAGGTGACAGGCTTACTGCATTGTATATGGTATTGTTTNTTTTTTTTTTTTTTTAAAAAACAGATTAAGAGATTAAAATAGGTAATTGGTTACAGTGTATTTCTTAGTTTGTTAAAAGAGATATTGAAATTTCTCTGTGTGAATTTTGTTTTTTTCCTAAATCGTTGACCTTTCTTCTCATTCTCAAAGGAGATTTATGATTTTTCAGGAATTGTGTCTTTTTTTTCTAGAGATTTAGCATTGCATAGGGCAGAATATTTATATCTTTCTTTGTATCACAGTCCAGCTTAAATAAGATAGATGAACTGAAGAATGGGTTGGTCACACTTCAGGTCAATGCAGGGTATTACTTAAAAGCAGTGTCTTCCATGTATGCACTTACTGTACAATATCATTAGTAAGACCGAGCAGCCTTTTGTGATACTAAGAATTTAGCATTTAAACAGCAGGAAGTATCTGAAATCCTTTTTTTCTTGGACTTTTTTGTATCAGTCCTGTCTGATGCATTGAAGATGTTATTCCGGATTAGACCATATTCTATCTGGTGTTATTTTTGTTCATTCTGTTCTTTTGAATATTTTTCAAATAAGGTTTGCCTGTCTCATCACTTCAAAATTTCAGTTACTGGCATTTACAATCTGAATATTTCAGCTGGGAAACACTGCAGATAAAGCTGGCATCCTACAGAGAAGTTGCCTTCACTGCAAAACCCTGCTTCGATATAGACTGGATCTTCTCTTTGCCCTGGATGAGGCAGATTTTATGAAAAGGATAGTGTGTCATCATGTAATGAAAGGCTGGTTTTGGTCTACAGCATAGTGACTAGTTACCTTACAATACCTTATCAATCATGCTTACTGTAAGCAGTGTGGAGTACATTATATTTTGGTTTATTATCTGTAGGTTTGTTCAAATATTTTTCTTCAGGTAGTCTTTCGATTTTTTTCTTTCTTTGATACCCTGGAAGGAAAGTGAAACAAGAACATAACTGTGGAAAAAGTGTGAAAACTTTCTTCATGAAGTGGCTATTTGGAAAAATGGGTTAGATTGGGGGTTTCTTCTCATGGCTGTAGGTGGATAGGTTAAACTGAGTGGTGGTTCAAGTCCACTCTGTCCTTTATGCCTTGATTTAGGAGCATGTAAGAAGGTGCAAAATATATGTGTAACCCCACCTAATATTGTTATTCAAGACAGATGACAAGCTGTTTATGGGTTGGTATCAGGATCTACCCTGAAACATACTTGGAAGAAAATTAAAGTTACCAAAGTTAGCTGCAGTATTTCCTGTCCTTGTAGATCTTGCAGCTTCGCTGTCCCTTGTACACAGCCTTTGTAAGACCTGCAGTCAATAGAGTGCTTTGTGGTAGTTTCTACCAGTGAAAATGACTTTTATCTATTAATTTTGTTTTGAGGAGTACTTAAAAAAACAAAATCAGTATTCATTAAATATTTATTTTCCCAGGGTTTCAAGAATGGATTTAGGTGAGATACTACCTTCCACGAACTGAGCAATCCACCTAGCTCTGTTTCAATGAACTTGATTCATCCATTGGATTTCAAGCAGTTGTTCATGATTTTCTGTTTACGGATTCTGAACTTAATAACTGCATTAAAAAAAAAAAGCCTAACAAGCAAAATCCTGACTTCATCTATGAGACTAACAGAAGCATTCCAAATTAAAGGATCAGTTTCTGTTTTCTGCAGAACCTGCAGGACATTGTGCTGTCTGCTGAGTTAAACAAATGGAGGGCCAGGAGAACATTCAGTTGTTTCCTTCAGAAGGGTTTGACCAAATAGTTGTATGATGAAGAAAATCCATCTTTCAGGCTGCAGGTTTTATACCTACACTTGTTCTTAAAACAATTTTTACTTGATTATTTTACTTCAATGATAACACATCAAAGGCAAGTTGTGCTCGGCAGAAGAAAACAGGACAGATGCTTCTTCAGAGACTGTGCTTGTGTGCCATGTTTTTATCTCTTTTAATCATAATGGGTGTGAGGTTGGCGTGGGCGGAAAGAGAGGACAGTCTAGTGTGGGTGGAAACTGAGAATAGTCTTGTCATGTCATAGCAGAAAAAGTCTGGTATTCAGAGAGAGAAGAGCATAACAGAGATATTGAACATAAACTTGTCAATGGCTGGATAATTTTTACTCAGTTACGTTCCCTTTTATAAAGCCAAGAAGGAAATTATTTGCTCTGAATGAACAGAAGAACCAAAGGCAGTGTCTTGGTTAAAATGCATGTAGGCTTCTGATTCAGCATTGCATTTTAGGACATTGGCTATGGTAGGCGACACTGAAGCATCAAGATATGCAGCCTGTCTGTCACATACCGAGCACAATGCTGGTTGGATGTGCTCCCATTTTTTGTCTGAGAGAACATTTTTGGATTCTGTTTGGAGTATTTTATTTATAATTCTGTACTGAGAATAATACAACGAGATAAACGTTTATAGAAACATCAAAGAGCTGTTTGCTCCAGTAGTGAAGACTCTGTGCATGTTTTTGTGTGCAGGTAGTTGGTTGTACCTTCTGTGAGGATGTGGTAGGTAAGTGTTTGCCAGAGTAGCGTTTGTCTTTATTTTAGAACTACCGGAGCTGCTAATCTGAGCTGCAGAGAGAGATGGCAGCATTGAGCTGTCTGTCCAGTCTGTCTGCTCATGAGAGAGAAAGATGGTGAGGAAGAAGTAGAAAACCTTTTCACGTAACAAAAAAAAATATCTGGCATTACCTTGAATTTAGAGTGTCATTTGTATGACTGTTTCTGTACTATGGAGTTTGATAGAAAAAGTTGTATTTTCAGCTATATTACTAGTCTCTGTCAGCCACATGTACAATGCCAGCCACAAAGTAAACTTGCCTACATACGTTGCTTACAATAGTATAAATTACTGTTTTACTTACAATACCTTATTTTTCTAAGCATGTTTCACAAATTGTGTACCTGTGCCAAATTCCGGTATCAGACAGCCAAACATCTTGAGATAATGTAAATAAGAAGGAAATTATGCTGCGGGGCTTTACCGCTCAAAGTTGCCGGTAGTGACTGGTTGAGCCGGCAGACACAGCGTCTGAACCCTTCAACATTTTAGTGGTAAGCTATTCCTTCCAGTGAGTCATCTTGTCAATTGTGTTCTGTAAATGCCAAACATTATCAGTCTTGGATCTGCTGAAGATCTGAAATGTGCAGATTAAATTAGAAATAGTACTGTTTCAAAACAGGTTTGTATACCTTAAATAAAACATCATTTAAAGGTATGTTTAAAGGTATCATTGAAAACTGTTGAAATATTAATTCCTCTTTGCACCTCTTGATGTCTACTAGCAATTAGCTGTGCTTTTTTTTAGGTTGATGAATTTGAAACTGATCAATTATCTGATTGCTGTCACAGACTCATGATTATTGCTGGAGGATTGTCTTACTTTCAATACTGTCATAATTCCAGAGAATTTTACATATTGTGTCTGTTTTAATATTGAGCAGTAGTTTCTGTGGTTTGACCTTAATTATTTTTGAACCTGTAAATGTATGTTTGGGGTCAGCACAGTTTAGTTCCCCCTAGTTTTACTGTTAGAAGCACAGGAAGTCATGAAACAACTTCTGAGATAAGCAAAAGCTGAGCTGTATTTGACAGTGACAGTATTTCTTCAGTTTTTTAGCTTCTTGCGTACGATGCAGAAGGCTTGTTCAGTGGTACTAAAAGTAGTGGAGGACATTGCATGAAAAAGTGTGATGCATTTTGGCAAAGCATTAAAAAGCTTGGTGTTACTTTTGCACCAGAATTTTCCTGGACACTTCTGAGAAATTTGAAGTAAAAAATAATTGCTGCTTTTAGGACAAGTTCCTAATGCATCCTTGTTTGGAGTGAATCAAGGACTATGTTTATTTTTTTTATTGTTGACAGTCTTTAAGTGGTCTATAGCATGCTGCCACACTGTTGTTCTGAGGATCATTGGAAAACTTGCTGGGTTGATAACTTCATATTTTGAGAAGAGTAGCATTGTGGCCACATAGCTAGTTTTGAGGTTGGTTCTTTTGCGCACAGCTGAACTGTGAGCATAATCTAGAGTTGTGTTTTTTGATGACCACAGGTGAGATAACAGAGATTTGGCTTATTCTGTTAATTTGAGCCAGCTCTGAACGTGACATCTAGCTTAAGACTCAGCATCGTTACAGTGGTGCCTGCATCTTGGGGAAAGAAAAGGGCCAGTTTTGCCCAGGTGGAGCAACTGAGAGAAGTAGCAGCTGCTGTGGTAGCCCGTCAGCACCTCACTGGGACAGAGGATGGAGCAGTGCTAACAGGGAGGAGTTGAGCAGGCTTTCAAAGATCTGGGATGGCTGAGAAGGGTGCAGACTGTGTGAGGAAGAGGAGAGGGTGAGAGAAGAAGGAAAGGATGTAGCAAGGCTAGGCAGGAAGAGGAGGTAGAAAATGCAGAGTTCTCTCCACCATATTGAGAATCATTGTGTGTTATGGTTGTGTCTGACAGTAATTCATTAAAAGGCTGATGATTTTTACATACTTCATCTAATATTTATTTGGGAAGAAACCTTTTCTTCTATGACTGGTTTTAATTTTCCTTCTCTGGGCTGGAATGGTTTGGTATTGAAACTGGGAATTCTCCACAAGTCTTCCTTTGTTGAAGGATATTTTAAATAAGAATACCACATAATCTGTTATTTGAAAAGATTTCCTTGGAGTAGAAACACAGGTATTTTGTGGCATTTCTACTCTTTCAGGCCAATGTGAATATAGAGGTAGAGTATGGTAGTGTTTGTAGATGACTGCTTATTATGTGGCCTCAAACATCTGTGTCAGCTTCAGAACTGTAATATTTTACCTCCCACTATATAGACTCTAAAACAATGCAGCAAACAAAGGCATACCTTATTTTGCCCTTTTTCTTCCTTGCTCCTTCTCTCCCTCCCATTTTCCTTCAATTTATATTCATAGTTTTACTTCCCAGGGGATAAAACTGGGTATGGTGAAGGAAGGGAAAGGCAGAGAAAGAAAAAAGGTAGAGAAGTGAATGTCTGTGAGAGGATGGAATGGCACAGAGGAATGACAGGAAAGTGGTCCAGTGTTCACATGAAATGAGAGTAGGGGACTGAAAATACTGTGCCGGCTATGGCTACTCTATTCATCCCAAGTAAAACCAGAAGTACCGATTTCTTTGGTAACTTGTGGTGGTGCCTCTGGACATAACTAGTATGTGGACCACAGTGGGTTGGAGTGAGGCCTCGTGTCTTAAATGAAAAGCAAAAATGAAAATTTACAAACTTGAAAAAGCATTGGTTTTGAGGACTGGGAATAGGCTCAAGTTTTTCTTTATTTTATCCAAATTCTTTTTTTTTTTTTCAGCCACATACTTGGAAAAAAGCAAAATTGTATTTATTAAAGAAATCTTAATTTAGCATTTTAGCTGCTGGTTCATTTCTTGCATTATTAGAATGTGGATGCTGATTTAAAAAAAACTGAGAACAGCCAGTGTTTGGGGTTTTTTTTTTGTGGGTTTTTTTTTTCAAGCAAAGGTTTCTCCCTGTTTGCTTGTACTCCTGGTTTCTGAAGTGGAATTGAGGTACATGAAACGTTATCAAAACATAACATGGACTTATCTTAAAAAACACGGAAGAACAAAAGGATTCTTGCAGTACTTTATTTTTAATGTTGTTCGCATGACTGTGTTAATACTATGTCGTCTGTCTGTCTTTCTTTGAGGAGAATTTGTTGCCCTAGGAAAAGTTTTAATGCTAAATTTGACTGTAGTTGATCGTCTGCCTTTTTTTTTTCTCCTTTTGTGTAATAGGTATAAATGACCAAGGATTGTACAGAGTTGTGGGGGTGAGTTCAAAGGTCCAGAGACTTCTGACTTTGTTGATGGGTATGCCTCTATTTTACAATCATTTTTTCAATATTTTATTTCATGTTGTTTTACTGTCAATATTTAGTTTTGAAAGCATCTGCCTGTAGTTGTTCTTTATATGGGCCAAATCTAGTTTGCTTTAGTCCATGCAAATAATCCGCGTATCATTTTAAGTTCCCCTGGTTTAGCAAGACCAAGATTAGTTGGTAGGAATAAGCCAGGAAAACTGCTGTGGGACATGTAAGAGCAAATCATGGGCTTTGTGCAAGGTTGATGTAAGTGGGAATAAAGCAGCGTAAGTTGAAGGGTCTGATCAGAAAATTCAAAATACCAAATTCAAGAAAATTTGAAGCTTATTGCTTCATTGTGTGAAGTTTCCACCTTTCTTCTCCCTTGTCTAAGATGTACAGGTGTACACGGCCATGCATGTCTTTAGTTAATCACTGTGCAGAATAAGACATTTAGTTTAAGCCTACTGGCAAAGAGCTCTTTGGTTTATCTTTGGTTTAAGAGGAGGAATATGATATACGTATTAATAATAACTATGTGCCAAGGCGGGAGACAGATGGAGAAAGGATTTGTTTTTATAAACTTAGTAGTATAGTTCTGGTAAGCGGGTAATGTCTTAGACTCTTTTATACCTAGTTAGCCATGTGTAGCTTTTAAGATTTTTTTGATTCATAAAATTATTCTCAGAAACTTTGTCCCCCCTTGTCTTTCTGGAAATTTTGATGCATCTTTAATCCCAGTGACTGTAGTTCTCTTGCCACCCTGCTGTCCCTAGGGAAAAAAAAAAAAAAAAGAAATATTGGCACCTGGATGAAATCTCGTCTGCTTGATATCTCTCACCAAAGTAGTAGCCATGACTGCAAGATGTGCTGTGTTTCCCAATTTCTTGTCCTGAGCACTGACAGTACATGCAGTCAGACAAGACCACTGGGATTAGTTCATTTTTATAGAGCTTCCAAACCTGTCACTTGACAGCAAAGGTCTGATTCTCAGGGATTCATTGGTATGCAAAGAAGCTTGTTTGCAGTTTGCACCAGGCTCTTCTCCAGAACCATGCATGCTCCATCTGTGCTGATAACACAGTGTTCTTTGGCACTGCAAACTGGAGGAAGCCAGAAAGTGAATTCATTTCATTACCCCAGACATTATGTGAATGACAAAGCGCTTTTATATTATATGCTGCTGTCAGTTCAGTGCCACCTGTAAGACTTTTTCTTTTCCTTCCTTTATTTTTTCAAACAGGCTGTCTCTTCAGAAATGATAAGACATCAGGCTTGAGGACCTGCATGTCATATCAATCTGTCATAATGACCTTGCTAAATATTAATTTATGATATCTTACTTTAATCAATATTAACAGCACCCTGAAGTTCTCCATTAGTGCACGTAAACCTGCCTGTATCTTTAAAATATTGTAGCAAGAGACTCTTTTTGGAAATATGAACTGGGATTAATAAAAATGACTGATCTATAACAGATTCTCATGGTTGTTTATCTGTGCTGGAGTTAGCCTCAATAAACAATAACCATCTTTAGCCATTGATCATAGGAAGAATGATGTGTTATCACTCAGAGAGTCTCGATTAAATGCATTTGATAATTTAAGATGTTTTTCAGTTTTGTACTTACTGGCTTAGCTTGGGCGTGCAGGTCTGGCAGGCAAATTTTCATCTTTGCCATTAGTGGTATCCAAATTAAATAGACTCAAGTTGCCAGTGGTTCAGTAGCAGCTGGAAGAGTTTACTGGGGATTCCAGCATCTGCTTTTAGTTATTTTTTAAAATTAGAAACATTTTTTGTCATTCCCAAGATTCATATATTTATTTGAAGTAGGAAGAATACAGTTGGTATCAAGA
Organism: Himantopus leucocephalus; assembly: GCA_003993805.1. Lineage (NCBI taxonomy): Eukaryota > Metazoa > Chordata > Aves > Charadriiformes > Recurvirostridae > Himantopus > Himantopus leucocephalus. Next base: position 33,670,693 of record RSEF01000004.1, on the reverse strand, counting down.
TGAGGCAAAATACTGAACAGAAAAAAGTTAGGGTGCAAGCAGGTGCTCTTTTTCTGATGATTTGTTGAAAGCGATCCTATCTGTGCTCTTTATCTATCTGTCCTCAGAGAAGAATAAAGAGGGTTTCTTTTTGATATACAGCGGTACAGAGAATTTAAAATGACTGATTAATCTTTAATCCTTTGTCTCTGGGTATACTCTTAGATACCCTTTTATATGAAAGACCTTTTCAGAATCATAGAAGCCTCATATTAACTTTCTGTATTTTAAAATGTTTGATAAGATTTCAAAGTATTTTAAGCTACCTGTTATTGACCATGAGGTTCACAGTCTGAAAGGCCCAAAGTGCAAAAAAAAGTCTTCCAAATGGTAACCAGGAACATAATGGCATCTAGTTTTGTATCTTTTTCAGAATATTTTCTATAAAATTTGGGAAAGTACGTTGAGAGTCAAGAGAGTATAAGAAGACCAGTATATGCTTTTCTAATACTATGAATGCACAGATTTTCATCTTTAAAGTAAAAATCTAGTGAAACTGTCTTCTGTAAGATAAGGCTGAGCAATTAAATATACAATTCTGCTTTTAAAAAAAAAAAAGTTAATTTTGCAATTAACTTAGTCTTTGAAGTTACTTGTAACTAGCATTGTGCTATGGTGATCTAGTTTGCAGGAATAATCTCATCTAAATTTAAGTGAGGCATTTTGGTAAGGAAAACACTCATTACATTTCAAGGGAAAATGTTAAATTAATCTGGTATCTCATTGTAAACAGGGACACAGAGTTGGGACTTCCAATGTTACGGGAATCTGTTATAAGCAATTGAGAGTGCATTGTCAGCTGTCAGGAGGCTCAGTTCTTGAAATGCATCAGGGACCAATTCCTGTTACATGTATGATCTATGTAATAGGTCTGATGTGGCTCATTTCATATGAGCTCTCTACATAGATTTCATGCAAGCTACTATGTAGGTCAGCTTTCATACAGGCCCTTGCTGGTGGTGAAGTGACTGCTAAGGACTTGGAGCTTCTACTGATGAGTTCAGTTTTGATTTCTGATACTGCCTGGCGTGAAAAATGCCAGACATTACATGTTGTAGAAGAAAACTTTCAGGTACCTCTGCCTTTTCAAAACCAACAGCTTTCAAAACAATTACACTGAATTCCTTATTATTTTATATACAGTAAATGACAGTATGCATACACTCCTACAGTGGGAATATTGCATATGAAAGCAGAGAGAGTTTCCTCCTAACCTAGTTTAGTGAACTGGACTGTTTTTATAAACTCTAGCTCCCTTATTGTCAGAAAGATTTGCATAAAATTTAGAGCTGATCTGTCAAAAGCTGTTCCATAAATGTGCATGGTTATTTTTATATGCGTAAAGTTGCCATTCAGTGCACAGTGGCTGCTATGTGAACAAGTAGCATGAAAACTAGTAGAGTAATTTTTGAAATCTCAGTTGAAGTTCCAGTTCATATAATGGCTTGGGATGTTTGAAGTAGAGGGAAAAATGGAGTGGGAACAGTCAAATATATGGGGTGGTGGGGCACAGAGCTATGTAGGACAACTGTCAAACCAAAAGTGAAAAGAATGTCTTTAAGTCTTGATGGCTTCTACAGTCAAACTAGGGATTGTTTGGGGTTGGTAGCAGGGCCAGATTTTTTTTTTATTATTTTTTTTTCCCCAAGAGGTTATGAAATATTTCAGCAATATCTTAGATTTTTTTTTTATTTTAAGAGGCTTGCTTTGTTATTCAGATGCTTGTTATTTTCCTCCCTAAATTCATCAACAAATTTCACATAACTGAGTGCATCCTTTGACTGTAAAAGAGGTTGATGACTATGAAGCAGTTATTTAAAAACTGGATATTACATGTGGTTTAGTAACAAAATCCCCATAGATTTCACTAGTTTCTGATGTGATGGCAGTTTTTATTTAATTAATTCAGTAGAAAGGTTTTCTTCTCAAAAAGGAGAATTTGAACACAGAAACAGCTAGCATGCTAAAAAGAGGAAAAAAGAAACTCTTTCCTGAGACAATCTTGAGTATTTTGGGTGATGGTTGGCTAGTAACAATTTGGTAGAAAATGACTTGTATTTTAAAATGAGATTTAAATAATTGATATAATGAAGGAGAATATTCAGTTACAGAAATAATTGCTTGGCACAGCCTTTAGAACAGAATTATTTAGTCCCGGTAAAAGGAGTGCACCTTTAATCAGGGATTCTAATTTGATTTTTTAAATGTGTCTGTCGTTTGTCTGACAAACAAAGTAATAAATGAATTCTGAATTGTATGAACTGGTCAACACGTAATCTGTGTCAGCGACTGCTGTAGTTTACTGTGGTGACTGGTGGAAACATGTAGCAGTAATAATAACAGAATCTCAAGCACTTGAATTTACCAAATACATTGGGCTAGTTTGGCATATACATGTGATCTTCTTGTGTCAGCTAGCTATTGCTTCTTGTTTGGAGGCCAAAAGGTTTTTTTTTTTTTACTGCAAAACATTCCAGTGTGCTCTATTGTTTTCTATGTTCTGTCAAAAAATCTTTCACCTGGTGGGTCATTCAGACATACGACTCTTTGATTGATCTTTTTATAAGACTCTACCAGCTAACCTGCTAAAAGATGGGAGGGGTTCTGTGAACCTGACAAATGGTCAAGCAAGCAAGTATTTTTTCTGTTTGGCTAAAACTGATGAAGTAAGGGAAACATTCAGGCCATCTTGTAGAGGAAAGTTACTGATAGAGGAGTCCTTTTTCTACTTTTGAAGCAACTCTTAACAGGTTTTCACACAGTCAGGAGGGTTATACTGCACTTGGGCGATTTTCATCAGCAGTCCAAAATAACAGTTTACAAGCAAATCTGTGGAAAGAATGCAAAAAAGGTGTACATGCATTTTAAATAATGAAAGAAAAGAGGGAAAGATAAGTTGTGCTTAGTGGGTCTTTTTTCTAAACTGTTGTACTTCTTTCAGTGTTTGTGTACATCTTTCTCTTTAATTAAAGGGTGTGAAAATATCAATTGCTATAGAGATCTTAAATGAAAGTGATTTTAATCCTTCATTAAAGAAAAAATCAGCAGTAAATACTTTTTAAAACAAAATATGGAAATTGAATTTATAAAGAGGTTTGGATATTAAGTCTTCTTAATTTTAACTAATAGTGAGAAGGACGTATTACTTCTAAGTTCATGTGAGGAAATACATGATCAAATTCAATGTGTTGCTGTTCGTGTAGGGCATACTGATATAGAATTCCCTTTTTTCATGTCCCTCTTCTCTTTCTGATTATTTTCTAGATGCAAAAACCTGCAATGAAGTTGACCTGGAAAACTCTGTAGATTGGGAAGTGAAGACAATTACTAGTGCTATGAAGCAGTATCTGCGGTAAGCGTGTGTGTCTCTCATTTATTTATTTGACTGTGAATTCTGTGTTCTAATTCTCCTATGCAGTGTGTTAAGCTACATTACTTACTTTTCCTGTGTTTTGGAGTAGAGGTTCTATTTTGTGCAAATACCATGTTTGTTACTTGTCTTGGGGGAAGCAAGATAGTTTAGCAATGCTAATACTCAAGTTCATATGAGACAAGCCCCAAAACATTTCTGTGTTAGATACATAAGCATTTCTCTGATGGTTCAGAAACCTGAATTGTTAGTAAACTTGCTGAGAGTCATTACTGAAAGTCAGCCAAGATTGTTAAAAGAGTTTTTTGCCTTTTTGTGTTTTAATGTGGTAGAATGAAAAGGGAAAAGGTTATAAAATTTTTAATATTTTTTTCTTTTCCTTCTGGCCCTTGCTCTGATGTTCTAGGTGCAATAGTAATAATATTTTGAGTGTTAAAAGTAAGAATTTTAGATGTGTTCTCTGTTCAAATGGCTTGGCCAATTCCTGATCAAGGTATTTACTAAATTGCCTAAGAACATAGAACTTTTCTCTCTCTCGTAGCGTAACACAAATACAGGATTTTTAATCTGCTAATCTGCTGTTTTTATTAAATGAAGTATTATTGCAACCACTATCAAAGAATACTGAAGAACTATTATAAAGATAAAAGTCTCTCTTACAGCGTGTAGGAAAGAATAAAAAAAAAAAGTCAGAAAGAAAAAAAAGCTCATGTTGAAGTATTTCCCACCTACAATATTCCCATCTGAGTGTTTACTCCAGTATTTCTATAAGCATCCGTTAGATCAACTTAATAAATGACGGCTTTAACTCTGATGTTTTAACTCTGATTTCCATTATTCAGTGCGTTTTTCGTTGATGACTAAGGTTTTCAATTTCAATTTTTCTATTTGAAATGCTTTAGAATTTTGATTTGTGGATAGCTACTGTTCAGCAAACTTACTGTTTTAGGACCCTTATTTCTTCCCAGTAACGCACTGAGTTGCCATTCTTTGTATTTTAAAAACACTAATGAAGAATTAATTACCTAGTATATGTGTACAATCTTCATTTGAGAAACAGTCTGTCTTGTAATTTGGAAAGGTGCCTGATGATAGACTGGAGGCATCACTTCAGCTCATGTAAGGTGAATGGATGTATTATTTAGTCTTATTTTCCTGATAATACCAAGTTGTCCATTCACGCTGGGAATCATTGAATTCAAGGCCCACCGTAATAATGGTTGCCTCCAGTGTGAGGACTATGCTACTGAATGTTGAAAAGGTTTCCTGCTTAGAGTAACTACAAATGGAGAAGAGTATAGCTAAATTTATTATGTCATTCTTGTTTTACAGAAGCCTTCCAGAGCCACTGATGACATACGAGTTGCATGGAGAATTCATTGTTCCTGCCAGTAAATATATGACTGTAGTTCAAATAGAAACCTTTTCTTATTCTACTGTTGCGGCCTTAGGAGCACACTGCAAATGCAATTTCAGAAGAATTCTTCAACCCACTAAAAATATAGGAATAAGAAATAATAAATGTTTTAAAAATATATAGGTTTTTACCAGTGTTCCATTCTAGTGTGTCACATACGACATATCTATTGACAGATAAGCTTGTGACAGACTTAACATAGCCCAATTTTCACTTTTTTGGAAAAACTTTTGGATGGACATTGTAAACGTTCATTCTTGTTATCTTTATTATATAATGATAAACATCTACTTAGATTGTGATTTTTTTTTCTTCCATTTATAAAGAGTATGAAGCTTAGTAACAGTAAATACACTAATTCCGGCTCATTTGAATCCTTAAAGCACAGCTGCCTGACCCTTGTTTTCAGTGCCTTGTTAGCTCTGTATGCAGGCTGGCTTGAATGTTCCTCATATATTAGTAGAAAAAAGGAAAGAGCAGACCAGATTACACTGTGGCAGTTCAAATACAGACTTGGAGAAGCCACAACAGCATTTGTAGTTCAGCTGTATGGTATCTAATGTACACAGAATTTTTTTGGAAGAGGATGGAGGGAAACTGTGTAAGAAAAATTTTGGCCAAGTATCAAACAGATATTTAGCTGATTTTCTTTCCAGCCTGTAGCGCTTCTGGCAAACTGTGGAAAACAAAATTAAAATAAACTTTGAGACAATTGCTTTATCTTCTTTGGATTGCTGTTATGACTTTCCAGGACTGCAGATTGTGTTCACTTGTGGTCCTTAATTCAAAATGAGAATTAGCCCATGAAATTCATTGCCAAAGCACATCTTAGAGGCTAAGTGCTTAAACAAAATTCAGTGTACTTACCTAGATGGTGAGTCTGCCCATTTGTATTGGAAAGTGTTAAAATAATTTCTTGACCTATGAAGTTTTGCCAGAAATTTCTCAGTTTATTTTCCTTTCTCTGTTTTATAGTTTCTTTCAATAAAGGAATTCAGTTGAAGTTACATGTTTTAAATAGTACAGTGTTCATAAGCAGTAAACAGTTTTGTAGAGGGGTTGATTCTATGTTGTGGGGAGGGAAATCTAATCAACGTTGCAGATCTGAGTTACGGTACACTTAAAAATAGGTAGTTAGTGTTGTTTCCTATGTTGGCTATAAAAAACTGACAACACCGGGAATAGTAAAGAATATCCTTTTCTCTGAAACTATTGGGGGGGAAGCCAAAATTAAAAGGTTCTCCTTTCAATTTCCTTTTCTTTATATGTATCAGTGTGGGCTGAAACTATGTAAGCCTTGATTGTATCTTGTGATTAAGTTGCTTAGCCATTCTTTAATTAGAGTTTGCCATTTCACATATATATGAAATAGTCTTGCTTTAAAGAAGGCTTATGTTTTTCTGGCTTTCTGAATTTTGATTAGCTGTCTAGAAGTTGTATGTTTTGCATTTTGGTAGCCTTTTTTCTTGCAATCTGTGCAGGGGTGTGCACTGCAGAAGAATAAAAAAACAACCCTAAAATCTGTAGCAATATGCACTGAAGAAATATGGTGGTAATTTATACAAAATACTCTTAATAATCAAAATTGCCTTAGAGTAAAATGGGACCTGATGAGTGGTCCTGGTGTCAAAACTTCTTGCATTGAGTAGGTTTTAAATTTTTCTCTTTATGTACTTTGTACTAAGTATTATTATGTACAAGAGAAATACTTCCACTCCTCTCATTGTAACCACTACTGAGATGTAATTTTGTGATTTAATACAACTTTGAGAAATAGGAAAAGGGATTATTTTAATCTTTTATAGATTCTTGTTTTCATCTGTGTACTAGTGAAGCCTGTAGGGGCCAAAATGATTCAATTCAACACACAATAATAAAAAGTGCCTTCCTTATTTTTACTTTATTTCTGTACTGTACTAGAGAGGGCTGCTGTTTTTATTCAGGGCTCTTTATTGTAGTAATCTCAGTACGTTTTTTGCTTGATTATTCTTCTGTATCGTCAGACGTCATTAGATTTTCTGAGCATATGAATCTTCTGCATGCGTTGTCTTATGCAGTTTCCAATGTGAGGTAGCATAAATTCAGTATCATTAGCTGCATAGTATCAACAAAGCTGAATTCTAATGATGAGGACAATCAGTTAATGATGCTATAATGTAAAGTAGTACAGTTCCACTCTGTGGCACCCAGTAATGTCGCTTGTCACCTTGCAGTATATTTGTAAGCAGATGAGTTCAATGCAGGAAAACAATAACTACATCTGTCAGGTTTTAAAAATAGATGAACAAAGGCATCCTTTTGCAGGTGGATTGAAAGATGAGTTCACAAAATAAGCAAATAAGTGGATAATTCTAGAACAAGATTACTTGGAAAACAAAGCGCATATGTTCAATATTGCTATGTTTGGAGATACATAAGTGGTGGAGCAAAGTGTGTGCAGTATGTTTCTGTGCAGGGGTGGGAGAAGCTTTAGTTTCTGTGGATTTTATTTCATTTTTATTTTTTGAGACGGTTATTTATTTCTATGTCCCGTAGAAAGTGGGAGTCCTGAATCTCGAGTTAATGCTGTACACTTCTTGGTCCATAAACTCCCAGAAAAGAACAAAGAGATGCTGGAAATTTTGGTGAAACATTTAGCGAAGTAAGTGTTATGACCTGCTTTCCTACCTTGTCAGAACTCTTGTTCTTTCTTTTGTTTAACTACAAAGGGTCTTAGTTAAGTGTGGCTGGAGCTGAAGCCCATCTCGATGCTGTCATACACAATACCAAGAACCAAACTTGCAAAAGCAGAAAAGACGTTTGACTCATGCTGTGTATGTTTTGGCGGGAAAGGCAGAAATCTAATCCATTAATGAAGCCATATAAGTATTTACTTTAGCAGTCCTGCCAGCAGTTGAGGGTTTGATTGAAGTGAGAAAGGGAACATTATACTTTCTTTTCGCAAATTCTGGCAAAGTGAATAGTGGAGATCTGTTAGCAAATTTAAGTTGGTTTCACACTTGCCCTAGTCCAAGGCTAAGTGCATTTTATATATTTAAGTTCAGTAAGAGACTGCTTTTGTTTTTAAATTGCCAGTGGAAGAATGGCTTTTCTGTTTTCCAGAATTCAGTAAGACTTTATTTGAAGAAACTTTGCACAAAACAAACTTCTAAAACATAGAATAAGGAAATGTAATGTTTTCATTTGTAGACTGCAGTTTCCAACAGTAATGGAAATTTTTCATAACCTATTTCCTGTTTTTTCCTTCAATTATTTTCAAAAAGTGTTTCAAAGCATGCCAAGAGGAATCTAATGACTGTGGCAAATCTAGGGGTAGTATTTGGACCAACCTTAATGAGGCCACAGGAAGAAACTGTAGCAGCCATCATGGACCTGAAGTTTCAGAATATCGTCGTCGAAATCCTGATAGAAAATCACGAGAAGGTAAGCTTTGATCCATCTCTGCATTTCTGAGTGTTGTCTAAAACGATCTGCTAGGCTTAATGCATAGTGTGGAGTTAAGTATGACATTACAAGTAGCTTAATCTTAAAGAATATTCTCTATACATTGTAGGCTTTTGGCTGTTTCTATTCTATAAGTATTCCTGTTCGTAGGTAAACTGACATTTCAGAGTGCATATTTCCTGGCATTAGCTGTGCTTCTGTGTGTATAGTAGTCAAATAGATTTTCATTATGATATTTGCATTTTATTTTTTTTTTCTGAGCAAAAGTGATACAAGACTGGAAGAGAGAAAGCCCAGGCTCATTTTTTAGCTTTTCTGTTAAGTACTTTAACCAGGGTCTGAATTAATTGTTCTATGTCTTCATTTTCTCAGAGTTCACAGAGTAAAAGGAAAACTTCACTATACTCTGAATTTTATGGGTAAAAAGCATTATGAGAGCGCCAGGTATTAACATTTCCTTTGTTTTCAGCTGAATGTGTGTTATTTTAAGCCTTTACATTTGAGGTAATACTGAGAATAGAAGTTGCTGCTGCTGCAGCAGCTGCCAGTTACTAAGGTGTCTTACACATACAAGGTACTGTCCAGAATATCACTGCATGTAATCTGGGATCTGANAAAAAAAAAAGAAAGGGAAAATAATAATAAAAAAAAGTCTGGTCTCTTTGTTTGGGTGCTCCTTTGGGAATCCTTCATGTCTAAACTGACTTCTGGAACTGGATGTTTGAGGTTTTTTGCTTGTACTGGAAGGAAGGGCAGCATCTCCCTTGCTCTTATGGTCAAAAAAAGTGCTTTAGAAAAATTCCAGGATGTGATTTTTCCTCTCGTCTTTCTTAAGTGCTCCGAGCATTGAAATAGTTATTTCTCTTAAAGGTTAACAGTGTTGAAATTGGCTAAGTCAAGTCTTATCTACTCTAAATAATATCTGTCTCAAGTTTTTCTGACAATGTAATTACGCCACCTCCCTGAATGATACGGGCTGGGCAAAGCTTCTGTTGGCATAGCTGTATCCACATGGTGGGTTTTGTTGGCTTAGTTGACTTAGGGTGTAATGCTGCCCTCACACACACATTGAGCAGATATGGTATTGTTCTGTTGGAAAAATACTGTGCTGCAGATGTGGCTCAAGTTCTAAGCGATAAATATTCCAAGAGTTGTAAGCCACGCTATTCATTTTGGACCTTGTAAGTGAAGGTAAACCTTGCAGTAAGCTTGCAATCTTGAAGCTATTGCAATGACCACACAAATTTAAGAAAGTGAAGAGAGAGTGAGCAGAGCCAGGGTGTTTTAATAAAATATGGAAGTTGAGTTATGCTTATTTGAATCACCAGATCGCCACAAATTAGCACCATCTTATTTTTATGCCAGTTTAGTCACATGTCTTTAAAATCTGGGCATCAATTTCACGTTTGAAACGTTAGTTATAGTGGCCTTTCTTACTCCTCTGAAAATGTAGAGAAGCAGCGAATGGAAAGTACATCAAAATGATACTGCATCATTTTCCATAATTCCTTGTTTTTATGCCTTCTTTAGAGCTAGAAGGCTGTAACTTTTTTTTTAAAGGGATTTCTGTCATTTCTAACGGTGAACTTGCCATCAGTGGTCTGCCTGCAGCAACCTCTCCCACGCTAGGGCTGCTTCCAAGATGGAAGGAAGCTCCAAGTGTGACCTCTGTGTATTTATAGCAAAGGCAACGGAGTTTGTGTGTTAAGGCATTACAAAAATTTTATAGTTAAATTGAATATGTTGCCTTTGTAAGTGAGCCTTCTTCAGTTAGGGCAGACCAAGGACCTACTTTTAATGGCAAGCAGGCTTATTGTCAGTTTAATTTGCATTTTATATTGTTGTTTTGAATTTCCATGCATTTCAGGCTTTCTAAGAGTCTTGCATTAGGTATTTTTATTTATAACCCTGGTGAAGTCCTAGGAAAAGCCACCAGCTGTGGGTTAAAATACTTCAAAATATTTCATTCAGCCACAACTCTGCCTCTGCTAATTTTTAGCAGCTTCTGCTAATAGAAGCGAAGTTTAGAACTGTAGAAGAGTGGTGGAGTCAAGATGGAGATGCACTGACACAAATGATCTTGAAGCAACACTTCACACTTCATGCATATGTAATTTATGGCTCTGGCAGACTGCAGAGAGGCATTCATTTTCCCCTGTAACAAATGAAATGACTAATAAACTTCCAAACTGTAGAAGCAATAGCCATGAATATTTCCAGTTTAAATACAGTAACTCGGTCGGCAAAATGGTAAAAAATTGTTATGATTCCTCAAATATTTTTAAGTTTCATCAACATTCATTATGTCTTGTGTGGATAGCTTCATTGAAGGAGAGCTACAGTTAATTTTTAGGAGGAGACACAATTAATTGTGTTACTAGCTTTGAAATCCTGGTGGAGTCATTCTGCTGTCATCATTCTGCTGAGTCCTAGTTGGAGAATTTCTATGCAATTTATGTGTGGAAACCTGGATATGGGGACTTTCCCTGAGTTAGGAATATCATGCTTAGTACATAAATGGTGGTATTCTGTGGTTTTGTTTTTTTTTTTTTTTAGCTTTGTTGATATGTGTATTTATTTCCTGCTAGCTAGAAACCAGTCAGTACCACTTTCACCTTGTTTACAGGCTGAACACATACTTTCAAACCATGGCTGTGAACCAATTGGAGTAGGTTGAGGAGCGGATGTTCGGCAAAATCGGACCAATGCTGGGACATGAATGCTGGAACTAGACTGTGCAGCCTGATGTGTCATATAATTGGCATCAGAATTGCACAATGATTAAGACTAGAAGGGGGATAGAAGAGCATTAGGGAAATAATTGTTTAACTTATGTTCTTGTCAGTTATGGATAAAGTCTCTTCTAGGCAGAGTATTTTTCAGTGTCCAGTCAGAAGGTGAGCTGTAGAAGCAGATCTCTACTTTGAAAGAAAAAGCAAAAACTATACCTAAACTGAGACAATATTTTACCCAGGACTCTCAGAACCACCTGCTATGGAAGGGACGCCTGTCCCAGAGGAAAATGAAACCTGTGAATTGTCTTGCTTGCTTCTGTCTTATGGCCATAGGGGAACGCCAGCCAGATATGTAGGGCAAAGTTAGGCACATGTTCAGGTTTGAAATTAAATGATCTCCCTATAGTTTTGCCTGGAATTGCCATGTTTTGTGCTGACTGGGCTGTGTGCACCAGCACTCTTGTTTCCTTTCGCTTTGCAGGTCTTTAAGGTCAGTGTCATTTCATACTTGGCTGTCTTGTCCCCTTCTCCCTTGGCCTATCTGTCTGGTCTGCCTTGATTTCCATGGCCCATATCCTTCCCTTCTCTAAAAAAGCATCAAGAAATTCATGTCTTTGTGTCTCATCGTTGTGTTCATTTTGCTTTGAAGCTATGGTTTTCTTTGGTGTTCCTTTTCTTGAGGTAAGGAACTCAGGGGCTGACTGCAGCTGTGCTTGTACAATGCCTGGAAAAATCTTTGCTTGGCCTTCAGGTAATCCTCTGCTGAAAAGTGGACCAAAAAAAAAAGGTTTTGATTTCTCCTCCTCCACCAAATGAGTTTCAAGGGTATACATTAATTTTTCTTCCCAGCATTTTCACAGGCTGGAAATCTTGGTCATCTCAGCTCTTCTGGTCTTTCTTTCTGACTTGCGGTGAGGAATAGGGCGGTCCGCTCCATGACAGCATGAAGAGCATGCACATGTTCATCTAGCTGTTTGTTAGAATGTTTTGGCATCTTGTTGGAATGAATGTCACTATTCAAAGGGCTTATTTATTTGCCATTTAGAGATGCCTCAGTGGTAATGTGAGCCATTTTGGTTTCTCAATTCCCTGAACATTATTTTAAGAGGGGGAAAAAAAAAAACCCAGGATAAAAAAAGAAGTCTAAGAAATGAAAGATGAGGGAGGAGGTTGGAATAAAAATCACAGTGGGACTGGAATATTTAAACCAGTGAGCGTATGGGGGAGGAAAGAATAGTGAGTACAGATAGCAAGATTGCAAAAACAGAAAGAAGATGAAAAATACAGTGAAAGAAAATTAGAAGGAAAAGAGAGAGAGTAGCTAGACAGAAGTCCCTTCTGGAGACTGGGAAGCCAGAGTCTGCTGAAAGGGAATAGGCATGGTAAAAGATATTTTTTTCTAGAATTCAGAAAACCTATGGGCAAAATTATCTCAAAGACATTCTGAAAAACTCAATAGTTCCTATATATGTCTATTACTGTTTTCACTTGTTTTCTGTATTATCTTTTTATCAAGGGCACGTATTTTACATACTTTAGACAAAATATGTCTTTGTTTTAGTTTTGTTTTGTTCGAAACAATTTTATGGAGGAATTTTAGTTTATAAAATATAAATATTTTAATTTTTCTTACTTAAGGCACTTTTATAATTTTTTTTTTAACTAAAGGGAAGACAAGAATTTAATACTACTGAGCTCTTAAGCCAATATCAACTTCATATAGTAATACTTGGAAAACCTTTAGTTTTAAAACATGTTACAGGGCACACAATACATGCAATATTTCTGAGAGAGAAGAAACGGGAAGAGGTGAAGTCAGTTGTTCGCTTGAGAGCATGAAGTGGCACGGTCAGGTGTGGCTAGTGTCTCCACTTAGCAATCACTGCATGTTTAAAGCAGTTCTGTTGCAGGTAAGTGCTTTAGGGTACAGTGGCACCGCTGTCATCTAAACTAACACTTTTTTTTGACAACACAGCAGATCTTTTGAAGTCCTGGTAAATGGACATACGAGAAATACTAAAGAAGGCCTGTTTCAGCTTTTGTGTTGTTTTGCCTTTGGCTGCAACAGAAGACCAAGAAGCAATGTATTGTGATCGTGGTGGTTTGCTGTGGTGTAGCAATTTGAAACCTCCCCAAGCTGAACGTTTCTCAAGTCAACAAGCGTTTGACTTGAAGGGGGAAAAATTACATATAGGCATCTCCATTAGGGCAGCATTTGCAAAGAAACACATGAGTTTCAGTTCAGGAAGGTGTTCAGCATGTGCTTAACTTTAAGCACATAACTATTCAGAAGTGTCATTGAAACTATTCCTGTACTTAATTCAAATTACATGCCTTAAGGACTGGCTGAGTCTAATGCAGAAAGGGCAGCAGGCACAACAAAGAAATTCATCATGGTTTCTGGTGGAAGTCACAGCAGCTCTTTCATTCCACTATAGTGTGCGCAAACTTTTTCAACCCTTTCTCTGCCTTGGGGATAGCAGAAAGCCATTCCATGTGAGACACGCATGCGTGGTGTAGTAAACTGACTGCAAATCTTTTTTTGTTTATTTGTTTAAAAGACTACTGTTTTCTAAACTTTAATGTAGTTTATGCATAGTAAGAAGACTGTATATCAAATCTCCACTCACGTTTGAGACTGCAGTTGATGAAATTAAGAGGAACTGAGTCTGGATCAATACCTGGATTGGTATGCTGTTAGACTGCTCCAAAAGAAACAAAACATGTGAGTAACCGTATTAAATTAAAAAAGAAAATCAAAACAAAAGTCATGTTCTCAGGGATAGAAGCAGTCTGCTGAGATGCAGCATTACAAATACATGGCACATACAAATAATATGGACGCAGACTTCTGCCTTCTTGATTTGCCTATGTTATTTCCATTTACTTTTGGGAAACTTCCCTCAACTTTACATGATAGTGTGATACAGATCTCATCTTCCACTGCCCACAGGCAACGTTCCTAAGTAACTAAACAGAGATGATGATAAGGGAGTGGAATTTGTTTGACTAATATTTGCTTCAGTCTTGATGGTCAGGGTGCTGTGCTTGCATGTGTGGAGGAGGAGGCAAAGGAGAAGTCCTTATGGAGAATGCTGAAATGGATGTTCTTAAATAAAATTTTGTTAGTCAAAGAAAATATTTGGTGAAATGCTGCAGGGGGCATGGAGGGGGGAAAAGTTGTTGCATTCCTGAAGAGTTTAAAAAGTATATTCTTATGCAGAAGCTGTGTGACATAAGAATTATACTTTATTGCTGCTTTGAAGGGTAAGTGAAGTATTGAATTTACAAACTTTTTTTTCTTCATATTGGCTAAACTGACCGGAATGCTATCCTGTCTGATCTTTGCTAATGGATAATAATGCAATATGTGCTTGTGTTTCTGTACATATTCTTCAAAATTCTAGTAAGCTTTTGCCTTACCAGAGAGGTTAGTGTATTTCAAACGATTGAACAGATTTTTGAATAAACAAGATGTGGCAGTCAGCTGTTAATTCTTTATTTCCAATATTTTTGTGTGCATGCCATTTACACTAATGAAGCATCAGTACTTCATTGCAGAGAGTGCTGGACATACAAATGAAAAATATGTTCTTTGCCTCCAAAGACCCTACAGTAATAATGTAAGATAAAATGTATTTTAGCAAAAACAAAGAGCAGAAAATATTGTACAAAGAATGATGACATAAATCCTTGTAATGGCAGCAAGGAAGCTTGTGGAGAAGAAAATACTGGTGAGGCTGCTTGGTTAGCTACAGTTGGAACAGTCATTTGCGAAGATCTGGACATTTCATTCTGATGCTTTGTACAGTGACAGTGTGGTAGGGGATCAAATGTAGGTTTTTATTCTCAATACATGATTATATGTATTTCTGTTAATAAATTTCATAGAAAACTATGTGTGACATATCTATTTGTATTTGTGTGTATGTATAAATGTTTATATATGTATATTTATTACAAATGAAGGGGAGATCATGTTTACCTGTGGTATGGTTGTTGCTTTTGCTGGCTCCTGACTTAGGTTTATAAGTGCCGCCTTTTATCTTCTCACTACTTCTCATGCTCTTTGCAAGAGAAAATACATAGAAATGTTCTTCTTCTGTATTATTTTCCATTTAGTAACTAGGAGTATGTTGTGTTTTAGAAAGCTAGGTAATTAGATTGAGTATTTAATCTTTTAATTTGAAGGCTTTTTTTTGTTGTTGTTATTTTAAGTATTTCCTGTAACTAAACAAGATACACAAAGCTGTTATGTGTAGCTGTAATATAGGGAAGGACAACCTTTTTAAAATACTCTCCTTGGTGTGAGTTACAGCAGGTGAACATAGAAGAGAAGGTGAATCTGCTGTTTCTGCTGGTGCAGTGGACAATTGTGTAGGTATTTCAAGCCTGGTGTATGGTTAACTCTCTCATTTCCTTCAATGAATAAAATGGATTGGTTGATAGCAGTGAATGGGCTCCTATCAGGAGCATCCTTCTCATGAATTGTTAAAAGGTGGAGCGAGATGTGATACGGTGGAAGCTGCAGTCTTTGTATCAGGAGTGCTACTTTTAGAAAGGCTGAGTCAACAAACTCATAATTCGCAAGCGATCAAAGGACACACGTTTTTAACCTTGGTATGTTTTTTTCTTTCATCCTTTCACTGCTGTCCTCCAGACCGTAATGTCATGTTTTACAGGCTTTGTTTAGTTCCTTCATTAAAGCTCCAAAGTGAACTACATGATTCAAGGTAGTCAGGCCAAATGAGTGGCTATTAGCGTCTGCATATACATCAGGTTTGTCTGAAAATTCCTTTGATTCTTTTGTTGCTCTCATAGTTTGCAGTTTGTCCAGAGCTCTAGTTCCTTTTGTTTGAAGAGATGCAGATAGCAGATATTCCAATTTTAGTTTGAGATTGAGACTCACAGTGTCCACAGATCCTAAAAGCAGTGTTTCATTTGGTTATGGATAGTCAGGCTGCTAGGCAGATGGTCTCAGCAAATGATATCTTTGCAATGAAGAAAAGGCTGTCTTGGATGGATTTATTTATTTATTTATAGAGCTTTGTGGTTTGGCTCACAGCCAAGGATGTTTCCTGTTTCTAGTTTTGACTTCTACCCGGTTACTTTTCAGGCTGCATCCTCTGTTGCACTGTAACTAAATAGAGTGTGCCAGGCAACATCAAGAGCATTATTGATGCTTTCTGGTTGGTGGCCCTCTAGAGGCTTTGCTTCAGGTATCTTTCAACTCTTGATCTGATTTTTTTTTCTCCCACCAAATAAAATGATTGTGAATATTGTATAAAGGTGTTTTGTGGTTTGTAGTGGAATTCAAGCCTCAAAATCCAAAGCCTCAGAAAATCTGCATCCTGGGCAATCCCATAGAAGCCAGTGCACAGCAAATCGTATTTTACAGTGTATAGATGCTGAAGCGCAAAAGTCAGGATAACTACTTCAGGGCAGGCACAGCTGTATTGGAGTGGACACAATGGTAACCTTGGGAAGGTAAGTTAATTAAGGATTTGAATTAAGTTGTTGATAACTTTTATTGAAGGTTTTGTAAACCTTTTAAAAAAATTTTAATACGATTTTTAGAAATAATCAGCTTTATCACATTTTGTACACTGAGCACAGATTCTGTTTACATGTCAAGTATTTCTAGTGCATTTATTTTATATTAATGGAATCATGTGTTTGAGAATTGGAAGAAGAAACGGATCGTGTTGACTAAAACCAGAAATGAAACAGGTCGATCTGACATTATCCATAGTAAAATAAAATGCAAAAGAGTAAGAAACTACAGTAGGAGAGGATCATTTTTTTAAAGATTTCAGTACAGTAGAAATTGTATAAAATTGTTAGAATTGGCGCAGAAATCAGTTTTGAAATAAAACTTTTGTCCTAGCTCTCCAGAAGTGGATCTTTTATAATTTCTGTTATGATTAAACTTTTAATAGCTCAAATTAGCTTCTGCAATCCCTTGAAATAGAAAAAAAGACCTAGAACTGTTCATCTTATTGAATGTGGTTTTTTACTGCTAAAAAATGGATTACAGTTAGTATACAGTTAGCGGCTAGTGGTTACAATTAGTGGCTGAGCTACTGCAATGTATTTTAAGATGCTTATTTTCACCTTGCACTTCCTGAAATGCTTACATCTATAGTAAAATTACAACTTGACATAAAAGACATTGTCGCTTTATGTTTGCACAAAATGGAAAAAAGGAATGGCACAACCTCTGTCTTCATTATCTTAAGAGGGAAAAAAGCTTGGAAAGTCTATCAGGGTAAGAGCATACTGTGAACCACTAAGACAGTTGGCCTCTTTTTTTTTAAGCATTTTTGTCTGTAATATAAATATATGTTTTTCTGTTTTGTATAGGTTGCTGGATCTAACCTGAGTTGGGTTTGTATTACGTTGAAAAGAAGCTAAGTCAAGAAAAGACCATAGTGATAAGTTTCTCTTGCACTATCTCATTAGCAGCTGATTTATAAAATATTCTTTGATCAGCATATATTATAGCCAATTGTCATGGAAATGCAAGGACTACAATAGCCATAAAATGTGTAAGGGCAGAGCAGTATATGTGGCTTAGGTGTATGGTGTTTTATATTGTTCAATAAACCTTAGTTGAAGTGTCTGTGTGTGTTTTGTTTATTTATCAATTGCAAATCAAGTATGTATTGAACGGAAATTACCCAAATAAAAACTTGTACTGGTGTTCTTCTTGTCTTGAGAAATACTGTCCTCTAAAAAAATATGATTGTAGTAGTGGAGGCTATACCACTTGCCAAATTACAAAGAATTTGGAATGACCTTGCAGGTTCTAGTCTCCTCTGCATTAGACCGCAACTTCTGGTACTCTGATTCTTGTTCATGTATTCAAAGGAAATAGATGCATGTTCTGTGTGGTGGGTGTTGGAGAGTGAACAGGGGGTTTCGTCTTGCAACAAAATTATGGCACCGCTTTAAGCTGTTAATGATTTTTTATAAGTTTATCCTCATTAGCTCTATTACTAAGCCTCCAGTTTTTTTCTCCCCTCTTTTTCATCCCACTCTGTCCTTGCTGTTTGCCTCCCACTGATTTTTAGAGGAAATTTTAATTACCCCAGTGATACAAAGCAGACAGAGATGACCTGATGTCTGGGTCTTTTCCTAAAGTGATTCCTGGCAAACATACTGAAATTCATTAATTAGTTCTGCTTGAGACCAGAAAGAACAGATCAGTATTCTCTTGTAGCAGCAGAATTTAATCTACATTTCCATGTACAACTATACATCTAGTCATAAACTTGTGGAATAGGCCAAGTTAAATCCTCCCAGCCATGGGTTTTTTGAATTTCTAAAATTGGCTGTAGTATAAGAGCTCAGGATCTAGAGTCCAACACTGTTGTTGCAGATTAAGGGGAGTCTGGCAGAATTCCTTGGGCTGTTGCCATGTGGATCTGCTGGTAGAATGCAGTATGATAATATGTTGAGTTTGGCTCATTACTCTCAAGAAATGCTTCCATAGACTTTGTAGGACACAGGTTTAGGAATTGGAATGGTTGTATGTAGGGATGGTCTTGGGCTCACTGCTCTAGACAGAGCTGTTATTAGCGGTGTATATCCAAGATGGTTTGTGGTTTGTTTAGCCCTGTAAAATACCCATTTTGTACTATTGCATAGAGAGAAATAGGTCAAACATACCAATGTTTTAAATAGCTCGACAAGAGTCTCATCTTTTTTGTTGTAGCTTTTATGCTGCAGGCTTGAAGACCGATCCGCCACTTAAGTGCAACTTTAAATTCTGCTTTCATGTAAGATCAGACCTAAACAACCATTTAAAATACTGGACTAACTGGGATAGGACTGACTAACAGTCGGATTTGTTGCTTGATAAAACTTTGAGTGCTACATGTGTTAGTCTTCTCCCCTATGTAAATTGTTCCATTTAACTTCTGAGTTTGCCCCCAAGTAGGTCAATAGCAGGATGCCAGTGCTTTTGAGAACTGAAGTGTAGAGAATTGGTATTCTATAAATCTAATGCAGTTAGGCCACAGTCTCAAAAACTGTGTAACACTGAATGTGACTGTGAAGTCCTTAACCTTTGAGGTTGGTTTAGTACATTTTTATTGCTTCTTGAATGAGGTAATTCAATGAGCGGACTTCATTCATGTCTTTATACAGGCGTTAGTCTAAGCAGATGAGTGATTGGTGGTAGACCCGACTTTTACTTGAAGGGGGGCTTTTTTTGGAGTAGCAAAGAAATCTTCTATCAAATAGCATGTTCCAGTCCTGTTCTCCCCTTGGAGGGTTTACATCTGATTGGATATGTGTGGTTGCCTCGCCACGCATCTGATAGCAACAGCTTGCAGTGCAAGAAGATATTCTGGAACTTAGTCAGGTGTGGTCCTATACTGTGGTGCAAGTCAGTCAAAACACGGGAATATTCATACCATTTCAGGGGCTCACGTAGTACATTGCATGTGTATGATTTTGAATTCCATCTTCTGTGCATATGCAGCATGCTTCTGACAACAGGTCACTCGCAGCAGGCATCTTTTATTAGCTGCTGAAACATTTATACTTCAATGGCATTTAAATAATTAATGAGGCTAGGAGCAAATTTGAATAAAATCAAAACTTTTCTCCCCACAACTGAAATAAAGCGTGCCTCCATCCCCCCATTCTCAGGCAGATGTTAAAATGCATGTGTCAGTGCAACACACAAATATCCATTAAGCCATGATGCAAAAATACTTGTCTATTTAAGTGAAAATCAAGAAAGAGAAACTGAATGCTCTATGTGCACTTCTTGGGGCAGAGGTTGACCTTCTGTTTGCTTTTCAGATCCTCACCTTTGCAAAACTGTGGTATGAGCTGTAGCTTTGGCCGACAACAGAAAGAGATTCCTGCTGCTGAAAAAGCAGGTCTAGTTATGGATGGGCTGTACTGGATTTTATTTTCCTACTGAAAAGACAAAGAAAATACCAAAGTAGGGGATGAATGCAAATATAAGCTGTTTGAAAGAGCAAGAATGACCCCAAACATACTTTTTCATGCCACATGAGGGCAGGATGTTTCCCATGTATTTTATATATAAAAAAAAACCAAACAAACCCAACTGGTGATCTTTTTAGTGGTGGTTGTGTGTGTGTGTGTGTGGTTTTTTGGGGGGTTGGGTGTTTGTTTGTTTGGTTTTGTGTGTCGCGGAATCCTGCAGGGCAACTCATGATACTTGGTGATTTCATTGCTGAGTATGACAGCCTCAATTTGCTCCGCATGGGTACATTTGCTCTGCAGATAGTCAAGAGGTTGCGTTCTCCAGTTCGTATCTTAAATACTTCTTTCAGGAATCCCTTTCGTCTCTGTGGAGACAGGTGCTGAATGTGAGCACAAGGGAAAAGTGCTACAGCTTGTAACATTGCATCAGAGAAATGTAAGAGTGAGAGGGTGGAGTTTGTGTGGACCCTTGCCCTGCTCCCAGTGAGTGTGGAGAAGAGGTGGAGCACTCGGGAGGTGATCTCTGCTCCCTGTGAAAGCAGTATACTACTTACTGACCTTATCTCAGAAATGAAACTTCCCTACCAATCTGTTATAACAAGAAGTTGAGAGTAGAGTGAAGTAAAAGAGGGGATGGGCCTGATGCCCGCCTGAGTGTCCTGTCTGCAGAAGGGAACTTGGACTGCCTGCCATGAGCCCAGCACTGTGACTGGGTTGCAAAACATGCAACAGCACATGCATAGCTTTGCCACTAAAAAAATTAAAAGTAGAGGTGATGTGCTTATCCTGACAGTGAAAGAGAGGACTCGGTACCCTGAACTTGTTTTATTAGAGGAGAGAGAACTGTTCTGTGGAGCTCATGACTACCTGCCACCGGTATCAATATGAAGTTAGCTAGCATGTGCTGGACTGCTACTGTTTGAAGTGTGACTTCACTGCTTTCTTGTTATTTTTCCTGTTTATTCTATAGGGTTTTTTCCCACTCTGAAACAGAACAAACCACCAAACTTTTTTTTTCACATCACATAGCTACTTGCAATTAGAAGTCTGCTTGGTTTCACACTTGTCTCCAATTCGTTATCCTCTTGCCTGTCTGGCACTAAGTGTCTGTGAGTAGGGATCGCCTTTATTGTTTTCGTGAAGGTGTTTCGCTTTTGTGACTCTGTTTCTCATGCTAATAGTTTCAAAGAGTACAATGAAATATTTGTGAGAGACAAGGAAAAAACGCTTAAGAATTTTACTGCTACCTGTGCAAGTCACCTAAATGCATACAAGAAAGCTCATCTCTTACAAGGTGCTCCTGGGGAATACTTGTTCTTCTCACCATCATTAATTTCAGTGGAGATGTGTGGATAAGGCTGTACAAATAAACACAGCTGTGGAATGTGACATAGTAAACAACATGCTTGAAACCTCTTGGCAGAGAGTTATTTACCAGAGAGCCCAAATGCAACACTTAGTCCATGGAAAAGATGGCATTTAAAGTTTTGGTACTTTTGAATTTTTTCAGAAGCAAATATTTATCCCTAAAACTGCTCAATCTACCCTTGTATTTACTCATAAGGGGGCAGTGTGGTACTGTTAGCCAAGTGCCGTGTAGGTGCACATTAGATTTCATTATTCTATATTGCATCATGTTTTAAGAAATGGCTTTAGCACTCTGAGCACAATTAGAGCTTTGTCGCTGTCTGAGTGCGCTGCTGTGTCTGTACTGGGGAGAATCAGGTTGCGCTGTTTCTTTTCTTCTTTATAAACATTTTGTTTTTAGAGTTCCTTGTACTATTTTGATGCTCTCTTGCAAACCCTTGTTTGTAGGCATGCAAAGGAGTGGGAGCCAGTTTTCTTAACACTGGTATGCGAAAGTTCAAATTACATCATTTTACCTCTCCCCAAGAAACATTCACTTACTGGGAAGGAATATTTCCACTGAAGCTTTCCTTTGCACACCATATATAGGCTTCCGGCCCACTGCTGCTGAGTTTCGGCAATGTGATCATTCTTCCACAGTTTTCATGGAAAATGGTGTTTCTGATTATTTTGTACCAGCACAGTCTTCTACCTGCCAGTATGAGAGTGATGGTTAAGCGGCTATAAGCCCGGGTATACATGGGTTCTTGGGTCATCTTATTCCTACATATGTTAATATTCAGACTTAACAGGCCAGGATATGATTGCATGTAGAGTTTCTTATACTTTTAACATGACGTCTTGAGTGCCTTACCACAGGATGTTATGGCATTTTTCTCACCTGTAGAATGGCCTGGCTGGCTTTTAGCGTCATGCTCCACCTGACATGTCCTGTAATAATCCAAAAATGTGTTGTCTGTGCCATCTCTTTATACCTTCTGCATGAGTTTCTACTTCATAAAAAGCTTCCACTTTGAAGATTCATTACAAGTCTCCTCTTTATAGTATTTGCTATACAGATATGTAGCAATGTGAAGTTACAGGGTAAAAGAACACCGTATACTGTTTCATCATGTCTTGTATTACCACGTTGCGTTGCTGTAAGGTGCCATACAGACAGACACAGGACTTTTCTTGTATAGCTGTTGTTTGTGTTTTTCTCGATCTGCTGGTTTGTCTTTGGTGAAATATATATTAAGCTAATTTGTTCATGCGAGTCTGCCGTGATCACTTGTAAAGGGCTGCTGTTAAATTGTACACCAGCATACTGGTAATTTTCTAGAAGTAAATCAGCATCATTACACTGTACCCTGCATGTGGCAGTTAAAGTAGAAATGCTATCAGGTTGGGCAAATCTGCATCACTGGTTAATCCAGAGAGAAATGCCACGGTATTGTGTATGGAGTAGTGATAGGCTGATGGTCATGACTCAAAATATAAAATGATGATAAGAAAGGAAATCCTTTTTATATGCATCTTTGTGAATATCATCATTTAATATAAATGTGACTCAATATGAAATAGTTAACTGAAAAAATTCTCGCGTGGAATGTTACTATGCTATCTCTCACTAAAAAACCCTTCCCTCAAAATTTGCCTCTTGCTCTCTTCAAGAGAACTTTTTTTTAAATTGAATTGCATGATACTATAATGATATCACAAGTTTTGAAAATTAAAATGGGTATTCTGGCAAAATTATAGATCCTAGCTAAAGCTATAAAGCTTTTTGATTACTGGTTCATAAAGATAGTAACCCCCTTTTTCCCCTTCCCCCTGATCCTTGCTGGCAAGTGTGGCTGCAAGTACTTTGTCTTTGGATTAACTGATTTCCAGCTTGGTTAACATGTAGACAGTGCTCTTGCTTATTTTCATATTGTATTTATTTATTTATTTTAAAAGCACTCATTAAAGACCCACGGCATACTCCCAAACTTGAAGGAATGGATTTTTGGCTCCTGCCTGCTTTGAATGAAATCCAAAACAAATGTTGTTTGATAATGGTTTACAGTTGCATTACACAGGTTGCTCTTCGTGATAAATAATTAACACCCTTTGTGTTCTTGATTGCAGATTTTCAAAACCCTTCCTGATGCCACTTTCCCTGAGCCAATCTCTGTGTCAGTATCTCCTCCAAATGCCCCACCAAGGCAATCAAGAAGACAAGGACAACGTATTAAGAGGCCTCTGGCTGTGTACAATCTCTGTCTTGAGCTGGATGATGGTAAGATGTTAGTACCAATTTCAGTCTTTGCAGCAGATGGGTTGTGTATCCTATCTTCAGTAGGTGTTTTCATTTCATGTTTCGTTTGTATACATGTGTGCACGTACACGCAGGCTTGTTTAATTGCTTTAGAACATGTAAAGAAGCAAGGGGAGTACAGAGGAAGGAGAGGATAGAGAGTACTGTCCTGTGGCATGTATTTAAAAGTAGGACAAACTGTCTTAAATATGCTTTTCTCCTCTAAAAAAGAAGCAGCTCCTGTTTCTTTGGAGAAGTCTCTTTGACCTCTACTGAAGATTACACAGCCGTAAGATAAATGGAGAGAGAACTAAAATTAAAGCAAATCTTTTATGAGAAGAGCTAATGCACTCTACAGTTAAATTCATCTGGATTAAAGGCTCAGGTCAGCACTGCACTAGAGAATACTAGTACTTCACTTGAATCCTTAATACCTTGATATAACTAGCAGTAAATACTTGTAAACTTGCCTTACTGTTGACCAGCAAAGAAAAAAAAAATCTTGCTTTTGCATGGAGTCTGCAGTAGCAACATACAGTGAGGCAAAGAGTGTATAACATATTATATATTCTGACTGTTGGCCAGAAACATAATCATTTTCCTGAAATTTCATTGCTTGGGGGTACGTACAGTACTGAGAAGGCAAGTCAGGGCTCATTTTGTATTACAGATTTTCTCCACCCTATTCCCTTTCTCCCTCCTAATGTTGTTAGTCAATTGTCGTTTCATATGAAGAATCATGGCATCAGGGCACAAAGTCCATGTTCTTAGAAGTGAAAATAAACGAGGAGATTTTGAACTCCTGCAGTAGTATGAGATTCACTGATGAACTGTTGTTAAATCAGTGGTCAACAGTGGTTGATTTCTTAAGGAGAGAGCACAAATACCTACAACAGCTGTTAAGTGCAGGCTTTAGAAATAAACTCAGAACTGCTTATTGTCTTAAAGCCAGTTTTACAGAGAGTCTGCAGGAAATTCAGCATGCCTGCCATCAGGTTTAATTCACCAGAGAGATATGTAATCTCTGTGCCTTTCTTTTCTTGCATCAAATACAAAACTAAATGCCTGGACTAGAAGGTGTTTAAGGTGCATCTGCTTAAAAAGCTTAAGCTGTGTTAATTTGAATAATATGCTACCAAAAGCTAAATAAGCTCTTGAGTTATATCCGCAATAATAAACTTATCCTCATTTGAAAAACAAAACAAAATTGAAGCTACTCACAGAGTTGTTTGCATCTAATTTTGAATGTGAATCCCAGCAAGTCACAAGAAGTACCACAACTTCTCCAATTCCATGCTGCAAGGTGTGCACTGAGAACCTGACTGTGACCCTAACACAGTAGACAGAGTATTTGATGGATTATGTTTATTGTAAGATCCAAAATTACAGTGTTACTGTTGAAAACTTATAAATGTTCAATTTCTCCTAAATGCAGTCCATATTTTTGTCTAATCCTGGCATCTGAAGAAAGAGAAGAACTGGGGTTGTTAAAGGCTGTAATTGTTATATATCATACAGAAATTTGGTACTTGTCTGGGACTTCTAGTGTGGTGAATTAAAGAATAACCTAATACGTCATGATGCATGGTAGAATTGTGATGAAGGCTGAATCACAGTGAAGGTGAAGTCACAGTTCCAGGTTGGATGGCACTGAGTTTCAGTGGGATCTGAAAATAATGTTTCCCCTTGTGACTTCAAAAAAAAAAAAAAAAAAAAATGGTCTGTAGTGTCTCCAGCTACCTCTGAAGGCAGCAGTGTTCTCAGTCTGTTGTTGCTAGAAACTGTCTGTTAGTAGGTCCTGACTACCTGCTAATGTTATTTTATTTGTGTTTAGCCAGATAGTTGTGTCAGTAAGGGATTCAGTAGTTGATACAATGGTTGTTTGGCACATGTGCAGTATACATGGCAATACAGTACCTTAAGCCTAACTGCATCCTTGTGTTATCTGAGGAACTACCCCAATGGATACAGGGTGCATAAATCAGCCAGGCTGATTAATTATCTAGTGACTGAGTAGAGCTCAGTGATTCCAAATACGCTCCGTGGCCTTCAGTTACTTTGTTCTTTGGAGAGGGGGGGAAGGAATAAAAGTGAGCCTGGGCTTTGTTCCATATTTACCTAGTTTCTTGGCTAACAAATGCATGTTTTATAACTGCTCTGTGGAAGATTTTATCCTGTGTGTGTTTTTAACAGGAAATTAAACATTAAACCCCTTCCCTCCCCCCTCTTTATTCACAATGGCATGAGTTAAGCACCAGGCATAAGCCAGTGTTTTGTATTTCCTGGATATGGCAAAATTATCATAATCTTGTTTTAAACCAAGTAGCTGATACATATTTATATGTAAATATATTTGCAGACAAATATCTTTAAAGTTATTGTACTTATATATAAATATTTTCTATGCCTTGAAACTAGAAGTATGTTGGAGACAAAATCTCTCTGCGCTGGAAAACTTCTTGAGTGTGTTTCTTTTAGGATTGTTATGCAAACCAGGAAATTGTTAGAAAAGCGGAAACAAGTCTTTAACTATCAGCTGCTCCAGGGAGTTAACAGGCTTCAGAATCCACTGCTTGAATTGGAAATGCAGGGTTTGGGCCAGCTTTTCTTTTTAAAAGCACGTTTGCAGTCGGGAAGTTTCTTGACTGCGCACAAAATAAATGCAGCAACCACCCAGAAAGGGCTGTAAGTGACATAAATATTGATAGACTTAATTGCTGAAGAACACACACTATGTTTGATAAAAATCTTTATTTTGCCTTCTAGTGATTAGCTGTACTGAGTTCTGATAGCACGTAGATTTTCCTTGTACACGGCAATTAGATGATTAAACCTATTTGCAAACAATTCAAGTATTATATTTACTACCGTAAGAATCTTCATTTCCTGAAAGACAAACTTAAGTCACAGATGATACTGTCTGTTTTTCTTTCAACTTCTTTCCTCTGTGGTAAGCTAGTTACTAAATTTTCACTCTGAAGTTTTTCGACACCTCAGTGTCTCAAGTAGAACTAGACTTAATGGGGAACTCTGAGCTACTTTCATACGTGGCCTAAACCCGAAGTTCTTGTTTCAGCAAAACGCAGATTTGTCTGAGATTTACATTAGGATCATTTCCAGAGTTTTCTTGCCTTCCAAAATGAAGACATGGGATTTGGTGTTGTGGTTTGTTGGGTTTTTTTCTTTTTCTGGAAATAGCTTTTTTCTTCCCCCCTTTTTTTTTTTCTCCCTTCTACTATTTGAATGAATTTTAGAGTGAATTAAGTAGCAATGCAGAAACTCCTGTGGCTTACAGTTTCAACTATGTACAAATGACTTTGCATTCTCTCTCTCTCTCTCTCTCTGTGCAGAGAGAGAAAGGCTGTTAGCTACAACAGGGAGTTGTTTATCCTGTTCTTCTAAAAATGTCATTGGGTCTTTATTTTCCATTCGGACAGTCAGTATATATCAGAAGAGAGCTCTGTTTATATTTCTTCTAGAGGGCAATGCAGAGTTACAGTTTTGTTCCCTCCCAATTTTATTTTAATTTTTATATACTTTTCTCATCTTGTAGCAAAATAAACAGTTTGTTTTCTTTATTTTTTTTTTTTTCTGTGCCAGAGACTTAGAGATTATTAAACTATTTTGCAGGGCTACTAGAGCAACATGGCAAGAAAAGTCCTGTGTAAGTTAGGCAGTATAATGCAGTCCATCCAAGATGAACAGAGAGTCAGCATGAATTGCATAAATCACACCTGGAGTCAAGAAGTGGCTCTTATTTGTCCAACTACAGAACAACTTGTTTTCTGAACAACCCAAAATATACTTCTTAAGCCACAGTGCTTGCTGATGCCTTTTTGAATACGCTCTAGGTGTCAAAATTTCTCACTGGCACATTCATGGACATAGCACACTAGTATCATATGGGGGGCTTCTTTTTTTTGTTTTTAAGGTGTTTGTGTCCTATCCCCCCACTCTGGAACTCAGGAAGCATATGGGGGTTTGTGATAGCTTTCTGCTGCTGCTGTAAACTAAATATTCTATTTATAGTGCTTTAGAAAGCAGATTCTTGTGTAGAATTCCAATAGAAATAAGGGGTTAAATAGAAGTTCTAACTTTTAAAACTTTATGCTAACTTGTATTACCCTCTGAAGTATTTACGGAAGCCAAACTATGAATGGTATGTTAGTGTTGAATAGGAGTAGCTCTTTAATTTTTTNTTTTTTTTTTTTTTTTTTTGGGTGGGAATTGGAGTGAGGCAGTGACTTAAATTGAGTGATAAATTAATTTGCGTGAACTACTGTGGCATTCAATTAAATTACTTCATCAAAGTAAAATGTGATACATCTAATGGTTTTATAGCTTCCATGCAGTATTCCCTCTCCCTCCTCCTCCCATCCTTTCCTGCCCCAAACAAATAAGTAAAAAACCATAAACTTCATTTGGAATTACTGAACCTAAAACCTGGATGCTAGAGGAAGCCTTGGATTTATAATGAGTAGACTGGTCTTCAGGGCTGGAAGGGCCCAGGGCTGCAAGGTTGCAGGTGTGAAACCTGGCCTTGAACTCTTGCTATTTCTGAATCTGCTGCTTGGAAGTGTTTCTGTAACCTGGCACATACTAGGGGAAATGGAAAGAAAAGCAGCTACATAGGCATATCAAAAAGCCATAAGGGCTTGCAATACTTGCTTACAAAGCTACTGTTAACAGCTGAGCAGAACACACAGTTATGCTGTTACAAAATAGGTGCACCAATATTAGTTGTGAGGGGAAGATCAGGATGATTGATTGCTGTTTGCCATGTAGAATTTAAGATACTTTGTATTTCACCTTGCTGCAAGAATAGTTCCTGCAATTCCGCCTGATCTATCACAGCTTTTTCCACCTGATGGCTCTGAGTAGGATGAGTGCTATACAAAGTAAAAGTCTTTTTGAGCTACTGCCAGTAAAGGTGAAGCTTTTTCTTAGGTAATAGTGGGTATGTATAGGGTCCTAGTTTCCTATCAGATAATCAACTAGTGCTTGGAAAGCTTTGGGTCCGTAAGAGGTACTTATTTTCTTGGAGGTATGGAAAAATTTTGTCCCATGCTTTGTATACACAATATACATTGTATGGCCATTGTTATACCGGTGAGAAATCTACTTGCTACAGCCTACTTGCTGCACAGTTACCTGAAAGCAAATTTAACTGTCATAATGTAGTAAACATCTCCTAACTTGTTGTCAGATGACATGTGTCGAATCTTCATGGTTGGTGTGAGAATTGCCTTAGTATCATTGCCAGTGCTTGTCCTCTTCCAGTACATGAAATCTAGAGGCTGTAGAAATGTTCAAAATAGACACATCCACATGTTCACACACACGCACACAACAGGAGTCAGAGGTATAGGGAAAGGGAATATGAATAGATTTAAAATGGTTGGACTTGATGATCTTAAAGGTCCCTTCCAACCTTAACAATTCTATGATTCTATGAAAACTAAAATCTGAATTTAAAGAAGGAATGGGGAGTTCGGGAGAAAGGGTCAGTCTTTCCTTGAGGCCAGGCATTATTAAAAATCTCTGATCTCCTGTAATAATCCATCATCTCTTTAATTCTCTACCTTCTGCACACAGACATGCAAGGGCACATAATACTGTAAGAAGGCCAATTTGGCATGCTAAAAGCCATTAATCCCGGGCATTGGAAATCACTGACGTATCTTTTCTACGTGCCAGCTGTGCCCTGGCCAACCTCTGTTGGTTGAAAGTAAATGCTCTCATCCAGCACACAAGAGTATAAGTAGAACAAAGACTTGAAGCTGTTCAGCTCTTCAGTCAGTTTGCTATGGATGAGAGAGTGCATTTCACTGACTGAGGTGTTTCCTCACATGGGGCGCTCTTGCTTCCCTTCACTGGTGACACAGATGGGAGAGAAGGTCTTGGAGGGAGGAGGTGGTGAACTTTCTGAAAGGCTGGTATGAGAGTTAGAAGATACGATTCCCTTCCTGTTCTGCTCCCGCTCTGTCAGTGTTTTTAATTCAGTCAGAAAAAAAAGGTATCCTTGTTCTTCCATTAGCTTCTGGAAGTCTTTGTCCTATTTTCTCTTCTGTTTCCCTTTTATTTTCTGTTTTCTTATTTTGAAAGTTGCACTTAGTGCAAGGTGAATTACGTTACTCTCGCTTCTTTCCTTCTCAGCTGTACTTGCAACTTGCTGAACCAACAGGGAGATTGAAGGAGCACTTAGGGGATATCATGGAGAAGTAATAGTGGTGGGACTAGCTTGGCTAGGATTGCAGTCTCCTCAAATACTACTTGACTGGGGCCAAGCAAATTAGCCTCAGAGACTATGTTAGTGGGAATCTGCGAGCAAGAAGATGAATGATGCCTGGCAAGTTTAGTTATCCCACTGAGCAAGTGTGTTTCTGTTGTTCTGTAATGGGTGCAAATTCACTGATGATGAGTGCATTCACTTCTTCTGTCTCCCTGGCCGTTAACACTGCTTGGTGCTGCCTGTGTGCTGCACAGTTTCCTTGAGTCATCTCCACAGCCTCCCTTCCACAGTGCAGCTGAGTCCAACCCTGAGCCCTCACCAGAAAATTGCACTTGCAGACATCTAACCCCGCAGTGTCAGAGGCATGGATAGTGGTAGAATAAGCCAAGCATGGAAGAAAATGTTGACCTAACTACATTGAGGTAGCAAAGTCTGTCTTCCTAATTGCTGCCATTGAAATTATCAGATGGGAGATCAGTAGGTTCCTCAACAAACGTGTCACCTGGGTGTTCAGTTAAAACAGCTGATAAAAATTCCTTAAGGGCTGCTTAGCTTGTTTTCAGTTGTCTTTTTAATAAGCCATAGGCATCCTGCTTCATCCATCCCTCTAATGAAGCTACTGTTATGGCAAAAGGAGAGAGGTGAACAAAATGAGGAAGGAGGCACAGCCGTGTGTCAGCAGCATACTGAAAATGTTTCAGAGTGGATTTCTAGTGAGAGACCCATCACATATACAATGTGAGAGCAGATAGTCTTTGTCATTATCCAAGCACCACAATGGGTTGTGGAATTATCGGTTAGAAACTTCTTTTAATAAGTCGTGGGAAGTAATTGCAAGTGAAGTTAGCTAAATAGCAAGAGAAGAGGAGACAACAGCATGATATTATCTCTGTTTGACAGCTCAGGAAAAGAGTTTTTGAACATCTTACCTTTTGGGGGTGGAAGGACCCTTACAGAGACATTTTCCAGCTGATCAGTGGCTGAATTGCCAACGCAACAGAAAAGAATAGGAAACATGGCAGAATATTTTCATGGACTTTGGAGTTTTTGATGCCATTTAAGCAGCGCTGCTGAGTTAGGGAACTTTTAGCCCTGATTATAACATTGTACCCATTTTTGATCTGCTTTAGTTTTTCACAGTTCTCATTCTCATTGATTAGACTAGAGCTGTTCTGTTGGTAGGTTTCAATACAGGTCTGGACCATACGTAAATGTTGCCTGGACCTATGGAAACTCAAAACACTCAGTGCTACCAAAAAAGCTATGAAAGCTGTGGGACAATCCATATATCTTACTATTTGTCAGAGTTTTCAGGAAGTAGCTTCAGTTCATCACTGCATTTTTTAGCCATGAAATTAATGTATGGCATCTGGCCAGCCTGGTAAGGCTGGAGGTCGCGTGTGGGTTCCTGCCAAGCAAGCTCTGGTAAAAAATGAGTAATCTCCGAGTTTAGATACTGCTCTTGTTATCATAGTATACACAAATCAAGAGAGGAACCCCTCTGCATGCTTGTATCTGATTTCTGTTGTATTTCAAAATTTAATTATGTGATGTGAATTAACACCCCGACCTTGTATCCATGACTCTGTCTTGAACTGTTTTTCCACAGCTTGAGGAATAAATTGGAATTCTTTACCTATTTTTGTTTTAGCTTGCTCAGCAAAAGGCTTACCTACAATTCTATGTGTCTTTCAGATTTTATTGATGTAAAGAAGTAATCCAAGCAATATTTCTCCTGAATTTTGAAAGTGGACCTGCAGTGAGGGAGATACTTATTGAAATAATTGCTTGCTATTACAGGTTAAATGTATGTCTAGGAAGATGCTTGCTTAAAATTGAACTTTGAATTTTAGAAATAAAAAAGTATCAAAAAGGAGGAGGGCAGAGGCATAGTCCCAAAACCCCACTTGCCCCTAAGTATGTTGCAGATGAGCATATTTCTTTCCCTTTCCTAGACCCAACTCAGACACCCACCTTTCTGGCTACAATTCTTGAGTTGCATCAGCCAGTCTTGAGGCAAATTCTGTCTAGTGCAGCTTCCTCCTTTTTCCGACGCATCTGAATCATTATGGAGTTGGGAAAAACAATCTTTCTATGGGAAAGCTACTTTGTGCCTAAGATACACATGCTTGTACATGCATGCATTTGAAAAATATATCAAAGTTGGTCTTTATCTAGGAAAAAACTGCAGTCAACTCTAATAGTTGTGTTAATTATTTTGTCTGAGAGAAAAAAATAGCTGGCGTAGAGATCTAATTCTTACTGTGTGTGTTTTGAAAGCTAGCGTGAAACTGATGGATGTGTGGGCTGTCTGCTGTCCATTTGCTCCGTGAAAGCTCTGTTGGTTTTAGGGTGTATGAGTCTGTGATGTCTAAATTTATGTAAGAACTAACTGCATACTAAGGCAGTACTGTAGTGTATAGGATTTGCTACACAATGAGGATAATGGATACTTTCTGATAATGGAATGCGGTAATATAAAGCTATTTTTCTGACTGTTTACAGGAATCTGACCTCCAAAGTACTCATTATTCGGGAACAGTGAAATAACTCCCTTGTTTCGTTTTAGCATTCTCTATGATTATTTTTAACCAAATAATAGATCATTATTAGCTTGCTTTTATGTGATTTCACCTTAGTTGGGAAACTTATGTGTTTAAATAGCACAATTTCTGTAGCGTGGAGGTGGGTAATAAAAATTTCTGTTGACCAGTTTCAGTGGTGCGATAAACGAAAGTGCACAGTTTCTTAATTTATTCAGAAAGAGATGACTTCATTAACTCAGAAAACTTTATAAATTTGAAGAAGAATGTCTGAGTTCACCTGGTGCTTGGTGTGATTACCACAGGATGATTTGCACTGTAAATAGTGAACAAAGGATGCAGCCCTGCATCTAGAAAAGGCCGTTCTTGACTGCAGAGTCCTCTGATCACTCTGACTATCACATAAAGCTTTCTTCACTGGAATTATTTCTGGCTTTCCAGGAATGGCTGAATCCTTTCCAGAGTGATTGGTACTTTGTATTAAGGAATCACTTCAAGTTTTATTAATTGTGTGAGACAACTTATCTTCAGTTACATTTTTCATGCCTGTTTTCTGTGGATGCTGAAGCTCTAGCACATGGAACTAAGTTCTTGCTTGGCAGAGGATACTTTATGATACTCATATTTCTTTTCTGTCCCTGATCTATGAGATTCCTCTTAAAATGAAAACATAGTACATACCCACAATTTAACATAAGAGCAAAACTACTTTCTGCTTGGTTAAACTTCTGTATTATTGTGGGAACTTTGCTATTTATGGTGAATGAATGTTATGTCAGAGCTGCATGCAGCTGTGATGCTGATGGGGGAGGATGGGTGGCTGCACAGCAGTGCAGCTGCTGCTTCCCCATCTTGTGATGCAGAAAATGTCAGACTTGAAGGTGGTAATAGGATTTTGCAGTATCTTTAATTCACTCTCCTCAGTAATTCTGCCCATCACCCCTTGTCCACGACTAGACCTGTGTGACTGTGTCAAAGTGGAATAAGACATGTCTTTTATCCTCTTATTTTGCCATGATTTGTGTATCTGATCAGCACTTAAAACATACATGACGGTTCTGTTCTGCCCATTATGTGTCTTTCAATAGAACCTGTCATATATTCCTCATTTACTCCAGAAACATTCACTTTTTCATAAACTGTTTTGATCCTCTGGCTACCCTTAAACTATAGATGTTGCTTGTAATGTTGATGTTAAAGATTAGTCTTTCTTTTTTTAGTAAAGTATGTAATTCTTTACTTAAGCCGAAGTTGGAAGAAAACTCTGTCACTCGAGCAAGTAACTGATAGTGTTAGCACTCTGGTTTTCATAGTTTTTATTACAAATGTTTTCTCTTACTTAGAATTCTTGAAGTAAAGTAAGGATCTGATTATTGACACTGCCAAAGTATTTTAGTTTTTTTCAACTTTGGATGCCAATAAAAAATATTCTTAGACTAGCCAGATGGAAAAAGGAGAAAAAAAGGCAACTGGGAGGCACGTCATGCTCAGTTAGGTAGAAGCTGAGTTCAGATTTCTGGTATGGAGGGTGAGAGCCTTTACTATCTAAGGCTTATCCAGACAAAAGGGAAAAGGAATTGAGGGTTGCATATTTGCTAGAGAGAAGCTAGATGAGCTAAGTCTTGGTCTATATAGGTACTTTCTTACCTTGTGGGGATTTTTCATTATGAGAAAAGGTGACGCAAGGCAGGGAGGGGGAAAGGAGGAAGGTATTTGGGTTAGAAACTGAATGGTAATTAGTACCAACTAGACACAACCAGTAAACAGTTAGGATCAACCTAAGTTATCTTATTTTCTAGGTAGGGCTGGTCTGAACTGTGAAAAGCCATCAAGGCGAAGCATGGGTATCTGTTGCAGAGGCACAGTGAAAGCTCTAAGGCTTGGATGAGTGTTGTGACTAGAACAGTGAAACAAGAAGATAATTTAGATGACAGTTTAAAAGGATTTGAGCAGTCAGAAAATTTAAATAGTATGCAAAAGGTGGTGAGAATGTGAAACAAGTTTTAACTCTGTTGAGAGTAAAATTGGATCTTACACCTGTTTGCGTAGGATGAGGAGATGAATTGTAGAAGCAGCTTGGTGGCAACTCTAGAAAGATGGCCACGCTGAAGGCGCTCAGAGGCTTCCCGCAAATATAAGGAAGAAAAGGTGAAGAGTTGATGGCTGGAGTGTTGACAGAAATTTATGAGATGTCATACAGACTTACTGCTTTTATACTGAGAACCCTCATGTCCTTCATCTGTTCTGGCACTATTTGGCACACAAAGATAAGAGTGTAATGGGAGAAAAAATGAAGACACCAAGAACACCAAACTGTATGCTTGAAGAATGAGTTAAATGAGCTTTAAAAGAAATCACATCTTCCCTATTTTATAGTGGAAGAGCTCATTAGAATTCAAGTGGTAAAAAAGAGGAATAAGAAGTTTCTGGAGCTCCTCTTTGACAGGACCTGTCAGTCCAATGTGGCAGTCAGCCGTCTCATAGAAGTGGGAAACTTGACAGTGCTGCTCACTGGAGAACAATATTGGAGGTGAAGAGGAGTGGGAGGAGAGAAACAGTAAAAATATTAGACTATCAATGTTAGGGAGCCCCTGAATTCTGAAGTAAAATGAAAACCATAAAGTTGATTCAATTCCAGCAATGTCCTTAACGCGCTCTTTAACAAACAAACCATGTCAAAGCTGTAAAGGCTTTTTAATCTCCTGCAGCTTAGGATCTATATGGGCTCCACAAAGCAAAATACAGGAAAATGGTAGTGGGGGGAGAAGAGATAATAGCTCATCAGAAACTATTAATTTGAAGCTATGGCAAAAAAGTGCTGGCCTTGGATGTACAAACAGGGGGACTGATGAGTAGGAATAAGTGATGGAATTAATGCTTAACGTGGCACTCATGGGACCACAACAAAAAATCATGAATTCAGATCTGATGTACACTTTTCAGAAAGCACTCTGGGAAATTGTAACAGGTTTATAAAACAGGTGCCAAAATTCCAAAAGATTCCAAAACTGCAAAATCCCTTACAGTAAGAGATTTAGTGTTTAACATATAAAGGAGATTGTTTAAATACCTTCACACAGCACAAAAAACAGATATGGAGATACTGTAATTATTAGCAATGCATGTTACATGGGTCATGCTTGAAAATAAAGCCTAACAAAGTGAAGGTACATGCATTAATCAGCGAATATGTTAATTAGCAGATTCTCCATTACCTTTATCATCTGCTGATGTCTTCAGACAAAAACTCTTTGGAAGATGCAGTTTGGCCCAATGTGAGATAGGCATTAATCAAAAGCAGGTTATTAAGCTTAATAGAGAGATAACTAGATACAATTCTATGGCCTCTGCCATGTACAGGAGTTACTATAATTTCTGAAGTTAGCAGAACTTTTTGTCACCAACATACAGGGTGGAATACTTGTACTGTTGAAATTAGAGCAGTGACGCTATATTTCAAAGACTTAAGTTTTGAGCATATTTTTTTTTTTAATCATGAAAGTGTGCTAGATGGTCATTGGTCATCTGTTTTTGCAGTTATGCAGAATTGTCTTTTCCCGAATAAAGGTATTGTTTTACTTTGCAAAAACAAATAATTGAAAACATCAGAAATGTAAAGTGTCTTTGAACATGTTTTTGGAATAGAATTAAGTAGGCATGTTCCTGTTCAAATACCTGATTTTTTTTTTTTTTAGCGTTCAAAACCTGATCTTATTCTTAAGAGTGCAACGCTGTATTGACCGTGGGAAAACACTGGCTCAGGAAGGAAGGGAAGGAAGAAGTAAAATTTGAGGAAAGATTTAACACACCGTTTCATTTATGATACTGTCAAATACAATTGCCTGTATACTGCAGTCTCCAATGTAGACTCTACTGTGTGTGACTGAAGTGTTCAGTATTTTTTTACTTTTTCTCTGTGCTCTGAGAGATGATTTAACAGAAAAACTTCTGCTTTCTGTAGGGAGGTGTGGTGAGTTGGTCCTGATCATAATATTAAAGAACAGATTAATATTCCTTTCTACTGATGTTTTAGTAATGTTAAGTGAATGGTTGAGGTAAATGTGGCCTTCTAATACAGTCTGTATAGCTTGATAACCTGGGTTGCATTAATTCTACGACTTTGAAGAAAATTTGTCATGAATTAAAAAGACTTAAGTCTATTTACTTTTAAAGAATTCAATTTCTTTATAAAGTAAAATTGCAGTATTACTGTCTAATCTCTCCAGTATTTATCATTGTGACACATATGCCTGCAAATGAGATGTAATTAATTAGTTTTTACCTGATACTCCTACGATTCTTATGTCACGTAAACGTGAGTGGCAGCATCGCGGCCTGGCTGCAGGGAGGAGGTGCGAAGTGGGCAGGATTGGGCTGGAATGTGAGTGGCTCGCTTTCCCTGGTTAACATTCTCCTCCTGAGAGCTTATCATACTTTGTTACTATGGTCTAATTTAGATCCTTAAATTAGAAGCTGCTTTAGGGAAAAATTTCCAGATGATCACTTTAATCATGTTGGTGTTTTTAGTTGTATGTCGTTTTACTCTGGGGGAGTTGTTCTCTGCGAGTCGCTGGGAGAGAGGTGAGGATGAGGTGGCTGGGGAAGCGGATGGGTACTTCGTTAGCTTTCTGCTTTCAAAGTAGAAGGAATTGAACTGGTTAAGGCAGTAATAAAGTTGTGAGAAGGATTTTATCCAGTGAAGGTGGCTTTTCATTGTCCACGTTTCATTGTTTTTGCATTTTTAATTAATTAGGAAAAACTAATAAATGAAAGATCACTGCAACAGTACTGCTTAGCTTGATGTAGTAGAATTAAGCATAGTTATTCACTGTGCAGATGCTAATTCATTTAGAAATAGAAAGTAATATTGTATAGGACTTTGTCTTGTATATTACTGTATATAAGAGAAAGGGCTTGTCATCCAAGCACAATATTTTAACATCTTTTGATCATATTGTTGTGATGCTGTTTTAGGACTTGGTTGTTCATTTTTTCCCCGAAGCTTTTGGCCCCAAAGGAGCAAAACTCTTTATCAAGACTGCGGGGTCAGCGGTATCTAATCCACACTAGAGGGACTTTTGTGATGATGTTGTTTAGCAGGGCTGTGGGCTATGTTCACGAGTGCTAGTGGGAGCAGGATGGACAGAGGAGGAAAGGAGAGGATGCAGGGAGCCTTGTAAAGGGTGGCTGGAAATGACTTTTATTACTGTTAAATATTAATATTAACATTCTGAAAACAGCCACAGACCCTATTTGAGACTGTGGGCTTAGCTGTGCTGGACACTTTAATGTTTGCAGTTGTCCTCATTTCATACACCTCCTTTAGAATTTATAAAATGTACAGCTGATGTTTAAATAAAAAATTAAAAGGGAAAAGCTATGTCGGTGATGGTTAGCGTTTCAGCGAAGAACATGCTGTTTGGCTACATGTATCAGCATGGTTTGCAGAGTGCTCTGCCACATTGGTAACTTTTTTTACAGTCCATGGGATAGGAATGGTGTTCCTCTAATGTTTCCTTAAGCATTCATATCTGAATGTGTTGCCTGCAGAGTAATATTCTAAAAGTAGCCTATGAAAACAAATAGTAGACCAGAATACAATGAGTTATCGTAAAAGTAACACCATTAAAAAGGAGTAATAAAAGTAATGTTCTTGGGTATTGCATGTTTGTTAGAGATCTGCTTATTCTCACCTTTCTAAATTTCATTGTTTCATGTTTGATAGGATTTTGCTTATGGTACTTGAGAGCAATCATTTCCTCAAATGTCCATTAAGTTGTTTTTAGAGACACTGTTTTGGAAAGACGCACAAATGTGTATGGCCTAAACTATTTTGTTACCTGAAGTGCTACATTTGTCTAAAAATAACCCCCAAAATCTAGCGCTTCATCCACATAAAACACATGTTGAAAAGGGGACCAGGAATATGTTGTGCTGTGAAGATAGCCTGGTGGTAATGATGGGGGAAATTGTGCAATGGTACCTTTTGGGAAATGCTGGGGGATTGCTTGTCCTCCAAAATATCCTGTGAAGATGGGACAGTAAAGTTTCTTCTCGTATATATTTCAGGACATTTTTACCGAAGCAGCTTCTTTGTTTCATGAGAAGATTCTTTTAGTATCCTTCTGACTTGTGCTCTCTTTTCTAGCTGACAGTCACAGCTCTCCTCGAGATGACACCCCAACTGGGAGCATGGATTCTCTTTCTTCCCAGTCTCCAACACTTGCCTTCTCTAGTAGCCCCCCTGGGCTCCTGGATGGAAATCACCTTATTATGGACAGCGGAGATCTTGCAGCCTGGACAACAAATCCGTAAGTAACCTGAATAATAAATAACAGTTTTGCCACCAAACTGAAAAGGGAAACATGTGCACAATCATACTAGTGGAAAGTCAGTGATTTTTAGAAATTACATATAATTGTGTTTGTTTTCTTCTGCTACAAAAAGGTACGTGTTTATATGTCGCAGTGGAGCTTAAAGGCTACTTGAACATTTGTAGGAAAGAAATGTTCTTTTTCTACAGAAACCTAGAGCATTTTACTGTAACCTGTTATAAAATTTTAAATGTTTTTTGTTTAGGCAATGAATATGTAAGTTATTCTCTGTATGATGTATTAGCCTAGTTTTATTGCAAGACAGTGTTAAGCTACACTTAAGGTGACTAAGATTTAGGGCCAAATTTTGGGTTTGGATGAATACACAGTGTGTGCTCAGATGCTGTTGTCTAAGAACATTATCATTGTTAATCTCTTCTTAACAAGTTAAATGCCTGTTTTCCAATGAAAGTGCAATCTGTCACTTGCAGTAGTCACTGTAGATGTTTGGTTTTTGAGCATGACTTCAGTTTAGCAAAAATTGACATTACGATTTTAGTCCTATCTCTGTAATACGTATTCAGGTTTGATACACAAAAAGCTGAACATAACTTGTGTTTTAAATCAGAAGTTGAACTTGAATTGAATTCTCTGGTTTGCTATTCATACAAACTTTAACATATCAAGATGAAGTTTTCCAGACTTCACTGCCAAGAAGATGGAAGGAGCAGGTCTGGAGAAAAGATTTGTTACAAATATTTTCCATAATGGCATTCTGAGTAGCCTGTTTTGTCGATGAAGCAAGCGTGTAAAATATATGTGTAGGTGTATGTAACACATGAGAACATATAGATAGCCATACGATGGGTTTGTATTGCTATATGCACACGCAAATAATTAACTGCTGATTAGAGCACTTATTAGCTAGAACAATATTTTCTCATATGTATTGAAAGAATTCCATATTTATAGGTATTTTATGTAAATGTTGTTCCTCCAGTAAAGGACTGAAGTTACTCTTTCCTTATCCTCTTGCCCTGTCCCCTAGTAGTGGGTAGGATTTAAAATAAGTTGTACTTGATGAAAAGAGGTGCATGTGTGGAAAACAAGCTGTAGACACTATAAAACTGGAATGTCTATGAAAGCAAGCATAGCTAATTAAGGAATGTAGGGTTAGCAGAACATTGATAATGTCACTTCAGAGAATAAAAGAAGGAAGTGTTGGTTTTATCCAGACGGTTCAGGAACTTCAAGTGTTTGAAGGAACGTTGCATTTTTTGCATTTGTTAATTTTCATCAAAAATTATACTGTACTTCTGTTTTGGAAACTTTGTTTGATGGCTTGAAGTTTTGTGCTGAGTTGGAAAGAGTACTTAAACAGTTCTGTTTGATAGGAAAAAAAAAAAGTGCATGGTAAGTGCATCTAGATTATTTGTCAAAAGCAGTTTCTTTCTGCCATTCACCTGTCTGTGAAGTTTGCTTAAGATTTACCTCTGTAACAAGCCTGGACAGTGACAGAGAGTAGTCTGGGAATGGTACGTTCTTTCTTTCTCTACTTTCTCACCTCAGATTAGCTTCTCTTCCCCTTCTGGTTCTGATGACTCAGAGGGCCTTGTCTTAAAGAAAAAAAGCCCAACAACAAAACCAACCAAACCCAAACCAAAACACAGAACAGCCCCACTGTATTAATGGCAAAGGTAGATGTCAGCAATGGAGAATGTACTTGGTGGACTTCAGCAGTTGTTGTGCGTCGTGGGGTCCTGTGGGCAGGGAAAGGCGGTGGTTGACTTGCCATTGTGTAGCTGTGGTAGCTCTCACAGATCCAGGAAATGTAGCATTGGCTGTTAAACTCTGCTTTGGTTGTAGACTATTCTCATAAATGGTACTATCCCAGAATTAGGTGGAGAACAGTCCTTTCTGTTTGTGCAGGATTTCAAAATGTTTTGCATTTTGTGCCAAATTGGAACAAAAATAATTCTTA
The DNA here is from genome assembly GCA_003993805.1 of Himantopus leucocephalus. Classification (NCBI taxonomy): domain Eukaryota; kingdom Metazoa; phylum Chordata; class Aves; order Charadriiformes; family Recurvirostridae; genus Himantopus; species Himantopus leucocephalus. The sequence continues at coordinate 33,630,005 of RSEF01000004.1, read as the reverse complement.
AAGCCTCAGTATCCTGTCTAAAATGGTATTGCAGGTCTTCACTGAGCTACAGTAAATACCATACTGAGTCTAGGGGAGATGGAAATACAAGAGGATCCGGTTTCTCAAGTTTCTGCTGATGTTTATAACACATGGGTGTTACTTTTAAGAGATCGATCACTATAGAGTTATGTAGTCAACAAGGTGATGGTGACTTCTTTGTGGTAGATGAGTTGCTTGCATTGTTTCCTGGGGGAGAGATGTTGCGTTGTGGGTCAAAATATGTCAGATATTCCAAGGCTGGTTTATATCAGCAGTTTGCTTTAAGCAAGAACAAGTGATGGATAGCAAGAATACTTTTTGTGGTATTTGTTTTCAAGAAAGGAAGAGTTTGCATTTTCCTGAATGATAACTGTTGTCACCACGATGTTTCCTGGCAGAGTTTTTTGTGATGCGTGCCCTTTCCTTGTCCCACCTTTAAAAACAAAAGGAGCTACAGCTTCATTTGGTGCTCCTCTCACCGTGCTGGAAGGGAAATATACCCTCACCTCCTGGCTGGCACTAGGCGGGGGACTGCATGGCCAGAGTGGTGAAGGGCTATACCACTGATTTGAAATGTCTCACAAAGCCCTGACTGCTCAATTGTCATCTCAGTATTTAAAGATGTACTATGCATACGGTGGAACTGGAAGGTGATGTTTTCACATATGTGCCATTTTGAAGCCCTGCTAAGCTGTTGGTTTTCATGTCTATAAGCGTGTGTCTGCCTGATGCTAGATTTTCTTTGAAAGCTCTGTGGGGATCAGACATATGCCCTGTGTTGTCATGTAGTGCTGTAGGGGTGAGTAGAGAGCTGGGTGGTGGTTGGCTCTTACTGCCCACGGCAGGGGTGGTTCTCAGTGGAGACCCAAGTTTGCTGTTCTGAGATTATCTTGCACCCTAAACTTTTTTCAACCTTTTTTCTGAAGATATTTTTAACTTCACACTTCCATCTAGAGCCAAATACTAAAAATAAATGCATTTTATTTTTACATACAGTCTATGGTAGAAAATAGAGAGCTTTTTTCCCCCGTCAGTCGCAAAGTTACAGAGTAGTTTATGTAGACATAGGATTCTAACTCCAAATAGCCCAGGACGGGCAAATTACCTTTTCTACTTGATGTTTGGAAATCCCTTCTATCCAAGGATGCTTAGCGCAAGATAACATCAGACATAAACTGATACTTATGCTAGAGATGTTGGATAGAGTATTGCTCCCTTGTAGTGCTCTCTGTTGGTATGGGCATTTTTTTCCCTTTGTGGCAGAGCAGCAATGGCAATCTCAGTTTAATGTTAACCAGAGCATTTGCATTCTTTCTTTTTCCTCTCTGCTTTGACTCTCCATGCACATTTGCCCTCAAACTACATTGTACAGCCATCTAACTTCCTCATATTCCACTTGAACCACTGTCAAAGTCCACTTTGCTCTGACAGAGCTCCAGGTGGTTACTGTTTCTGTAAGGAGAGCATATTTCAGACCGTTTGGGACTGATACTGGTATAGTTTCACCAGCAGTACATTCTCAAAATGCTCTTTATTTCCCTCAAAGGCACAGATGGTTCGGGGCGGCGGGGAAAGAGTTTCTGTGTTTGATGAACCCAGTTCCTTGCACATTCTTTCTAATTCAGACTGCTACCATAGCTGGCGTTCTGAAGGTCAGCAGTGTCTTTTAGATGAAATGTGGTTATCCATATAGGAATTCTCTAGCAGTTTTCTTTGATATGCATTTTCTGCTATTTGAGACATTGGATTCCCTGTTTCAGGAATTTGCCAATATAAAAGTTTGTAAAGGAGAATGTACAAATACAGTGATATTTGCCATGTTGTGCCTTGGATTTAACAAGTAGGTCAAGTAGTTGCTTCAAACCCTAGTTGATCTGCGGAAGGGTTATTGCTAATCTCACATGGCGAATGAATTTGTGTTTTCTTACTCTCTCTCCCTTTCCTAGTAATATTTTTGCTATTTCTTCTGTTCTGGAAGCTGCTGCAGGTTGCTGCTCCCTGCAGATTCTGTGGCAACAGGCAGTCAGTTGGCTGTGTTGGTAAGGAAAAGTATTCGTATAAAGGTGTCGCCAGAAGCACCAGGAATCTGCTGACAGTAGATGAGGGGAAGACATAGAGTGGAAAGGGGAAGGGTGAGTAAAGAAAAACACCGTGCTGGAAATTCAGGAAATAGAATGAGTTGACATACAAAACTGAGCCATCAAACCAAGAGCGAGGGGAAGAGGAGGACAAAAAATACAAACGGGTTTTGGCCAATAGCCTCTACTAGTAATAAGAGGGAAATTTGAATTTATTCCCAAATTTCATGGAGGAGGAAAAAAAAAAAAGCTGTAGGAGAGGACAGGGCTTAACAAGAATAAAAGGTCAGGAATAACCTTAGGATTGACCTATAAAGGAAAGTGGGTGCTCAGTAAGCTAAAGTGTGAGTTTATAGCATATAAGACACTGTACACTCCTTGTGTGAATACTTAGTGCTGTGTCTGCTTTAGAAGTGGAGGAAGCCTGAACTTTTGTGTAAGGATGCACTTAATGCAGTGTGAGCTACATAGTGGTGTTGCAAAGTGTTTGGCAATTTTTGCTTAAGGTATTGATGGTGCTACTTGACCCTCTTTCTCACTTCCCCAGGTAGTGCATGTGGATCTGGTTTGTGGGGTGGTGGTAATTGTTTCTCACCTTTTTTGGTGAATACTGTAAACCAGCTTAGTTAGTTCCTTTTATCCAGCTCATAGTTGATCCACACCAAGAGTTATGCCAATGTTTCTGTGAAATACCTTACAGTGTCACATGACAGCGCAGAAGAGTCCACACAGAATATTAGCGTGAAGCACATAATGTAGTGAAATTTCATCCTCTGGCTTAATTTCCCTGTCCTATGCAGGTTCTGGTTTTCCTATTGTATTTGCCCAAAAAGCAAGTAAATCTGCCACATCTTTCTTGCAAAAGGCTTGAGAGCTCTTTGCTGGAGGGTGCGACCCTGCCATTACTTTCTGCCTTCCTTATTGGCACTGAAAAATATGCACCTTAATCACTCAGGTTTTTATTCCTATGGTGTACGAAACTCAAATTTTTAATAATTGAAAATATGTAGTTTCCAAAGAGGAGTTCAGGATTTCGGATACGAAGAAGCTGACTAGCTTTTCTAAGGTAGTTCCCAAGCTGTTTTGATAATAGTGATGGTCCCGGTTTTGGAGATGTGTATTAGAAGGGGTTATGGATAGGTCTTACAGTGCAATTGAACTATGGAACGATACTCGATCTTCCCATTTACAGGCAGTTGAAAGCCAGGGATACATGGTTTGACTTTCACCCTTTTATATTATGGCTTTACACATGCAAACAATATATAGATACAGTGATAGCTAAACTAGGTATATACATCTGTGGCTAATAAATATATCTAAACAAGTAAAGATACAGTGTAGGTTAGAGTATGTAAAAGACAACAAATTTTTTCCTTTTGTAGTGAAGTAGCTGATAGTGCAAAAGATGCAGTATCACACGTGAAGTGAATATAATTCAATTAAAAAAGGGGCAAGGGGAACTTTTTTGCAGCTGTTGTGGCTTGATTGTAGAATTTACTATGTGGCTATATCAAACTTGTTATCAATCTTCAATCTGTTTTAGATTGTTTAGGTACTATTAAAATACTTTTTTCCCAATTCTGTTTTATTATGCACTAGAACTTGTCACTTTTGAGCATAGTTTTGGGCTTTTTAACATTTGTGACTAACCTACTCTATGCCAAAAAAAGGTAATTATGGTAACTGATGTCTCTTCTTTGAGAAACAGAAGCATATCATGTCTTAAATCATAGGACCTTTTATTTGAATCCATCTGAAGTTCCAGGTCCTGCAACAGATTTTCTTTGGAGAAAATATTAATTATTCTGTTTTGGTTGTATGGCCTGCGCACACTCAGTTCCCAATGTGTTTTGATTCTGTGAATCTCTGTAAGGCTTGGGCATGCCCTACTTCCATCTTCTCCTTCCAATTTCAGCACCTCCTATGACTGTTCTGACTGAGGTGTTACCTTGTTATGTCTAGGTTAGGTATGGACTCTCTTGTTCCCATGTCTGGTTTTGTATGTGTCTGTGGGCTCACATCAATAACCGTTCTTTTTTCTGAGGTGCTTGCTTTGGCAAGAGGTCCTTCCCTGCAGCTGTAGAGCCTATTTCCTCTAATCCTAGCAGAAGGGGTCATAAGGCAGCTACTTCCTATTATCTTAGAGGGAAAGGAGATTGTGCCTAGTACTGGTTTGGAGAATATTGAATTGTCTTAATTCACAAACTCAGGCTACCTGCAGTTATTCCAGAATTTCAGAGTAAGGACTAGTTTCACTCATCTTGACCTTCAGTAATCAGGATGGTGGTGTTCATCAAGCTCTTCACTGACTTCCCAGTGGGCCAGAACCATGTATTGTTATGAGGCCTGTCTTATTTGGCCTTTCCTGGAGTGCTGGCTATAATGGCAGCTCACCTCCGATGGATTAGTGTAGGTTTCCCTTATCACTATGACTGATAGTTGAAAGGTAGATCACAAGTCGTGTCCTAAAACACTGTGGACTGCCTTACGTCTGTTTTCACTTGACCTCAAAATGAACCAAAAAAGCTGAACACTTGGTATTCCCTGGACTTGGTATGTGTTGTAATTAATCTTTCTGAGGATCTTTTTCTGATAAGGAAGGATTTGTTACTGTAACTGGCCCATTGTTGTCATGAGATCTGTTTGTGCTTACAGTACAATGCCCTGTGCCAGAGCTTATCTACAGAGCTTACAGACTTTACCCCTCACAGTGCTGGGTTTTCAGAATTGGGTCAGAGTCTTCTTTTTGGTTGGGAGTCCCCTACGTTATCTGGATGATCTCTTCTTCGTTCAGATCATGAAAAGTAACGTCTTGTTCCTCAGCTGGAGGGTTCATTTTTGGGGTCTGAGACTGCAGGGTCTCTGGGTTTCCTAGGGAGCTGGAACATGGCGACTTCTGGTGGTTCTTCTGGATGGAGTCATGGTGCAGGATGTGGGGTAGCCTTCCTCAAGATGATGATACTGTCTGAGTATCTGTTTACCTTGCCCTCTCCTCTTTCCCTCTCTAAGCCTTTGGCATTTTGCAACTGGAGGGGATGGAAAGCATCCTGTCCCTCAAATACCTTCACTGTGTGTGTATATGAGTTAGGTGTGCACGGCTTGTTAAAGCAGTTACATTTCTGGGCTCAGAATAGTAAGATTCATAGTTTTCAAACTGAATCCCACCTTGGGATGCTGTAGGGGCATGTAAGATACAGTCCTGACAGTCCAAATACTGAAGGTACAAAACCCAGAGGAGAAATAGAAGCACCAATGTAAATGGCTTTTCAGGAATATGCAAGGGACCAGTGGCAGAGGAAATAATCCAGTCCTCCTTTCATTTCTTTTGCAGTTCTTCTTTGTTGGTTCTCCTGACACTAAAATATTCTGTTACCCAGCTCAATGGTGTTTATGTGCTACACTATGGGCATCATTTTGGGGTTTTTAATGTCCACAGAGGCTTTCAAAATGGCGACGAGAGCTGTGCTGTGCAGCATCCTGAGTGCTTTCAGGGTCTTTGTGACCAAGCTGGGAAGGAAGAAGCTACTCGTTCTTTGTGAAATCTCAGGCTGTTCAAATTCCCAGTGAGCAAACTGATGTTAAAAGAGCTATCAGATGGCAAGGGAGGGCAGAAATAGTGGCATTCTGCACATAACAGAAGCCTTGGAGATAGTTACTCATTTTGTTTGACTGCTGAATGAATTCCCATCAGCCTTGTTATATCTACATCAGTAGACCGCATCTATAGTCTCCTTAAGATTGGAATAGTTTCTTTTTGTACTTTCTGGCAGTGGTGTGAATTTGCAATTTTACATAAATGATGACTGACTTCAGTTTCAGTGACTTGAAAACTTTTTATAATAGCTAATGTCATCATCGTATTTTATTAAAGGAATATGCTTTAACAGCTGCAGTAGGCACAGTCCAGGTATATAGCAGTGCTCTTCCCTCATAGCGCTTATTTTGCAGTTTGGTTTTGTTTCAGCTGCCGCTTCTTCAGTGACTCTGCAGTTCAAGAGCGGGTTTAGCGGAGCAGGCACTTCTTTTTGTACCCTTTTGTTATGCAAGCAGAGCAATAGCCCTCATTTTGCAGCTCCTTTGAAACATGCATAATATAACTTAGACATGTGGTTCCTACAAAACAGACTTTGTCATCTCCTTGTCTTCCAGTGGGCTAAGGCAGCTGGGCTTGACAGCACCGCTGTGTGAGCACAAGGTGAGCAATATGTGTGCTCAGAGCAGGGAGCTAAAGTCTCTCTCTCCTCTCTCTCCTCTCTCTCCTCTCTCTCCTCTCTCTCCTCTCTCTCCTCTCTCTCCTCTCTCTCTCTCCTTTTCTTTTCGTGATTCCAGGGAACACAGCCCCCTCATGTTTTTTCCTAAAAGGAGCAGCAGTATGCTGTAAGCTTATAGATGTACATACTTCATTTTTGCTTTGTCTGAATTATCATTTAAAAATGCTTTAACTTAGGACAGCTGCTGTAGACGTTAGCTTTAGATTTGCCAGACTGCCGTGAAAGATCATTTCACTAATGTGTTAGCTGCTTCACTGACTTCACAATCCAAGTTTAACAAAACCTCTATTTCAGTGCTGGCTGATGAGTTCTGTATAAATGAGGGCTCAGGAATGTTGCGTGCATGTTACATACTTTAAATTTTGGGGGTGGAGTTTCTTTTCAGAGGGAACACGGATGAGGAAATTCTGTCCTGTTTTGTCTGCAGCTTTGCTGCAACTCTGACAATTTCTAGACTTTTGTCCATGTATTTTTCTGCTCCCCAGCCTCACCAAGGCATAGGGGTTTTAACATGCAGGAAGATCGTTGTCTGGTGGTGGAGAGTATTGGATTGCATATGGAATCGGAAAAAGCCGACACCTTTTGGTATACTGCGTTGTCTTATAATGAAACCTTTTAAGACCACTTCCATTGAGTTTGTCAGCCAGACACTGTGATACGACAGCCACGGGGCTGCCAAACTCGTCTGTGAAACAACCCTTTTTCTCTGAAGAGTTGCAGTGTAGATTCTTTTCACAGAGTCTCTTCCTCGCTTTCAAGATAAGAGGCTGCTCTTTAGCTGTGTTACCTTAGGAACCAGCCAGATAAACATCCAATAAAATCTTGTTTTCAGGAGTTTGTTTCTGAATATCAGTACAGAATCTCTAGCTTATTTTCAGTAAGGCCATTTCCCCCTCCTCCCTTCTCCCAATGTTCACTATGCCAGACAATAGCATTTTTTCTCAGAGATATGGTTATGTCNTTTTTTTTTTTTTCTTTTTTTTTTTTTTTTTTTTTTTTTTTTTAACCTCCCACAAGAAATACATTGCCTTCATTTTAGCCCTTAGGAGAAAGGATTTCTTCAACATACCTTCTTAAAGTTGAGATACTATATGATAAGATATGCAATACTTTCTAATATATCATCATCTTGATAAACAAGGCATGCAAAGCTTTATAGCAAAGTAACTTTGCTATCACAAGAATCTTTTCAAGGAAAAAAAAAATAAAATCCAGCAGTTTGCTTACACGCCACAACATTGGAACTCATTTCTCCTATTGAGTAGAACTTTCTGTTTTAATAATAAAATTAAGTAGTTCCTGAGGTAGCCAAGTACAGTAAATAAAAAAAAAACAACCCTGAAATTCTAGAATGTGCTTAATATTTAAAGCTATTATTTTTTTTTCTTCTTCTTCTTAACATGGTGAAATTATTGCTATTGAAAAATGTTTTTTTCCCCCCTGCTGGATCCTAGAGCCATGATCTCTTGCACGGTAACCAGAAGCTCAAGGTGATAGGAGAATTCAGGAGCCATGCTGCAGTGCTTTCACTACAGCTGAAATGTATTAAGGGAAATAATCAAAAAGTGGGGGAGGGAACAGCCCAGTGCTCCACATACCTGCACTTCTGGAGTGTTTTTCCACTAGAACTGTTGGAGTGGCTCAGAATTCATAGAAAACCTGCCAGTTTTCACATGCTTTTATATAATGCTGCCTGGTAAAGGACAGTGTAGTCTTACTCGTTGATAGATTACCCTTCTTGTGAGTCTCTGTAACTTGAGAAATAAACATGTCATGACACAGATCTGAACATTTTGTTTCATCTTCTATTCCTTTATTTGCACACCTTTCCTCTTTTTTTTTTTTTCTTTTTCTTTTCTCTCCAAGCCTCAGCAAGAAACCATCTGGTATTTATTCCAAATATTCTTATGAATGACCGTTGCTTTCCTGGGTTGGAGGGTATCTTTTGTATCTTCTCTCTTCTGAGTATTGTTTTGAAATCATTAACCCTGTGCCTTACACGCAGGTGGTGTTGGTTGTTCTAGAGCTAATCAAGTAAGTTGCATAGATTAATATGATGCATTTCAATGAAATATTTAATAGATAGAAGATTTTGTTATTCCCTTGTTGAAAAATAAACAACGCACATCAGAGGTATGCACTAGAGAAGACCACTTAGTAGAATATTCTTGAATCTTGATTAATTTACATTAGAGACATTTTAATACTCTTCTGGCAAGATACTTGGAATGTTATTTTTCTATTTTCTGTAGTTTTACAGGTTTCAGAAATGAGCCTGACATCAATCTTAATGTTGGAATTGATTTGAATTGAATAAATAAGAGCACAAGGAAAATGTTTTTTCTTTAAATATCAGGATTGTTTTAACTATAGTAGTTTAGTCTATGAAAGTAGGATACTTTTTTTAATTCACTTTTGAAAAACTTTGTCATAGGTTCACCTCTGTTACTGAGTTAAATTAATTCTGCACATATACATTATTTGCAGAATGAGGGAGAAATCATCTACTTCCTAGCAAACTTTATAAACTTTACAGTAGCACTGAGGATTTTTTTATCCTCAGTGTTTACAGAAAATAATACAAATGCTGGTGTTCACTTTTTGTTTTTCTTCTCTGCATGAAGTCACTTTTAGCTGAAGGTTTTTTGTTTTACCTGAGGAAAATTTTTCAATGATTAGATAAAAATGGGATGAAAAGGGCAAGTTCAAGTAAAAGTAAAACCCCAGATTATGTAGGTGCTGGTCTTCAAAGGTATGTAATTAATGGAATATGTAAATAGGTGTGTAGTGGAAGATTCAGAAGCAATGAAGCAGACTAGCTGTCCTCTTCCCAAAGTTAATCATGAAATATGTTACTAGTCAGCACAATCCAGCTTTTCATTCAGTTTACTACATCCTATTCCTTCCTTTCTTTGGTGATTCTGATAGTTTTAAAAGCAGAGCATGTTTCAATAAACATTTCTGGTTATGATTCCAGCACATTTAAGTTTCATTTTTATTAGTGGAATTAACTGTAGAATGCTGTTTTCATACACTGTGAATTCCAGTTTTCATCCAAATGCTGCCTGACACAGATCCAAAGGAAAAACTATTGTCTTGTTAAATAAGGAATGTGCCCTTCGCCATTTTATAATGTACTAAATTTAAAAATTAATAATAAAAATAAATGTCTCCTTAACTATGTAATTGCTAGAATGACTATGAGATATATTGGCTAGGAAAATCAGTTTGTGAAGTTGAATTTGGTTGTAAACGATGTTATGCAAACCAACAACAGTGATCCTTTCTTCTAGAAGTTAAACACCTCAGTGCACAAGAAGATTAAAATCAGCTATAGAAGTTAGGTTTCCTTCTTTCTTTTATTCATTTACAATTATAATTGGGGTGGTTGTTGATTCCTTTTTTGCTTTTGGTCAATCCACCTTGACTAGGCATGTATTTACACCCCCACAAAAACCTTGACTGGATTCCTAGATTTTGGTGGTACTTTGCAGATTTATGCTAAGAGGTTAATGTTGGAATAAGATGAACTGATAAATGCTGTATTGTTAAGTCAGTACTTCTGAGTGATGATTCCTGTGTGAAAGCTGCGTGATTTTAATTCTGTTTCTGCTTAGAAACTGCTTGAAGTCCAGCTCTTTGTTCCAAAGATATGCTGACATTAAATGTTTGGACTATTTGTTGTTTTGTCCATGCAGTGAAAGAAAGCCTTCTAGTGCTGGAACACATTAGTTCTTTAAGGTGTAAAGTTAGGAACATCCGTTATGTTGGGGAGGACTTTGTATGTTTTTGAATGACTAATAAAAGTTTTAACTTTGGCTGCTATTTCTTCTCCTCTCGTGGCAACTACGTGCTCAGCCATTAATTTAATACATATTTGAACAGCGTGTTTGTGAGGGCAGCCACTGAGGCAGTATCTACGCAGTTATGCGAATGAGATCTCAATCCAGAGCCAGCATCGTGATCCCAATGTTGTAATAGCTGCAGCCTTTTTTGAAATCTTCCCAGTTGTACATGCCTTAGTACAGCACTGAGAAGATTTTTAAATAGATTCATCAAAACTTGTAAAGGCAAAGTGGCAGCTCAAATAATAGCCTGCTATATGCAGTTTCATTGTATCTGTCTTTATTAGATAAGGAATGTGGAGTTTTGTCTTTTTATTGGTTATGTCATACATCTCAAGTAATTCGTCTTAGCTTAGGATGTAGGGCATGTAGGAGAAATACTTTCAAGGAGGAAATGCAGAATCATATGATGTCCATGTCTGCAAAATCAGCTCGACATGATTATTGGGTTTGAATTTGAGGATCTAACTTAGTTGTCTAGTTGTAAAGATTCAAACATTTTGATATGAAAAGAAATTTTATTCACCTTGTTAACTCTGCCTTGAATATATTTCCTCTTAGTCCTGGTCAAAGCCGCCCATCAATGGTCTCGTGGATGAATACGCCGTCTGCTAACTCCGCTGCCACAAATACTACACCATCCACTTTCTTCTTCTCTAACCCTGCCACTGGGAGTGACAGAGCAGTGGAAAGGTATGATGTACACTTCAACTTTTGCTGGTTATTTATCTGCCTCCTTTTTTCTGTGTGTTTTTAAAAACAGCTAATTCATGTCTTCTGCAGTACGTGAATGATTATTTCAAATCAAGAAATGCAACCTTAGCGATTTTGACAGAATAAAATAACTGTCTACTTTCTCTTATTTTGCCTTTGAACACCTTCCTTGTAGAAGGCACCCAGATTGAGCCAGTGGCCTGTTGGTTAATACAAGCAGACTTTGATTTGGGTGGTCAATTCATAGTGCCTCTCCACTACTGTGATTCTCTTACAGTGTGTTTTAAAATACAGATTCTTTGTTTTCCATAGCCAACCATGACAAATTGAAGTTTTTCAACCTAGCCTTCTTGCCTCTGAAAGACTTTCCCATGTCTTTACCTGTCTCTGTGATTTCATTAATTTATTTCACTCTTTGGCCTGCTTTCCTTCCATCCTGTTTCTGCTTCCTTCCATATTGTTGTCCATCTTTTGAAATATTTCCACTTTTTCCTTTGAGAGTCTTCACAGTCTTAGTGAAACTTTTCCTTCAAGTTTTGTAATATTTGCTTTTCTAATTAAAGTAATTGAGTATATTCATAAGTTCTTTCCAACGCTGGGTAAGAAAATTCCATTTCTCATTTCTGGTCGCGTTTTGCACCAGAACTGCATTGTCTGTTTGACTGTAAGTTCCTTGGGGCAGAGAGAATGTTTCTCAGTGTTTTATGTGTAGTTGTTGTTGCCTGGGCTCAACAAAAGATGATTTAATGGTGTGGGTGCTGTGTCTAAACAAAGCATCATTGGGCAGCAGCAAACTGTCAGTTCGCAAAGGCGTGATTAAATAAGACGTGCCAAAAATACTTATATATTCCAAGATCTCTGCATACTGTACTTGGAGAAATGAGTACTTTGGACAAATTCATATTGATGGCTTATTACTGAGCATCCTGAGAACACCTCTAAAAGACAGCCTGGAATTATAGAAATTATACTGCGTTTAGGACAAAACAGCATCTTCAGGATTCTGGTAATGTTGTACTGTAAAGAAATAAAAAAGGCAAATTCTGTAAAGTGACAATAAAAAGCTGAATTGCAAGATTCATGAAGAAACATTTCAGAAGATATAATGATGATTAGTCTATAAATTAAGTATAGTATGCTTTGCCTACTATTGATTTCATTGCTGATTAGCAGTTGGAAAAATTTTAACTGTAGTTGAAAGTCAAGTGTAACTATCATAAAAATAAGCGTGCATAAAGTTGGGAGTATGATATTCAGAAATGCCAACAGTAAGCTGTGAAGTTTCACCTTTGGCATTTGTGTGTATGAATTATAAGCCTGTAATAGTGCATGTGAGATTGTGTTTAAAGTTTTAGTCATCTCTAAATGAGAGTGGAGAGAGAATGGTTGAGAAAGGAGAGTGTCTTCATAACAGTAAAAAATGACTATAATTCATTAATTTCATTTTTCAGCGTTACCCACCGAAAAGCAAAAGCAGTTTATCCATGCGAAGCAGAACATAGCTCTGAATTATCATTTCAGATAGGAGCAATTTTTGAAGATGGTAAGTACTGCTTGAGTAAATATAAAGCAATGAAAAACAAAATAACAATACTGCTTAAATGCCTTTGGATAAAAATATGAGCCTAACTGCTATTCTGCCAACGTTGCTGATGGCACACAGTTGGTGACGTAGAAGATTTCTAGTACGCAGAAGCTACTTAGCATATACTTAGCACTGTGAGGCAATGCCTTTGATTTCTGGTGAGCAGAGACTTTCAATTGGTCTAATTTTTCAGCAGCATTTAAATGTGTTGTAGTTAGGGTTATTCAGCAATAGAGAAAAACATATTGGCCTATGAAACTGTATTTTTAAAAATGTGAACTATTGTTGTAAAATAACACACGGGCTTTCATTTAAAGAAAAAAAAATCTGTTTAAGGATTTTCAAGCAGGCAGAGCTCCAGGTTGATCACGTGATCCCAGGAGAGGTTGCCTTAGTGTGTGTATGTACTTGATGGAATATTCACTGAGGTGCAGAATGGAGGCCTGCGTTTAAAGATCTCTATGGACCCAAATATAGTATCACATATGAACATCCAGAAGGTGATTCCTGTGCTCAAGACTGTGTTGCTCCTCAGTGAGCTTCCATGGCTCTGCTCTTCAGCAACTGCACAAGGACTTCAAACTGGTAGGAACGGGTTTAGTTTTTAAACCTTGTGCCAATGACTACTGTAATACAAACTCTGAAGATGCAGAAGACGACCTTAGAGCCTAGTTTCTTCCTATCGCAAGGTAATTCCTATTGTAACAAAGAGATGGTATGGAATGGCTTAACAGGGGCCTGGACAAGTTCAGCAATTCTTGTTACTTGAATGCAATTTAATAATAATTCCAAGCAGAAATTAATTCATGGCAGCAGCATGGTAAAACCATTGTTTGTTGCAAGACCTTGATTGTAAAAACAAACAAACAAAACCAAACAAATTCCATTCATACTAAAAACCGGAAGACTCTTAAATTTGGCCAAATCTTCATCCAAGTTTTGTGCAGAGAAGGGGATTCAAAGTGATCTGAGAATTGCATCCAAAGAACCTTGTGAATACTGAGACCAGTATTTCAGTCTTTCAGTCTGTCTAGAGGTGGGGCGGCTAGTAAGAGGCCTCTAAAGAATCTGGAAATTCTACAGTGATGCCCATTTTCTTCTCATCCATTTTCAGCTTTTAGCTTGCTACCAGGTCAGAAATCTGATATATGCTTTCCGAAGTGAATGTGGTATTTAATTCTGCATGACCAAACACACTTTGGAGATGTACTGCCCAGTCATTCAAATACCACATGAGAGAATGTTTGGTTGGATGTCCAATAAAGGGGGAGTATTCCAAATTCCCAGTTTACGTCCAGTGGGGAAAAAGAGAAAAGTACACAGTCTAAAACAGCTGGAAAACATCAACCTGCAGGCATTAAAAAGCTAACTAAATATGTCTTATATTTCCCAAAATGCACCCTGTTAACTCTGTTAGCACTGCATCAAAAGCGTATGTGGGAAAGTTTTTCTCATAAATTAAAATCTTTTTGTCCTGTCCTCCCCAGCCCCAGTAGAATGTTCCTAATTCGTTTAAAGGGCTGAAACAAATGGGGAGGTCAGCAGAATCTTATTTTTTTCTTTTTAGCATGTATAACAACAACAACAACAAAATCACATACCCCTTCTTTGTGATGCTTATTTTAAAGCAGACAGCATAGGATATTCTTGTCCTCTGCCTCCTTCCAAACAAGTAAATAGTAAGCCTGGTCCAGAGTTCAGTTCTGCTTTTTTTGCAGCGTAATGTGATCTGGGGTCCCTGCTACGTTCTTCCCTAAAAGCACCCGCTTTACAAAACCATACTTGATGTTTCCTATTAGAGCTGCCTTGCAGGCAAATCACGTCTGAATCAAGTTAGGTGGGAAACCTTTCAAAGATGAATTAGCTAAATGATTGCTCTTTTTAAAGTCTCTAACACCAGTTATTTTAATTTAAGTTTTTTAAAACATGACTGATGGGGATCTTTAGCAGACATAAAACTGTGTACAGGAAAAAAAATAATCGCGTGCATGGGGGAAGAGATCCGATGCATAAAAGAGAGGCATTTCTACCACGGAACAGCAAGGGTTGCACACCTGTTGTGTTGGCATGGGATAAGAAAGTCTTTCAAGAAGCAGTTGCTTCTATGTCGCGCGTTTGTGTGAGAGCAATGTTAAGATTCTTTTCTCGTGCAAAGAAATCGCTAGAAGTTATGGCACAGATACCATGGTTTTGGTGCATTACAGCTTCCGTTGAGTTTCTCAGCTAGGGAGTTGGATTTGTCCTAGAACGAGTACGGAATTTGAATTTTTGGCAGCCGTGGAGAAATGTTTCAACTGTAAGACTCTTTTTCCATATCATCATACAAATAAGGTTGGAAGCTTGGGAAAATGTTGCATGGATCGCATTTTGAAAACCTAATTGCAGATTTCCAGTGGGAAAGATCACATTTCCTTAAATACATTTGTTTTGATTTATTCCATTGTTTTGACTTATTCCGTTGTATCCTGGTTATTTTATAGGCATTGTGTTTGCCCTGCAGGGCTTTCAGCCTAAGGTAGGCTGTAGATTGGCAGAAAAAAAGGAGGAGACCATGCACTTAGTAAGGCAGTAACTGGACGTATGTAATAACTTAATGGCCATTCCGTAATGGTTCCCAATAGGTAGTGTCATGGATGGCTCTGTCAGTATAGAAGAGTATTCTCATGAAAAGTGCAGACCAGTCTTCATATTTGAAACCTCTGAAATGCCTTCACACAGGCCTTTTCTTTTTGCGCTAGGCACCCTTGCGTCTATGCTGGGATCAGAAGCCAGTGAATCAGTTCAGGTTCTTTAGTTACTCAATTTAAATTCCCATATGCCCTAATAAAGCCCCCAAATGAAGAATTAAAGTAATAATACATCAATTCTGCCGCTCTACCAATAACCTTAACTATCAAAGTGACAACGCATCAATCAAGTTGACATACAGCTAGTATCAACCATTAAAGTAACTGTTAAATTAATGTCTACTAAAAAGTGCTGCTTCCATTAGTGAAGGTTTTATCTGTCTCTCCTTTCTCCACCCTGCCTGTCTCACTTTTCTAATCCTGCCTCTTTCACCTCACTGTTTGTTGAGTTTTTTCCTTTCTCTTCCCGCTCTTTTCTGCTTTGTTTCCTTCTCTTTTTCACTACTCTTCCCTGTTCTTTTTCTGTTTTGTCTCTCGTGGTCCATAGGTGTTGGTTGCAGCAGTTCTCTCTTGTTATTACCCTGGATGAATCTTTCTGGCTGGTCTAGCCTGAGACAGGATAATGACATTTAGTGAAGTACAGTCTTGCACCTGTCATAGCTGCTAAATGTAATATTGGTGCAAGAAGGTAAGAGTTTAACCTTTACTCCTGTCTCCGTTTCCTGTTTCTAAATGGGGGGAAAAAAATTTGTTTGCATTTCAGGCTGACAAGATTAGGTTTACTAATATTTTAAATTAAGCTTGACATCGCCTGATAAGAATCTGTATAGAATCTGAACATTTGCATATTCAGGTGTTTTCAATATTGCACGTACATTGTACTACCTCGAATCCCATAGTCATTCTATTAAAGTGTCATAGAATATAAATGCTAAGGTGCCATCTGGTAAGTTAAAAAGAAAAGGCAAAGTTTTCTATTTAATTGAATTCTATACGAAAATGAATAATGTAATCTGAACAATATCCACTGGGTTATTCTTTTTTTTTATAAAACTTCAATTGAATTTACCTTAGGCTGTGCCAATATTTTTATTTCCCAGTTGCTACAGGTTATATTATTGACAGCACATAACAATATAATTCAAGTGGTTAGAGGCAAAGCTTGAAGAGTTTGCAGCTGGATAAGGGCCCGTATGGGAAGAAGCAGAGTATGATCTGAGATTGTGAGAGACATATGCTGGCTGTATATTTTTGTTGCTGTTGTTGTTGAAGCAGATATTCCCAATAATCATGGAAAGAATAATCAGACTGCCTGGCATTGAAACCTTGCCAGCCTTGGAGCCAAGTGTTATTAAATTTCTGGTTCTTGAAAGAAACTGCTTAGAAGTTAGTAGATGGGAATTTCACTAGGGAGAAGTATTTTAGATAGTGTAAATGGTGTTTACACAACAAAATTCCTTGGCAGTATTGCGAGCAGGAAGGTTTCCTGAAAACTTGTCAAGATAGTTCTCATCAAAGCTTTTTACAATTTTTAAAATTGGGTTTTAGGGGAGAGAAAATATGGGGAAAACAGAGAAAGTGTTTTTTTATAGTAATTTTCCTCAGGAAAGGTGTGGCACCAACTGTCCCTACCAAGCATAGTAAGAACACAAAAAGCCGTCCTTACACAGCCGTTGTCATCCCTCTCTGTCTTTCCTAGCGTAACAAAGTGCCAGCTTTACTTAATGTCCCTGGTTTTGACTCCAAGGCACTCTCTTCCCTCTTATTCATGCTGTGGCTTCTGGACTGTCTTTCTTTATGGTACTGGCAAATGAAGGATTTGCATCAAAGAGAAAGAGTATTTCCAAAATACTATATTGCACTGTATGTACAAATAATTCTTTTGTTGAGGTAAAAATGAGGATAAAGCTACTTCTTTGTTCACCCTTCATCTGTGGATTTCAAAACACTTGGAAACATTCATGTGCATTAATTATCTCTATTTTACACCTGGAGGAAGTGAGTGTACAGGCTGTGGACAGATGTTCCCCTTTTCAGATACCTCTGTGCCATTTGGAGGTAGTTACCTCAAACTGCTGTTGAAAGTTACAATCACTTCACCAATAAAAAGTACCAGATGAGCACTACCAAATTCTTACGGACTGTGCTAGAAGTTTTAAAAAGTCACTGTAGGTAGTTTGACCTGAAGCGGTCTGACTTTGCTCTCGCCAACAGTGTTCTGGAAGCGGTGGTCTCCGGAAGAGAAATGTTAAAATGGAATGAGTTTGTAACAGGCTGCCCAGGGAAGTGGTGGAGTCGCCATCCCTGGAGGTATTTAAAAAATTAGACGTGGTGGGTAGATGTGGTGCTTAGGGACATGGTTTAGTGGTGGTTTTGGCAGTGTTAGGTTGATGGTTGGACTTGATGATCTTCAAGGTCCCTTCCAACCTAGACAGTTCTATGAGTTCTATGAAGATTTTTAAACTGATGCGTTTTACCTTGTGGTTGGTGTGTGTACGGGACTGTCAGAGATGTTCAGCTGTCAGGTGGGACGGGAATCAGCTCAGGAGAAAGGTGCCAAGTCTCAGTGTGTACACGCAGGTTACCAAGTTATAGCACAGGGGACTCAGCAGCAACTCAAACGACCAGCCACTTGCCTCTGTTTTAGAGTGAGCCAAATTATTCTTTGGGCGCTCTCTCTGTTCATTGTATTGACAAGATCACCACCAATAGGAGCTGAGACACTTCTAAATAGGGAATTCTCAAGCCGAATTCCAGCTCCACTGATTTGTTTTGGTGTATCAGTGTGTTTGCTTTTGTTCACAAGCCTGAGCCCTTAGAGACAGACTGTTTTATTTGTGGTCACACAGTAAATCTTTAGCAGAGTCAGGAAAAAGATCCCTTGACTCCTAGCCCTGTGTCCTGTCCACAAAATAATTCTGCTTCTCGCAACATACTTAAGGGAAACAGCAAGTTTTTCAAATTCCATGCTAACCCTAAGCATGCTAAATGTTTGTGTATTTCTGCGGTCAACTTTACCCACAGGGATTGTTTCAAAAACCCATAGGGATTTCTAGACACGGAGGGCTTGCAAGCACATTTTGTTGCCTTAATTTAATTTCTTGGTGAAAAATTGGCCAGCGTTATTGAGTTCTATGGAAGTGTGTTCTGGTGGTGTAGTGGTTTTAGCAGTGAGATTTCTGTTGCCCACAAAATGTAGTCCTCATTTATGTAGCTCATCGGGGTCACTACTTTGTTTAATAAAGTAGTCCATCAGAAAGGGAGGCCCTCTTGTGCTGGCACCATGCGCGTTAGAATGCCTCCCCCGTTTCTGTTTCCTCCCGAAACAGCAAGTTCCCACAAAGGTGTGGAAACCAGCGTGAATCAGTGTCTGATTCAGTCCTGCTAAAGTTAGTGGCGCTTAGGCAATGAACTAATACCACTGTGGAAATGAATCTTGGTCTCATTCGTAGTCGAGACCCGTGAAGCTTCTGAGCTGCCAAAGCAGAACAAGGTCTGCTTATAGCATTGTGTCTCTGGGAAGAGCTGCCTGCAAGTTCTGGGTATTTGCAGTTAGATAATCATAACATTGGCAACATTGAAGCTATTTCCTATGGAGAATATGGAAAAGTAAGAAGAAATGCTGCAAAGGCCGAGTTGACCTTATTGTGTTTCTTGGTTAGACGAAATCAGAAAAGCTTTTACTGAGAGATCTCATTTGCAAGTTGAAAGTCTGTTGATTTGGTTTGTCCATTTGAGTTGGCGTGATTGTTCCATAGCGCTTGCCATCATTACTGGTGGTCAGGCGTTCTCCTTCTCTACGCTGTGCCTCCACTAGAGGCTGCTGAAATGGCCTTGGCAGCAGGTTATCGAGGAAGCTGCGGTCCCACTCTGGGCTCTCAACTTCGCTGCTATTTCCACTGTCCTAAGAGGTGGTGGCTTTTGGTGGTGGTTCTTTGGTTGGTCTTGTTGTGTTGACTTGCTTATACACATGTTAAACCTTGCTGAAAATACTTAATTTTTAGTTCTCTGCTCCGTATCTTTTACGCTACAAGTATTTTCCCCTCCTGTCCCTAGCCAACATTAGATTTAGTCCTATGGGATGCTTGGTCCAATAATGAGTTGTAGTTTTAAGGCCAAATCCGTGGTTTCTGCAGCAAGGTATTTTTAAATGAGGCAGGCCTGAGAAAGTGCTAAGAACTGTAATCGTTGTTGACGGAGAAGAAATGACAGAAAGGGGTCACTACGGAACATCTTCTCTTAAGCAGGCTATTTTTTTCGGAAATAGCCTGCGTCCTGGGTTTAAAAGGAGCTGTGCACGATAGCAAAATGTCTTTTGGGTGGTAAAGTGTTTTTTATTTTAAATGAGTGCTGTTGTACACTAAACTTTGGAAATGGATTAGCAAAGAAAACAGGATCATTGGAGATTAAAGCAGCTTTACATTTGGACAGCTTCCCCGCTAGTATCATTTGCCCCCAGAAGAAGTCAGTCATGTACGTGGGTATCTTAACCCTTGCGTAAGGTGATTTGAATGGGGGCAGAAGTCTTACCCGACGTGACAGTCGCCACCGCTGCTGAATATTAAGAATTGCTCCTTGGTGCGTTTTTAAAAAAAAGACTGATATCTAGAAACAGTGACCTTGCGTGTAATCTGAGCGCTCATTCTTTCTTCAGTCTTCGTAGAGGTTACGAGAAACTTCCGCTAACAAATGACAAGGCCTTGAGCTGTATAATGTATATGTATGGTATTTAATTTCCCAAGCACAGAGCTCAGTTGTACCATCCACGTCGAGTCTTCTGGAGTGAAAATGGTATTTGTCACTCCAGCCCAATTGCTCGGCCATCGTGCATGATCTCTGCATGTGCTGCAGTGCGCAGAGTGCAGTATTATGTTATCAAAGTTGTTTAGAAAATACTCCTTTTGAAATTTGCTGTTGTGTTGAGCCAAGTGAGTCAGCACAGTCTGAGCATTTCCTCCCCTGGGTAAATTTGAGGTAAATGTAAATTTTGATGTGATCCCCTCATACAAGGACTACCTTTGTTTTGACCAGGCCTTTGATTTATAGACACTCCCATGCCAGTAGTATCTATGCTCTCTCTAATATAAATTGAGGTTGAGCTCCAGAGGACAAGTAGAAATTTCCTACTTCCAGGTTTTCTAGTTGTTTTTCTTCCTAATCTGTCGTTTTCTGGAGTTTGTTTCCTGTGATACAGATGTGCTCTGTAGGCACAGGAGATTTCAGGGAGAGCTTTGGCTGCTCGCTAGAGCTGCTGGCGTGTTTGCTGGGAAGGGTGGAATTGCGGCCGCTGTGGCGGAGCTTCTGGAGGGAGGTTTGTGGTGGTGTCAGCGATGCAGTTTCAAATGCATGTGTACTCTGTAATTGTGGAATAAAAACGACAAAGGGAGAGGAGGGCCTGCTAATTACTAATAGTAATGTAAGTTACTGTGTGCGTAGAGATCCTAAAAGGTAATTTTCTATGTATTTTTTTTTTTCCTTTGGAGTCTTCTGTCAAACATACTCATTATAAATATAAGCCCAGACTTTTGATCTGAATCTAAACTATGAGTGTCATTTGAAAGCAGTTTTGTTTTCTGGATTCCTTGGAGGTAGAGCTCTTGTTTAAATGGCGTTTTCTGAGCACAGCTTCTAGCTTCGCTGTCTGACAATAATAGGACACAAGGAAAAAACTAGGGGAAAGGATGTTTTAAGTGCTCAAATTTAGAGCCTTACAATGCTTTTGAAAGTGAGACTTAACATGTTGCTCTCTCTTAACTGCTATTTCCCTGATTTGTAGAAGGCTACAAATATCACATTCCCCAATGTGTTAATGTGTTTTAAATAAAGCACTGACATGGCTGGCAGCATGTTTCACCATTTGTCTGATCTCTTCCCTAAATGATGTCTGTCTCAGAAGCACTGTCAGGATAAATTAATATGGTAGAGAATATCGTAGGTCGCTAAAAGTGTGGGATTTTGCAGCTACATAGGTAAGTAGGTACCTCTATCGCATTCTTGTAAGAAATTTGGTAGGGGGATTTGCGGACTTTTTAGGATGTTTTTCCAAAGAAATGAGGCTTATGCTTCTTTTTTAACTTCCTGTCAAATGTGGTCAACATATATGTAGGAAGCCAGATTTCATGAGTTGTGTTGCTCACAGAGTAACTTGTGGGGCATTTAGCGTCAGAGCTGAAATTTTTCTTATTGTAGATCCATGGATATTCTTGCACGAGCTTTGGGCTCAGCAGTGCTAAACACTTAAGATGGCAATAAGGAACATGGCATATTGTTCGAGCCTTTCCTTCCTGTTTTATGAATAGCACTACATATTTGAATTTCAGAGAGAGGATTTAACCACAAGAATGATTCAGATTTTGTCCACTGGTCTCTTCCAATAGCAGCTCTTCTCTGTGAAGAGATGATACCTGGAGTGAGATCTGGCTCTTTTCTTTTTCCCCCGTCATACTTCACACGCTTACTTTTTATTGCAAAGTAAGGTCCTATCCTATTTTTCTGTGGCTCTGAGCTTCCAGATTCCTCACCTCTGCCCAAGATGGTTTTGGTCTTGCTTCGCCCCCAGCTACTGAAATTGTTTCCCCCTGTTTGATAGGAATTCTAACTTCTCCCCAAAGGCATCTAGATTTTCTATTTTATAAACCCGTCCTAAGTTCCATTAATTGTTTCCTTAATGAAGTCTTCTGCACCTAACAGCTATTTGTCCACGTGTACTTTGCAGAAGATGGTTCGAGCACTTATATTATGCAAGTATTTAAGTTAAGTTAATCATCCTCTTCATCTTAGCCAGATTCTTAAACTGGTCATTGCAGAAGATGGGATGTTTTTAATGAATGCTTTGCCTGGTGTCATGGAGCTAAAGCTAGAAGTATTAACTCAAGCATAAAAAAATGCAGTAATTTTTTTCCTTTTCTTTTGCAGTGCAATTTTCCAGAGAACCAGGATGGCTAGAAGGCACACTAAATGGCAAGAGAGGACTTATTCCACAAAATTATGTTCAGTTTTTATAGCTTTGTGCATTGAACGCCAAGAAGGTGTACATGGTATCCATGGATTTTTGTTATAGTCACTTCTGTCTACTTTTGTGACTGCTTTTAATCAACGTAGAGACTGACTATGGGTTGAAGATCCTAATCTGTATAAAGACATTAAGTGTTGCCAAATATGAATTACAAAAAAAGATTCTTTAAGGGTTGGAAAGGGGGGAGGGGGCAAGAAAGGGGGATGGGGGAATAGGTTGATTTTTTTAATAGGGTGCTTTTTTCAATTGTAAAGAGCTGTAGTGGTATGCTTGTTTGCAAGATAACTAGCATTTTAAGTCAAATATTTGGTTGACCTGTGACTCAGCTATCAGTTGAAGAAGACTTTTATAAACGTAGCGTCCTGGAGATTATGCATCGATAAGCAGCATTTTTAACAGAATATGATTTGGGTTTGGAAGATACTGTTGGATAAAAAAGCTATCACGCTGACAATTAAATTATATTTCAAAGTGGAATAGACAGTATGGAACAGACACCAGTAAGTAAAATAATAGGTATCAAGACATGACATTTTTCAAATGTCTTCAAAGAACACGTTCGTTTATGTTGTGTATATGATTTCATTTATTTTATAAAGATAAGACACATGAACTTTTATTACAGGCGCCTGTATGTCATGGTTCCTTTGCTACTCAAAAATATCACTGTAAATGAAATAAAATGTTATTTGCTATTTGACCTAAGTCATTCCTATGTTGGAGAATATTTTGCTCTGGTTCTTTAAGTTATGATGTGAAATAATTATTGGCAGCTGTATGCAGTCAGCCTCAAGCAGGCTCCTTCCTTAAAATAGGCAACTCTGCAAGCTCAAGCCAAAAGGAAAAGAGAATCTCTGGCTATGATCCGTGTGCATCCTGGAGGCATCTTGGATTTTATCTGCTGTCTGTCTGTCTAGCTCCTCCTTAAGCTTCTCTTTCTTCCTCCCCTGTAATTATCAATTGTTAAGGTCTTAATGATACTTCATAGTATCAGAATCCTCAAGTAGCTGCCTCATAATTTGTGGAACTCTTTGAGTAGTAACAGAGTTATCTGTGGTCATAGAAAAAGCTTTCAGAAATCTTTTAGTGTACAAAGCTGTGCCTTGTTATTAAAAAAAAAAAAAAAGTTATGTGCAGTTTATCTTTACTCTGTTTTTTCTCTCCTTCAAGCAAGACCCTCTGGGAGGCAGTGGAGAGGATGCAGGAACATATGACAGGATGACATGCTAATACAGGCTCACGTATTTGTTAAATTGGACTCCGTGGATTTTGAGTCATTTACTGGAGATATACTTAGCTTGCAAGTTTTTCTAACTAATGTGATTAGTAAACCAGTTAATGGTTAATGCTGCCTTAAAGGTTGGGATGGCTTTTTTCCCCTCTTAAGATTTAACTCCATAGCATTATTTTGTTCCTTTGCCCAGACTGCGTAGACCATTGGAGTGTGCACAAATCATTTCCAGATGGAGCAATGGTGGGCCAAGTCAGTACAGCTCTCCAGCACTAAACCTCATAGCTTGGAGGAGTTTCATTTGGTGTATTCTCGTGGTATTTGAGCAGTGACTCTCTGCCATACAGCCTTTAGGCAATTCTTGTCTTGGCATAGTGGCTAAGTGACCCAAGCACTGAAGATGACTTTTGGACTTCTGTGGAGGAGATGGTAAGAGTTCTTGAATTTGCTCTTTGACTCAGTATTAAGGAAACGTTTGCACCAGTACATACAGCAACAGATTGCAGGTTCCCCTACTCAGATTTGTTCACATGGCAAAGCGCCGTCACGGCCGGGTATCGTGTTGCCTGGGCCCGCAGCTCTGTCAACTCATTTGTGGCCTTAAAGAGTCATTGTGGAAGCAGGATGGTGTTTGTGCAGCCAGACTCGGTTTTCATGGCTACCAGTTGGTGGAAAATGTTGAAAGAAGAGGGAGAATGTGAATCTTTGGTATTAGCCTAGTGGGCGTGGCAGCTAGGTATGCTGGCTTGTCAGATAGCAAAGCTGTGATAACTTGAAGCTTACAAGGTTTTTAAGTCACTTCCATTTGTTTTGTTGTTTTTATAAACGTGCAGCGCGTGCTTGTTCTTGTTCTGGCTGCTGTCTTCCAGAATTCTCAATGTATTTCTCAGCTCTAGCTCTGTGGTTTGCTTTGGTTTGTTTTTTTTTTTTCCTTTTTAACTGAGGTGGTTTAAAAAGGCAGATATATAGAGAAGGAATAAAAGACTTAGTGTCTCTTCCATCCAGTCCTGTGACCCGATTTGCCTTTCGGTGAGACATTTTGAGACTCCCATTACTTCTAGAGCCACGCAGAACCCAAACAAGAAGAAAAATTTTCTACTGAGAAATGATACACTGAGCAGAGGTAATGCTAATCCAAACTTTCTCACGTCCTAGATGTTGTCTCAAGACAGTGTCGTGAGCTGAGCCAGATCAGATCTGGCTTTCAGTCGAACCACACTGCCTCTCAGGAGTTTAGTTGTGGCAACTGTTACCCACCATACGGGTTTCCACATCAGCCCGGTCATGCTCATTCCGAGTACAGACTTGTGCAGCCGAGTAGCCATGGCACAGCTCAGTCTTCATCCTCACTGCCGAACAGCGCTGTAAACGATGGCCTCGTACTGACTGTTTGGAAGTAGAAATTAAAGGATGCTAAAACTTAAAAATCATGTAAAGAAACTCCGGCCCCTTTCCCATCCTTTGAGATGGTTTTCTTTCCTGAAGCTGGGCCTTGGGGCGTGCCTCTTGTCTGTCTTTTGCATGGCTTGGTAGATTTGGGAAGCGCAGAGTAACACCCTGCTAACTTGAGGCAGAAAGGAGAACAGGGCATCAGTTGTGGAGAAAGCTGGTTGAAGGGTTCTTCTCTTTTGTCCTGGCAGCAGGAGTGGTTGTTCTCTATGGGTCTGGCCTGACTCCATCCTCTCATGGGGAGCTGCTCTCCTATCCCAGCTGTGGGTACAGGTTCAGCTAAATCCTCAGGTTGGGTTCCCCCTCCCTTGCCGTGTGCTGGTTACTGTGCGTAGGGACATGTACGTGTCCGTTCTCAAAAGCTGAGACTTGTTGGTAGTGAGTGAGTGACACAGGCTGAAAATTAGAGAGGGTGAATTAGGGGAAAAGAACCCCCACCATTCTGTGTTTTTTTATGCAAAATGACATTTGCCTTGCCATCACTATGGGGCCAGAGATTGAATCCCTCAGCCTGGGGATTATGTCAAATTAGGTCAAATGTGTGTTTGCTGAATAATTAATGGAAAAGCTGAGACTCCTGACTAGCTGGGATCAGTAGGAAGTTACAGTCTGTGTTTAGTCACTGGACAGTGTGCAGCTCTGTGGCTTGGCCAGGCAACATTTTCGCTCTGCTGGGTGAAAAATCCCAGGGTTTTCAGGCTGCTGAATGTTGTTAATCATTGTCCCAGCTGATCTTCATGGGAGGTTTCCTTCTGATGCCCAGTCTTTCATCAGGGGTGAAAGAAAAATCTCATTGGCTGATTTCTCTGCCCTGTAATGAAAATAAGTGTTCCTGCTACATTGCTTACAGCTTTTGCTAGCTGAGCCTCTGGAATTCTATTACAGAAAAGACTGGGGGATAAACTTGCCTTTCTCAGTGCTCTATTCCTTGTTCTCTTTCTCTTAACCCATTTCGCAATTCTTACCTGGTTTGCAATTTAAAGAGAACAGTTGCTGACAGAGGGCTTCCGTAGGCTGCAAATGCCCAAGTGATAAACACAGTTTAACTGGAAGTCTTCACTGGAGTTCCACCTTTTAAGCTGAACGTGCCTTGGACATCGTTTTCTACATCAGAGTTCAACACAGTGTTCTCATGTGTGCTTGCAGTAACCACAGGTAAGCACCAAATAAACTTCATCCTATCGACAGCAACAGTGATGTTCTTTTGAAAACCTTATGACATGGCATGTTTTACCTACCAAAATCTTTGAAATGATAAGGCTTTTTTCCACTCCTTTCTTAGTAATACTGTGCTCATCATAAACTCACAGTCTCTGTAGATACCTGAAAGAAAGCAGTGTCCCAGCTTGAGGTCAGATTACAAGTTTCATTATGTTTTAAAGTAGCGATAGCGCTTTCTTATTTCTAGAACAGCATATGACAGATACATCTGCTTGTAAACATATGGGAAATTTTTCTTAACACTGCTGATCCTCTGCTATTCTCTCCTTCTGACAATTCAGCAAACAGAAGGCAGGTGCAAGGATTTTTGGCAATAAAAAGTTTGTGTAACTTATTATTAAAAAACCAAAAATGCAATGAAATGGTGGTCTTATGCCACAGACCTAGCTTTGTGGAGAACATAGTGGTGATTTTTTGAGACAGATGATAGTGCAGAGCACAAACCAGGATAGCAAGAGTTTTATTTCCCCTTCTAACTATCTTACCATAATTATAACTGGAAAAGACCTGACCCCGAGAAGGCAGTTTGACTTAGTCACTGGGGAAACCTTGTGTACATAAAATAGCGGATCCCTAGTTCCAGGAGAGAAATTCTAACTTTGGTCAACGGGCAGAGCAGCTCTAGGCCAACTGAAACTGGACGCCAGACTTGCCCGGCTCTTCGAAGGTTGCTGGGTTTGTTTCTTTGAGGGGGATGTAGCTTCTGTGTGCAGTAGTGGCAGCACCTCATTTGGTAATCACAGTTATCCATGTTAAGTGAACCAAATTCCTCACGGTTGGGCATTCCTTACTCTACAGTGCGAGAAGCTGCTTTCTAGCTGAAGCCATCATATGTGCTGCGTCATCCAAATTAGCGGAGCTTGAAGAAACCAAATTTCTAGATGTATGAAGAAAGATGTTATGTTACATTGTTATTTACTAAATATTGTTTCTAGATGAGCAGAAGCTTGTCTCTAAGGATATCACTGCACCAGCGCCTATCTGAGATTAAAATGCAAGAAATACTTGCAATCAAACCAGTTTAATTCATGTATATTTGTACAATTTGTATAAAAAAGAAAAAAAAAAGAAAAATAGGTACTTGCAGACATTAACATAAAGACCAAACAATATTTTCTATTTATTTAAAAAGCTTTAAACATACAGAAGCAAACCCCTAATTATAAATGCATCATTATGCATAGATTTTACTGTTTACACCATACTGCTGGCTGCTTTTATTTTTCATCCAGGAATCTATTTAAACTCCAAGAATTCTTAAACATTCCTCTGAGCTTCCTGGCCTCAGAACTGCTGTCTATCTTATCAAGTCATTGACCTCCAGCTGAAAACATTGCTCTAAAAAAAGAAAAAGTCAAATCTTTAATAAACAATTAAAAGTGCATTAACTGTAGAATTGTTTAATTTCATAAATGTTTAAACAAGTCAGTGAAAAACACCACCCTGTGAATTAGCTTTTTGCATTATTGATTGTAAAGTATCTTTTTAATAAGATTTTGATATTGCAAACTTTAGTCTTTTCTATTTTATTTTGCGCAACTGTTCAGTCGCACGATGTGTAGTATTCCTGAAATACCCACTGCAGTACATTAACACTATTTTACATTTTTAACTGTGTATACAATGCTCTTGCTGTATATCCCCGTTCCTTCTTACAACAAAATAATTTAGCTCAATGAACAGAAGCCCACTTCTAAAAGGTGTTTTAGTTCGTCTTGTATTTTGCAGGAGACAAATGCCTATTTCATTCTAAACAAATTCAAAAGAACGTAACTTCCCGGTAGCTAAAAACTAGGCTTGGGGTTTTTTTTGTTGGTTTTTTTTTTTTCTGTACACAGGTTTAGATAAAAAAAGTGATGGCTATTCTGCTTAAGTGTTCTTGATAAGAGAATACTGCCTCTTACAACATCTATATCCAATTGTATCTATTACTTCAATGATCTCTAGCAAAAAATAATAATCAATGAATGGTTTCATAAACAACAGGTGATTAAAGTAAAGGATTTATTATAATCTGCTTACAGTTGTTTGCAAAGACAGACATACGTTTTTGCATAAAGATATAAATTGCTTTTTAAAACTAATTTTAGTGTGTTTAATTATATGAAGTTTCTATGAATTATGAATTGTACCAAACCAAGATTAAAAGTAATAAGGTACAAAAATAGGAGCAAACAGACAACAATTTGGACTGGGACAGGCATTTAACAGTGAAGTGTAGAATATGGCTTTGCTATTTTAGTCAAGCAAAGTTACTCTGAGACAGAAAAGGAGGCAGTAACTTTGTTAATATAAAAAGCTGCTGCAGACTGTATTCACCCAGAACCTGGCTTTGAAATTTTCTATTTTAGACTTTAAAAAAAAAAAAAAGGTAAATGAAAAGATGGATGTATGACTGTGTCTTTACTGTAAACAACCAGTCTGCATGCTGTGTATCTCACGTTGGAAGTTTGGCTTTCATATTGCTGTGCAGGTCAGTATTTAAAGATCTGCCTATGAATTAGACTTCCAAAATGCAAATAATATACGTATGTATATATTTATATATAAAAAACCTCTCTGAATACAGTCTTTACAGATAACCCATTGCATAAGGCAGGTGTCATTTAAAAAGACAAGTAGCACTGACTGTCTTCAGTGCACCAAAGCGCACCTCAAAATTTGGACTCGGAAAGGGTGTAGAATTCTGAATTCGACCACCGCTTAAAAGAAATGCTACATTCTGACCGGCCAAGGGACAAACTAGAGCTCAAAAATACCAGTGGCACCCAGAGAGAACGCTATAGATTAGGACTCTGAAAAACTATTCTATTTAAACATGAGCATACGGTAGCAACAGTTGAGCCTCAGAAAAGTCCACCTGTCCTCTATTCTACTCCAAAATTTTGTATTTGCTTATAAATTGTGAAATAGTGAAAATCACCTCAAAAAATTTTTCTTTGCAGTCTTATTCTAGAGAAAACATTTTTGAGACAAAATCAGACCAACTGAGTTGAACTTGTAGTGTGAACATTTTGTCTTCTCAGATGAATTCTGATTATTACAAAAATGCTTACAAAATTACATACGGTTTTAGTTTAGCACTAAAAATTCTACTCAGCTAATCTGCCCTTATCAGTACCTTACCATCCCTCTCACCAGTACAAATCTGTTCAATATACTTACTGTAATGATCTGCATGTTCCCTTCATCATAATCAGAAATCGCTCCTCCCCCGTCTGAAATAATAATCTGACCTTTTAAGATGTTTTATGTGTCCAGTATTCAAAGGAAAAAAACAAACAATCTGGGAAACCTTAATAAAAAAAGAAAAATCATTCAACATCCTATTCACCCCTGCCCCCCTGAGAGAGAAAGGGAACAGAGGGCAAGAACTCACTATATCATTAAGCTGGCAAAAGCTTTGGAGAGACCGTAATTTGTCTTGTTAAATGAAACCTTCGTAAAGTGGCAAACACAACAGAGGGTAGTTTCCTACAGAAACATGAAGCAGGATTTCTAAGATGTGCTCAAGTCACATACGCTTGCAAGCGAGACAAAAGGGAGGAAAATAGAGAGGAAAATAGAAAGGCTTAAATACAACTGAAAAGGTTAAGTGTGGTTATTTACAACAGATCCTGTAGGATGGTAAATTAGATATGATGCTAAAAAAGGCACAGCTTTCCCTTTCTTAAATACACTGTAAACGGTTCATTATGCATGCAGAACATTTCACTTTACAAAAAAATTACCTTGTTTGTTTAGACAAAGATAGTACTTAAATAGTCTCCAGCAAAATAGAGTTCTTTCAAAAATACTTTCCCATTCATCCTATTAACCATTAAAGATTTTTTTGTCTCATTTACAAAAGTTCCTTACACCTTATTTCAGGTCCTTCACAATTTATACATACAGCAATGTACAGTACAGCAAAAGACTGCAAAAAATTATTTGTAAAGCCAGCACAATAGATACTATAAATTGATACCAGGGCATTTGTTTTCACATCTTATCCTTTTTAATTAAATAGTAAATGGACACTTAACACAGTGTATGTCATCTATGGGTGGGATAACATGGGATAACAAATGCCACAGGTGGGGATAACAGAGTATTCCACACCAAATGTTCCGTTATTACTTTACACGTTAGGGTTTGTGTGTGTGTGTGTGTGTGTATATATGTGTGTATATATATAGTTTTTGTTTGTTTTTTTACAACAAAAGAATATTAATGCCCCATATTGACTTTACGTTTTATGTGCAAACCAAGGGTAAGCTTTAAAAAGTTCTCATTAGTTCTTGAACCCTTTTAAAACAAGCAAACAATACCAGAAACTACATGGCATATTTAAAACTCCATCTGTTAAAATATCAAAATCAAAGAGTTATTGACTAGATATGGCTTTTCATCCAGAGGAACAGGAACATTTTCTAAGTGTTTTAGGGTTATGGGGTAATTTCCAAACATCTAGGTCTTGCCAAATCCAAGTCAACTGCTTTCCATTCCCCAAACCCTTCATATGATTTTAGACTATTCAGAGACTGCTGAACAAGTGTAAATAGCATGTTTAAAGTATGGTTTCTTGGGTCCTTCATGGGTGTGGAATAACACAGGGAAACTTAAGGCAAAGTTCTTCCGTTTAAGACATTTTCTATCACTTCCTGTGAAAGTACAGGGGCTTGGCATTCCCAGATTCCACCTTTGGTAGCTGGTCACTGATGATTTCCACCAGCATGGCTGGAAACTCTACTTTCAGTGCCTGAGACTCTCGGAAGGTGTAGAAACAGAATTCCAATAAGTCACTAACAAGCTGAAATACAGAAAGAAACACTTTTTAGGAAAGCCACAGAGAATTTTGCATGCAAACAACAGCTTACTGATAATGGATTATTACCAAGAAATGCCATCTTACTCTGACTTAACAGTCCATTTGCAGGGGTTAAAAAGCACTCAAAAAGTGCTACTTAACTTGTTAAAAATCCGCTAACTCGTAGAAAACAAAATACCACTGAGTTGCTTTTTCAGTGTAACTGCACTTTTCATTTCACTAACAGGCAACTGGCCACCATGAAAACTATAGGTACTCAATGTCTGTGAAAATAAAGCCTTCTGCCCAGAGGGAAAAGATCAGCCATAAACTATTGTATCGCTAAATTTCAGCTGGATACATGTTCGTTAAATCAGATTATTTGGTTAATTCAGTGCACTCTCCAGGGGCCGCAACCTACAACTGCCAGAGGAGCCGATGATTTTAACTCAACAACACAAACGCAGTGGCACACTCTGCCATTTCAGGTGGTACAGCATCACAGTCCATATGAGATTGTTCATCTGGTAAAGCATATATAAATATAAATAAATATACATGAAATATATAAATATATATACAAATACATATAAATACATTTTTTAATACACACGCCCCAAGCTTTTTTTTCTGCTTACTACTCATTAAAATATAGAGGCAATATTTAGGGAAGTATTTCTTTTTGAAAAAAAAAACCAAACCAAAAAAAAACCCCAAACAACCCCCAAACCTCTAAGTTCTCTATTTTTGTAGCGGTGGCTAGCGGCAAGCTTTTCCTTTCTCTCAGTGGATTAAGCATAATGCTGAGAAATTTAAAGGTAACAATTTTTAATGAGCTCTTCGATGACAGAGAAGGAAGCTTTGCTCTGTAACACTGCAAGTACGGAGTTATCTGTGTGCGCAGGACCACCTCCGCCAGCAGAACAAACCTGCACCCCAGGCTGCGCCACGGCACTCCTTTGGCTTCTGCTGGGCACCAAAGGTTTTCACAGGTGAAACCGTCTCACAGCTCTCCCAAACAGCAGCTGACAGCCAGTTTGTAATCCTAATAAAGGTGGTCTCCAGCTGTAACAGGAATGCGAGCTGAAGCACTAAATGGCATACAGGTGCCCTGAGCTTTTTCGGTGTGTGGAAAAAAAAAAAAATACCATGCATCTTCAAAGCACCAATTAATTTAGTCTGACTTCTTCTACCTTGTCTCCAGTTGTGGTGGTCTCATTTGTCAGATAAAGAGCTTCATTTTGGTCTACACATTGTGGGAAACTTATTCACACTACAAGAATGAACATTAATTTTGCCTTCTGAGCGTTTTAATTTGTTTTGTCTCTTGTTTTGTACAATTTTCTCCACACAAAATTGTAAACTGCAGCTTATCTTTGCTATAAACCAAAGATGCCATTAGAGCGAGAGAACTGTGAAGAGAAGACGACCTCTTCCAGCATCACTGCTCAACAAATTACTTCTGTTGCAATGACAAAAACATGGCAAAGCCATCTCATGGCTCAGCCTTCATGGATGCAGGCTTTGGCTGGGTTAGTTTTACATAGTATTGTGACACGATCGAGGAGTACTTGTTCACGACCTTTAGTAGCAAAGACAATGTTGTTGCAAAAATAGTTTTTTTTGGTTGCTGTGATCTAAATGAATCTCCTAAAGCCTTACAGGATGTTGGACCCTCTGCAATCTTTAAGAAAAACAGCGCAAGTCAGTCAAGAGGCAGAGGCAAGTCAGCTTCTGAGACAGCCATGAAAGAAGTGCATCTGGGTTCCACTGAGCCTATTCATTTCCATCGCAGTTCACCAAATTACTGCATTGTACGACTGAAAAAAACCTAGAGCCTCTGCTGTTTAAAAATTTAAAAGTTAT
Source organism: Himantopus leucocephalus (assembly GCA_003993805.1). NCBI lineage: Eukaryota > Metazoa > Chordata > Aves > Charadriiformes > Recurvirostridae > Himantopus > Himantopus leucocephalus. The sequence goes on along the minus strand of RSEF01000004.1, from coordinate 33,597,290 downwards.
GCACAGCTGAATTTTGGTGCCTTGTGTCCTTGCAAAGGACTTAAACCTCTTCTGCTTGGGTAGTTTATCAAACACAAGGTTGCCGTTTCAGTTCTTAACATGTAGAGTTGCACTCTGCAGTAAAGCCCCTGTTAAAGCTGGAGTAAATAAAAGTGGACTTCCAGAAGGCAGAAAAGGATATAAAGAAAAAAACACAGGCAGCAACAGACTACCATCCTGTGGCACCATACCTTATCACTTATTTTCAGGGCTTTCGCAGCTGTTCTTGCAAACATATAAGCAATTTATGTACAATGCAAAGTGCTGAGATCACCCGAACATGTGACTTTCTGCTCTTGAGCACTACACGAGTCTGTCCGCTGTTGCTTAGTTCATTCCCATGATCTGGCATGTCATGAGGCAACGCTGATTAATTAAACAGAGGCAGGCTAAATAAGTAGCATAGACATAATTTGGTTTTCAAGGGGAAAAAATGCCGATGATCAAAGGTTTACTTTACCCATTAGGAGGAGGTTGTTTCTACATATACTGTGTGCCAAAAATATTCCAAACGTAACACAAAACTAAAGAAAGTGAAGGAAACTGTCTCTTGGTATAATCGCCACTGCCTCCTCCCTGCCCGCGTCATCAAATACCAGCACCTAAGCTAACTAAGCCTCACACCCCGACATGACCTTGACAATGACCCGATGAATATGCCGCTTTTCCTGAATGCGAACACGAGGAGTTTCCCATCACTGACTGCGAGCGAGGGGCTTGGGGTCATCTCTGCCACGCTGCCAACCATCCGCGCTGCGCTGACGGCTCACCTTCCCTCACGCCTGCCTCACCACCCTCCTGTCAGGCCTCTGAATGCACCGAGAGAGGTATCACAGAAACTATTGATTCTGCCTTCTTAGCAAGCTTTTAGTAGTATCAAGTACATATGTATGGCTGGTGAATGCGTGGACAAAAGGGGAAATGAAAAACATTAACGTTCCTGAAGAGAGCATGATCTGTTCTATCCAGTAAATGAGTTAGCAGTCCAGTGGGGGAAAACCAGGATGTGCTCGTGGATACTACCATAACACAGCACATTATGAGTCTCACCACAGAGGGGAAAGGTTAAGTTTACACAGCAATTTAAAATACCTAGAACCTCCTTATCATGTAATACTTTGGTTTGGAGCCTTAAGAATAAAATATATATCCTATACCTATTTAGTCTGCTAAAACTTTTGTTCCTCTCTTTCTTAAGCAAAGTTTAACATACTTTAACATACTTGACAATAACCAACCACTTTAAGAAAACGTGAGTATGAGGAAGCACGCTGCATGTGTCACAAGGAACACGGGACTGCGGGCAGGATCTATTTAACTGCAGCCTGAAAAGCTGTGTGGCTTTTGGAGCTGGGGAAGTATTTCCAGCACTAATTTAAAACAAAGGAATGAACGTGGGAGAATGGAAGGCCAACTCAGAGGTACTGAAATGTAAATATGATAAGGTCAGCTAGAGAAGGCTGCCAGGCCGAGAACTGAGCCATGAGCGGTTCTCTTTTCTGCAGGCATCTTCTCATACATTTTCAGAGGTACCATCCCCCCACCAGCCCGGGCATGAAAAGGCGCTGAAGGGATCAAAAATTCAGGTTCCACAGGCAATGTTAATTTTGAAATTTCAGTACCCGCCTCTGCATCCCAAGCAACATTCATCTGATATAGTTTTGATTTACAACAGGTAAATAATTTAGCTAGTCTTTTGCTTTAAAAGAGAAGTTGTCTCTTCAGTAAGGAAATGAAAAATTTTGCTTTCATGTGTAATGCACAATACTGTCGTTGCAGTGACAGTGACTGATACACCATAGGTAACAGGTGAGGTAACACAAGCTATCCAGCACCTCCAAATTTGGCTTATGAGTTTTCTAGATCAAATATACTTCCGATTGTTCTTCAAAGGCTTGTAAAACCCCCGTGCTCTAAGAACTCCTGACTACATTTTACCTGACCGCTTTTACCCTCTGCTTCTGGTATTTCATATTGGAAATGCTGACACCTCCTCCAGCAGAGCAGCGTGAAAGGCAACTCTAATTAAGCAGTGTGAACGAAAGCACCACTGTTTTCACAAGCAGTGCAACAGTGACTAGAAACGTATTTACTTTTGCAATGTCAAATTATTTCAGCTACCAAAGCACACATCTGAAGAGCTACAGCTCAGCAGAGCGCAGACGGTGCAGTTAAAGCCACAGCTAGAATAACGCCCATTTCCTTGGGATGCAACCAGGACGTTGTCCTTATCGCTTTAGCAGGGAGTTGTTCAACTCTCTTTGGAGCCAGCGATACATGGCTCGGTACCTTTGACGGCATCGTGAGCCTCCCTCTGCACGCGGGGGAATCGGGGCAGTGCCGGGGGACAGGAGCTGGGGTGCCGCCTGCTGCCGGCAGGCAGTGCCGGGCTTTGCCCAGCTGGGTCCGGGGTATCCCCCAGAACGGAGACTGCAGCCTCTCCAGGCGGGCAAATACCACTAAATAAATTAAAATGAGCTGGGTTGTGGGGATGCAGACACACAGGTCAGAATTATCACGTTCGCGTCACCCAGACTGCTGTAAGACATGACAGCTCTTCTGCCAGCAAGTGGATCAGCTGTTAGCTATAACCCTGCACCACTTCAGTCATTAATGATGAAGCTTTCTCTCCTCCCTACCCTACAGAGAATGTGCTGCGTTTCAACAATTTCAAGGCTACAGAAGTCTTAACAATTCTGACATTTTTACTTAATCAGTCTTCACATTTGTATGCTGTATTAAGCACCTCTGAGAAATAGGAGTATTAATCAAACATCATTTTCTGTTATTAGGGTGGGGTTTCCATAAAATGGACTTTTTCACCCATACTGTTCTTCATAATTAAAAAAAATGAATCCTTTAATGAAGTCCCTGAAGTTAATACAGTTACAGTGACCTTCGAGCACTTGCAGAATTTTTACAGCAAAAAGAATTGATTTTAGTTTGGCAGTCTCACCATGTCCTTGTGTTTCCAGAAATGGTAAGAAATGTCTGATTTGCCAGGGTGCACGTTTCTGTGCTCAGTTAGTTTTCTGACTTCCAAAAAATCTCTCACAATCTCCAAGTGCTGTATGAAAGCCCACAGTCACTTCTCTATCAGGAGCATCTTTGCGATTAAGCCTACTGATACAGCAATTAAGACAGCAGCAGGGTAACAACACAATGCTGAGTAATTTCTTCCTATTATTAGCTACAGCTATTACTGTCAGAAACCTCAGTGTTCTCATACAAAAATGACACTCCAAAAAACTTTCTCTGTCCCCTTCAGGAGTGGGTCTCTGCCCGTTTGCTACAGAGCACGGAGCGGGGCTGTGTTGGGAGGAGGCAACCTCGCAGCTCTACACCGTGCCACTCCGCAGCCTTGGCCACCACCTGCACCCAGCCAGGCTCCCTGAAAGGACGAGCTGCTGCCCATCAGCTGAGCGGCGGTATTTTGCCTCTTGCTTTCAAAAGCTGCATGTTTCAAACTGCGCAGGAGTCGGGAGCCTGCTGTCCTGTTAAGGGAAGAAGGAGCAGCAGCCGAGGCCAGGAAGCCTTATTGCTTTCCCCCTTCCTGCTTTTCCCCCTTCAGGCGGTGCATACAAAGCTCCTGCTTCACAACGGGTAAGGTTAAGGAAAACCACTGGCAGCCAGGTCTTGATTATTCCGTTACTACTATATTCCCTTTTGTTCCCAGTCCTATGAAAAGCCCAGAATGTAAATTAACTATTTACTCTGAGGGCTTGGAAAGTAAATTATTTCCCCCTGGGATGGCTCGCAGGCCGATTCTCAGAGGTGCAGATGTCCTTTGGTGCCACAGTGGCTAATTCCTAGCTGCTTATGAAATCTTGAACTCTAACCCAAAGAGTAAAACCTCTAAGACCGAGGGATGAAGCCTCTGATTACACCCGTGCAGTGTATTTACCTCACACTAGCAAGGAGTAAAAGGTGGATAAAACGCACGTGGATTGGGCACTACCAGAATCTGACCAGAGCAAGCGTGGAAGGTAGTTCTGCCTGGCCAGATGCATTGATCTGATTTAGGAACTGCACTCATTTCTTCGGGTTTTCTTCATAAACACGTGCACACTGAAACCACAGCGCTTGACACCTGGACGCGACGTGGAAGAACCTAAGTTGAACTCATTTTGCATGCTTGGAGGGTGTATGCAAACCCAGAGTATCACACCCCAATGAAACATCCTCAGCCCTCGGCCAGGGCAGATTCTGAGCCAAGTCTCCCTTGCTCTTCTGGCGACAGTAGCCGGGTTCTGCCCTCCTCCCCCAAACACCTATTAACGTGAAGGAGAAGAGGTCCAACCACCGCAAACTGAGCAAGACAACCCTCAGAGTAGCCTATGTCTACATTTGGGACCTGGGAATCAACTTCTCACTTGACAGACGCATGTTAGCTGCTGCACCACACCCCCACGCACACTCTGACATCGCTGCTGCTTTTGTAGGGGCCACACCGGGAGCAGGGACTGGATCTAGCCTCTGAGTCAACAGAGAATGTGCCTGCTCGGAGAATTCAGGCGCTGGGACTACAACAAAGCTCCAAACAGCCCCTCAGCTGTGGGACACAACTTTGGCAGAGCAGTGGAAGGAGCAAGTGCACCCAAAGGTGTTGGCAACAGCTGAGGGGCTCATCTGCAGCTTCGTATTTGTGGGATTAAGCACCTGCAGAGGCACATTTGCAGCCACCGCAGCGTGCCTTGCAAACCTGCCCCTCGAGGATCCGTGCCCTTCTTCCCACCGTCAGCTTTTTCAGCGAGTGTAATCCTAGAGCTCTCAGCCTATGGAAAGATCCACCTCAGCTGTAAAGTATTCCCTTCAGGAACCATAAAAAATTAATTATTCAGCAGCATGAGCCTTAAAGAATTTATTTTTGTTTGGCAGAAAATATCAACAAGCAAATGACAGTGCAGTGCTCTGCCTTGCCAAGACAAGGGGAAGGTTCACATTAGGGTTTAATGTCATGGCATCTAAACAAAAGCCCTCTTAACTCAAAGTCTGTTTAGTATCAGCCAGATTGAAACCAAATTCAGCTTTTGTTCTGCAAACCGCCTAACCATACACTACACTCCCTATATGAAATGAGGCTTGCCATGCAAGATACAACCCTGCCTGCCAAAGCCAACAGGAGATGCTGAGGACGATCCAAATGAAGTTTTTGATACCATGTGTAGTACATCTGTTTCTAATGTTCCTGCGTGCCGTTTGTCTGATCACATAGCGCAGTTCACCTACGTCCAAGCGCTGCATATGCATCTCTCCCTGAAATGCCCATGGCCATTCATGGCACAAGACCAAAACCTTTATGTCCTGGGTAGAGAGGTCATTTTGCGCTTGCTATACTACGGTTCTCAACGCATAACGCTGCTTTGTGAAATCATAGAATCATAGAATGGTTTAGTTGGAAGGGACCCTGAAGATCATCGAGTTCCAACCCCCCTGCCATGGGCAGAGACACCTCCCACTAGACCAGACCAGGTTGCTCAAAGCCCCATCCAGCCTGGCCTTCAACACCTCCATGGATGGGGCTTCAACAGCTTCTCTGGGCAACCTGTTCCAGTGCCTTATCACCCTCAAAGTGAAAAATTTCTTCCTAATGTTTGATCTAAACCTACCCTCTTCCAGTTTAAAGCCATTCCCCCTCGTCCTATCACTACATGCCCTTGTAAAAAGTCCTTCCCCAGCTCTCCTGTAGGCCCCCTTTAGGTACTGGAAGGCGACATGATGCACGCAGGCCAGCCACAACAGCAGAAATACAATCCTTACAAGAAGGAAATATGTCAATTACATTGCTGCCCTCGGCACTCCCAGAAGACACCCAGGCTGGGGTCCATCCACACGAGCAAGGCTGACCCACAGCACAACAGCAAGTAAGTCGCAACAACCTACTCCTCTCTGTTGTCTCGTGCCGAGGGAGAGGAAGGGTGTGCTGTGTAACCAGACTGACGCTGTCAGCCAGCGCCTGCTGCATCAGCAACCACCGCTTCCACACAGCATCATGCAAATAAAGAGCATTTCGGTGCACGGCAGCGGTGACGCAAACGCCAGGGCAGCCTGCAGGCACGCTCCTACGGCCGAGCGCAGGTGTGCACACGCACGTGCACAGAACCGTGTTTATCTTGCTGCTCAGGATGGGTCTCGATCTCTTATTTTTCAGTTGCACTTTTGGTGCTTTGAGGCTTTATGGATCATTAAATAAAGTTGCTGATTTTTTCAAATACTTAAGTGCCTACCTGGCCTTCTTGAAAATTTTTTTTTCCTCACCTCGGCACTTTTCTACCTGCACATATGTTCACTGCGTGGATGAATGATTTAGTGTACTGAGCAATGTAAAACCACCTCGTTTGGGGATTTTTTTTCTTCCTCATATTATATAAGCCAAGCAGACTGTAATCTGATATTCCCATGCGTTTTATTTCACATAGTCCTCAGAAAGACTACTTAAAAATGAGGTCGATGAAAGCAAGTGTGAAGGTGCAAAGGAGCAGTATTTTTATATTGTTTGTGGCTACACTCAGGTAAGGCAAACTCCACGAATGACGAGGTGCTGCTGTGCTCTGATGGAAAAGCTGGAGGCAGCAGGAGGGCTGAATAAGCATGAATTCTGCACGGGTCCCTTAGGGCTTGCGCTGCAAACGCCAGTGCTGTGGCTACAGCAGCATGTAAACATGAGGCCTCAGCACCAAATATATTCTGATCCTCTAAAATTATAATGGAGTAAGCTAAAAATACAGAGGTGACAGTTGAAAAAGTGTTCCTCCTATACTACGGAATCGAGCAGAAAATTTGCATTTACATCGATAGAACAGAGAAATTCTGCACTAACAGGCGGGGGGGGCGGGGGGAAACAGTAATTCTCACCGCTCTAAATTTATTCTGATGGCTTTCAAAAACCAAAAAGCAAAAAAATCAGTTTTAAAGAGAAAAAATAAACAAGTGCCTTTGTTGAACAAGTCTCCAATATAATCTCTGAAAGGAAGCACTGTTGTGCAGACAACTGGCCTTTTTTAACGGAGAATGCTGACAATGGGACTTTCTTTAAAAAGTCCTTTGTAACAAAGTGCTCTATTAAAACAAAAGTAATGTAAAAATAGCTTAATTAAAAATTAAATAAAATGCAAGAGCAGTCTGCTTCCTCTGGTTAGCTCAGCTTCCATTGGTTAACGCCGTGTTTTGGAAAATGTCTGTAGGACACGGTAGCATTCTCAGCAAGTGCGAGTCTGTCATCCAGTCACCTTAACCACACAAACACACCCATTTAAATAACAAATCATAGACACTGCCTATTCTGAAGAGGATTAGAAAACTCCATAAATGCAGGGGTTTGTTATGCTGCCCTGAGGTTCAGATGTGAATATCTTGCAAATGATTTTATCACCCATCCCCTTTCTTTCCACTAGAACGCTACAGCTTCCTTCGCTGGCAGGGAGCAAGTGAAACCCGATCTCTGAAGAATGAGCTGTTACTGCAGTACTGATAGTACTCTCCCTGCCTCCCACTAAGATTTGCAATGTTTTAATGAACAACAGAACAATATTTGAAAAATAATTCCATATGTACATTCTGTAAACAGACCTCGGGCTCTTATACAGCTTTGACCTGAAGTGCACTGTACTGTACTGTCTCTACAAAAATGAAATTTAAGTCGAGCACAAAGAAGTACATTTACATGCAGGCTCTGAAAGCAAGTGCTGTAGGTTCTTCATGCAGCAAAGTTACTGCCCTGCCCACCCAGGATGGAGGAGGACGGTTTTCTCCTTTGCTGCAGTTTACCAGTTTTCAGTGGGAGGTGATCCAGTTTACCAGTTTTTTTACCGAGAAGTGACCAAGCGCATGCTGCTGGGCTTCAGCCTCTGCTCATAGCACCCCTGCTCCCTTGCACCCAAACACGACTACGGGTGGCTCTCACTGGCCCCACGAGCCTCCTGTCACTTGCTGCACCGCAGCGCAGCTTCAGAGAGGACGGACGCCAGCCCTGATGGCCCCAGGCGAGGGGCTGCTGCCCAGGGCGCTCTCAGGGGGCACTGGGGAAAGCCCCTCGGCTTGAGGAGACCGTTACAGCTGGGTCACTGGCTTCCACCGTGGGGACTCCAGGCTCCGTTATAGAGAGCATGGGGATACAACCCTGCTGCTGCTCAAAGCATCTGGAGAGGTAAATCTCTGCACTTACCGGTTGCTCCCAACCCAAAAGCCCAATGTTACGGATACCCCTTCTGAAATCGCAAGCTGGTCCCATGCACAACCTGCCACAACCCTTCAGAGTCATTCTGGGCTGAGGCACCAACAGCCTGGGTGTTTTGGAACTAAACTTTTAGTTTCCCACATCATCTCACACTTGACGCATGTAAAACTAACACCTTGCACTGGAATGAGACAGGGCGGTAGAAATAACCTAACAATACAGTGAATCTTAGACTTGAAAAGCTCAAATAAAGCTTCAAATACCCAAGATGGCTCCAAGGTCTTAATACATCTTTTAAAGTCATTATTATTACAATCCCAGCTGTAAAAGATCACCAAATTAATTCAACCTATATTAGCACATCAGGCATGTTAGATGCGTGACACACTGCTCCAGCACCTTTCCTTGAGAAGCAGCTCGTGGGATACTGTGCGTGGCACACTTGCGCTGTGTCTAACTTAGGGTCACAGCTAACATCGCTTCTCCTGCTGAAGAGCCTCTGACCCCACTAATAGCTCTACTGACCTTAGGCGAATCATTGGAGGAACACACTACCATTTAACACAGGAGAAGGCAGCAGGACCCAGCCCTTAATGACTTATATTCTCTTATTTTACTTGGCAGTTGTCCTTAAATTCATCTGCTAACAACTTCTCTCAGATGTTCCTTTAAAAAGAATTCAATTTTTTTTTTCTCCCTGTTAGTCAACACAATTAAAGACTATTGGTTTACCTTAATGGAGAGATTTTTGCTTAACTTGTCTGGACTCCCTGAGGAGTTATACTTACATCATGCATGGAGTCAAGAAGTTTAGTCAGTTGGTAGAATCTCTGCCAGCTTTGCCCAGAGTTACTTGGACATTTAGTTACCATCTTCTTTAGTTCTTTAATGTAATTTGCCCTCATTTCTTCAAATGCAGCTTGGCTTTTGAGACCATCCTTGGGAACTGTCATTGAAAAGACAGTCTTACATTAATATTAACTGTATTGCTTATTCTTTTGATGTGCATACTTAAAAAGTTACACTAGTTAATGGATGAAAGAATTAAACCTTTAAGCAAAGTCCATAATTTTACAGACATTGGTAAGGAATCAACAACATCATACAGACTTTCAAGTGATTCAAACATCCTCTCCAGATCTGTGATTGCAGAAGCTGTGGCAGAGGACAAGATAACATCTCAGAAATACGACACATGCTAACCTCATGCTGCAACTGTTTTTAATACAACCCAACCACAAAAAAAAAAAAAAAGGCAGATGGATCAAGGATATTTTTTTAGAAGTTGAAGAAGTGATTTACCATTCTTGAATGATTCCCCACACTTGGCAGAGGAGGGGAAGGTACAAAATTACAGCTGTTACGTGCAGAAATGCTAGACCAAGTGACACATTTTTATGCCATCAAGTAACATCTAAAATTTCTCTGAATGTTAGTAAGCATCTGCATAACACCTAGAACAAACAAAGCCATTATTCTGCATGAAACAGAAGACTATTTTCCAAACAGGCATCCTGACCCAGTGTTTGACCGCAACGTACAGTTGCAAGCATTTCGAGCGTTCTATCAAAGTTCCCATCTGCCAGAGGGATCATTTCACAAATAGGCTAGAAGTAGAGTTTTCTGATACTTTTTACTGTGACTGATACCAGCAATGCTAATTACAAAAGCAGATACACTGTTTCTTAACACTGCAAGTACCCTTGCACTCCAGCAGGTTCTGCCCCAAACAGGAATGGCTTCCAGGATCAGATCTCTAGGAAAACCTCAAAGAGGTTATTAACATTACACAAAATGTTCTGGTGTTTTAATACCTGAATTGGTTGAATGCTGCTTAACCATTAAATATTTTTCTACTCTGCATCACAGAAGGAAAATAAAATACTACACTGTACAGGAGTGAGTTTATTTTCTAAGCAAGCCAGAAAGCTATGTCAGAGTAAGCTAAATGGGAAGTTACTTATTGAAAAAGGAAAGAAAAAAAAGGTGTTCTTCCAATTTAGCTTACCCTGACTTAACATCTTGACAGAAATTGTCTTGTTCACCCATTCCCTTCTCTTTGAAATCCTGTGAACTGCCTTCTATCCCACTTAAATCACATCGTAAGCATGTAACAACCACCCAAATGGCTCCAGAGTAGAAACTTTAAGAAAAAGCACCAGTATCTTCTATCACCAGTATCTACCAGAGCAATTTAGCAATGGAAAACAAGGAGGAGCTCTACCACCACATGAGCAGCAAGAACTTTAGACCATCAAGTGCTGGATTTGGGGGCACAAGGAGGAATCTTTAGAAAAAGCCTAGGAGATAACGCACCAACCTGTCTGCCACTTGGTAAATATTATATATTTGTATTATATAAACATAAAATTTAATTTTTAAATTCTAGGTGCCAAATCTCTCAGTCAGTCAGCTGACAGATAGAAGAAACTGTCTGGAACAGATGCAGAAATTCAGTTCAAGTTGAATAAATATAGAGACACCAATCAAGATGAGTAAAGCCATCAGAGCACACTGCGGCCCTTACACAAAATGCACGGGCTTTACAGTTCCATTAATATTTACAGGCCTGTACTCCTACATGCTGCTTAAAGACTGTTAGAACCACTCTTTCTTTGTCTACTACTATGTATTTTACTGTTCTGTCTGAAAATTATTATACTATCACCCCAGCCAGATTATTAAGAAAGAAAGAAAGACCACAAATAAAGAGAACTCAAGCAAAACATGAAATTCTGGAGGTTTGCCCAGTGTTTCTGATTTTACTTATTAAATGCAGCAATGCTTCTGGCAAGCTCCCAAAATCTATGGTCTGTGGAAAGCAAGAAAACAATTGAGTTGTAATGTGTGGTTTCTTCCACATGTAAATGGAGTGAAACTTCCTTGATGTGGTCATCATGAAAGTTTCAGAATAACTTGTACTCTGCTCATCACACTATTCAATAAAAAATTTTAAATGAAAACAAACCTGGTGTTTTCTGTCATAAGGTTGTATCGAGGTGCAAACATCCGAAACCAGGTTTGCTGCCTTCACATGACACTTTCTGGGTTTTATCACTGTCTTCGTTTCTATTTCACTCTCCTTTCTCTAATGTAAATACCCTGATCCTCCCAAAATAAACTGTTTTTAGTAGGTTTTCTAGTGACTGTGGTGTGTGTTTCAAAGGGACCCAGCTAGCTGAAGTTAATTGGCCAGGCTGATCTCACCTCACAGATTCTCGTACTAACTCAAGGCATTAGTTAACATTCTCAAGAGGGTAGAATAATAAATACCTTAAAGAAATTTTGCTATGTCTTTAGAACGCCTTTAGGCTCTTTTTCTAAAGATTCTTCCCCTTTAGGGCTGATTAAAAAGTAGCAGAGCCAGACCTCCAATCCAGACACTCTCTCATGAACATTGTGGGAGCTAGACCCCCCCAAGCACATCCGCATTAAGCACTGCTAGCTGCTTCTGGAAAGACAACGGGTGACAACCTTCAAAAAAGCCCGTTTACCCCCCAGGGCTACCCTGGAGCATATCAGCTCCCCGCAGTCCCATTTTCACCAGGAGACCATCTCCTCGAACCCTCCATGGAGTGGGACCTGTGGGTCAGACCGTGCAGGGCAGGACACAAAGCGCTCCCCAGCTGGCATCATCTCTCCCCGTCCTGGGGGAGCTGGAATGGCTTCAACAGGAGGGAGGAAGAGAGACAGCCGAGCCCAAAAAACTTACAGCCCCAGGAGGTTTCTGTTAGCAGATCCAAATCCCCTGCAGCCGGGATGGTAACTGCAGCTTCACGTCCTCCTTCAAAGGCAAGTACTTTACCCACAGACCTACCGTCTGGGTGGGACCGGCCAGGTCTGAATGAAATGCACCGCAGACACGGTCCCACCACCTCGCCTGAAGGGGTTGCCACTTGCCTTTGCTGGATGCAAATCCCTTCATAGGCACCTAACTCTGCCTGCAGCCAACGTGCCCACGCCATGGCTGGGGACTCGGGAGGCTCCTGCATGTCTAAATCTGCCCCTGCATCAGCCCGCTCTGGCGTCCTTTAGTGGTTTCAGCGATAAGCGCCTTCCAGCGCTGCACAACTAATGCCTGTCGCTTGGTATTCGTTTCTTCTCTCAGCTAGCTGAGGCAGAAAATAGGGTGATGGGAGAAGACAGCTGGATCTCAAAGGACACGCTGGGCTCTGCTCACCATGGAATGGGGAAATGCTCTGTGCAGCATGAGCCCGGGCAGCCCCCGGCCCCAGCAGCCGCGGGCGTGCGTCCTGCTGCCGACAGCTTGCAAGTGAAAGACAGAATAAGCGCAGCAGCCCCTTTGATCTTCCGCTCCTCCTCTCCTCGCACAATGCCCCTACCTCCAGCCTCCTTCTGCTGGGGGAATTCTTGCCCAGTGAGTTCACTGAAGTGACATCATGAATGCCCACCAATCGAGCTGATGCGTTATCTCATCGTGACGTCACTGAGTGGATCCCACAAAAAGGAGCATGATTATACAGAAGAAAGCTTGTTTACAGGTAGTTGGCTTTTTCACCAAGACTGATGGAAAAGTAATGTACAAATTGCCTGTGTATTTATACAATTGTACTGGGATGGGACTTTTTCAATATTTTCAGTAAGATAAGAACAACAGATCTGCTAATTAGTACACAGTGCTGTAACAAACACCAAGATGTAATTTTGTATCTTAAGAAAACTCAAAGCATCACGCTCGCGAGAAAAATAAAGCATGCACTGTCACTTATTAAACTTTCAGAGCCCTGTAAAATTCTCAATTCACTTGGCATTGGAAAATTGCCCATTTTGCAGTACAGGTAATGTACATCTTTTGATGTTGAAGGTCACATTAAGTCACCCAAACTGGTGGCTTTGAGTGTTGAGTGGGGATTTCTCCCCACTTCCCACAGCTGTTACACCTTCTTGGCACACCTGGCCAACTCGAGCAGTTCCTGTACAGAGAGAGGGGCCAAAGCCCCTTGCCCGGCCACTCCTGTCCTTCCAATGCACATGTCACACAACTGCACGGACGCTTTCCATGCTAATGGAGAGTGAGATCTGCAGATAAACCCTAAGACATAAAACCAGGCTCATTCCTGTGGCCCTGCTGGAAAAGTTTGGCTCTTTTGTCACAACAGTTAAAATCACTCCACCTTTTTGTGAACTGGAATATTTTCGAGTATTGCCACGTACCCATGAATCCAACTTACCTGTGCTTAACAGCAGCAAAACTTTCATTATAGTGTACTCCTCAAAGCTAAGCTGCAAGCGAACAAACTGCAGACTGATCTGGTGCATCCCTTGGCACAGTTCGAACATAGCAGACTGGCGCATCCGTTCCCTGCGAAGAGAAAGAAACAAAATCCAGAGGATAAATATCGGCGAGTGCAACATGCACGGGGCAACCCACGCATGAAGAAAGCGAGGTGCGACCTGGAGACCAAGCGCTGATGGTGCAAAGGTCAGTAAGACATGCCACAGCCGCCAAGTTCAGGTTAGGTGAGGGAGCTGGGGACTACAGAGACGAAGCTGGAGCCCTGCCAGCCCCCCGAGGGCTGCCTGGTCCCCGTGCTCCCAGGCTGGCAGAAGAACCCCACTGCCCGGGAGCTTTGGGGGACACGGGTATCACCTTGCTCAACTCTTATGCCATCTGGAATGGATGGCTGAGTTCACTTCGCTACCCAGCAGACTACAGACAGCATTAAACATCCACCCCCCTAAAAAGAATGTGTTTGAATTGTCAGCGTTTGTTCAGCTATGCCCTGGCTGACGGAAAGGAGCCTGCTGAAGGGGTCAGAACTGGTGCAATAGGGGAACCTACACCCATTGCACTCATGTTTTAAATGATACATCACCCATCAGTTGACCTACAGGTGGAAAAGGGTTTCAGGAGTGTCTGTTGCAGAAATGAGGTGGGGGAAAGGATGGCCAAGGAGGACTGAGAGCCTCCCACCTGCAGCCTGCACCACTCAGGGCGGTCAGCCCTGGCCCCAGCCCAGTAGCCTCCAAGGCTGCCTGCAGCTACAGACAACAGGAAAACCCATGGCAAAGAGCTCTGCTGCCCACCGCCCATGGTCAGGTCCACAAGCCAGCAGAGCCCTGCAATCAGGGGTTTCCACCATGCCAGCAGACATCTTGACTCCCTCATCCTGAATAACACAGTCCCATAAAAATGTGGTTGGCAGGGCTGGAAAATGGGAAAGTGGTTTAACAAAAATAAATTAAAATGTATGACTTCGTGTTACTGCCTTTACTGAGGAGCCTCAAGTTAAGAAATGATTGGGATGACCACTGCCTCAGCCAGCAGCACTTATGCATCCTTCCCAAGTAACCTCCGTTCCAAAATCTCTGATTACTGCTTTTCCTGAAAATGCAACAGGTCCAGCTGCGAGGATGAAAGTGTAGAAACAACAAGGAGAAATGATTTCCCAGTCACTGAAGTTTTTGTTAATATACTACACCAGACCTTCTACAAGGAATTCTTAGTCAGATTGTTGCAATGGTCTCTTATTCAAACACTGAAATAGTCAAAAACTCTGCATGTTTTTTTTCCCCAAATGATAATCTAAGATACTCTGGAATAAAGGAGTATATAGAAAGACGATCTCATTCATTAATACAGATTTTTGCCTGTTAAATCATAAAATAATAAGGACACATGACTTGGATCCAGTTTACTCTTTTTTTTTTCCTTTAAATGTACTTTGGTACATTTAGCTTCAGACCCTATCTGTCTTCTCTAAGGCAACCCCAGGCTAACCTATCCTGCACCAGTTTCAGGCAGAATGTTAGGATTTTGCTATACTTCTAAAGCCACTATACCAAACCACAACAGCTACAGCAAAGAGTCACTGAGAATTGCCTGTCTCATTTTGAAACTATGATATATAGGCAGGTATTTAGACAAGGTGCTATAATTGTTCAGTGACCACTACTTTTTTTTTTTAAGTGCTCGACAATAATTGTCTATATTTCTTCAAACATTTTTTCACATAATTGGGGAATTGGATGAAGTACAGCTAATTATTTTAACCAGGCAGCCGCCTTTTCAAATATACAAATTGGCTGGTGAAAGAGAAGAATCATACTGTGTGCAAACAAAGACTGATGTAATCTTCCTGGTGTTTTATTTCACTACTGCCAGAGCAGATTTTATTTTCCTCCTTAGTACTAATAAAGCAGACTCCCCATTGTTATATGGGCTCTGCACTTTTCCCCTGCTCCACCCTCTTCTTGAGACTAAGAACTTCCAGCTTTTTTTTTTTAATTTAATAGTAGTAGTAATACCATGTTTATTTATTTTTATTATGCATCATGGACTGCAGGGAAGAAAACAAATAGAAAAAAGTAAGTCGTTGAACGCTTTGGACAGTGACTGAAATACCAGTTGGCCCTCTGTTTGAGAAGAGCAGCCTCCACTGTTGGATGCATACAGGCACGAGCAGACAAGCCTGGTCAGGAGCTGCAGAGGAGATACAGATGCCACTTGCACACTCAACGCCGGTCGTGTGCTACAAACGCACACAGAGTGACCATGAGTAACTGGGATCGGGTGAAACAGAAAAGGATTTGCAGAGTTAAAAGATGTCAGATGCACACAAATGGGCATTTCTGAAGCTTCTGTGCCTGGGGTCCCACTCCATCCCCGAGCCTGGCCAAGGCTGCGGCCAACCCAGCACAGCAGCACCTGGATCTCTCCTGGTGTCTGGACGTGCCCTTAGCACAGACAGCCGAGTATGCCAGGGATGGGTGCTCCTTCACATTTGGCCACTGCATGACTCAGCCACCCTTTGGGGACATCACCCTCAACTAGCCCGAGGTCCTCCTGCCTGATGGGTTGTTATTGCCCAGAGACCAAATGGCTGCAGGCACCTCTGAGCTGACCCAGAGACAGCTGGGGAAAAATACCCCAAAGAACCCCGGAGAGTGATCTCCCTCCTGCTGTTCCTGCTCCCCTCCCTCTTCCCAAAATTACCAAATCCAGGTCCAGGACACAGAGGAAGGTGGCTCCTAATTGACTTTTCCCAGGAGGCTCAGAGGGATACATACTGAAGTTGAAAGGCAAATGATTAATAAGGAACATTTGTATTTAAAAAAAAAACATTTTAAGGTACATCTCAGACTGCTAAAGGCTAGCAGGATTCAAAAAGAACAGTCTATTATATCCATTGTAAGGACATTCCAGGACACCAAAGTTAGTTTCTCCAGCCTGAAGACATAAAGCAGCTGCCACCATCCCTGCCTGCATTTGACCTCCAAAGACACAAGAAGCGCCAGAGCTTTCATCCGACACCACAAGCCACACAGCAAATAAAACGAAACATTTTGAGGTTTTGTCTCAGGTTTCTTATGCTTTCACTAAACAGTGTGGCAAAACACTGTCTGTGACAGCTAACCTAAAAGTATCCTGACTCAAAACCTTTCTTTTCTTACATTGCATTGCACTTTTCTCAACATTTTACTTTTTTTCTCATATGTTTTTCTTTGTATTTTTTTTTTGCTCTTATATGATTGCCTACATAGAAGAATTTTAGTAGAAGTCTGGGGTTTTTTGATTGGTGGTTTTGGGGTTTTTTTTTGTGTCTGCCTTTTAAATATTTAGTCTTTTATCCACTTACAAATATTGTTCTCTAGTTTACCCTCAAGGAAAACTTCATGGCATTGTTTGTAGTGAGATAAAATTATATACAGAACTAGTTATTAAATAGTTTACTTAACATATAGCAAACCTATAATTTTAAATCAGTTTCTCTCCTGAAAAATCAGTTCAGCTGATTTATTACTTATTTACAAATTATTACTAACTACAGATTATGTTAGTTAATTCACTACTCTGTTTAATGTAAGATAAGCATTTTGTGGGGAGTTTACAGTATTCAAATTTGCATTTGATTTTTAACCCACACAGCATAAAATAACAGAGTACAGAGTGTTTGGAAAATTCAGATGCTGACGTTGCAGATATGCCAATAACATGAAAGTAACAACAAAATAAAGCAATAGAAATGGCTCATATATTAGAAGAGATGGGGCACATAGAAATTAGGGCATGTCAACATAACACAAAGTTATTTCTTCTTTAACAAATGCCTCATCTAAGAATAAATACTATCAAGTCATCACAAATACCATTACTTCTATGTTGCCTTGCCCCCCGTCTTTTTTTTTTTTTTCATTAAGAAAAAAAAAAAAAGGCAAAAGCCAGCCAACCAAAACCACTTCTACCTCTGACACAGCATATAAACTTCTCAACACAGAAAATGGAGAATGTGAAGATCTGGAATATAAGGGGATGTATCTTTATGGGGACATTTAAGAAGGTAAGTACATTTAAGTAACAAAAGGCGTGGAGCCAAAGCTCTGAATCCGCTGTGTGGATACGCATTCAAAAGTGGTGTCATTAGCTCAGTTTAGCTTAATCCTCCTTCATAATAATATGCTTTAAACTTTACACCTTAAGTTAATCCATCTTAAGTTCCCCGAGTGTCTCCTTACAGGTTTAATTTAATGCCCGGCTCACATTCTGCCTGACCTTTCCCGCAGCTGCAGCACTGCAGGCAGGCAGAGGGGCTGCAACCAGCCCACTCCCCCCAGCTACCGCTCTGCCCAATTTCTATCTGCTCCTGCAGAGCCTCGGGTTCCTTGCATTAACTGGTCACCGAGTTACTTACCACATCCCCACTGGAACTGAACTGCCACTGCTTTTCCCTTCCTTCCCCTGCGAGGAAGACGAGGTGGGTACCTCCGCTGGCAAAGCCCTCCAAGGCACGTCAATCGCCTTGGTGGGAAGAGGGGTTTTGTTCCTTCTGTTGGGTTTCTCCCAATGCACCAGAGCAAACATGTTCCTAGTTGAGAGATTCCCTGGTACTTTCCCTGAGTTCATCTTCACTTTTTCTCCACTTGATCTGGAATCTCCCCCTAACCCCTTGCAATCTCTATGTCCTTGCCTCTCTCATCTCTGCCACCCTTATTCCTAAATTGACTCCAGATCTCTTTATCTTCCTTCCACGGGCAGGCTGCATGGAGACCAGCCCTGCGGTACCAGCCCAACACTTCAGCCTGTTTCATCTTCAACATCTACCCATGGAGAGCCAAAAACTGGATGAGAAAGTGGCAAACCAGCTCAGCTCCCCTTGTTCCCCTGCTCCGTGGAAGTAGCTGTCCGTTCACACAGGGGCAAGTGACGAGGCAAACAGCTTGAGCACCCATCTGAAACCCAAGGGTGTCCCAAATCACCAAGGGATGAGCCACCCAACTACAACAGAGATGTAGGATTTGAGCAGTCACACCAGGGCAGGAGGGATGGTTTAAGGAAACTGTTTAAGACAAGGCATCCGAAATACCAAAATACTCATTAATACCCTTGTGTGACCTCCACAGAAACCAAACAGCCACATCAAAAATTGTGAAACTACAGGCATGCTGCACAGAAACAACTCGTTATGAATAAGTAACTTATAATTTATGAAGTCACCATAAAGCCTAGTATTGTAAATCTCCTTGTTGAGGATGGAAACTGCAACTCAACTGACCGTAACCAAAAAAGAGGAGCCCACGCATCAAGGATTATTCACTTACAGGCGAAACTCAGCCCCAAACCAAACATGATACCATGCTTTATTTACTTTCTCATGGATACTATCCAAAGCTGCAGCACAAGCCATCTTCCTAAATTAGACAGGGAAGCAAAGAAAGGGAAAGCTGTGGTGGGTGTTTTGAATTTTCATCAGCACTCAAGTGGCTTGCTGATAATCCCAAGAAAAACTAGGCAAAGGCATCCCGTTTCACAGCATCTCAGAGGAACAAACGTGCAGCTGAATTAGTCCCTTGGCCTCTGCAGCTCAGAAAGGACTTAGGAAAAGACCAAGCAAAGACTTGTAGCAAAAGTCTGATGTCAGAGATACCCTTTGTGTTTCCTGATTTTACATCTTTTTCCCCCTACAAGGACTGTTTCCAACTTTATAATCACAAACCTTTTGTTTGCTAGACTAAAACCTGTACCCATTTGAAGCCTGTCCATCATTTTAAATGATCTCAGGGAAATTCAGAAAGCACCTTACACTGTAACAAAACCAAAACAAATAAACAAACGGACAAACGCAACCCAACAAGAAAACCTGCCAAAGGCCTGAAGGTCAAAACCAGTTTGGAAACCTCAGAAAGCAAGGTATGCTTTCCACCATGCCAGAAGCGGTCAGTTTGAACTTGGCAGAAAGAGGAGTGAAACATCACCAGACACGTTTAGGGCAAGGCAGGCAAGCTGCGGATAAAGGGGGAAAAAGACCAGGGACATGGGATCACAGAGTCCCTTGTTCAGCTGCTCAAACCATCTAATCAGAAAAGCCCTTGGCCTGAATCATCTTACCTGCCTTACGAGGAGTTTCACTTGTCTGGAAAAAGTTTTGAGGTTCTTGGAGAAAGAAAAAAAATAAACATACTATTGTAACAACAATTTACTCTTTCTTAAGGGAGTATTCTACTTCAACAGCTCCATCGTGAAGAACAGTGGGAACAGAACGACACTTCCTAGCACAAAACTGAACCTATTCTTCCGTGCAAAGGGGCAATCGCTGCACTGCGTTGTGTGCGGCAGCATTGGGAAACACTGCACATCATTCTGCTCAATGGACTGTACCCAGACACCTGTTTCCCATCTTGAAGCCATTATAAACGCAACCAAAGTCAGCAGTACTGGAGAAGCATCGTTAAGTTATTGCACTGATCAAAATCCAAGCCAAAATACATGCAGAATTCAGGCAAAATTCAATTACGACTTTTCATTCAGCACTTGTTTCTTATTCAGCACTTTCTAATCTCTGCTCACTCTGCAAGCCACAGCAGAAAGACACAAAAACATGCTCCCTTCAACACACAGCCTTCAACTCTTAAAGCTTTAGACCCATCTCCTTCCAGCAAGGGAAAAATACCTGTTACCCTTTCATCAACGGCACATGTGGGCACTCAATCCTGTTGAAATTAATGGCAGTTTTGTCATCAGTTTCTACTGGAGAGAAATTTGGGTCATGCCCATTTTTCCTTTAACTTGTCAGTAAGTCAGCAGAAAGAAATACCCCATGTTTAGCATCACCAGCGACCTCCTCCTACTACTGATAAGGCAGCAAATGCTCTCCCTAAGCAGTAAGACATAGAGAATTCAACTATTACCCTGCCGTTGGTTAAACTGCCATGGATGAACACAGGCTGGGAATCAGGTGGTTTATCCAGGAAACTGTTAGGCTACAGGTAGCATAAAGGTGCCACCCTCAGACAACCACCCTGCTGCACCCACAAGCGATGGTGGGTCTCAGCCAGGTTACAACATCACAGCTGCCAGCTCTATCGTGCTGCTGGAAAACACTGTCCTCGTACCAGACCCAGGGAAAGAAATAAACCAAACCAAAACCAAAACCAAAGTGCCATTGCCTCAGCCCCCAGTGACAGCCAGGGCTTTCAGCATAATCCTATGTTCCTAGACCATTTTGGCTGATACCACTCAACTGCCTGATGCAGTGATTGCCCATGTACGTGCTCCTTCATACAGAGGCAGGCAGGTGCTAGCAGTCATGTCTTAAAGCAAAGCTGCAAGACCTCCCACCCAATGTCACCTCAGCATCACCTGCTGCGCCCCCAATCCCTCTGCCCTGTCCTACCTGACTTTAGCCACTACTGACAGTCAGCATTTCTCCTCTCCACCTAAAAGGTAGGGAGGAAAAGACCCTGTACCCTATTAATCCGACACAGCAGCAAGGCCTTAGCACTACTGTGACAACAAGGAGATTTTATGGTGAGATCCTCCTGCAGCAGCAGGGAATTGGGCTCAAGGGTCCTGGAGATGCCTCCTGCTGCTGTGTTCCTGCAGGAATCTGACAGGCAACAGGAGAAAGCTGCTCCCTGCAAGGAAGCACAGTATGCAAAAAAGACAGATTCCCTGCTCTAAAAGTTGCTTTAGTAATGATCTCCCCCCACCAACCCTGTCACAAGAACGTGTAAACCCACCGTTACCAAAGTAAAACATTTAACCCCACAAGCTTCTCTCCAGGTGACTGGGATGCGGTCAACTGAGGGGTGCGTAGCTGGGAGCACTGGCACTATAGCAATGACCTTGGCAGAAGCAGCTGACAAACCCAGGACAAAACAGGGACTAGACTGAGGACCACCAATGCTGGACACTGATAATCAGGCAAGGAAGGTAATTTCACATTAAAACAGACCTACAGACGTAGCTGGTACTTTGCGGGCATTAGCCACTCAGACATACAAACATGGCAATTTTTACACTGAATTTCTAAACATTAGTTTTCTCCCAAGAAAGTCCTCCTGGTGATCCTAGAGAATACAAGCCCAAGTAGCTGATAGTAGGAAATTCAGAGCTGCTTTAAAGTTTCGGCTAAGTGTCCTCCTGTTGTATGCCTATCAGCAATGGAACTGGCAACAGCTCACGGATAACGATTGCCAAAGGAGAGTTTCGGCTCCCAATCAGTAACAGAGAACTTGTGCTAAAATCCAACTTAATAATCACCCAGTTATGTAACCCTAAAATCCCAAGCACATCAATAGCAAAAAAACCCTAAGTATCTTCTGGAATTAACAGTTAATTATGCAGTTAGCAGAATGCTGATACCAAATACTCTCTTTTGGTTTGCATTTGCATTCCAAGAGACAAATCACAGTTTAAATGAGAAAATACATAATTATACCTTTACCAAAATGCTTTTTCAATAGCACATTCAATAATAAGTGATGATAATGTACACATGACAATAAACACCCTTTTAAACTTCATCAGAGAAAGGTATCACCAGCCAGAAAAGGTGCCCATTAGGTGTCCTTTCATACATCCGTTACGCCAGGGCTCATTGTCACTTGCAGTGGTTCATCAGCAAAATTACTGCTATATTCCACATGCAGTGGCAATTCTCCTCTCGTGCCAACAATGCCTCAGAAATCAAGACACTGCTCGTGCTGTCATGCAAAGCCTGGCATTTTCTGGAAGTCAACCGAGGCACGCCTTCCTCTCATACTAGTTTAGAGAAACTACTGCCTAATTTTTCTTTTAATCTGGAAGATTGATATTTAACTCTATAGGGGAAGTAGCAAAAGGAAGCACTATGCATGTGAAAGGCATTTGGAGATGCCACCAAACAGCTCATTGATGTGCAGAAAGATCAAAGCAGCACCACGTTCAGACAGACACTTGAAAGGAACAAACCTCTTCTCTATCGTAGCCCTTCCTGCCAAGGTCCTCGAGAGAAGTGAAAAGACACCCTCTCCCAAAAGGCTTGTGGACATCCCAAAGTCATGCTGAGACAATACTAAGAAAGCATAATTATGGCAAGTTAAATGTAAAATCATTGGGCAAGTCTTCATGCTAAAGTCATAAAAACTAACAGTCAAACCCTTTCAAACATATCACAAGCTGGAAACCTGCCAGAACATCCACTGGGCCAACAGATGATCAAGATGAAAAAGTGTTTCAGAAAAATCGGGCCATAGCAGAAACGTTAAATAAAATCTTTGCATCAGTGCTCTCTGTAAAGGAGTCCAGGAAGGCTCTGCACCAGAATCTCCCTTTTCAGCAAGTGAGCGTGAGAACTGTTTTCAGATTAAAATGTGAGTAGAAGAGGGTTTAGAAAGAAAAGAAGGAAAAAAAAGTAAAATGAATAGTAATAAATCACCAAGACCAGATGGCATCCATCCATGAGCTGTAAAGTAACTTAAATACGGAATTGCTGAATTACTAACTTTGCTGTGCAGCTTATTGCTTAAATTGCCCTTATAAAAGGCGCAGAAGGTGACAAACGTGACTGATTTCTTAAAATGGGTCTGGGAGTGGGGAGGGAACACTCAAGAGACCAGAGGCTAGTAAGTCTCATTTCTATATCTAGCAAAACGACTGAAAGAGAAGCATTAATAGATAAATAAATATGCTAGAAGAGAAGAAAGTCAGAGCAGCTTTGGTAAAGAGAGGTCATGTCTCACGAATCTGCAAGAGCGCTCTGATGATAGCACAAGGATGTTCTGGTTGATACAGGCAACGTCTGTATGACTGAAATGCTTTGCACATGCCAGGTCTAGCTGCATCCCACGGCCATATGGGGTGAGACCTAAGCAAACACCAACCCTCTCCTCCTCCTCTCCTCTGCCCTGGTTTCCACACAAAGGAAACTGGGGCATGCAGCTTGGGTACGGGCTGCAATACCGTCTGTCGGCGTGCCAGCACGGGTAATTGCTGGTCTAGGACCTCCTGCACACTGCGCTTTGCATCAGGAGGTATGCAGGGATGCAATCACGGCAAAGTTGGATTTTAAAGCTATTAAAAAGATCTTCTGAAAGCTCTTAAAGAGAG
The DNA here is from genome assembly GCA_003993805.1 of Himantopus leucocephalus. NCBI lineage: Eukaryota > Metazoa > Chordata > Aves > Charadriiformes > Recurvirostridae > Himantopus > Himantopus leucocephalus. The sequence continues at coordinate 33,573,747 of RSEF01000004.1, read as the reverse complement.
CTTAGGGATAAGGAGGAGGGCTCTTCATGGGTTATTAGCAGCTTAAAAATAGGAGACCAAGGGTAATAATAAATGGACACCTCTCACAAGTAATGGAGGTTACCAGGGAGTTCTCATAGAGCTTTGCACTGGGGCCTGGGCTGAAAACTGTACTCATACATCATCTGAAAAAAAATCAGACCTATGGAAGTGACAAAGCTTGCTGATGACTCCAGACAATGAAATCAAGAGCTGCCTGTGAAAAACTGCTGGAAAATCTTGCAAAACTGTGTGACAAAATGGAAGGTGAAAATCACTAATTGCAAGACAATGCAGACAGTATAATCATCTTCCACCATACATACACAATAACTGGCTCCAAATTAACAAACATCACACAATAAAGAGACCTAAGTGTAATTTAGAACAGGTTTTGGGGGCTTCTGTCTTTTGAAAATGCTTGCTCAGTGTTTACTAATGGTCGAAAAAAGCAAAGCGTGAGAGAAGACAGAAATCGTAATTTTGCTGCTGCATAAATCCACTGTGCTCTGAACACAGCGTGTCAGTCTAGCCTCCTCCCAAAATTAATACAATGGGCTAGCAAAAGCACTGAAGGAGGAGATGAGGATGGCCAGGGGTAGAAAACAACTGATATACAAGGGGAGATTAAATTGACTAGCTGATTCTTCAGCTCACAGAAGAAACGATGGGACTTGACAGAGATCTATAAGTGATAAATGGCATACGCAGGATGAAAAGGAATATATACACTATTACTACAAACACAAGAATGAAGTGGCACTCCATTAAATTATCAGCTACCTGCTTTAGAAACAAATATGCATAATTAAATTGCAGAAGCGACTGCCACAGAACATTTTAGATGTCAAGATTATAAATGTATTCAAAAAGGTATTAGGCAAATTTACAGAAGAAAGATACAGAAGGGTTATTACGCACAATTGTCCGAATGCAATCTCCCGTTTAGAAAGTATCTAAATCACTGACTGCTGGAATGGACAAATGAAGAAGTATCATTTTACGCTTGTCCTGATCTTATGCTTTCTTTGCAACTGGCCAGTTTAAAGGATGAGAAACTTTCTTCTGTCAGTTTTCACATTCTTACGGATCTCCTTAAAACTATTTTATCTCCCGTTTTCTTTTGCAGTTTTGCAGTTTCACCTAAAACACCCTAGATATTTAAGAAGTATTTAGAGATAAAGCCATTAAAAGGCAGAGCCTTTAGAAATTCATGCAAAGAAGTTGAATCTATTGCTTTGCCCAACCATTGACCTGTTTACAAAGAAAAAGCAAAGTAAGACTTGGAAAATCTAGCTGAAGCGTATTACATCTCTTATCTACAGGTATGACAGTAGTTCTTCAAAATTTGCTCCTGTCTCTGCACTGTTTTGGGGTGGGTATGTAACAAAATCCTTTCATATACTTCTCTGGATGGAAACGGAGCTGCACTTCATGAAAAAGTAAATAATAGTACCAACGTATATAAAAAATTTACTGATAAAGACATCCACTTCTGACTGCACTGACAGTTTAGATTGTATGAATGCAGTACTCCTCTTCAAAATAATATATGCAAGCGAAAATCATGCAGGGAGGAATATCAAGGAGTGCTTGCTGACCTTTTAACAAGATCAGCAATCACACACAAAATTTATTAGAAAAGAATGAACATTGACAACTCTTATCAACAACCATTGCGGCAATACTAATTAAAAATGAGGGATTTGAAGACTGCCAGATGAAAGAGATTACAAAAATGTACCTAAATTTAGACACTACAGGATTAACAGATTGTAAAAGAAACCAAAAGGGTTAACACCCATCATCCTGCAAAATGTAAACAGGGAAAAAAGTAATCTTTCAAATAATAAAAGAAGTCACTTATTGGCTTTATAACCACTCACAGATGATCTAAGTAACCATTCGCCCCCTGCCCCAGGGTATATAAGGTTAAAAAAAAACAAACCCTGCTGTTCTTAAATATTCAGCTTATTTTATTACATTTATCTTTCTGCTGTTACTATAGAAATCAGAATACCAGAAAGACTTACAGGCTTCAGCACCGAAAGGGCATAGAGAGGCAGCTGCATCCTTCCACTGCCTTACACAACACCAAATCCTAATGGTCCCAGCTTCCACAAGTATATTATGAGAGGGTATTAGGAACATAATGAAAAGACAATGAACATGCTATTTACTAATAAAATACACATAATTAATAAATGCAGATTTTAAATAAAATCTCATCTATTCAGCCGAGCTACATCTTAATTCTTAATTTAATTTCATGCTTTTCTTCAGTGTTACAAAATCCTCTGCCCATTCACATCCCATGACAACATTAGCAGAGAAAATTCACATAAATCCCCATGTACTGAAGCTGGTTTTCCAGCTTTCTCTACCTCATTTGCCCTACATCAGCTTTCTCATTTGAAAAATTTATTCTCTGTTTTTCCTCTATTGCTAATATCAACCTCTGTCTGATTTTAAATTTTAAAACTTCACACTTGGGGCAATTACCAAAGGCATAGTATGAAAGATCCTTGTAATACTACATTTTTATTTTACTGAAAGTTAAATCTTGCACTGTAAAGGAAAGATTTATATTAATTTGTAGTAACCTTCGTTAGTTTATTAAATTACATTACACACATAGTATTATTGGGTTATTTAAAAATATCTGGAGCAGATGATTGAATTTTATAATGAAAAAGCCATCCATATTGCACTACAAACTAGAAAAGTGGCCAGTAGTGTCACAATTGCCCAAATGGCAATAATGAAAGGACAGCCACTTCTTAGTTCAAAATCCATAGCCTGAAATTTCACCTTATCAGTCAAAAGCACCAACCAATACGTCAAACGGTATATTCTGCTCTTTATGTTTTGCACATAATATTCAATAAACTGCAGCCTCTACTGAAACCTTTTTACTGTAAGGATTGAGCTGCATATGATGTAATACAATAATTTCAGAGATGGAAAAGACATCGCTGATCCAAACGCTTGTGAAAACTGGCCGCAGTTTTTAGACTCAGTCTTTCAAAGTTCACTTTAATAATTTTGGGTACCTCATGCAATGCCTAGTGCTGTTTTTATCACACAAACCCTCAAGTCCTTGACTAGGGTAAAAATCTCTGTAAAAATCCGATGACAGACAGAACAAAGTACAACGGCCATGAAATTCTAAACCTGCACACTTCTGCACCTATGATTTATTCTTTATGCTGCAGATGACAAACCAAGAAAAATCAAAGGAGCAAGAAAACACACAGCGCATTAGTCATTCGGCGCATTTGCAAAATACTGTTGAAATATTGATGCTGTAACTTTAATGTACCAAAGTGGTCTCAACACGGTGTCTCAGCATTACTGAACTCTTTCAGTATCCCACATCATTGCTATTTTACAGCTAGATAAGGCTGGAATGGTAAATAAGGGAATTTGGGTAAATTTCCTAAAAATAGTAAATAATTTTGGAATTTGAGTCTCTTCTTCAAAAGTCCCCAAAGATTTAGAAGTCTACAGAGAGACCATGTAAAACTTAAAATCAAAAGAAAAATCAAGACCTGTGGGGGAACTCTGGCACTGGGCTGGCCCTCTGGTTTCTTCACGCTAGCAGAAAACAACGCGTGCCAAAGAGGACGCATATCTTGATTTTTAATATTCATCAGCAGTGTCTTCACAGCTGGGTTTTTGCCCTGTGGAGAGGAGAAAAGCCACCATCCCCCTTCTTTAGGGGAAGGGGTGGGTAAGCAGGGCAGCTTGCCATAAGGGACGCAGTTTCTGGCCTCTAGCTGGGAGGGGGATAAGTGCTGGGAGCACAAGCTGAAGGCAGCCCACATCCCACTGCTCCTGCTGGTTTCCCGCATTGGGGGAGCGAGGATCCCCACTGTGCCGTGTCTTGGCTTCTGCTGGGTTTCTGTTGGCAGCACTGCACTTGTAAATGCTTTTTATCCCTTCCCGAGCCTCTGAAAGGTTGCCAAACGATGCCCTGACTTAATGTATGGGTGGAAGCAGATACCTGGGAAGTTGCCACCACCAGTGGGACAGCAACTACTTTGAGCCCGTGACAGAAACGTGGGCAAGAAGGAACATCCCTTGCCTTCCTCTGGGATTTAGGCATCTGACCTCAGCACTGCAATCACATAAACTCCTACTATCGAAAGATTCAGATCATCAGACTTCTTCTAGGACCTAAACTGTCACGCTGCCTCTTTTCAAAAATGTTGGGGACTTTTCCTTCAAAAGAACGTAGCCAGAGAAAGAATAGTTTTAGCCATTAGTTAAATGATTAATTCATCCAGTAAAGAAGAAACTAACGGAATTTGAAACTAACTTCCCTGTCTTCCAGGACCACATCTTAAAAATTGTATTTTAGGCTGTTCCCTGTAGCAAACATTTCATTTTACACAGCTTTGAACAGAATCCCTGAAAATAAGCTAGCATTAAAAACATTGTATTTTGCTACACCCTTTGCTTTGTTCTTGCACCCATTCCAAGCAGTACCACTCAGTTTTCTGCTTTCAATTGTGTATAATTTTACCAATTTAATGCTCTGGACTTGAATTGTCCATGCCTATGCCTGCCTCAGGTTTAATTAGATTAGAAAATTTCAGCTAAAGTCTTTGGCTAAGCCTTAACAGAAATTTTCTCCCTCCCTCGAGTTAAATAAACAACAGCCATTTTTTTCTGTGGTATTTCTCTTACTTTGTAGTAGGAAACTGAAACGTCTCCGAGCTTAGGTCTTGAATCAGGGATAGACTTTTGCCATGTCTTAAGAAAATCTTCCCCATTACTATCTCTGTGTTCTCCCAAATCCCTAGATTCGTTCAAGGTAAGGCTTCCTCGCCAGCAACAAATGAAGCAAAAATCCAACTATCTCTCACTACATGATCCTCTATCATCCCTACAACTCACCCAACCTGATCAATACAAAAAGGAAGGAGTCACACAGGAAAAACGTTATGGGATAATATAAATTAAAGGTTTGGTTATTGATACAGTCTTCAAAGCACATACCCAAAGGGCTCAAACTACGATTTCACAGACCACCTTAATTTTGGAATTTTGCAGCTTCTCAAATTTGAGCTTGCAGCCTTAAGAACATTATTGCAACATTTTTTTGAGTGTTATTACATATGCAACAGTCTTCCTTTAACAGTGTTTACCTGCAACAGGAATTATGTGGTGCCACACACATGATGGTGTTTTAAAGATTTACTGTGGATTAAAACTAAAACTATATATATATATAATATTAGCTTTGATTACAACTACTATGCTACAAAAGAAATGGATTAAACACCCTCACATATTGTAACTTGCACACACACCCCCCGTAAAAGACAGTGGTCTATTTTATGCTCCTTTTCAGGCTGTTTTTAGGCATTTCTGTAACAAGCTGAGCAGCCATTTTCTTATCCCTCAGTTCACATCCTCACATTTACTTAAGCCCAATTAAAGCAATGGAATATAGGCATGATGCATAAAGACAAACAGTACACTTAATTAGATATGTAACATGACTAAATGAAGGTGGACAAGTATTTCCAGCCTTCCATATGTCTAACAGGACATAAACCATGTATTAGTAGGGAGGCATTTTGCACTGTATTTATACAATCAAAGGTACATTTAACAGCTATTAACAACAGAGATCCTCATTTGTTATTCGCCTTGTTTACAGGCCTTCAGAATAAGAAAGAAAACAAGATCATATATCATGGCCTTCCAGAAACATTACGACTTCCTTTTATTCACAGTAGTTAAGAGTAAACGGAAAATTCATTCAACGTAAAACAAAGCAACATAATTCTGCTAATGCCAACCTCTACTTTCACTCTTTTTTAACTGTTCATTGAAGAAAACGCTGAGCCCTCGAGGGCACCAAGTTTATGCTACTGGCCAAGGACATTCCTAATTGCTTCTTGTGTAGTGACGGGAAATGACCTCTCCAGACACAATATGAAGAAATACCAAGAAAACCTTGCCCAGGTGATAATAGGAACATAATTCTCTCAAGCCAGCAGAAGGAAAAGTCATTTTAAAGCATCTCCCTTTCATTCTGCACCTCTTTCATTCTGTACCAACATGTCCTAAAATGCCAAGGGCAGTAAAGCACTCAGAGTTGTAGCAACTGAACCTCAGGGAGGTCTGATAAACCTCGTGGCACAGAAATGAGGGCCTGTGTTTATAACTACACACCCCATTTCCAAGTTCATGGTACTCAAAAAGTAAAAGTAAGACCAACCTTCAGCAATTCCAGAGCAAAGCTTCAAAGCAGTGTATTTTCACAGACAGGAATACACATTATGTTTTGTCCTTATCTGAATGGTTTCTACACTGAACTGTACTGGCTGACTTGGGAAAAGCACTCTCTTGCACTTGGAATCACAAAATAATTTAGCTTGGGAGGGACCTCTGAAGGTCTCAAGTCCAACCCCCCCTGCTCGCAGCAGGGCTAACGTCGAAGTTGGAGCAGGCTGCTCAGGGCTTTGCCCAGTCAAGGCTTGGGCATCTTCAAAGACAGAGACTCCAGTGTCTCTCTGGGCACCTGCCTATTTCACCGTCTCATTATGAAATTTCTTCTCCTACTGCCCAGGAGGCAGTTTGTCGTCCTAGACTTCCTATCGCAGCCTCTCATCCTTCCGCTGTGGGTACCTCCACAAGGAGTCTGACTCCATCTTTTCTATAACAACTCCTCAGGAAGCTGAAGGCTGCAATTACGTCCCCACTGCACCCAGCACAGTATTCCCCTGGCTGCATGAGCCCAGCTCCCTTGCTGTCCCAGCCAGCCCCCAACCACCTTGGCCAACCTCCATGCAGCGCTCTGCAGTTTCTCAACAACTTTCCTGTTTGAGGGAGCCCAAAACTCAGACTCCAGATGCAGTCTCACAACTACCACCCTGAGCAGCAATGTTTTCCCATCGAGTATGAAACATGAGCGAAGTGAGAAAAACCCTCTCGTTCCATAGATGTGCCCATTACCGTTCTGGAGTAAGCACTGAAGTCCTACCCTTTTACCTCCAAGGAAATTTCTTGTCCTGATTAGCTACTTCAAAAGCCCCTGTCCCACCATCTCACAGCTCAACACAGCTCCCGGTTTATTTTAAGAATAATAATAATAATAATAATAATTTTTATTTATAATTTATCTGTCTTTTGCTACCTTTGGTAGCTCTGTAATGAGAACATTGTTAAATATGCAGAAGACCAGACCACTATCTTACATATGTATCTGGTTTTGGATGGAGGTTTCTATTTTGTACTCCATGACATTGCACTCCTCTTCCTGACTGGATCCCAACCTCAACCTCAGTATAATTCTGCTGGCACCTACCTTCAAGGCTAGCAGCATAAAATTCACAATTGATCTCGACTTCTGGAAGCTGCTTCTAGCTGCAGTATCAAGAATGCTAGCAATGCACATACACTTTTATTTGCAAGTGGGATTGATTTCCCCATCCAATAAATTTTGACCCCCCTGACTGACTTTCTTCAGATGAGGGAAAGCTGCTTCTGTGTTTGAACTTTTAGTCTACGTTTGCCCACGAGAACTAAACTCCTCAAAGTTCCCATTTTCACTTAGCTTTAGCTACAGGTTCTTTTTATGTGATGATTCCCTAATGTCTAAGTCACAGTGGAGGTGCTTTCAACAAGGAAAATGGCTGACGCTACATTTTCAACCACATGCAGTGAATCACCAGTTCCTCCTCTTTCAAAAAAACAACCCAAACCAAACAATTCTTCTTTGATATTGCTCACTACTTTGGGACCAATCTCATACACATTAATTATTTAGGAATTCCTAAATCAAAGAAAGACTATTAAGACGGACAACGACAAAGCATCTTCTCCAAGAAAAACATTTCAGAAATCTTCAGTAGATTGCGCAGTAACGGTAAGTTATTTTTTGTTCATTCTTTTCCTGTTGTTTTTTTTTTTTTTTTTCAAGAGCACCCATATCCTATTGATTATAACTCATTTTTACTGCTAGGAAGAAAAAAAAAAAAGAAAGAACCTTCTGGGATAACAGTATGATGTGACCCCAGTTTGACTGCCCGTGTATTCACTTGAATTTTGACTTTACTGTCTTGGAATAAACACCAGGTGAATGGAACAGAAATTAAATTATACTCATCAAAAGCAAAGCACTAAAACACAAACTTAAAATATGAAGGAACACACATACTCAGAAGGAATGGTTCCTTGGTTGATCCTTCTTTTTGTCTGAATGCATCATAAAAGAAGATATCTTTCATTACTGAAAAAACATTTTGGCTTCTTTCATGGTTGCAAAGAAGGGTAATTAAGACTGTCAAGAAAACACATTGAACAGCTGTATATTGTTAAGAAAAGAACCATTATATGACTGCTCTGAAAGAAACTGGCAATTTAAACATTCACATTTCCTAGAAGTTAGATAATTTTCCAAGCTCCAGTAGATACCAAAAAAAATTTTTTTCTATAAATTTTGGTTGTGTATCAGTCATGTTTCAAACCAGCAGGATGGTCCTAGTTTGAGACCACATACATAAGAAGCAGATGGCAGTATCAGAGAGAAACCCCTGAAAAAAACTCCTTTAAGCTACTTATTAAGCTGGAATTAGTTGAAATTTTCTTAAGACTGCAGGTATGCCTGAAAACCAAATAAAGACAGAGTAATCCTTCCAGTCTGCACTGACAAGGACCATTAAGGAATACTTACTCATCGAAGATCAAGTCCGGAGCGAAATATAGGAACTGGCTGTTCGTATGTTTGTACGATCTCCAACTCAAGGCAAATGATGACAGACACATCCATGAATACTGAATTAAAGTAATTTGGTCCTCAAGAGGCAAGTTTCTAAATCCTAGAGATCAAACCAGAAAACACCCATGAACTACATTGCGCTCTACAATGGTTGGCCAAACCAGCACTGAATACATTGCTCATGATTTTTCTAGTATTAACAAACAAGAGCAACACTCCCACAAAGTACACTTCTGAAAAAACAAAACCGTAATTTTTCATCCCAGTGACAAAACATGTTTTCTTCTTAAGAGGTTATTATTCAAAATGAAAGCTTTTTAAGTATCGATCACAGACATGTGAAACAAACATTACATAAATCAAAAACCACAACAACCTTCTCTCAGATGTTCATCGCACACGCCCCTGTGAGAGTTTTCAACACAGCCCACAGATTAAAGACACAATTTGTCAAGCAAATAGTTCATTAAGCTAAAAGAAACAGTGAAGAGAAATTTCACCAAATGCCTTGTGGTCCTACCTGGAAGTATCTTTGCCCACTTCACCACCTGAATCATCTGCTTGCCGGCCAGGCGGTTTAAGGTGGAAAGCAGGTACTCCGCTGTGTCTGGCTTCGAACTGTCATATCCTGCATACACGATCTCTGGTTCAATGCTTTCAAGGATCTTAACAGGAGAGGGAGTAAGTGCTGGTGAGATAGCAGACATGTGGGGGACAAGTGCTGTGTTTACAGAGGGCTCAGTCACGGGCGCGATATACGTCGTCCCTTCCTCGGGGCTCTGGGGTGGTGGCTGCTGCCGCTGCTGTGGCTGCTCCTCGTGCATCCCTTTCAATTTCCCCAACTTTTTGGACTTCCGGGCTGTGAATATGAGCAGCACAAGAACCAAGTCAGTACAGAAAGCCGGCGTAACCCTGGCTTTACAGAAAATGGAAGCAGAAGTATCATCTCAAAGTTCTCAAGTGAAACAGGTGCAGGACCTTAAGAAATACCTCACTGCCTGCAGCATCGTTACACTGGAAAAAGGACCAAAAGACACATATAAGCTCATTTTCATTGCTTTACTGGATGTTTTTATAAGTGACAGAATGTCCAGTGTCTGTCTCCATACAGACAGGCATAAAACATCCTAGTTAGTGTGGCTGGTGCCCATTAAACATTTCAGAAGTTTATTTGTTTTGTAGCTTAAGTGAATCACTTATCACCTACAAGTCTGCAATTTGTGTTCCCCATTGCATTTGGTCATCAAAGCAAATATCCCCTTGCAATGCCTAAAATTAGCAGACGTGGAGCCCTCCTAAGCTTTTGAGTGCTAGTGCCCATCCTGGCTGCGCCTCAACTTGAAATGCAGTCAATCCATTCCGAACACTCTAAGCTAGTCAAATCCCTTTGCTTTTGTTGCTTTGCTGCTTCCGTAAGAGCTTCGTCCCCTTCTCTTGAGTAGTTCTGAAATAACACTAAAAATATTTACCCAGTTAAAGAAAGACACTGAGCCTCATTTAACACCTCTCTCACTACTACCAACATTTCTCTAATGATTTGCCTGCCCCTTTTTTCTTTTTCCCCTTTTCTTTTTTCTTTAATGCTACCCTCCCTACTTTTCTTTACTGAGTATTCTTAGAAGACAGCAATGCTTGTGTGCTTCCCCTCTTTTCAGAGATGCCAGCCATTCCCTGTGGGTTGCCTTCCCAACTTTGCCACGTGAAGCACAGATATATAAGCAGGCAGAAAGCCCCGCTCCCGCCCCAGCAAAACAATCTTGTAGCACAAGGAAAGAATGGGAAATAAAAAACAAGACAATTAAGTTTAAAAAACATGCTCAAAAAGCCAAACCAAAAGCCCATCACCTCCCTTTTCGCAATAGGAAAACGTAACTAAAATAATCACTAAAATCAATAAATAATGAACTAAATTTAAATGTTTGCATCTCTTTCAGAGTAATTTCTTTCAAATACAGTCTTTCTTATCTATCTGTAAACAGCTAAAACCCTTGTCTGGACTTTTATCTGTCTGTCTCTTGATTATTGCAACATCCCTTTTACTGGCATCAGTAAATACAAGTCTATCTCACTCCTACTTGGAATACTACTGCAAACACCATGCTTAGTCCATGCCCCATCCCAAGTCTATCTCCTCAAACTTTTTCCCGTCATCAGTTCCTATCCCTATCTTTCCTTGAATATAGTGCCTTTTCTGCAGTTTCAGGATCCTTTCTGGCCAACCTCCATCTCACCCCTCCTCTCCTCTCCATTATCAAAACGTTCACTTCCACCCCAGCTTAGCATGCCATGCCGCTGCCTCCTGGGAAGTTTTCAAAGCTTGCTCTATGGGCTTCTTCCTACTCCTCTTATTACGGTGCAGAAACCTCCCCACAAACAGCCACAGAACTACATCATCACTCTTCTACAAACTCCTTTAAACCCACGTTTTAATAAACACCTCCTCAGCAGCGGAGCTGCTGTTGCCCTGAGACCACTGCTGGTGACAGCAGCCATTCAGCCATCAGTTTTACTGTTTCCTTGAAACTGGGGCTCTCTGCCCAGAGCCAGCAGCTGCGACTGAGCTCGCAGCGCCTGCAGGGCAGGATACAGACGCCCAGGGTCCAGGACAATGCACACCCAAGTGCAACAATAGCCTGTTGTTTTCAACACTTCCTTGCTGGGACAGTACCTTGAACTCTGAGGAGCTGGCTCATCCCACGATCCAAAAGAAAAGCTTATTTGTTAGGGTAAACATGGGACATTGCTATAGAAAACAGTGACGTTACCACTCATACACAAGATCTTGAAGGTGCCCAGTCTGACAGCTGCTCCTTGACTATCACCTTGAAAACCCAAATACAATTCATTACTACTACACCACATACTGCACCGAGCAGTAAATGCAAAACCTGAACATCAGTTTGGTGTCGTTTCCATCACACGATGAAAGAAGGATCTTCCTGGCTGATTTCAGCATCGATGTTGCTCATGAGGTCTACAGAGAACTTCAGAGAACTTTGTGTAACTTCCATCACTTTTCCTTCAGAGAACTGGACACCATTTCATTAATTCACCTACAGCATGTATGTCTGCTTTCAACAATTTCTTAATTTCTCTATGCCTGCAAGCACCCAGACCAAGAGAGGCAGGCTGAATTTTTTAATAAAAAGATTAGATATGCAAATACAAATGTGACAATCCTAACAAAATTTAGTTTAAAATTCTGGTGCTCAACTATCCACATATACTTAAAAACTTCCTAATTACCTGAAGCACTAGCACAGATTACATAGGGAAACACAGGAATCACTGTCATTTGAGGTTGTAAGGAAGAAGCGAGACAAGTATCTATCAGGAGAAGTTTCACTGCAGCTGGTTCTGTCTCAAGAGGCAGGACATATGAGAAGACCCTTATAAAAGTCCCTTCCAGTCCTATTTCTTACTTATCTGTTACAAAACTCTTGAAAAAGCTCATTCAAGCAATGAAGCACAATTGAAGGATTTTTCATCCTCCAGTGCATCAAGTTACACGGATGCTGACATCCATTCTTCAAGATGTAATTTCCATTCCTAGTACCCAAAAAGCCATTTTACAAAGCAGCAGCTGATCAGACATTTTGTTAAACAAGCTTTTTCCTCACTCTGCAAAATAAAACGGAGGGAGTTACAGGCAAAGCAAACAACTCTGATAAATTTAATTCTGAAAAGTAAGTGAAAATGCTGTTGTTCCCCATTTGGTGCAGTCACACCTACATGACGACGTCCTGGTGAAATCACTGTGAGCATTAAATATAGTTTGGATTTATCTTAGAAAGGCAAAGCTGAACTTACACATTTTTGAACAAAATAAATCCCAAAAGCAAAGCAAGGACGGCCAAGTTCAGCAGACTACCTGATGATGAGTTAACAGAGCTATTGGCCACTGAAAAGAGAGTTTAAAAATAAGCCTGAAGGAGTGGATAGAGATTAGCGTTTGCTGTTATTATTCATTAAGTTTTATCAGGCACTATTTTTTTTTCTGTTATCAAAACAGGACTAAAAATAAAGAACTTTACATATCTTTCATGTTTGCGGAGGCAAAAAAAAAAAAGCATTCTCACCATAACTACACCAGAATAAGAAATGTATTGGTTTACCAACTCCATCAAGTATCTAGCAACACAGATAACTGATCACATATTAAGACATAATTTTGGATGTTCTATTCTCTGAGAGTTTTTCATTAAAAGAAAAAGGAAATAACATTCTTCCATGTATAATACTGGCATAAAAACCTGTTTTAGTTTCATTTTCTTCCATTATAATCCCTTTAAAATGAAGCTGAGAAAAACATTACTGCTTGACAGTCATGTTTACAGTGAAGAAAACTGTATTTTTCATTTGGCTTCATGCCAGCGCTGTAGCTCAACTGGTTTGGTAACTCCCACAGAAACCAACAACTAAAGATTAAATACAAACTCTGAGCAGTACACACTCTGACTCGGTCTTTTGAAGCCGTTTTTCACATTTCCTCTCTAACTGCAATACCAACTATGAGACCGACAAAGCCACCTCTGAATCAGTGGATAAAAGCCATGCTCATCAGGGCTGCCGCGTAGAAAGAAGTTCCAGAAGTCACAGGCTCTCCACGCAGACCAAGGGGATGGGGTACGCATGGGGCATTTCGCGTGGCAAAGCTGAAGTCTGAAGCCTATTTGGGGTTAGGAGAAGACTTTCATCCAAATAGCTGCACAGCCAGTGACTGCATATTACCTCTAACTGCAGGACTTCTTGCGCCTTCTATTCAGTGTTATTGCAGCCAGGATATTGTATTATAATACTTGTATTTTTAAATAATCTGAGATAGAGTAATAGTTGAAGAAAAATAAACAATCATGAAAGACACGCTGCAGATATACCTGAGGTTAACACCTCAAATATCTGTCACGACTTTTGTTGAATAAGTATTTTAGAAGGTCTTGTACGTTGCAATAACAGTAATGAAAAATTAGGTCAAGCATCTGAAAAGTCACATAAAGTTGGACTTTAAAAAGGCACATCCAACAGACCTCCTCTGATGCTCTAACAATAAATTACAGTGTAACAGAGGAAAAAGTAAGCTACAAGTCTGACCACAAACAGCAGTCCCTGTTCCTCTGGAAGCAATAGGCAAAGTCTTCCCTGGATTTAATACGAGCAGGCCTGTGTTCAACACATTCAAAGAAAAGGCTGCAAATTCTGCAAAACCACACATTGTTTCACACGCTTGGAAGACCTCAACAAGAGCAGCCCGCAAACACCAGCTTGCTTGTTTATCGCCAGTCCCACCTGTCTAGAAAGGGCTGACGGTATTGCTGCGGAGGCACTGAGGAAGGCTGAGATGCCATATTAAAACCAGTTTAAGACAGTCTTGAGCACTGTTAAGACTTCAAGGCAAATTAATATCTTTCCCCCCTTACTACAGCCTCAGCCTTATGATCTAGCAAAAAGACGGGACTTAATCATTTGAAAACAGCTATCGGCAGGATACTGGGGTGAATTCAGATTTGGACAACTGGTTCCTTAGTATTGACCCTTCATCTGTAAGACTCCTGTCACAAAGGTGAAACTGGGAGGCCCATGATTTCAGGATTGGGAGTTTTTGTGCCATCTATAAAACACTGAATAGGCTTCTGGTTATCCACAACAGTGAACGCTGCTCTAGGCCAAATAAGAGGACATTAACTGGATGTGATCCTATGGTAAATTGTTTTCTGAATAAAAATTGATGTGAACATCAGCTACAAATCTATGGCATTCCCAATTTTTAAAGGTTAAGTTTGAGGTATTAGGGTAGTTACAAGACAGGTAAGCTGCTGTACACTTTTTTTAAAAATATCACAGTAAACTTACACATGCTACACAAGTTGGGTCCAGAGGGAGCTAATCTATACTCCCTTTGTCCCTGTGGAAAATACAACAAATTAAGTTGTGGACTCCACACAGCCACACATCTGATAACTATTTTTCATAGGCTCAAAATTAATAATTTTCATCAGCATTATTGTTAAAAAAATGAGATCCCAAAATGCCAAAGAACAAAATGCTATCAATAGCAGATAAAAGAACCCATAAATATTATGATTTAACTCAGCAGTTTTATAACAGAGTAATATCTTGTTTGCAGAATTGTATCAGTGTTCAAATTTAGCAAGTGAACAATTTAAAATGCTCTGCAAATTCATGCTGGCATCCAGTGCTCTAAAGCAAAATCTGAAGTTTAGAAAATGATCCATAGTTTTACGTAGAGTGAATTACAAGACTGGCAACGATAATCCCCTGGAATTGGATTTTTTTTTTTAAAAGCTGATATTCAGAGCTTGCCTTGCTGCCTATCAAAAACCAATTATTACTTGCATAGCTAAAGACATGATATAGACTACTAAGAGCTTTATTTATCACATATGTAAAGCTCCACCAGAGCCAGGACAAAACTGATCCCGACTCAACAGATCTTTATTCTATCTATGTTGCAGAACATATTTGAATCAGTAAGTGTTATCAAAAGCACATGATAAGAACATATGCTACTTCTAGAGTAAAGCAGAGAACATCAGTGGAAGGGGAAACCAAAATGGACGCAGCACAGAACACAGCAATGGAGGTTTAAAAGAGAGGTAGAGGAGAAGAGGAGAAAGCGGCAATTTGAGTAAATATATGTAAAAGAAAAAGGGAAAAAAATATCATAGTATGCACTTCAAGCAAGGTATAATTTTGGACTATTTCCAAGTATGTACAATACTACCAGTGATCTAGGCAGTGTAAGGGTAGACAATATGTTGCAAAACACACTCCAACCACTGTTAACCATGCTGGCTCTGTACGCTGTGACAGTGTACACCTGCATTTCAAATACTTGAGTGCCTCCATCCACGTCTCAATCTCACTGCTCAAGCTCTACACCCGAGCTACAACCACCACCTCCTTCTGAACCTCAGCAGCTGCCAGCTTTCTCCCTTCCACCCCACACCAAGCGCTCGAGGGCTTTCCTGCACACCCCTCCACTGCCACCTGCCTTTCCTCTCCAAAAGGCACCTACAGCACCTCGCCGCACCAGAGTCACCAAAGGATCAAGCTGCCAATTCTCCCCTTAAGGCAGCCATAACAGCCTTTGGGTAGACTGTCCTCTGAGCCTTCACCAAGCATACATGCTTTGTCGCTTGCTTCCAACTTTGTACAGATAAATGCTCCATCAAAATGCCACTTTTTCCTCCTCTGAATCTTTTCATCATGTTTGCCTGGTGCCTTTGCCTCACTTACTTCAGTGAGCTGACATCTGTTCTCATTAGATATTTTACTGCTACCACAAATAGTGTTTCCCTTCCCCCAAATCTGTTGTATCTTGACATATATGAAAATTTTGAGCTATCTTGGTACAGACATTTTTTCACTTAAGTGTCTAGCACAATGGGTATGAGATTTTGCTGAGAAATTTCTAGATAATAATACAGACATTTTATATATATACACACACACATATGCACACAAGTGCATGGAATAAAGTGAAAAGCAGTAACGCAAACAAGATCTTACGGCGTCATCCCATTTGCTTTACAAAGTGCATTCAGGCACGCACCCTTTATTCTTCAGGAAACAAAGAAGGGAACAACCAAGACATGGCCCTAAAGCTTCCATAAACCAAGTACCCACTCTGGGAAGCAAAACACTGCTTTTCAAGTAGAACTGCAGTAGATGAAGAACCTCAAAACGTGACGGCAAGTGCTGTCCCATCCATAAGAAGAAGGGCAGGTACAAACCTGGGAGACACATGGACAAGTGGATGAGTCACTGGTTTGACTGGACAGACCAAGGGGAGGAAGCAAATGGAAAGCAACTACTGAAGCAGGGGACAAGTTGTACAGGGACTTAAAAGGAGAGCACAAGATTATCATGTAAGACACACTAGCAAAAGGACTTTGCTCTTGCATAGCAGTGGCCTTTCAAGGGTGATTTCTGCAGAGGCATTTGGGATATGCTGAAGAGACCAAGTAGTTTGTCTAAACATACAAAGAAAGGAAGACTGCAGCTGGTGAGGAAGAAAATAAAGGTCTGGCTTTCACATAGCAAAATAAATTTTAAAATCTGTTTCTGACAGCTGTGACCCAGAGAAGATAGAAAGCGATAGAAAATGATACCACTTGCTGTGAGCTGGAGGAATCAGTAGTTTAATTAACAAAGCAATGAAAATTTCCTAATTTCTTACCCTCCACCAGCAGAAGCAAGCTTTTACTGCAGAATAAGTGCAAAGCCAATGATTCAATTCAGTAGAATGAAATGGTAGGCGTAACTGAAATAATGACATAGTTTGGCATTGCCAACATCATTCACAACTGCTCACTAATTAATAAGTAACACTTTAATCTGACAGGAACGGACATCTTAAAGACAAGGAATAAACGTGCCTGAAGCCCGATCTATGGGTATGTCACATTTTATTTGCCTTCGGTCAGACCCTGCAAAGACCCAGGCACATCCATAAATGTTATTCTTGTTCTCAGTTCCCATTCAGTATACCAAACAGGGAGGTACGGCACAGAAAGAGCTTCTGATGCACATTGTAATCTATATAATTGTACACTATTTTCATTGAGTTCATTTAAACTTCTTTTGGTTCTTTATTCTAGTTGAATTTAAAGTACTAATAAAACTGACTGTAACTAGGTAAATATTTCCTGCTGATTACTTTGCTTACTTACATGCCAATTTCAGAAGTGTCTGCATTTTGTTTTGTTTGGAACAGATTCTAATAAACAATGCAGTGCAATGCTGCTCCAGTACAGCATTGTAAAGCACAGCAACAATATATGTGAAACAGTTTATTCGCTTGCTTTGAGCAGGATCAACTATACTTTGCCCAACCCAGTATGTTATTAATCTCCAATAAAGGGAATTCTGCAATATCCCCCATCTTCCTCCCACATCTAACCACTCAGTTTTCCTCCAACATCTTCTGCATCGCATCATTTTTTCTGCAGCAAAGTTGATTTCTCTTCATCATTCCCCCAGTGGCCATAAAGAACAACTTATCATTCCTGTCCCCTCTTTTACACCACTTTTTGTATTGAAAGACTGGTATCATGGCCTTCTTAATATGTTTCTCTCTTCTACACTAAAATAAATTGTGTTTCTTCAACTCTTCCTTACAGACATGTTTTTTTCTAAGCTTCTTATTATCTTTGTTCTTCCTTGGGCAGTCTCTAGTGTGCATACACCTTTCTTCAGGCACACGATACAAAATTTCAGGAAGGAAGACTCAGTTTAGATGTTAAGGAAACCTTTCTAAATGTAAAGGTCTGAAAAACTGAAATAGGTTATCAAGGGCTACAGCAGAGACTTCCACACTGGACATCTTCAAGAAGAGATGAGAAACGTGTCCATCAGGAAGGACACAGGTACCCCTAAACCCTATCAACCCATACAGGAAGATAGGTGACTATTTCATCAGGTTGCTCCATCCTCACCACCCTGACCAGCAGTGCTGAAAACCAGACACAATCATCAGGCCCACACTTGCCAGCTTTGACAAGAACAGAATAATGCCTTAGTATCAAATGAGACTTGCCTATTTTTGCAACAATTTTACATCACTGACTCTAAATTTAACATACAATCATCATGCAACCGCACTTCTTTCTTCACTGCAGTCTCTAAACAGCTGCTCTCAGGTATTTCATTCTTGCAGACCTCAACTTGCACTTCTCAACATAACCCTCTGCACTTTACTGACAATGCCATTGTATTGGTTTTAGACACTAGAACTGAAGATGCTTTTGAATTTGGATTCTGGCCACAGAGGAGAATTTCCAAATTTGTAGATTTACATATTACTGACCCTCAACAGGACTCTACTTCAGATGCCCTTCCAGTGTGGCAGCAAACCACTCACAGCTACTTTTGGAGAATGCTATTTAAAGTAATTATGCACCCACTTAATGAGAAATCTTATCATATTTTAATAAGAATTCTGCATTTCCTTCTGATTATACTTACGGCTAGAGATATTGAGCGGTGAATTGCAAACACCCAGAGGGAGGTGGCACCTCACAACAGTGCTTGCACACATCTCATGGAACAGACACGGTTCCTCTGCAGTGCACCGGCTTTTGCACGCAGGATTCAGGACTGTAGATCCATAGCCACAGAGATTGGCTCACAGGGATGGTCTTTGTAGCATGGATAGAAGAAGCAGCCTTGCAAAGATGGCACAGAAGCCATCACAGTTGCCTCAGAAAAACTAAGGTGAAAGCCCAAATCAAATATTGCGTATTTTGAAGTCTGACTCAATGATGAAGCTCGGGTTACCTACTTGCCTGATGAGTGGGACAGCAACGTCCTCAGCAATCAAGGAGGGAAGGCACTGGGGAGGGCTTGGGTAAGAGACAGAGGGAATTAATCCCATTTTAAGCTGTGCTGAGCTTTAGGCTATGCATTCATGAAGAGATAGCGGGCAAAAGTGACAAAAGAAAGCTGAGTTCCAAAGTGCATTTTACAGGAATATTTAGGTTGTCAGGGAAAATGTCTAACACATTTGCTTGTTTCTCAGCAATCCTCAAAGTGATAATTAATTGAAAAATAACAGTTTCATAGGGGTACTCCTCCCCGTGTGGGAACAACTTTTACCAAATGCCAATTAGTGGTTTCCTGTTAAAATCAAATCAAGATGTTTTTGATAAAGCTTTTTAATGAGAAATGGCTAAAGTATGAAAATTTCCCCCACATATATTTCACATAAAATCCCAAACTGACATAATACAGTCCCACAGCTAACATTTTTGGTATATAAAACTCCCTCTTGTACTTCTTCATTAATTTCAAAAGAAATGTATTTACTAAATATTTAAATCATCCAATAAACAAAGCCTTAAAAAAGCTTACAAAAGAAAATTATAATGTTGATGAAAGCCAATCTTAATCAGTCCTTTTCAGATGCTCCCAAAACTTGTATTTTACTGATTATTTATTCATTCTTCAAATGTATGGCAAATTCAATGATTTTTGAGCTAAGCTTTGTCTACTAAATGCATCAGTAGTTTTGACTATTTATCAAATAGATCTAAAGACTAGCAGTAAAATACCAACAATGAACGCGAAGACTAGGTCACCTACAATTCCAGTATTTGTCACCCACACCCACACCTGCAGCAATGAAACATCAGCAGCTTGAACTGCTAACACTGGTAGTAATTTGGTTAAAAACAAAAGTTAGTAAAACTTTGAAGAACGGATTTTGAAAACTTCCACTATACCAGACTGAATGCTCTTGGCTATGATTGCTGGTTCCTGCCTTGTGCCAAGTGACAACCTTCCTCCCGAGACACCCATTCCCATCCAACCTTCTGCAGGCGTTGCTCGGCCAAGTCTTCTCTCTTGCTTTTAGTTGGGTTGAAACCCAATGCTAAGTCTGTTCCATGATTTATGCACCCTTTATCCTTATCATAACACTAAGCCATCTCAGTTGCCCCTGAAACAGTCCTGTAGACATTCACTGTGTGTGAAATTTCCTCTTCGTGTTTACATTGGAGACACAGGTACTCAACAAGCTTTTCAGTTTTTCAAAAGTGTTGATAAGCAAACTCTGATGCGGCACCTCTCATCCCGTACGTTGAGTGCTCATGCTTCCACTCTATGCTAAAGCGTGTGCCATGCTTTAAATGCTTCATTTTTGTTCTTGCACTACGATTACTAGAACTCAGATTGGTAAGTGCTGCACTTCCCTCTGCGGTCTTTCTGATTTACGTTGTAACGCACCACATCCCCACTTGTATTTTTCCCAAGGAACAAAAAGTTTGAGATACTTCATCACCTCACCTGTATGACTTCCATATCCCCAGTTTTTATCAACTCAGATTTCTCTCAAATGACCTTATTTCTAATTCAGTGCTACTGGTCTGTCCCTCATCTTCTAGAAATCATTTACCCTGCTTCCCGGAACAGCAATGCTATCTGTGAAATACAAGCTGGCTGTTTATCTTCTGCAGTCGTCTCAGCCATATTTTTCACCATCCAGTTCATGATTAGTCATTAAAACCAAAAAAGAATATAACCATGTTATCTCCTGCTTTAATAAATCACCGTGAACATTAGTGAAAACACCCTGCAAGTGATATTAACCACCTTTCCAGGGAAAACGCAACTCTGCAATATTACCCATACGTATCATCTAAATTATGAAACCGAGTATCTCTTTGCGACTGACAGTGTGGTGCATTTCTAAATTCTCCTGAAGTAGCTGTGTATGAAATGTCAGTAATGACTAAAATTGAGACATGCCTCTCTAAGAGGATGTCTAAATAATATGCCTGAATGTGTTTGGGTCCATGTGCAGACAGACCCAGAAGCCACGTGCAGGTTTCCTCAGGTCTTTCTTTCCAGCATTACAACTGCATGGTTTTGAGGGCAGGAGAGTTGCCCCACATCCATATCTTCTCTACTCCCTACTGACAAAGCCCCTTACTGTCCATTCGGGTCTTTGTGAGCTCAGGTTCTACAGTCCCTTGCACCTTCTGCAGGGATATTATGCAAGGAAGATGATTTCCATTACTAAAATGTTACAGTTGGGGGAAATGGGAAAACTGATGGCAGAGAACCGCAAAAGCACACAAATCACCAGCACCAATATGCAGGAAGATGTGTGTTACTGGGTGGCTTCAACCGGTGCCTTCACCTTGCCTTCCTCTTTGTTAAACACCACCTTCTTGCCTGTTGTGTATTTCTAAGGCTTAAATGTGTTTCCTTCATAACCTGCTGTGGATTGTTCTTTTTACTAACATTGAACTCTGAAGTCTGCTTTTTGAGCCAGGTATCCTTGCCACTTCTCACACTTATTTTAGCAAAACACAGATACTAAAAATAGAAAGGCAGGCATGTGGGAATTGGTGGGGAAAAAAGCAGGAAACAAGATTCAAAACAAAATACAAGTTACTAAGGTAATTCTGAAGCAAAGTACATATGAGAGGACAAGGGGAAAGAACAACAGATTCACGTGCTAAAGCACAACCTGTGATTGAATAAATTTTCCTTGTGACGTTATTGGAGTAAACCACAGCTCTAGAGTCAATTTAAAACCTGTGATGTGCAAAGTAGCAGACAATCACAAAAGCAACACAATGTCAGAAGAAAGAGCACGACTTGCGTAGTCTTAGCATCACTGCTTCTTCAAACCGTACTGTCACACAGAAGACAGAGGTACGGAATAGCTCATTCAATTAAGATCAGTGATGTCAAAATCTAAAAAGTCTTTTTGTACATGGAAATAACATTTTCACATTTTTTTGTTTTGCACACAAATTATCCAGCTTCACTCCACTTACCTGACATTAATCACAGTCTGGAAGAGACCTAGGACAGTCGCACAATCCATCCTCTTGCTCAGACCAGAGCCAACTGTACCCTCATCACTTCTGACAAATGTTTGTGTTATCTGATCTTTAAGATGCCCAATGACAGACACCTTCCTCAGACCATCTATTCAAGTGCTTCCCTGGCCTTACGGTAACAGATACTTTTCTATTTCCTCACTTGCATCCTCCTTGCTGCTCATTACTTCTTGTCCTACTTTTCACAGGCATGGAAAGCAGATCATCTCCTTTTTCTCATTACCAACGTTTGTTGTTAAAGTAACACTTGTTGCCTCTCTCTTCAACTTTTCCTCCAGCCCTTTTTTGGACTAAACAATAGCAAGTAATTCAATCTGTCCCCACCAGCCCAGTTTTAAAGACTGCTGATCACTCTCATTGCTCTATTCCAGGCCCTTCCAAATTGGTCCACAGCACACTTGCAGGCAACTAATGAGGGTTTTAACAAAACCTGCTATTCAGCATAGTGAGCCCACCATACTTTGGCCAAGGTTGTGTCAGGCACAGCAAGTTAAATCTTCATGCCCTCTTACTCAGGTGGAAACTCTGAAACAATGACTTGGCGGAAGCTAAAAGGACAAGTTCCTCCTGCTCCTACAGCTTCTCGCAGTGATGGGGAAGTGAGTAATGGAAATGCACCACCACAGACCACACGGGGAGGTTTCAGAAGGGCTCTGGAGATAACCAGCAGCTCTGGAAAGAGGAACGGGGGACACAGGCATGCTTTCATAGCAGGGACTACACTTTTACTGTGGGGAAGAGTAAAAAGGATATGGACTTAGAGCACTGTGGAAGGAAGCATGGTATTTTGACAACTCAGGAAAAAACAAAACATCACCAAGAGCTGCATGTAACAAATTTCAGAAACGCGGAAGCACACTGGTCTGCTCCAGCACAATGAGACAAAGCAATGAACAGAGGTGTTACAGGCTTGCTTGCTTTTATGCATCGCTATGAGGAACAAAGATATACAGCAATTCATTTCAGGATCCTCAGGAAAATAGGTTGTTAAATTTAAACACCCTACAAGACAAGAGAAATGGTGTACCATGGGGGGGGGTACTGGGTCCTGGGGAGTCAAGAGGCCACAAATGTCATCTACCCTGGGAGCATCCTGGAAATGAAAGCTGGAGCCCTGACAACAGACTGAAAAGCTTAAAAGCTCATAGCACTGCACAGGGGCTCCACACAAGCCAGTGAGCAAATGCCTGGCAGAAGGCATCCAAGCAAGAGCCACTGCTGCGCTTCGGTCGTATCAACAGCACAACAGTGGAAGAGTTTTTTGCACCTCTTCTGGGAGGACCTAAACCTTTCTCTCAGAAAGCTGTGATCGTCCCTCTGTTTTGACCAAAGCAAGACATCACACATAGAATATGAACCATTTAGGAAAGAGCAATCTCTAAGCCTGTATATCGAGTGCTGTATACTGCTGAAATCAGACAAAACCCTACAGAGCCTGCATGCACAGTGCCGCCATGTGACACGAGGCAGGCTGGGACATGTACTCCCAGCAGCAGCCCAGAAAAGTTGCAGCTCCTTTGTGAGGCTGGCAACCAACAGTGTTATGCCATGAATGGTACGATGGAAGGTCCAGCAGATAAAACAGGGAAGTCTGGAGTTCAGCACACCCATGCCAAAAGCCTGAAAGGCTGTTCCTGGAGGAAAGACAAACTTGCGGGCAGCTGGGCTCTCGTCAGAAGGCAGAGCTGAAGCAAAACTTGAAAAAACAAAGGAGGACTGAGAACATGAACCTGATTAGGAGTTTGATCAAGCATTGCTGGATGCGAGCTGTATGCTTTTGGGCTACTGCAGTGTGTCTTCTGCCACCACGTATGAAATAAAATCATCAGCAAAATGCAAAGTAAGGACACGCTTTCAATACCGTTTTTTAATCGATGCCTGAGAGATTACTCTGACATTACCAGCCTTCTTCAAAATTCTGCAGTTTTAGTCATAACTTCCAAATAGTTTAATACTTGTGGCAAGTGATTGTAGTGATAGTTATCTACAATATTCTTGAGGATGGTTCAAGTTGAAAAGTTAGAGGGTCACATCAAGAGCAGGGCAAGAGCAGCATCTTGTAACATGGAGGAAGACAGACACAAAAGTGGGAAAAGTTCATTGCCGAACAAATCAGGAACTGATTTGTTCTTGCCGAACAAGATCTAAAACAGCAGGACTGACTTTGTTTTTTGTTGTTTGGGGTTTTTTTTTTTTTTAAATATATATTCACGAGGTGTGGAGTGGTGCTGCAGCAATAGCAGTGCCTTAAAAACAACTGACCCTTCCTTAGGCAGAAGATGTCCTCTTTTGAAGAGTCACCAACACGGACTCCATGCAGGAACACGAATTTCCCTGCTGATCCCTCATATGACTACACCCACAAGACCATTTGGGAGACCTAACAAAATCACAGCACAAAGTAGCGTGGTTGCAGGCCTTGTCTTAAGGTTACATTACTCACTTGGGCTCAATACAACGTACATGCAAACGAAAGTAGGTAAATCAGTGCTTCACTTCTCTGCTAAGAGAAAGCACAGATTTTAACACAGTCTCATAACATGATCGATTCCTATCTAACACAAATGTTTTCTGAAATTGTCACACCTAGAAAAATACATACATTCTTTGAAAGTATACTGATGATAACCTAGACTTTGGTAGGTACGACAACTAAGCTGTCCAGCTAAAACGCAAGAAAAATTGGCAACCTGAGATTTTGCTTCCAAAACCCACAAATAACTTTAATATACTGCTGTATATTGGTAAAAGTCTCTCGAAAGAACTGACACAAACCCAGCTGAATGTTCAAGTTAAAAAAAAATTGACTAGATTCCCTCAGAAGAAAATGCTACACAGTAAGCGCAAATAAAAATTCAGTTAAAGTTAGTGGGCATTTCAAAATAATTTGCAGTTAAAATTTAAATGAAAAATAAAAGTTAATCATACATATACCCCAAAATGCTTTAGTTTCTTACACATGGGGGTTTTTTCCTTTCAAATTTATGAAACCTTGGTTAGTAGAAAGTTGGTAGAAATTTTTTAAGAAAATCAAGAGGATACATTTTTGCTGTATTTTTTTCTTAGCTTTCAGTTTTCTCATACTCGTCCTTTTTTTCTCCCTATTGCTTTCTTTTTTGAGAAAAGATAGGAGCAATGATAATATAAACCACATAAGCTGCAGTAACTGAAAATAATACCTCAGTTTTAAATCCCTACTAGTATGAGTTATTAAACAGAAAATGGAAAGCTGGGCAGAAAGGTGAAGTACTGTATCTTATTACTGATTCTCTCATTTAATCTATTTTTCAGATTATTGAAATATTTTAATGTATAAAAAATAAGGATATCTGCAAGCAAAGACTACAAATCACACACAGCATCTTGTGCATGAAGTGTCTTACATATGTAAATGTATGCAAACCCAAGACTTAAATTTCACAGGCAGTCTCTGCAGACAGAGCGATGAACTATGTAATTTGCAAGGTGAAATCTATTTTATTTCCCTTCGATATCCAAAGGGTACTTCAACAAGCTGCTTCTCACTGCTGTGGGAGGCCAGTACCAGTAAGTCTCAGCAGCATTTTATATGGGAGCTGAGGCAGGAGAGGATTGCAGTCCTACACGCTACAGACTGCTCAACACTTTTCTGTCTCCTAAGCTTGCATGACACATGACATGGCATAAGAGGGATTTTCTCTCACCACGCAGCAGAAGAGGGAGGGATGCCTGGTCACTAGGTCACATCAGAGGGGCAAGGACTAACCTGCCAACAAAGGGCGGGGTGTGGTGCATAGGCGTCCCCTCAAGTCACACCATATAAAACGTTTCCCTTCTCCAGGCTTCAGCACAGAGTGCAGCACACTGCAGGAGGCAAACCAGGACACTGTGACACCCTGGTTGCAATGCAGCATCCCAGCTGCTGCTGTGAGCCACCAGCTGCCTTGCTGGATGCAGCTGGTGGTGACATAAGAAACCATGCTGAGCACCAGTGTGGGACAGGTGGGTCCCTCCGCAACCCCCTCCCGGTGACACTGTGGGGACAGAAACGACTAAGGAACAGCAGCATGAGGTGGGAGTCAAATGAAAATGTCTCGTGTGGAAGTGAGAGACTCGACAAACCTGATCACAGCGTATGCTGGAAGAAACTTCACAATTCATGAAGTCATTCTGGTCCATAATTAACTGAAAATTAATTACAGAATCTTGAAAAGAGCATAAACCAAAAATGGGCCAGCATACCTTCATAGTGCAGTTGCTCACTCTGAATCTCTTCCAATAATTAAGTCTAGCATATGGCACTGGAGTTTAAAAAAAAAAAAACCAGCACCAAAACAACAAACAAACTATGATTCCCAAAAAAGTTCTGGAGTCCTGCTTGCTGAAGGGCTATGTCTGTCTGCAGGGCACACACATACTTTCTAGAAATAAGGAGGATGAATTAACATGGTATTGGGAAACTTCAGCTTTGCAGAAATTACAGGTTGCAGATGCTTCATATAAAGTCAAAACAAAAATTGAGACAAGAACATAATTAGGTAAATTATTTGCTGACTTGATGAATAATTTTCTAAAGATTATTAGAGGATATTAGAGCTTGGAAAACGCTCCAATTTTTCAACAAACAAAAGGAGGAGGTAAACAATAAAACTGCCAAATTATTTTGGTTGAGCATTCATGAAAAGGTGTATTTTGTATTACTGATTACACATATTTTTTAAAAGGTGCCTAAAGCATGGCATGCTTCCACACATCAAAACATTATTTTTTTAGAAAAAAAATTGTTAGCATGCTGGGAAGTAGAAGATATGCCATCAAAACAAACCTGTAACACTTTGACACAGTAAACAAAAGAATGAACACTTTAAAAAATGGTCTTTAAAAAAAGAAAGAAAATAACCAATTAAAAAAAAAACACTGAAAAAAAAAGGTCAGTAGATTAATTGGATATTGTGCAAAAATGTGCTGCAGGAAACATGGAAACCCTCTTTCTGATTTCCAGTTTTCCAATACAGAGATTAATGTCTTCAGTAACAGTAGGAAGACAATCACAAACTTTCAAATTACAAAATTTGCTTTATAGACCTCCCTATTGCAGTAACCTGGAGAAGCTGGGTGGCAGCCTGGGGTCTTTCATTCCCGTTTGTAGATGGGGAGAGCTGCAAAGGAGAGTCAAGTTTTTTTCCAGCCCACGGGAGACAGGACCTTGTTCCCTTCGGCAACATTTCTTCTAGATCAACNTTTTTTGTTTTTTTTTGGTTTTTTTTTTTTTTTTTTTTTTTTAAATGAGGCGATAAAACATTATAATTATGTACAAGTAGAAAAGAAATGTCCATGGCTTCAGCAACTTGCACACATTTCAGCCCTGAGCTACGCCTATGACCCTTTTTATATATCATCTTACTCGATTTCTCATGAACCAAACACACAGGCATCTCTGATACAGTTTTTTTATGTTTACCTTTGCTTCCATTTGGAGGGTGAGAGCTTAAATTAGATCTACTGCACAAAGAGCACAGCACTGTGCAGTGTGACTCAGCTATATACAGTACTATGCTGCAAATAAGACAAACTCAATTGCATTTATAAATTCATTTTCCTCCAGCTCCTTACTGATCACACTGCCTAACAAAATACTTGCACATCTTGCCTATAAGTCCAAATTAAAAACAAGTAAAAGTTCATTTTTATTGGAGTAATTTATATTCTTGGCAAAACTAGGCTGACCACATGAAGCTATAAGCTACAATGTATCTTCATAATAACCTGAACATACTCAGTCTATTCAAGCTAATTATGAAAAAATGCTATTTAATACCAAACCTTGGAAATTTATATGAAGAGAAAATTACTGTTTTCAAATACGCATTAATAACTCTTTTTGCATTTCTACCTCCTTTTTTGTGATGATCTCCACCGTACCAGAAACCCCCTGCAACAGCACACAGAAGTTCCCAAAATTAAGTCTGAGATGCTGTGCTGTTCCTCCGTAGATGCCCAATGTAAAGCCCACCATCAGGGAAGAAAGATGGCCTAAGCAGCAAATGGCCTTAAGCTACCAACTTTTCTTGCCAGACCTGGGCTGGCTCAAATGCTGGAAGCTCTGTTACCATAACTTGGCAGCCTTTGGGGCCCTCTAAACAGTAATGCTGTCTCTGGGCTGCCGGCACTTTACCTCTCTCCAGCAGTCCTCCACTCTGCCTCCAACCTGGCCTTTCTCTCCTGGACCACGGGACCACACAGGAAGCACCGTATTGCAGCGATATCCAGAGCCGTTTCCCCACTATCTCATTCATGGCAGTGATGGAAGGACCTTTTTATGCCATTTTAGCTCATTTATGTGCCATAAAGGGATCAAACCAAGAATGATAATTTCACCTTTTTACGTGAAGAAAAATCACCAAAACAGCTAAACCGCAAAGCTCAATCACATGCCTGCTGTACACTGCAGAAACAGGCTTGGCCTTCTAGGTCATTAAACGCAGATCACTAATTACAATTTCCAGCACACTACCAAGCTCCAACACAAGGGAAGATTTTTCAGTGCATTCCTCATTTACAGCATTCTGGCCAATTAAAAAAAAANTAAAAAAAAAAAAAAAGCAAGCCCCTCAAGCGAAGTTTGCCCCCTCCCTTGCTTTTTTGCAGATGGCAGCATGAACACGTCCTTTGAAACACCCCAGGAAACCGCTGTGATGAACTCATGACATTGCAGACGGAGTCTCACGTGCTACTGTTTCAAAAGGTTATCGAGTCGGATGGCAGCCCTGTATTTTGCTCGAGCGTTAAGCACACACGCCTGTCCAGTTAGGCAGGCGTGCAGGAGCTCTGCTGGCACCACGAGGGGCATGGCAACGGAGGATGCCCTGCACCAGCCACCAGTGGGCTCCAGCAAAATTTCCAGCACTCCAGGGAGCTGGGCTTCCTGCTCCACGCACATCTTCAGCACCTTTTCTTGGGAAGAAGGAGCTACAGCCATGGAGTTCCCATTTCATCAAACAAAGGTGCCATTCCACTTCCCTTGCTAGATTCAATAGTGCAGACCAAAATCAAGGGAAAGCTGTCAACCCCAGCATGCCATGATCTGGCCCCATTTTCCTTTGGGAAGCAGAAACAAGGAGGCAATGCAGCATCTCAAAATTGCGAAAGGGGTTGAAAGACATCTTAACAGGGCTACTCTCCCAAAAAAAGTAAGAAGCGGCTTGCTTGAGAATTTCTGCCAGGAGACAAGACAGAAAAAGAAGTCTGGGAGGTGGAAAAAGGTACCAGGCAGGAACCAGGATTTTGCATATAACCTATAAGAGACAAGCAGCTAAATCTGTCTGTAGAACTAAACTAAGCTACTAGGAGAATAGGTCCAGGAGGATAAAAAGCAAGTTGCGAGATAGGAAATGATCTGGAGGAATTAATGTGACCATGTTATAATTTTCTGGAAGAGTGAAAACATTCTAAGGGAAGGGTCACTCTGTATATCAGGGAAAGGACCTGCAGCAGTATCCAAACCCCCGTTCACAGACCACATAATAAACCTAAGAGTGGTGGGAAAAAGTGATTTGTAATAAAATTTGCTCAGGTGATGACTTGAAACAAGATGCCCGTTGAAACACAACCAGAATTGTGTAGACATTGCAACTGAAGAATTAAAACAACGGAAAAAAACTATTATAAGTTTTGCTATCATACTGTTTTCAAAATACTTTTGATAATTATTAAGAAAAGGTTTTGCCTTTTTGTTGTTGGTATATGAACTATAGAGTAACATCATTGAAATTATTGCATATCCGAACAGTTGCAGAAATAAATCAATATAAATGTTGAATAAGCAACAAAAAAAGTTGTGAGGTTTCACTGTGTGAATTTGCTTTCATGATGGTGAAAAATGTTTTTTGGTATTTGAGGGAACGCTCATCACCAAAAAAAAAAGCATGCAATACTTGAAACCTTAACACCTTAACATTTTTAGCTATATGAGACTCCACTAAAATTACTGTCATCATAAAACACCCACTTTTCTTTTTTCTGAGCCATAAAATACATATCTCAAAAACCTGATTTAGAATGACAATAGTTTATTAGCTATTAAGCACTTCTTCAGGATAATTCCACCTTAAACTTTTGAGATTATGCAGCTGCCAGAACTATAAAAAGGCTGCACATTTCCAATGTTTTTGCCTAATTAAATTAAGAGACCAAACTATTAATATTCTGCTTACCTCCTAAATTCATTCCAGCTTGCAGACATTTCTGTAACCGACAGGCTGGGCAGTTCTTCCTCCGAATCTTATCAATTATACAGTCATTCCTTCCCGCACACAGGTAATTGTGCTGTCCTGAACGACCCAAAAACAAAACACGTTATTAGAGGATGTATTTACATAATTCCAATTTTTTCTTTGCTGTTTTGCAGTCATTTTGAGCTTCTTATTAATACAGACATTCCCAATCCCATTCTTTGGCCTTCCCAATAATCTTGGTGACTTGTCACAGGCCTTACTATGAGCATCTCTTCTGTTTCATTTGTAAAGAGTTTTGGTGTGTCACTCACAAGAGAGATCTCATTACTTTTTTCTAAGCAGGAGTGGAATTTTTCTTTTTGTGAAAAACAAATGATTGGTTTGAGCTTTTTCAAGTCTTCTTACATATGCCGTATCACAGAGCAGCCTGACAACTCTCAGTTTTGGTACAAAACCAAGGACCGTTCTCATGCTAAAGAAGTTCACAACCTAAAGCAGAAAGGCAAAGTAGAGGTTAACCTTCCCACCGAGTGCTTGATTTCTGATTTAATCAATTACTTTCTATGCAGCAGAAGGTTTCTGAAGGGTTTACCAAAACAGGCTTGAATCACAACCATATTATTTCAGTTCTGTAAAGCCCCACAGAAGCACTCCTGAGGAGACAGCAGGTATTTAACACATAACATTTAGCAGAAGGGAAATACATGGCAACGAGGGAAATAGGCTGGCATTTAACAACTTGGAGACTCAAAAGGTATTTTGCTTTGTGGGAGGAACGTAGGTAGAGCAAACGGATGCAGTGTATCAGATGAGGGCACTACCACGTGGACTTTTCAAAGTAAGGTGCTTGAATTTGATGTGGAAGAATAAAGGAAGCCACGAGGGGTTGGTGCAGCGTGACAGGAAAAGCGAGAGGAGAAGACTATTTTAGCTGCCTCAATCCAAAGGTGGCACATAGTCTGCAGCAAATGCGACAAAAAGCAATGCAGAGGGTTTCCAGGGGAAGGATGAAAGGAGAGGACACAGCACACAGTACAACGGGCTGACGGTAAGGTAAGCTACAGGATTTGCCAGCATGAGAAGTTCAAGAAAATAGTCTTGTATAAAATAGAACAGCGTGTTGCAGGCTTGTGTAGTGGGTGCTCTAAGAACTACTGAGTCTCAGGGACAGTCATTTTAGATGTAAGGTACGAAACTTATTACTTTATAAACTAAACACAAGTTCATAACAATGATGTCTGAAATGCAAGGTAGAGGAAAAAAATTTGGATTGCAAATGCAGTAACACCATGCGGCAACTGAGCAGAGAAGACTCCTTAGCAGGTCATGAAGGAAGCAGGTGAGATGTGCAGAAACCCAAGAGCTGTACGAATAACGTTAAAGTTGATGCCAATGACTGAAGCGATCACCAGCCGTGGGTGGGAAGGGGACGCCCGGGCAGGGCTCAGAAGCAGAGCTGCACTGAAACATGCAGGAGGCAGACGCGTGCGGGGAGCGGGAGCGAAGATGGAGGCTCGATAAGGGGACAGAGCTGCTGTAGCACAAGAGGCATAAAATACGTTTGCCAAGATATTTTCCAATATACACACATGCTTCCTTGCGGAAAGACAAAGACACAGGGGACATTCATGGGACACAGGAGAACCAGCTTCTCTTTTGGGCTCTTTCAGGAATTTGCCTTAAAACTTCAGATAAATAATTTTCTGTCTCTGCATCTGACTTCCCTTCACCCTTACCCAATCTACCCAATTACCTTTATCTATTCAGACAGTGAAGTTTGGGCTGTTTCTCACGTCTCTTCACTGAGCATCTCGCACACAGAGAACCCATCTTATTTAAGTAAGCAATGTGCTACTGTAATATCACAAAGGTACCAACATTTTAGATAATGTTTTAGATGTTTTAACAACAAGCAGATGGGCAAATAAGGGGTTTTATTAAGGGACCTTACCTCGCACTGTGAAACAGATGAGAAACAATAAAACTTAGGGAAAATAATTCATGAATATGAGCTCATGAAGTTACGTCTGGCATAAAATCAAGTTGTACAATATAGTGATGGTATCTATCTATCTATCTATCAGCTGGTCTTTAAGTAGGCCTGCTAAACAAGAAAAACATACAATTCTCAGCTAATCACAAAATGAAAGTCTACGTATCACACAATATTTATTTTATGAGGTGATCTATACAAAAAACAGATACACAAAAGTCAACTTAATTCCTATTTACATTTTTGCTCTGTACTGACTTGAGCACATCTCCTAAAGAAATATGCAGACAGCATGAAAGTAAAATTGAAGTAGAAAACAAAAGTGTTTAAAATAACAATACACAGTATAAAGATGGTTTATATGCCCTTACAAATAGTAGACTATCTTTTTGTGAGGAGAGGGGAAAAATGGTTCTTTTCTGCTAAGAATGCAAGTGCGATTGCTCAGTGCTCATACAATGTCCTCTGTACATCACAGAGTACTGCAATACCATTTTTAGGCTTCCACAGGCGGGTGCAGGCTATTAATATGACAAGTCAGCTCTAATGCTGCAAAATGAACCCCATTGCAGAATTACCCTGAAGGCAGTTTGCTCTACGAAATTGTACACCTGTTAAGTCAACATTTCTCACTACTGCTTTCCAAAGCTAATGGGTTTAATAAAACGAGGTTAACTCTTATGTACTCCAGGATAATTACTTGGGTCACATTCTTAAATATTGTGGAAATGTTTATCTGATTCAATCACTGTCACACTGTACCTTCATAAGAAATATTCCCGCAATAGCGGAATGCTTCTGTAAGTCACCCTTCAAATGGTTAAGGTAGCCTGCAATTATTACTTTCTGGCCTATCTACTCTAGACCAAATAATTTCAGAAAACATAACTTAGTCAAGGTTCATCAATTTTTGAATCATGCATCTCTGAATACTAACGTATAGTACAAAACCTGTAAGCAGTTTTTCTAGTAAGGAAGGCAAAAGTCCTTCCAAAAAGCAAATGTCTTCTTGTCAATTTTTTTCATTTCTAAAAAAAAAATAAAATTAAACAACCACAGTCATCTTAAAGTTTACATTAATGGAAGTAACTTGAAAACCCTTAAAAAACAGAACAGATCAGCATTCAGACAATCCTTCAATGTAGAGTACAGCTATGAAATAATAATGAACAGTTTTTCAGTTAAAAAGTTTATCATTTATGATAAAAAAATGGCTTCAGATTTGCATGCAATCAAATATGGTACGTTTCAAATAAAAACTAGTTTGTAAAATAAGTCAGTAAAGCAAAGATACTCATAAGGAATCAGTATCTTCCATTTGTGTAGCATGAACCTCACTCATGCCTCTAGACTTCAGAATCAAAACAAAAACCTACACATCTGAAATTGATGTAGCTCCAAGGACCTCCAGGGCTCTTCAGGATCTCAATGAGGTGACGGAGACCATCCTGCAAAGAGGCTGACGTTTCTGTGGGGCTAGATCTCTAACTCTTTCAAGACACGTATGGATCTGCTTGTGTAGTTTGTGTTTAGCTTAATCCAGTTGTTCTTTTTATCCATTTTAATCACTCACAAGTGGGCTGGAAAGTGACAGAGCAGATATCGAATTCTCATCTCCCATGTGCTAAATGCATTAAGATGAAAGTAATTTTTACATATGCTACCATTAAGTGCACTTATATGAGCTAATTCCTGTTCCATCTAAAATACAGAGTTACAAAAGACACCAGAAAAATTTCCTGTTTGAAATAAATAATAGGCACTACACAGTTACACATTAAGAAGAGACACAGATCTGTCCTAGTCACAGTAGAGCTGGAGGAATATTTGAGTTTGCACTTTCCAGGTTATTGTGCCACTACATAACACAGAATGGCACATCCCAATGTACACACAAAAATGCTTTCATGTTTCCAACTCTCTCACCTGCTTTTCCCTACTTTTACAGTCTTACAAAAAAAGAAAAAGGAAGTATTCATGAAATTCAGTCTTCCCTCTTAATATATTTTCTTGAACATGCAAAATTCAGCGGTAAAGGAGGGGAGGAAAAAAGCTGTTCTTATTTGGCCTATGAATTACTGCCAAAATGAGGCTGCAGCAGAAGTTGTGCCTTTCCTCATTTTATAACTCCAGCCCAATGATTGAGCCACTGGTCCCAAAAACTGACTTGCTAAGATGAGCTCACATACATGTGCAGAGCACTGCTGCACTCTTCCAGGGGCTGCGACACTTCCAGATGTGTAAGGCTACAATAGCAACAGGGTATAGATATTTCTTGTCAGTAATATTTCTGTTACTAAGGCAAAATTAGAAAATTACATAAATTTCTGAAGTATTCCACATGTTTTATCTTCCTCCTAAAAAATATTTTTTTCCCCAGATTTTTGAAGTCTAAGTCAGGAACTGCAAATCATTAATGAGTCTTCTACATTTCGGCTCTCTTGTTAAAATAGCAACTACTATGATCAAATGTTAAATTTTGTAAGGGAAAAAAAAGCGCAGTGCTGGAAGAGGATCCAAAGATTGTTTAATTCAAGCCCACTCATGGAAACATGATAAGACTAGTTTAACAGTTCAGGCAGGGTTGGTTTTTTTTTTTTTTTTTCTTTCTCTCTCTAAATTTGTCTTAAAACCTTCTGAGGAAAGGTATCCTGCAACGTCCCTGCAAGCCATGTGATTAGGCTACTGATTAGCTAGCCTTGAAGCTGTGTTTTTTCCCTTTGCATTTAACCCAAATGGGAATATTTTCCAACAGAAAGAGATGTTAGCACTCCCCCCAAGACATACAGAGTAACAGATCGCCACCTTCTTACAACAACCTCATGCCTATTGAAAGATTTATGCTCCCCATCTCTTTGCTAGACTAAACAAATCCAGTTCTCTCAATCTTTCTTCATAGGTCATGTTTCCTCAACCTGTTGTCATTCCTCTTCTTCTCTTCCAGCTTCTTTCATAAAATAGAGTGCCCAAAACTGGGTACGTTTTTCTTGCCGAGTTTCGCCATCACTAAGTCCAATAAAATGGTTACTTCCTGCATCCTGCACACAACAGCCCTGCTAATGCAATCCTGGACCAGATCTGGCTTTTGGCAATGGCATTAGGTTGTTGACTCACACTCGCTTGTGTGCCACTAACGCTCAGCTTCTCTCCTGTGGCGCCGCTGCCTTCCATGCATTCTTTCCCACTTTTACCTGGGTAGCCAACTCTCTTTTTTCATCTTCCAGAGCTACACACCCACTGCAACATCCCCTGGGAGAGGTAAGGAAAAAGTCCAAAAGCCGCTCTGGGTACAATGTCTGAAACTGGAGTGTGCTTTGGGTCCCAAGACAAAGACGTGATTGAGGAAGCCTCGCAAAAGGCTGGGAAAGTGAGAAAACAGGAGTGGCAGCTAAGGACCAAATAAAAAGCAGAAAAAGCTTGACAAAACCTCAGTTTTTAAAATAGCATCTCACTGAAGCACATCAAAATGCACGTAAAATTCATAAGCTTTCCTTCTTCTTCCTCCACAATTAGAATTAATACTTTGACTCATAGAATTGCAGGAAAAGTTGTCTTCTCCTTGCAGGCTGCTAGAACAGCCAAGCCTTATCCCAGGGTTTAAGGAGAGAGGTGCTGGAAGCCACCTCCAGCCCTGCCTTGCAGATCTGCACATCGGAGCTTCTGGGCTGGAATAAGGGCTTAGGTTTCCTGAGTGGGAAGTTTATGTCCATGATAACATTGATACGTATAAAAGCCTTACAGCTTGGAGTACCTACTGGCACCTGCTTGAGCAGGCATGTATAGGTGTTTAACACTATTACCTCGGCATCCTTAGGGCAGGGAAAGATCTAAAGATCCTCCTGCTGCTCCTATCAGTATTTACCAGCATAACCACCCACTTTACTGAAGTTACTCCTGATAACACCAAGTGAATGAAGGAGAGAGAAAAAAAAAATCTGGGTTGAATGGCTGTAATTCTATACTAAGTTTCCCTCAATTCCATAAATGTTCTTTATCCCTCAACTCTGTCCCCTCCCTTTACCCACCAGAATGTCAGACTGCACAAGCCCAGCCCCTGCCATGCTTCTGACCTGGGCTACAGACCTTCCCTGCTGAAGGAAAGACAAAGAAAACATGCTGCAGAAAATCATGAGGATTTTTTGAGGGAGGCTTCTCACCTCAAGAATATCTGGTCAGAAAACATAATTTAACACCAGGTTTTTCTGCTTTCTGTTATAGCCCTGATGAAGTGGTTTGCCTCCTACAGCAAGACATCACATGATCTGCACATCCTAACCTCTCGTTTGTGCTCACTGAGCTACACGACGCATTCCTTTCATCCAGCTCCAAAACCTTCAGAGATTTCGTGAAATGGATGTTCTCTGTAACCCATATAAGCTCTTTTAATTAATAAAAAATAAACTATTTCTACCTTTTAGTGATCAGCATATAAATAAAATTACTGCTAAGACTTGTCACAATGATTTTCCACATACAGGAAAGGATTTTCTGTTTGACAGGAGTTGTATCACACTATCAAGAAACAAACTGCATATACCTGAGGTTTTTACTTCACCATCTGCAGTGGGTAGCTACCCTCAAATAAATCAGCACAAATACAATGATGAATCTCTTTCCAAATTTCAGTTTTTACAGAGCCTCTGTTTCTTGCCATTGAGGAAAAAAAGGAAAATGCCTGCTATTCAGTGGAAATCAGAATTGCATTTTCATTTAAAAGGTCCATTTGTTACACACAGTTGAGGGCTTTTTTTTTTTTTTTTTTTTTTTTTTTTTTTT
>RSEF01000004.1:33422723-33536537 GCA_003993805.1 Himantopus leucocephalus | reverse complement strand
TTTTTTTTTTTTTTTTTTTTTTTTTTTTTTTTTTAGCAGTTGACAACTGCCCAGCAACAGCAGCCTATGTTTGCAGTCACTATTTTAGGCTACATCACATGTCAATTACATAACCTTGTTTTACTGCTCTTGAACTGGTTCGAACAACCTGGGAAAGAGATTAGGGCAGTCCCTCCCAGCCGGCCATCCGCATGCAACGGCGGGACCCGTCCCCCCCGCTGCAGCTCCAAAGGCTGCAGCCACGGTGAGTCCCTCTCTCCATAACTAGTTACTTATTGCTAGACCCACCTGAGACATTGGATAATTAACTTCCTCAGCTCTGTTTAAACCAGTCCAGTCTGACCACGGTAAACTAATAAACTTGATTCCTCACACTGAGATTTATGAGTAATGCAGATTAAGCTTATACGTACCACACACAAGGTACAGAACTTAGATATGAATATTGCCCCTTCATTTTATATAGCGAACGCTCAGGGTTTGTATCTCAGGGTTTCCCAAATTTCAGCCTGACTTCAGGGTCTATCTCCCTTACTACTCCACAGCTTTACTCACCTGACCGTATCATTCCCAGACAATATGCTTTCTGGCTGCAGACAAAGGCCAATTGCTCAAGACGACAATATCGATCCATTATTAACAATATTACAGAGTGTGCTTATAGCATAGGTATAGTCTAAATCCTTCTCTGAAGCAAGAATTTAGAGCCTTCCCTCCTTTATGATAAATTAGAGACCTAATTAAAATTTGTTTTGATTTTGGCAAAATATTCACCACATCTCGGATATTTCCTGTCTGCTTCTCATTCTCAATTACCTTCTGCTACTTCTAGATCCCAAGACATCTTTCAGTTTCTTTACCATTTTATATTATTGGATTAGTTTATTTACCATTTTTATGATTTTTTGTAAGACTCCTTATTTTCTACTCGCCCTTCCTTTTTCTTTGCTTCAATAAAATTTATTTTCTGACCTTCTCCTTTACCCACTTTCCTCTTCAGTCTTTTACCCCCCCACTCCTGTTCCACAACTCTTTCCTCAGTCTTCTCATTTACCTTCTAAACGTATTATCTTTTCCATTCAGCCAGTAACTGGTGATTTCATAGGGCACACTTACAGCACAGTCAAAGGTATGGCTACAGCTCATTTCATATACCCAAGCAAAGTATATTAAAACTCCCTGAGACACAGATAAAAACATAGTGTCAACAGCACCATTTTCTGCAGGGTCTACAAAACCCAGCTAGGGCTTTTTTAACAGCACCGGCACATCAGCTGGTGCTCAAACAGTAAGGATGCTCTACGAACTTCTGCAACGCAGTATTTTTGTAAGTTTTCTACATGCTTTAAACCTTGTGTTTAACTGCTATTTAATAATAACATGTTATAATTAAACAGCGTTGACAAAAACATTCTCAAATCCAGCACTTGACCTTCTTTCTCTGCCTAATCTGAAATATGCTACCGATTCTTACTTGGTATCCTGGAGAAAGA
This sequence comes from Himantopus leucocephalus, assembly GCA_003993805.1. Classification (NCBI taxonomy): domain Eukaryota; kingdom Metazoa; phylum Chordata; class Aves; order Charadriiformes; family Recurvirostridae; genus Himantopus; species Himantopus leucocephalus. The sequence continues at coordinate 33,535,044 of RSEF01000004.1, read as the reverse complement.
TGTGCAGGTTGTCCTTAGGTGGTGATTTTGTCATGAACAATGACTTAATGCCCTGTGCATTAACAACCACACTTGTTTCCTCCAGAAAGCCAAAGTTTGAAAGCACAGATGAACTACCAGCACTTTCTCCAATGGTGACTACAGATACAAAGCCGATTCCCCTTTTTTCTGGAGAGGAGCAGGGAGGGCTGTGTCCCCCTGATGTCAAATTTTTCAAATTGCCATACTGTTACGCACTCCTTAAGCACATCTAAGAGCACAGACTCCAATGCTCTACCAATTTTGACACAGAAACTGTCTCCTGCTCCTTCACCTTCCCAGGAAACTTGCTTTCACAGTGGGCTGAGACCAGGTTAACAAAAACAATTGGTACAGTCTGGTGATCCTGGCAAAGGAGATGAGAAGTTATAAAAATGGTTCTCACTCACTATTTTAAGCAGACTGAAAGGGCACCGATGAGAGGGATCAAGGAGAGAGAGGAAATTTGGCAAGGGAGCACGGGATGTAGCCCAAAAAAGGCTACTATTTTCTGCAGGAGAAATCATCCAGCAGGGATGAAACCTGTTAATAACAGTGAGACAAGTGAGCAAGAAAATATATGTAAGTATCTCATATTTGAGTTACATGTGTGCATTTTCTTCTGCCATGCTTAAAACACGCTGCAGATTTTTGAAAGCCTCTCCAAGCCTGTGCCTGGTGCTCCAGCTGTCCCGATATTCAGAGGGACCGAGCCACCAAGACAAGATATGCCCCAAAATATGGTACTGAAACCATTTCCGGGGCTCTCACTGTCGTTTCCACAAAAGAGGCAGAGTTCGTACCAACCAGCCACATCACCAGTCAGTCATGGAGGACAGCTGGGGCCTCCTGAAATCCAGAGGAGCTAAGAAAGCTTTTGGTTCAGCATGTTGGAAGTTTAAACATGGCCACGTGATTGACTATGCAGTAATTCCCTTTTCATGTCGTCAAAGAAATGCTGAGTGACACTGGATAGCACAGAAAAGGAATAGGAAAAGTATCTGATCTTTGCAAATTATTTCAGATTCAGTGAAACCACACAGCATTGCAAACCTTTCAGGAGGAAAACCAAGGAAAAATATCTACAAACACCAACATAATTCTGTTGCCAAGCTAAACCATTTTGTTTCCATTTGGAAATTAGTTTTCAGTTCAATTGCTTTTGATTTGAGATTATAATGGATACAGTAATACAAAGAGTGAGAATTAGAGCTTTAGAGAATGTTGTTTTGACAAAATCAGACATCTAATATTTTACAGCACTTACTTTCACAGCAAGTTTCCAAATTTTCATTTTGGTATAAATTTTAACTGAAGACTAATTCTGAAGTCTCTAGATGCTGTTATCTGCAGAGCAGCACATATGATGGATTTATAAGAGATCGTGTTGCATGCATGATGCCTACTTCTGCTTTCCCATGCTAAAAATCTGATAAGGCATTCTTGACATACTATAAATTTCAACGCACATTAGTGGAAAATTTCAATGTGCAAGAAATGGTCTAGAAGGACGGGAAAGACTTTTTAAATGAGCATCATGCAAAAATCTTAAACCGCAACTGAAATGCCCTTCCATGTTTGTCAATAAAAGTGGTCAACCACTCTGCTACATTTACATATGTGATGTAGTACCCTGCTCTACAATTAGCTCACTGCTACAACTGGATTTCAGGAAGTACAGAGTGTAAAATAAGACTCGTGTGAAATATCAAGTTCATTTAAGGGAATGTTTGAGAGGGTGGGGTGGGGGGTGTGTTCTGGAATATGAAGCACTAATTGGTAATGTAAGGATTTCTAGCTGACTGTATGGCTCCCTAAGCCATACTCCTTCAGTGAATACTCTACTGAAAATATTCACCTCCATAAAAACATTCGTATTCGTAAGTGTATACGGATCTGAAGCCTGTTACACTCTATTCACTATTTCAAACCGCTTAGTCCGCCCCACTATCCTAGTGGTACATTCAGGCATGTATCAAACTGTCTTTGTAGTAATCATATGGAACAGACAAACTAAGAGGGAACTTCTGTTCTTATAGGACAGACAGAAAAATCAAGGTATAAAGCATTAATTCTATGTTTTGCCACTCCCTTTCATAATTTGCAATTGCAGACCAATACCGTCATTGAGATTCATGCTATTTATATAAGATATTACTACAAAAATAGGCAGTTTGTTTCACAAAGTAAAACTTTTCCCAACTCTTGATCTCAGTGAAAATGTTCTGTTAACTTTTTTTTTTAAAGTAACTACCCTCTGGTTTTCACAAACATTTTGAAGTTCAAGTCTGCTATGTTCTTGCATTTAGCATGCTCAGCAGATCATAAATTTTATTCTGTGTGAATGACACATTATCTTCAAAGCATATTTTTCTCTTGCATTTTGCATGTACAGTTTACTACAGCTAAGACTGGAAATATGCTAAATTCATAATAATGAATATTATTATGAATAACAGCGACAATTTAAAATATTGTCAGCACATACGTTGACAAATCTTTTCCTCTGGAACCCTGGTCAGTAATAATTTTCTTTTAAAGGCTGAAAGCAATTCCATCACAACAGAGCCTTTTAACAGAATCTCTCAAGATCCCAAACACAGAAATGTTGACCAAAGTAATATTAGATGATCACCAAAATGAACTTAAAAGTTTTCTGCATTTGCTTGCTGACTTTTTTAAAAGGAGCCCGTTTTACCCTTTGAAATATGTACATGTCTGCCTATTTATTTTCTTCATTTTTCTCTCCATTAATTTATTTTTATCAGGAACCTCAGTTCTCTTATTCCAGGTAAATCTGAAGAAACAGTCAGAAGAAAGAGGATGAGGGGATAGCAGAAGATTCGACAATTATGATGGAATTTCACAGTACGTTTAATGTTAAAGTACTATAACAACCTAAACCAAAAGGTTAAATGAAGTAGCAGAAAGGGTGTTACACCAATTACAATCACTATTTTCATCTTTAAAGGGATAAGCAGATCTTTCCAAGCAACCCGCCCGAAGCGGGTGCAGAATTTCCAGGCTGCAGAGCCACAGGTGCCAGCCCTCCCCACCCTCCGAATTCCGGTCAGGCTTGCCAGGTAGCCCTGTCCACAGTCCTTGTTCACAAACCCCTGAACAGGACAGGGCAACCCTCCCAGGCCCCTGAAAACAGCTACTTCACCCTTTGCTTACTCCTTCGACCTCAAGAGGCTGAGCAAACTATCACATAGCAGCAAAACCACTGATGAATCAAAGCTCTGTCTAATTATCCCAAATTTTATTGTGGATCATCTCACAGGTGATACCCCCGTGGCTCTCCTTCAGCCAGGCGTGCTGGATCTGATGCCTCCGGCTGCGGCACTGGCACCAGGACGACCTCAAAGCAAGAGCAAAGCTTGCCTTTCGGTGACAGCTGTCACGCTGGGAGCCAGACCCATGCCTCCATTACCCCACCTTTTCACTAGGAATTGCAATTTGCTTTGCCACAGAAATAAATCAATCAAGTGATCTTTTACAGTGGAATTATCCTAGGTCTTGAGTAACTAAAGCCACGGATGATTCGATCTGCATCTGGCGTTTTCAACAGCTATAAAGTTACCACAGTTGAAAAAAGAGTCATCTTTTAAAGCATACCAAGTTTTCCAGACACATAATTCATATGCCAGAGTAAGATCTTGAAGGGATCAGTCCTTCCCTTCATTATAAGGGAATGGATAGTTAGGTAAAAACAAATATGTCAAATTTCAGCCCAAATAATGGTGGCCACTGAAAACAAAACTGTAAAAAGAAACAAAGGACAGCAGAAAAAAATTCATCTCAGGTCATAAATACAACATCACCAAGGCACAAATCAAATTATTCTGTTCTACTTTCAAAGATCATTCTGCCTAATTAACATAATCACTCTTTCAAAATGTACATTGCTTAGAGAAAACTAAAGACCAATTATGATATAATTTACATCCAGAATTCACCCCTGGATTAGGGTAGCTGCTCCTTCATGGTATGTATCTTCACCCCTTGCATTCAATGCGTTCAAGAAAAACAAAATAAAAAAAACTCTATTCACATTTAACTTCACAAGGGGCATGCTTGAAAACAGATTTTTTACAGTTCTAATTCAATTTTCATAATTAAAATTCCGGTAGTGCTAAGCAGATTGAATTAATTTTAGTTTCCTGCAAGCAACTATTTAATACAAACTCACATGAACCAAAATGTCATTGCTTACAAGAAGCGTATGAACGGCACAAAAATCCTTTGGGTTAACCTTCATAAAATACAGCAATTTTCTCATTAAAGTGAAGTTAGCCAACGCCCAGTCTCTTCAGCAACAGCTATTGGATCTAAAGCTTGCAAGAGAGGTCAGTGAAGCAAATGGATGCTTAAGGGTGGTGATCATTTAGTGTAAAGCCATCGTATGAGCTTAACCTCAGTTTCACGTGGCTGACTGTATCGTCATAGTCCGACAATGGTGGGTTTCACTACTGGCATCAAAAGCAATTATTTCATCTTTGAAAAACAATAATTCTACTTGCCTGAAACATGTTTTCTAAGTAAAAGTGATAAAATTTGAATTAAGAAAACAGAAATTTTAAAAGGTCACTAACATCAAAAACCTGATCTGCCTTCTACTTATGCCAGATTACAGTGTGATTTATAATTATGAGTGGATAATTCAGTCCTATGCTTTTCCTACTACATCCCAAATTTCCTAGCTCTGTCTTGCCATCTTCAGAACTAACTTTGAAACTGCCAGGCACCAACATTAATCGCCTCCCTGAAAAAGTGCACTCGTGTCTGAAAACACAAAGAAAAGATCAAAATGAAAATTAAAAGCAGATGCACTTTATGTACTAAAAGGTTTTTCCACTTCTATAAGTGGATTATAATGAAGTGTGGCACCATGTTTCATACAATTTATTAATCCAGTCCCACTTATTTACACTCTGAAGCAGCATAATGATTTCAAAGTTGGAGCACAGCCAAAACTCACATGCAGAAATAATTAAGAAGTTATGTGGAAAGATCGGTCATTGTTGGATTTCAGGGGTTTTCCAAAGAGAGACAGGCTGACTTTTAGTTAACCAGAAGACCAAAGTTAAAGTAGTTGTAGCACAAGACGAAGTGCGGAAGTGAACTAATTTCTGAAAGGGAATAGATGCTATGAAAAGATGACTGGAGCCTGACTTGCCCTGACATTTCAGCCCCTCTGAGCCTGGAGAAGCTGCTACAGAAGACATCACCATACCCGTGCTGAAGCAACCAGGAACACTCTGTTTTTTCCAGACAGCACCTATGCCCTGGTCTTGAGTTTACCCATCAGCTATGTAACTCAGCAAAAAATAGTAAGAGAATAAAAATCAAAATATTGTACAAGCACAGAAGGCATGAGTTTGGGGAGGACAAAGTAAAGGTGGAAAGCGGAGCACGTATGTCACGGTGGGGAGAGCATATGACCAGATGATGTCTCCGCAAAGCTTCTGGCCTCTGAAGGAGGCACACCATCATCCCCACAGGCTTTCTTGGACTGCTTGAAGGTCCACACTTTCTCCTGCTGTAGTGTTTTTTGGCAAGGCAGAGGTGAAACTAGTCCAAGAGTAGAAAGCCATTTATACCTGTACAAAGCAAGTAGAAGACTGCAGGATAGGAATGACAGTGCTTTACTTCTATTTTGCCCAAGTTTAGATAACGTCTACACCAAGTAAAAGGGGAATTCAGGCCATAAGTGTAAAAAATCCACTTTTTTTCTTTCAGAAAAAAAAACAGCGCTTGTTGGCAGTTCCCTCCTGGGTACAGCATGCTCCTCCTCTGCCTCTAGGAGCGTCCTTACCCCTCGTATTTCCAAGTTAATGGTCCCTGAAGATGCCAAGCCACTCAGCAGATCGGGAATGCTTACTTTAAAGGGTGAAGTACACAGATATGGAAATACTGTTGGAGATGCACTCATGCAGGAAATGTATTTTATTTATTCACTGATGCACAAAGCCCAGTTCGTTTTATCCACTACACTTCTTATCCACTAGCTTCTCTCTCCTCCTATTCCTCACCTGAAAAAAACCTGTTTATACAGTAAGCAAGAAATCTAGAATTCAGTTCCTTGTTATTATTTGGCAAGATTTACTTGATGAGAAGACCCTATACCAATTCTGCCATTAAGAATTTCTACAGCAAGTTCCTACTGAGGATAAGCCATCACCAAATGCACACAGTTTCTCACATTGGGAAGATATCCTGTGGAGTATCAGAGGGACTACTGCTCATTTTGATCTTTTCATTGGAAGTAGGAAGAAAGGAGGCGGAGCTGTCAGCATAAGTGTCGATAGAAAAATGATACAAATGGGTACAGAGAAATTAGAGGCAAAGACAGGAAACAAGCAATAAAATTGCAGTTGGAGAAATGCTACTGTATGTACCAAGGGAGTAACAGAAAATAAAGAGTTAAAAACAAAGCAAAATAACAAAGCAAAATTTGGAAAGCATAAACATCAAAAGACACCCAGGAATAAGAGGATAATCTGGATGTAAGCAGCAATGCGGCAGAGGAGAACTAAGCGCCAATAACACCTCTGGCTCTTTCTGTAGGAGCATTACACAGCGGAGCAGGCTGGCATGGCAGAGCTCTCTTTATGCATTTCTTTTGCAGCCACACCTGGAATATTGTATGCAGTTCAGGCACTTCATTACTGGAAGATATAAACAAACTGGAGGAAGTCCAGAGAAGTGGAACGGAAATGATTAGAAGCCAGAGGGAGCGATTTACCAAGAAAATTTAAAGTAGCCCTTTACCCGCCTGTAACTTCTCTGATAATTAGAGACTGGAAATGATAACAGCCTAGTTTAAGTCTCCAATCACGTGCCTCAAGCCCTTTGGCCTTGGGCACTTAAGCATGTGCCTAGTTTTAAGAATAAAGAGTACAGATTTTGACCTGATGAAGAGAGTAAGATTAGGTAAGGAAAAAAAAATAGGCTACATACCAGTGAAATCCTCCCAGGAATGAATTATGACTAACTGAGCTACCATAAAAGATGGAAATTGTATTGCTTGAAAATTCACATTTTATTGCTGATAACCGAAAGAGTTATTCACATCTAAAGTTTATTTTCCACGAGACAAGAGGGACTATTCAAAATAAACCACATTACCCAGACACACACAAGTCTTTGCCACAAACATATAGCACCAAGTTATCCTGCCCAGCTAAAGAAACCTGACTAAGCAAACGTTTTTACCCCAGACTGTGTAAGCCAGGTGGAACGGTTCTGAAAAATGACAAATTACATCCCAGCAGGAAAGTAACTGGATTCTCCTAGCTCCTCATGCACCGACATTGCTGGGAAGTGATTTTTAGGAAGGCAGCATTTTATATAATTGTTGAGCTGTCAGCAGGGCTCTACTGAAAGACATTTTAAAAGTCATGTAGACACTGTCAGGGTCTGATCTAGGGAACAGGTGATTACCATTCACACAGGCTTTGCGTGCAATCTGGAAAAAACCCACAACAACAAAAAAAATCCCACAGCCCAGCTGCAGGCAGCCTGCAAGCAAGCCTGCTGGGATGCAGTTTGCTATATAATCCCAAACAACATTCCAGGCCAATAGCCATGTTTGGGCACGTAGGATTCTGGAGCCCCTTTACCGATAGGCGAGGCCTCCCAGAAATGTTATCTTAAAGGTAACTGTGTGCCCCCACCCCTCTGTGCCTAGCTTGTGCTTAAAATCACTTCTTGATGCTCCAAATAACAAAGTTCATAGTTCCACTCTGGAGAAGTACCCTGGGACAGATTTTTACCTCATGAATAGGGGGGGGGGGGGGGGGGNGGGCGGAAATCCAAACACGGGGCTAGAGACCTGGAACAAGGGAGAAGTCTGCAGTATTTACTGGAAAGTCAGCATTTATTACTAAAATTGTGTTGGATATGCATATCTGAATAGCATACTAGCCTAGGCTTTTGTTTATTCAAGTAATGCAAGCTTTACAATACAATTTCTGCAATATTTTTACAATTCAAGATTTACCTGCAACCTACATTTAGATTTATGAGAATGAGATAAGAGCTGGCACAAAGTCAACAGGTCTCAGGTTCTGTGCATCAGTGCCTTGATTATATATTATGATTTTTTTTATAGACTTTCTGCAGTACAGTTTTAAAGGTTTGGCAGAAGGTAAAATGACTGCATGGTTGATCACTGCTTTCACTATGTACATGGTGGTCCCTGTAAGCCTGAGAGTCCTACTTCAGGGATCTTTTTTTCCCCCCTTTCTTTGTATAGTATATGTCAAAATCAATCTACAAATTGGATGAAATCTGTCAAAAAACAGATTATCATCAGTGGATCTTGTAGGACTACATACAGTTAAGGTTGCCTGACACTTCTCATTTTAAGACCTCATTTTCTATTGCTTGTAACTTTACCACACATTAGCAGTTAGGGCTGAAATTTTCCATGCTGGATGTCTGCCTCAGGCTGAATTTTATTTTGTGAGTGTAAGAATGTATCAGCTAGAAGTACTAAGCTTAGTGCAAAGTAAGTTCGTGAATAAGGGTAGAGAGAAACATGTTGGTTTTCCCCCGTGTTACATTTTTCGCAGACATATTTGAGAAGCTCAAGAGCCTTCACACTTTGAGACAGACCCTTTGAAGCATCACTACTCTGATACCACAGATGTGCCTTTTGCCATCTCATACATTATCACTTAAAATTATAACGGATCACAGCATAAAACACTGAAAAGTTGCAGTTTGTACGTGATATGATTTGCAAAGGTTTTGGTGGAGGTTAGCTGCCAACCTCCAAAGTTTCCTTCTGCAAAGAGCGTGGACCAGGGCAGAGGGTCTGAGCTGAGCCTGTGCTCCACTCATCTCTTCCATGTGCCACGCAATACTTTGGCATGGGGACTCCATGCAGAAAATCCCCATCACGCTTTCAGGATGCAGCAAAGAAAGAGGAACAAGGCACAGGTTGCAAGAGCAAAGGGAACCACCAGAAGCTTAGTGAAGAGAGAGGACAGGGGTTTGGGGAGGTAGTAGACTTGAAAGGAGAAAGGCTCCCAAAAAAGCAGTGGAGGAAGGAAGGAGATGTAGGCAGTAGGGTATTGGAGAAGCTGGGGAAGAGGGGAAACAGTCAGGAGAGTGCAGAAGGACAAAAGAAAAGGTCCAGTGGTGAGCACTGGCCAGGAGCAGAAGGGGCAGGTGATGTAGATGGGTGGTAACTGGATAAACAGAAGCCACTGAGAAGAAAACTATTTGGGGGCAGAAAAGTCAACAGAATACCTCTCTCTACACTGTTAGGGCTGAATGCAGGAAACCTAAGACTCAATTCCCCTAGAAGACGGTGTAACCATCTCTACTTTACAGACTGGAAACTCAAGCCAAAAGAGAGTAAGGCCAAAAAAAAAAAAGAAAAGTGTCTACTAATGCATTGAGAGTGACCTGCCACTCCCACAGCTTGATTTTTCTGAGTGTTTAGCATTTTTGAGAGAGATAGCTTTCCAAGAAGGCTGACAACCACTTGGTTGGGGTACCGGTCTCCATGCAAGACAGTGGCTGCCAGTAAGGCAGCTGGAGCCATGCGCTGGCGCTCCCAGCTCTGCTGCATGCAACTCCAGCTCTGCCCACAAGCTTTCCCAGCCCCTCGGCCTTCATTTGCTCAGCCTGTCTCAGGGGTGAGCCCAAAACAGGCCTGGTGCCACCTCTGCTGCTTTCTGTACGCATGGTGAAAACAGCTGCTGGCAGCTGCAGAAACTTATGGACACCAGAAAGACCCCAAGAAACACTGTTTGCCCCCCAAGTTACTTCTACCAGAGAGCTAGAGTGCCTGGTGGTGGTCTGCCAGGTGCTGCTGTAGCAGATGAGTGCTGCACCAAGGGATGGATGTCCCACATGCATCCTGTTTCACCTCCCACCCCTTGGCCTTCATGCTCCTCAGAAGAAAAGCATAAGACATTACAGCAACTCCCCAACACCTGATAACGCCATGCTGGTACAGGAGACTGCAGAATCTCCCTCATAACCTGCAGTTCAGCTTCAGGAGTTCAAATAAATATTTACCTTAGAAAATGATGACAACATTGGCTTTTAATTTATGTTCTGTGCTTTTCTAAAACTCTGAAGGAAGAGGAAATGGAGCTTTAAGATCCTAACCGCTGAGCTCTGGAGGAGCAGGCTCCACGCTCCCACAGCCCCTGTGCAGTCCAGTCTCCCCCCATACCTCTGGCTGGTGGGCAGAGGCAAGCACACACTATAGGTGATGGGAGGCAAGCGAATGCTGCTGTCCCCCCCCAGCACACACTGCCTGCCCAGCCTGTTCAGGTAGGGAGGTAACTTCTGCCCACTTCAGCATAGGTGCCCATTGGTCAGCGAGGCCACCCACCACGGCAGCTAGCACGATGTCCTGTGTACATGAAGCTTGCACAAACCAAAACCAGTAGTAAAACTACAAACTTGAGTTAAAAAAAAAAAAGTATCCTTCAACACGAATTTGTGAACCAGTATCATCAAAACATGCAAGTAAGGCGAACTACGGCAGTTTCTGTATCTGCACACAGAAATTAAACTACAACTCTTGGAAGGGACATGGATTACTGAACCATCATAAAAATGTCTGGGCTGAGGAGCTCCAGTGCTGCATCCACACGTTACATTCAGCTGTAACTACATGTTCCTAAAGCGGACTTTGCTAAACCAAACAATGTTTTCCCGCACATACAATTACATCGACTTTAATTAGGTAACCGGCTCAGTGGTTTTGACTGTTTCAATTGGGTAAACACGTGACATGGATTGATCTATAATTAAGATGAACTTTAAAGATAAGTGTCCATGTTTAAGTGGTGGAGTACACACATTTGTTGCAGCCCGAGGACGAAGGAGTAAAAGTACAAGTCAGAAGAGATCCTCCGTTGCCCAGTCAGTGATTGCTGACCTCTGTTTTTCATTATTACTAGGAAGTGGTCAGTTAACCCTCATCATTAAGCAATAAAGCGTGACAGAGAGTGCTGATTAACGCGCTGCTCACAAATATGGTCAGGCACGAGGAGAAACCCATGGCGGGCTCCTGGCAGTTTTAAATGGCCATTAGTTATAGTTGTGCAAGATGAAATTAACCCAGCTAATGAAGCACTGAGAAGCCATGGTGCTGCTGAGGGTCAAGGGTTCCCAGCAAAAGAAAGGTACGGTATGCTTACATACCACAGGGGAAAACAAACAAACAAACAAAAAACCACAAACCAAAACAACCACAGCCCCCCACAGGCTGATTAATGAAAATGAATACATAGGGTAAATTTGACCAAACAGTGAATAAACATAATACCTGCACTGCACATACTAACTGAGGAAAAAAATGGAGGGAGGGAAGACAGAAAGAAAGGAAGGGAAGCAACAGGTTAACTTCAGCCTTCACCAAGTTCATAAGCAGCGTACTAAATTGTGCTGCAGAATACCTGTTGCACTGCTGCAGGTGACCCTGTTTAGACCTCTGTCCCCCCAAATCCTTTTTGACTGCCCTTCTCTGCAGAAAGCTTTGCTATTTTACCCCTTTACAGACTCAGCCATGTGGCTCCCTATGTCCCCTAGGCTGAATTTTGGCACCACCTGGATTATCACACGCATTCCTCATGTTCTGAAATGGGTTTGCTGCTTGTAAACCCTTCTCCTATGAGACCCAGAGAGCTGAGGAAGCAACGCAGAGCAAATGGCAGAAGCACAGGAGATACACACAAACTAAACATGCACACAAGCACGGACCAGCTCATTCTGTGAGAACGACAGGATGGGCCTGAGCACCAGGAGTTTTTCTGAACAAGTATACTTCTCTCACTTTAAATTTAAACTTCCTTTATTAGTCTTAGCAAGTCCCACTTTAAGACATCACCTTCATGTCTGGAATCGGAGAAACGTTTTTACCATGGCCTGCTCTGTGCCCCCTTCTGGATGCCAGGGGCCCTTCTCCCCTCTCTTAAACCTTTGTTCCTGATTTCGGCTGAAATCTTAATTCGTCCCACATTTGGATGGAAGTAGTTTAATTCTAAGGATTTCCCTCACTTCTTCAGTTGACAATCTTCATTTTAAGTTAATTTCTTGGAGACTTCACATACATACTGATTTTGGATTATGGATTGCATAATCCACATAATGCACATGCACACTGATTTTGGATTACCCACACCTGCATTATAGGGCAATACTTTAGACCTGTCTTTGCCTGCTGAATCTAAGTGGGCACTTTTGCTTGTAGAAGCACACATAGCATTTCCCACTTTTTTTTTTCTTGGTGGCATATTGTTCTTGCACCATGAACTTGTTATTGAAGGCTTCAAGGACAGAAAGAACAGTGACAGTAACAAGGACTTTCTCCCATTCTTAGTGGAACAGTAGTAGAAAATACAGTGAGCGTGAGAATGGCAATAGGAAGGGCTGAAATGAGAGTCAGAAAGATGATACTGTCCTTCAGTTCTCTATTTCTGCAACATTTTGTAACTCTATGGAAAAAGGGATGCTCAAATAAGGAAATTTACCCAAATACTGTTCAAGAAACCTCTGCTGTTCAACCCTGTTCTGTCTTATCACAGTACTCTTTGGGTACGTACCAATACGTATGTTTTGCTTGTGCTTTTATGTCCTTCACTTTTTCATAAGCTTTCCACGGATCATCTTTTATTATTAAAGAGTCAGTGAAGGATCTCATCCTTGTCATATTTCCTCTTCCTACTTTTAAATGAATAATTAACAGGGCATAATTGGTAGGTTGTCTTTCTAAACTTCTTACATGGAAGTGGATTCCTTCACAAAACAGAAGTGAAACAAAAAAAGATGCAGCTCGGTGTGACCACTGTATCCAAGCACTTGCACTGTTTTTCAAGACACTATTTTATAAAGTTGTATGCAATGCTGCAGTATTAAAATATACACGTATCTACTGCACTGGACAGACTGCCTGCTGCCCTACATTCAGCACAGAGTACCTGCATGATGACACTGCAGAAGTATGAGAACATGAAATACCACTTGTAGTTCTCAGGGTTCTATAAAACACTTGAATATCTAGTATTCAACTGCCTGGCTGTGTGCACCTTGCATATGAAGTCATTAACTACCGCCCTCCCCTCCAAACAAATGAATGTACAACCTGAAAGATAGTTTTGTTCACGAATATGGTGCTATCACTATAGGAATACTGTCTTCCTGTTATTACTAAAAAGACTGCAAGTAAAAGACATCATTTTTAAATAGGTTAGTGTCTTTTCATTCCCTTTTTAAAATTTTATGAATAGTTTAGTATGCCAGTGCACACAACCTAAGAAGTACTTATTATTATTTTTTCCCAATAGTCCCTCATTATCATTCTGTTGTATCAGAGAAAATTAGCACCTATCACTTACATAATTTCAAGCAGTATTGTTAAGAGTAGAATTTGCATGCATGATATGGTGTATAGGCTAACACAAGTCCATTTGCTAAGTCCACGTGGTAAAATGGATGAATAAATAATTGAATGCTTAGCTCCAAATATATAATTATTCTTAGAAAAAAAATTAGAGCACAAGTCTGTGAAAATACATATAATAATACTCATCTACAGCTCAATACCCTAGAAAAAAAATGCCCTTTCAGAAATGAAATAATTTAGTTAGATTCCTAAAAAAATAAGTTAGCTTCCTAAAACGTTCATAGAAAACTTGCATAAATGCCCAAGTTTTGAAAGTACAGGGCTATTGCACTTCTTCCCCACAGGCATTAGATATAAATTCAAAATGTTGTCTCAGCCTAATGAAGAAAAGACTCTGCAGAGTACTTGTGCAGAGCATGCAAAAGATTTGTAAACCTTCAAACTGCACTTTAAATTGTTCCTGTTAGAAAAAGTTACAGCTCAGTTGTTCTGATCTGTTCCCACACACAGTATCATACAGTCTCTCCCTAAGAAAGTAACATTACCTTTTTTAATATCATCCATCACCCTGGCTCTGTAATAAGCATCGCTGTTCTGACGTTGCAAGAACTGCTTGCCATATGTCTACTTCCAATACGAGTCACATTAGTTATTTGTTACATGTAAAGAAATGAGACAGTGGGCTTTGCAACAGTAAGTACGATACACCAAGTCCAGTCCTTTTCTGCATCACAGTGCACCAGAAACCAATTTCCAGATGAAGTAAAATAAATAGGCAGGTACAAATGAGAAAACTATGCTCAAGTACTTATGCCTGGTAGTAGCCCAAATGAATATAAATATGCCATGAACAGGAAATGAATGGAAAAAATTCTACTATTCTGGATACGGTTTTCAGCAAGAAGCAAGAAGAATTAAAGGCAAATGAGCCAAGATATAGAAATCCGATAGAACTGCATTAATGCTGATAGTAATGTCACCTTTTCTGGAAAAGGTGTGAAACATTAAATTACAAGAACTCAAAATATTCCTTTTATCAGAATGGTCAGTAACACACAAATGGTAATGCCTTTTGTTGGCACCTTCCAAGAACAGTACTAAAAGTTTCAAAGAAACCCAGTTTTCTTCTAATCCAATCCTATACTGTTTTTCTGTTTTATAGACATCACATTGTTTTAAAATAATTCATCTGTCTTTCTATTGCAGAGGCTTTTTTCATTTTAGCATTTTTCTCACCGTGACCTGAAAGTCAGCTTACATTCTAAATCTCTAGAATAAATTTCTAAAATATAACTTTTCCATGTTTATTTTCTGATGCATCCATTTAGTCCTTTTGAATTTCTTTAGATATTCTTTTTCAGGCAAGAGTCATTGAGTAGTTTCAATAAACATAAAAACCTACTGCATAGAACAGTAATACCATTACAAGCTTTTTGCTCTTATTACTAGTCATCTGTTACAACACTAAAGAAAATCTGTAGATGGACCTTTTTATAAATTATTAGTTAACAAATCAGAAAAAAAATAATCTGTTAGGAAGCATCAAAGTCAATCTTGAGAGGCAGAATATCATTCAGAGTTGACAGAGCTCTTAAGTCTGTCTTTCCCATTTGCAACCACATATTATCTAGCAGTGTGAGTCAGTGGGAGATCTTCATTAGGTCGAGGCAGAAGCCTGAGCTGCTCTAGCAGTTAACCAGGCTCTGAGAGGGTAACCCTTTGCTGTTTTTCTCCTGCACTCACTTCCTTTGGTCTGAGCTATTTACTTTTCCACTAATAGATTTGCAAAACCCATAAATGTAAAGCAAAGCAATTTGATAGAGCAAAAAAAATGCCAGGGACATTTTCTAGATCAGAATCAACCAAATCCAAAGCAGATCCTTTTGCTTTGAAAAGCAACAGTGGAGGGAAAGTTTGGAGCAAGGAAGACTTACCCTGGGAGGAGGAGGATCAGTCTAGGGAGCATATAACAACTGGGCTGCACCCACGAGCGCTGAGGGAGCTGGCTCATGTTACTGAGAGACCACCCTTGATTATCTTTGAAAGGTCATGGCAATCGAGTGAGGCTCCCAATGGCTAGAAGGATGCAGGTGTCACTTTTCTCTTCAAGAAGAGCAAGAATACTTTCTTTTTTTCTTCATGGAGAGGATGGTCAAACAGGTTGCCCTGAGGGGCTGTGGAGTCTCTGCCCTCTGCGTATTCTTCCAAGATACTCAAAACTCAACTGGACACAACGCTGAGGAACCTACTTGGAGCAGGAGGGTTGTATTAGACAACCTCCAGAGGTCTCCTCCAACCTCACCAATTCTGTGATTATGAGATAATGCTCTCTCATCTATTAATCCGCACAAAATGGTGCTCTTTTCATAAAACTATGCACATTATCACAGCCTTTGATAGTCCTAAAGGCATAAAGTGATTAAGGCACATCTCTCATATCAAAGAAATGCTATACCCATTATTAGATGAAGTGTGGATGAATTTGAGGAACCCTAACATAGACGCCCTCTAATGCAAGTATCAGTATGTAATAGCATTCTAGTTTGAGGTAAAACAGAACCAATTTTCTTTTCAGTAATTTTCCTTTTCAGTTAAGTCTCTTCTAACTAAATAACTCTCCGAAATTAACAGCGTATTTTTCAGACAGTGTCAGCTTCTAGCAGATAAGGCCTGATGATGAAGCTGGATTACAGCCTTCCCAATTCACTCCAGTCAAATGGTTTAGGTGCAGCTCTTAATCCTTGAAGCACCTTGTCACTGCTTAGTGGCAAGTACCTTTGCCAGGAAACTGCACCATCATCAATGTTTCCTGCACGCGACCACGACCTAGGAACCTTGCTCCAGTCGCTGTCACTGAACAGGTAGGAAGTCTCAGACTGCCCAACACCTCAAAACCTGAATTCTGATTCCCACAGCAGATTAACAGAAGTCTCTAACTCCATTATGCCTTACGTCTGCACCCTCTGTCCCACCTTGCCAGAGCTGTAGCTTACCCTGGGAAGAATGTGGACGGTGATTTACAATGAATCAGGACCACAAAGTCAAAGGGAAACTTGCCCTTGGAGTCCACACTCACTTGCTACGGAAAACGAAGTACATAAAGGGTTATAGAGATTTTATAAAAAAAACCAAACAAACAAACAAAAAAAAAAACAAGAGAGAGAGAAAGAGAGAGAGGAGAGAGAAAGTAAATGCCTGAGGGAGTTGAATGGTGCCCTGGAGAACTGGACTGAATCTCCTTTGCCATGAACTTACTTTATAACAATAAGCAAGAAAAATCACTAATTAGCCGCCTTGTTTCTTAAATATCCAACTTGAGATCCAGAGCCTGATTTGCAGTGGTTTAAGCAATCATAGCTGCAAGTAAAATCAATGGGAATTGCATTTTGGACATATTAAGTGCTATAAAATGCCAAGTACTTCTGCCCCCTGAGGTCCTAGATATCGTAAATCATGAACCCCAAATCAGTGGGTATGTCTGAGCTTAACTGTGTCTTAACTCCTTGACTGTAAAACAGAAGTAATAACCACTCATCTTACCTTGTATTGCAAGGATAAATTAAACAATGTTTGTGAAGCACTTCAATATTATAGTGATGAGCACCACAGAAAAGCTCTGTAAGAAATAAGTAGTTATGTCTGCTGAGCAAGGGATGAATAGTAATCAGCAGTGAAGGCACAGGACCATACATTGAGCAATGAGAAGAATACAAGATATTGAATAGCTGCTCATTAATTGAACGTTATCCAATCTGTTCAATGAACAAGGCAGAGGTCTAATGGAAAAAGTTGTATGTGATTGTGTAATTAAGGCTGAATTAGAAATCATTACATGTGGAATAGATGAACAAAGACCACGCAGGCCAATAGCATTCATTATTTTCATATGTAGTTGTGATTTTGCAAACTTGATTATTTTTTTTCCTCCCCAACATCTTTTTAAAATAGCAAACTGAAAAAAACCCAAGCAGCTCAAAACCCCTGAAACCCACCATTACATCTAATATAAGAACGCACACAGAGGAGCAGAAAGGGCTGGGAGAGGCCACAACCACCTCAGGTGGCCCTGCCACTACAAACCCTGATATGGAAGAAAGGGTCTGCCACGCTGCCTGTGAACAGGAGTGGGACATCAGAAAGTTCTACTGCGCATGCATTCCAAGCCCCACATCATCATCACTCTTGAAATGGACTGACTGTCCCACATTCCCTCTCTTAGGGCCCTGGATTTGGCAACTCAGCCACGAGAGATGGCACCAAACAATTTTATAGGTTAGACCCAGGTAATAATTCTGTCTTACAGAATTGCCTCTCCTTAAACAATAAAGACGTGGGCTTCAAAGTTGACCACGGGCCATTATTGTTTCGAAAAAAACTGATAAAACTGCCTCAGTCCAAGTCTAGACTTCAAACCTAACAAAGGCACTCCCAACCTTCAACAAAAAAAAACCCAAAAACCAAAAAAAAAACCTGTGCTGCAAAAAAAGGCTGAAATCCTGGCTTCTTTTAAGGCAATGGGAGATTTGCCATTACCTTTTCCCACTCTATTTATATCTGAGATGCTAGCAGATGCCTTGTTCCCTCTGTCTATAACAGACAGATCTGTATGTACATTTTATCTCGTTTTTTTTCGTCTGGAGACTGTTTTCCCACCCTCTTATTTAAAATGGTATTAAGGAGGTATAAAAAGAGGTTTTGTTTCTGGCTTTATGTATTTATATATTTATTTTGAGGTTTTATCTATTTAGAATTTCTTTCAGCCACGACACTGCAAAATTCCTTATCTCTAACACTGTTCCGCTGAAGGCACCTTGCAGGATTATCCCTTTTTGGCTCTTAACTACTTAACCTGAGACTGGAAGAGCCTTTTCAGGCTCTAAAAATTTTCTGAACCTTGAGGGTTGGAGAAGAGAAGTGCTATTTGCTACTAAAAGTGAAAATTATAACATTGCTTCGATAAGCTGCCAAGGCAGGTAGATAACAGCATTTTATAAAGTGGTATCTCTTAAGAAGCAGTAGCATAGCTGTAAGGAGTTAAAGCATCTGACTAAGGATATTTTATGATTTTTGATATGCTTTACACTGTTTGATATAGAAGATCTTGTACATATATTTATGTCCAATTGCAAACTCCAATTTGAACATTCGTTCATGCTTTAGTTATCCATTTACAGTTGTATTGTATTAGGCATTACAAACAAGCCCCAGTAGCACAGTGTCCAAGAAGCCAGACAAATTATACTTCAATGGCAGAGGATTTCTCAGTAGCCAGGCTCTCACTTGAGGGGATTACCAGCAAACGTAATCAAGCATGAGGTCACCTGATGGGGTCTGGGGGTATCTGCAGAGGCTTAGCTGGATAAGGATGGAGTTATTTCAGAAGGACTTCACTCTTCTGAGCTTTTTTCTGAACTCAACATGAGAAAAGTCACCGCAAGAGACAGACATTCATCTGCTAGTACAAATACAAAGCAATTCTGCCTTATGCAAGATCTGAGCACTTTACATCAATTTTTAAAAATTGCAGTCCTCTATCCCCGTGAAGATCTGGGCATCCACCATCATTACAAGTGGCATATCCTAAAAATGTATTTTTTACTCTTTTACTACCCGTACTTCCATCATTTTTGGAGTCAGATGAACTCTCCAACCTTACCAGGACACAATATTAACCAAAAGAGAATTCTTTGGCTTATCTTTTACTATCACAGATAACCAAATCATATTATACATCAGTTACTTCTCTCACACTCCATTTCAAAGTAGGTACTTTAATCCTTCTGACTCCTTTCAGGAAAGCGCCCCCAAAAGTCCCTCTTTTTGGTGGTTTGCAGCCTTCTCAAAATACCAAACTAATGTAATTTTTACACATTTGCTCTTATTTCAGTACAGTTCTTAGTTCAAAATAAATTCTCCTCCCTCTCAGTTGTCTATTCCTCAACTGTGAAATATTTATAGACAGCAATCATGTCCCAACTCAGATTCTTTCTGGGTAAGCTAAAAAGAGCTAAAAGCATTTAGTCACCTCACATAAGATAAATCTTTATTGCCCAGATCATTTCAGAAGCTCTCCTAATGTCTTTACTTGCCTCTGAATCAAACTGTCTTTAACATGCTGGTGACCAGAAGTATACACAATACTCCGCATATGTATTCCCAGCATCATTTGTACCACGATGGCGTGAATACTTCCCTGTTTGCTTGAAATACTTGGTGCATCTGAACATATGGATTTTGTATAACTACCTTACACAAGTGGCTCAGCCATCTTGGAACTATTAACTAAAAGATTAATTTCCCAGGAAGCACGCTGTCTACCTTCCCTATGTGGCATATAGACAAAATCCATTCCTTTTTAAAGAAAAGGCAGTTGAAGTATTCAAGAAAACACTAAACTAATGGCTGTGACATTTGAAGTTTTGTTAGCCAAAATATTTGTGACTACCTTAAATCAGCATGCATTCACAGGGCCATCCCACATCTGTGAAGACTGATCTACTAGAATGTTACCCTGTGATGTGTTAAAGAAAACAACTAAAAAACTGCAACTCAGTTCCCTGTCACCTCCTAAGAATGCAAAAATTTCCCCCCTCTTATAAGGATATAGAAGGCAAGCACGTGAAAGCCTGTGTGATGCTTGAATTTGTGGCAATGGAAGGCTGTTACCTAATCTAAGCCAACCTTACCACTGCCTGTAGGTTCTGTTTACTGCATACTGTGTTCGTACAGGCTGGCTATCACCTACTGAATATATTATTTTATAGACGACGCAGTCTAGGAATTAGTATTCATAAAATGAAGAACAAAAGACAAACAAAAGAGTACAGGAGAAGAACAGTTGCACGCCGACCTAGCATCATGCAAGTATTTTTCAAGGCTAGAGAGCAGCCTATATTTAAATTCTCATCCTCGTACTCATCTCTCCCTCTCTACTGCAGCACACACTTACATGGTAAATAACAGTTACAATCAAAAAAATTGTGAATGTTGGGAAGTCTTGGGAAGGGAAGAAATTACTTATGCTTTTGGAAAGGAACGAATGTGGATTTTTGGCTTTCTTGACATAAAATATTTTTTCAAGTAATTTCCCTGGCCATTAACCAACTTGTGGTTCTTTGTGGCACTGCAGCTGCTAAACTCGCCCGTTCTTTGCTTGTTTTAAAACCAAGACACTCTATCACCTAGATAGTTCCCAAACCTACCCTTCTTCTTTCTGAAATGCTACCATAATATGCTTGCTCTAACAGCGCTGCACTCCACATTTAACATGCACCCAGCATTTATTTTTGAGCATCAGTTGGAGTTTCTTAATCAGGCCACATATTCCAAGAGCCACGAGGAAAGCTTTTCCTCCTATTCTACCTCTCCCCAACTTCAAAAATATCAATTGTAATACACGCTCCATCCCTTAATAATCTTTTCCTTTTTTTTTGTCACACTTGTTGCTGCTTGGGGTTTTTTTTTTTTTCCCTTTTTNCCTTTTTGGGTTCCCAGTGCAGATCTTTCTAGCTCCTTCCTCCTACCAGCCTCCTGAACTCCAAGCTCCTAGTAACTAAAGCCAACTAGGAGCAGGAATGAAGACTTCATTTCACTGAGCAATACTGCCTGCCAGAGCAAAAAGCAGGAAAAGTCCTTTTTATATCTATGAAAGCATGGAAGGCTGGTGGCAGCCTCAAACCTACAATGACTTAATTATTTAAATTTCATTTTACACCTATTAACCATAGCATATCAAGTAAGAGTAGCAGCTGCTACATGAATCTGACCAGCTCACTTGCCCTCAGCAGATCACCCATCTGCTTGCTCTTCACCTAATATTTCTGTTTGATAGGTTGTAAAACAGATTCTTGCAACAGGTCAGGAACAGAGTCAACTTCAAATCCCACATAGAAATTTCTATGAAAACATATGGACATCTATACTGAGTGATGTCGAATTTAGAGAGGCCACTGACCTTATGAAAGTGGATAAAAGGAAAATTACAGCCTGTGATGGAAAAACACTGACTCCATTACAGTGAATGAACAGAAGAGTGGAGAGTGAAGAACTGTATGTATAATTAATTCTAGTAATACAGACTTACAAAAATCATGGGTGCACACACTGCAAAATGGTGTGGAAAATGCCTTTCTATAATGTATCAATTTCAGCTTCTACAGCATAAAAAATATTGCTTCTTTAAATGATCAATAAGATAAATTTTCCTGTTCACCAGTAGTATTTTATAAAAATTTAAGTTATGCTAATTAAGCAAATTCTTCAAGAGCTATGTATTTCAGCATTTAAATTATCATACCTTGATATTTTTTCCACCTTAATTCAAATGAAAATATTTATGAGGCACACACAGAGGCTTTAATTTCTCTTTATGTTCTACTGGGGGGCGTATAGCCTTGGGAAGTTCATGGGTGCATGGGAAAACCACAGGAAGATTACCTGTTTCTGAAATGCATGTTATGCATAAGATATCCCTCTCCCTCTTGTGTGGCCTTCTGGAAGCAAAGAATGCAGAGTATGTCCAAAAAAAAAAAAAAAAAAAAAAAAAANGATATTATGCATCTGGCCCATTGCTAAACAGTTGCACAGTGCCTTTGCTTGCCAAAGAACTGAATTTATCTACCACTGAATTTTCAGGCCGGCACTAGCTTGCAATCCTTCATGCGAAGATGAGTCTCTAGAAGGCTGTTGGATCCCTTTGGTTATGGCAAGAAGATTGGCCTTAGTGCTTGGCAAGGCAGATTGGGAGTTACCCCAGGTGACTGCTGGGTTGGACCCTTGATCTTGCAGCCCTGGTTGTTTTGTTCCTGCATTTTCAGAGCAGCCTGGCACAAAGGGAGCTGAAGAATGGCACTTCTTTTCCGTAACCCTATCTTTGAGGCAACCTCAGTTCCCACAGCTGTGCTGAGTCCCTGCAAATTGCTACACAAGAAATTTCATCCCTTCCACTATTGAAGCAAAGTCTTGGATAACCTCCTGTTCAAACACGCAGCGGAGGTAGGATTTCATTGTTACTAGGCTGCTTGCTGAGGTGCACAGCACATTTACTATATTCAGGAGGCCACTTAAATAAGACTGCATCAGATTAGACTTTGAAAAATTTTCTTCAGCCAAATCTCTCCCTCCTTTACATAGGCAAATAAATGTTCACGTGAAAAAGAAATGCAACTCTAGAAACTTCTGTTGCTATGACTGCGTTTCTACTTCAGAGGTTAAGAGAGATCTATGTTTCTGGCTTAAAATAGCAGAAATAGCTTTAAGGCAAACCTCCTGGAGCAGAAATCAACAGCAAAATCTGAAATTTACTGACCATCACATCTTTGCATTTAAAAAAAATGGCAAGCTTCCCTACAACTAATACAATATAATTTGTTAATTCTTCCATTTTAAGTAGCCAAAAGTCTCCCAGCAAATATGCAAAATAACTGGAAGATGATGGTCATTTTTGCAGTAGTCTTTGCCACCATTTGTAGATGGAAAAATGCCTTCCTTTTTTCTTACCTTCAAGCCAAAGGAAGAATGAAAGATTAACTTCAGCAACTTAAGAAGCGATATAAATTTTGATTTAGGACAGATTACCTCATACTTGTCTGGAACTTGAACAAATGAAGACTAAAAATGCAAATCACACGCAAGAACAGCTGTGATTTCTGACTTCAAGCCTGTTACTCTCCTTAGAGAAAGCTGGTTCAGTGGAAAAAGAGAACACAAGACTGGCCAGGTGCTTTAGGTTCCCTCACAGTATAGTGTATTTTCAGCACATGACTATTAATGATCATAAATTAAAGTTTAAATAACTTTGGTCATATCCATAATTCAGAAAATCATACAATATAGTTATCCTACGTAAAAATGTACAATAAATATAAATGTCTTAACTTTTGCAGCCACACCATTTATCAACACTTACGGTTAAAGGATTTGAGTGTTTGCAAGGCAGATCAAACTTATATCAATGACACAATCATGTTTCTTCATACCAGACTCCTGCTCATCAAGTCAGTCATCAAAAAGTTTATGCTTGCTTGATACCAAAATTTTGCACTTTGATAATTTACATCCCTGTAATGAATTCCATCTAAAATTACTTAAGAAATATCACCAATAAACCCATTTCAATACTTTTTTTATCTACAGCTCTCCTTCTCAGAAATTCATTAGACATTGCCTTCAAGTCCCCAAAATAAGATTCACGGGGAATACAATTACCAGATTTATAATGGGAAATTCAAGCTTTAGTTTCTTTGTTGTTGTGTACTTTCTTGTTTTTAAATTTCAATGTAGTTGGTCTTTTCTGTTATAATCCCTCTATATTCTATGATATTTCAGAGGAGCACAAAGGAATCGGCACTCAAAAGCTGTTCAAGTCAGACTGACAACGTTAGCAATTCTAGCCAAGACCCAAAGAGCTGGGTGGTGTGCAGTGGTCCCTCTCTCCAAAGCCCCCTTTCTCTCTGTTTCCATGCTTTTTGACACAATTTGTCGCCCCACTTCACAGAATCGCAGAATGGCTTGGGTTGGAAGGGACCTTTAAAGGTCATCTAGTCCAACCCCCCTGCAATGAGCAGGGACATCTTCAACTAGATCACTTGTTCTTGTCATTCCACCTGAACACCAGTTGCTCTCTCTCACAATTTCCATCCCACAATATTTTTTGAAGGACTATCAGTATGTAACTTTTAAAATAAACCTAAATAAAACTTTAATTTAATCCGTAGAAAACTAATGACCAAAAGCCATTTCAAGAAGAGTTCCTCCATTCAAAGAGGGCACAAACTGAAACACAGGAGGGTCTGTCTGAACATCAGGGAGTACTTTTTTACTGTGAAGATGACCAGTCACTGGCAGGGAGATTGTGAAGTCTCCATCCTTTGAGATAGTCAAAAGCCATCTGGACATGGTCCTGGGCAACTGGCCATAAGTGGCCCTACATAAGCAGGGGGGGCTGGACCAGATGACCTCCAGAAGTTCCTTCCAACCTCAGCCATTCTGTGGTTCTGTGAAAATGGCACCAGCTGTATTTAATAACAATTGTAAGAGAGGCTGTTTTTGACAGAATATAATTTCTCATGCCACTTTCTACTGAAGAATGTTTAGTGGATCAAGTAAGAACTACGTGTGTGTGCACACGCATATAAAATGTGTAAAATACAACCGGAAAAATATTCATGATTCTTTAAAAAGTCTATACACATGATTTCAGAGAAATGGTGAATGAAACTTGAGGAATCTCTTCTATTCTTTTACTACAGTCTTTTAGAGAGGGAACAATTCATTTTTACTCAAATAAATTAGCCACTGTAATTATAAATTCCCCAGAAAGTTGTTTCTATGTTCACAGAGGGAGTTTTACTGTTTTCTTTGTAATAAAGACAAGAATGCAAACACTTATGTAAAGAACACAGCTTTAGCTCAGAGCCGAGACAGATATGCCCAGTATTTAAGGTAGTTCTTCCACTTCGATTTATTTTTTATTTATACCATGCACTGAATTATCATAGTTTTAAAAACATCCTCAAGAACATAATAATACAGAGTAATTACTACCAGCATTTCATTTAAAATAGGAAACCCCAGGAGGGGTGTTTTATTGGTCATATACCCGACTGAAAAATTTATAATGACTCTACAAAAAGTTTGTTGTTAGAAAACCACCTACACAAATTTTTATTCACAGTGATAGTTTCAGAATGTTTGGAGCCAAAATGTATACTACGTTTTTGCTATGTCCTTTTGTGGCTAATACTCTACAATGTACTTTTATGCATACACACACACACATATGTATTTAAAAAAAAAAAGGGGAGAAATGCAAGCCAAATTTTCAGTGTTTGCATAACAACAAGGCTCCTGGTAGCATCAAGAACTCAGGCTTATGCATACCAAGCAGAATTCTAGACAGTGTTCACATACCCCTGGTAGAAACACGTATGTTAATATAATAATTCTAAAAAATATATTTTAAGCTAATTTAAATCTCTTATCTTCAATTTTTAGGGATGACAGGGTTGGTTTGTGTTTCATTTTTTGAGGGTTTTTTGCCTAACTCATAAACTTTTAGTAATTACTGGTAACTTTTAACTACGTTTTAAAAATTTATTTCTAGGCTTGATTACAGAGTAATCCTTTCCTAATAATTTTGGTTTCTGAGGCTTGGAAACATAGTCTTGCTACTTTGTTAACCCATAAAAAGAATCCTTGGTATTTTTTCATAAATTCCTGTAAAGTTGGATAGAGACATCCATCAGATTATGTCAGAAAGGACGTCAAAAGACAGGGGCATGGTTAATGTAGATACATGGTAGCTTGAAATTACAGTGATTCAAGACTGGGAAATAAGCTTTCCTGGAAGGCAGGAAAGGAGGAAGGAAGATAACAAAAGGTTCTGTCACTTCACACAGTATGTGTAGATGTATGCAAAATCTCACCATCATCACCAAGCCAAGAAATATCCTCATGATTCAGAGGCCATCTTAGACATGGAAGTGTGAAGACTCATCCATGACGTGGCATGGAAGCACATGGAGGAAATCACTCAGTGAAAATAAGTAAGGTTTTCCAGTTCATATGCTACATTAAGTGACTAAAAACTCAAGGAAGAAGTTGGGGAATGAAGGCAGCAAGGTCAGCTATTGCACAACAGTAAGAGAAAATGCTTTCAGAAGAGGGAAGCCTTTTTTGTGTCCTTATAACTTTGGGAAGTTCATTTCAATTAGATTGACACTTGATGATAGATAAATAGATTGATAGAGAGATATTACATGAGGTCTTGACTTCAATGACGCACAAGCCCTCCAGGTCTATTTAACAGAGAGCTAAATCCTTATTGCCATCAGCAGCAGATTTAATGATCACAGAAGAAATTAATCACATCACGCGCTGCCTCACTCTTCTCGGTGCACAAGCTGGACACCATATTAAGAACCTATTTTCTTCCTTCTAGGTTTTTCTTCATGAAAATGAGTAAGTAGATATTGCCTGCTTCATCAGTGGTTGTAAGAGCATCTATTCATCAAGCAAAGACTTCAAAAAAACCTATACAGTATTTATGCCTTTTGCATGCCATGAACTCTTTATTTTTTATCCGGTATTGAAAACCTTAATTTTTATCACTTGAAGAAATTGCTTATGAAGTCTGTAACGGCCAAACATTTTCTTTTACCCTAAAAACCCAAGTCACAGAAAGGCACCACCTACCAGAGGTCTTCTAGCACTCCAAGTGATCCTAACTTCTTTCTATTGAGATGCCAGGAAAGACTGGCTATACTGTAATTAACATAAAATACAGAGATGCCAAGAAAACACTCCTGTGATGTGCTATCAAAATACAGTCCTTGTGAAAGTCCTAGTCCTTAATGAAGGAAACAACCTCTAAGAAAAGCACCATGATCAATTCCTACTTCCTCATCAATCCACCACAGTACAGTAAAACCACTTCTCTTTTGCTGAAAGATGAAGCAGATGTGCTATTGAGTCGAAAGCCCTGGAGGTACCCACAGGGAGCTAACTGACCTGAGTGAATTGTACTGTCATAAGGTTGCCAAAGCGTGATGAGACAACCGTATTCACCCTCCAATACAGGAGAAGCAGGAGTATGTTTACATTAATTGTATCTGTGTCCATTAAAAATTACAAAAATCCACTTGGAGGAGTGGAGAAGCAGACCAATTCAGCAGTGGCATGAAGTAAAACAACGTATCCTTTGGAAGCTGTACACTACAAAACACCCTGGCATATTCTACATAAATTATATCACACATAATTGGAGTTCGTTCAACATTTTTTTTTTTTTCAGATTAACAACACAGAATTTTATCAACAGCAGAAAACACACAGGGAAACATATATGTGCATCTGTGTACATATATTTCTATTAAAAAAACCCCAAACCTGCATGTATTTTGTCTTTTCCTTTTTGTTGATGTTTTTTGTGTTTTCTTACCTTCTACTGCTCTCTTGAAGAAAACTTTACAGCTGCCACATGTAACCACACCATAATGACATCCAGATGCCTCATCTCCACACACCAAGCATACTTTGGAAGGTCTTGAAGATCCAGTTGATACGCTTCTCAATGAAGAGCTGGAGTAAAAAAAACAAACCAAACAAAACAGCTATGAATATTTCAAATCACACTGGCCATAATGCAAAGTTCAATTAAGAATTTATAACAGGTATATTGCTCAAGGCACCTAACAATTAGGAAACCACAACTCTTTCTGGCAGTGCCTGGTTGAATACATGAATTGCTTTAATTAGTAAATGCAATATTTTTATTGTCTGTTTTAAAAAACCCATAATATATCAATGTTAATGTAAGAAGTTACCACAAGGGCAGTGGAATTTATTGGTAGCAGATGATTAAAACTGAAAATAAACAACAAACGAACCAACCACTCTGGCAGCAACCCGATAGCTATAAATTTTCTTTCCGTTTGCTTGTTTCAAGCCTTTACAGCTAAGGAATACCTGTAATAAAACCACTAAGACCATTTTATGAAGTACCACAGCAAAGTGATATGCACTCTCCTGTCCGCATTCTTGCTTACCACTACAGTGGTCCTTGAGCTTATATCTAATATTTCTGTAATTTAACAGCTTACTTCCGAAGTAGTTTTGAAGCCTTTTTATATTCTACAAGTGCAGAAGACCCTTCCATATGACTGTAGGTGCCAGAAAAGCAGCACCAGAGGTTCAGAAGCCATCCTGAAGTTTTGCAGACTGATGCACCTTGCAAACCCAGCTTCAACCATCTACTGCCTTCTTAAAAAACGGGGCATTTATGTTGTTGGGTTTTTTTTTAAACCATGACTCTCCAAAGGTATCTTTAGGAAATATTTTCCACTGGCAACTGTAAGAGACAGTACTCTTCAAAAACCAGTCGTGTTTCATGATGCAGTGAGTCTCCTCCCTCCCCTTCTTCCCCCGGGAACTGGAAATGCCACCCTAATGTAATCCGCACGTTTGGAAAAAACGTGCCAGATACCGAAGGAGATGAAAGCTCTGGATCCTCCCACGCCTTAGGAGGGCTGGGGAGAGTGTTTCCTTCCACATAGCCTCTCTTCTCTGGGTAAACGTGACCTCTTGCATTTCTTCACATGTTATCTCTCTGAATGCTGCCAAACAACTACTAAAACAACCCTAAAAGACTTTACACTGGTGGTGAAATAATCTGATAGTTCAAATTGCAGGTCACAGGCTATTTGTCGGTCAGTCATTGGGAAACAAAGTTCACAGGTAGTCTTAATTCAAACATAAGATAACCAGCTTGCTTAAGAAATCTCAAGCACGCACTCTTTGCCTTTTTTTCAATTTTCTGTCTTCCTTTAAAGAGGTATACAGAGGCCAAGTGATTTACCCACGGGCACAGCACGAATGTCACTCCAGATCAAGGACCACAACTCTCCTGGCCTGCAGCGTTACTGTAACATCAAATCTAAATGTTTTTTTTAAATGACAGCGTTCAGATGCTAATCAAAATGTTCCAAATAGTATTCCTGCTCTTGTCTGCTCACTAGTCTGTTAGATTTACTAGTTTTAGTCCTCATACTATTTATACTTTCATTACATAACATCACACTAGTTGATAATTGCTAGGTGATGGCATTAGCTCATCTGTTAGAGAGACAAAGGAAAGCCTCATCAAATCTATGTTAAAGTAAGTTCTGTGTGCTCAAGTCACAGCCATACCGATGCACGCTGCATTAATCTACCCCTAAGGAAAGGTACCTTCTTCAGGATTTGCCAAGACTGTGCTGGTATTCAGCTCTGCATTTGGATTTGTTTAGGCAACGAACAGGACTTTCTCCCTCTAGCACATTTCATACTGCTTGAAAAACATTAAGCCTCTCATTAAACAAAATTCTTCAAAAGGTGTCTGCTTCCTAGAGAAAATTTCAATAACCTGGAAAACTAACTCCTTGAAAAGTATTTTTTTTTTAAAGCTCTTTTATTCCAAATGGCGGTATTTTGTCTGAGAAGGGAAACATTTCAATTCTGACATACCACCAAAATGTCTCGGGGCATTTGTAATTTTGATGCTGCATGTTCCCATTTCTTCATAAGACTAGCAAAAATTTTCCTAGTCTTTCTACCCTGAAAAAGGTCAGTGTATTTTTTTTTTAATATCTAAAAAAAGTAGTTCTGTTAGAGACCTCTTCCTGTGGAGAAAGGGAGGTTTCAGGGTATCACAGCAGTGTGCATATTTTTTTACTTTTATATATATACACACACTCACACACACACATACACATGCTCTCTCTATATATATACACACACATACTGTATATATATAAAAGTATGTATTATTTTTAGTTGAAAATAAGTTGTCATGTAGGATTTGCAGAAGGTGGGAAAGCCTTTTTCAGATACAAGCTACCCTATAAAATTTCACTTACGCAGAATTATTGGGTAAAAAAGCCCATAAAGACACATACACTAGTTGATCTATGACTATTATTAGATGCCTACCTAAGACATAATCTATAGCATATTTTATACAGTGCTTCTCTAAACAAAGGGCTTGACTATAGCTGAAAGGTGAAGGGATAGCTTGAATACAAAGCACGTATTCAACTACTCAGCCACAGCACCACAGGTGGAAACTTAACATTCTAGAATAAAAATTCAATTAACTCCCATATATCCTTTTAATCAGTTTAAAAGTGGAATAGGTTAAAACACAAAAGAGGTATTTTCATTCTTAATAGGAGTATCCAACATGGAGCAATTCTCAAATACTCTATTGCTAAGAAACATTGATATTAGGTGTTGGTACTTAAACCTCCTCCAACTTGTGCCAGCTCTAGCTATGACGGTCTTCTAATGAACAATGTTCAGCTTGTTTTTAAAAACAACTCTTAAGTTCTCTTTCACACCCATGCTATACCAAAGTATTTGCCAATTCAAAACGTTGTTATATTACCTCATACAAAGGTAAAGTGGTATTTGTACATACCTGCAAATAATAAAAGGCTGAGTCCAAAAAATATGCTCAAATCATATTGGTAAACCTCAGATTAAGTCACTCTCCATGGAAGCTTTTCTTTCTCAATAAGGCATGCGTGGATAGTTACACCTTTTCCTCCTGAATCTCTCTTGCATTCAGGCTGTCATTCCTTTCTTAGCGACTTGACCATGGTGAAAAAGATCTGCGTGAAGATCTGACTGGTGAGCAAACTACCTCTCTGCCCTCATTTCAAGGCCACATGTCCAGTGTTCATGACACAGAAGCACACTTTATTTATTCATTACTTTTATTAAACCAATTATTTAATTAATCAGTATAGCCCTATAGCCTATAATATGTATAGGGAGAAACACTACACTAAAAAAAAACCCACCAAAACCTAACCACTTTGAGAGTGCTTTTCTTGCATGCTCCAAGTTAAATATTTCTCTTCTCATTAATTTTCCACAGAAACATCCCATAAATTTCTATCAAGTAATCCTAATGTAAACTGGTATGTAGGAAAAGTTACAGGCTGGTAACACTTAACAGGTAAAAACTAAGTGTTAAATTCAGTTAATTATAACAGATACATACATTAATTTAATTTTAGTTCTGTTTTTGGAGCTTAGTTTGATTTTTTGCTCCAGATGAGAAGTTTAGTTGCAATAATCCAGATTATTTAGGTAATACATCATTCCCTCTTTTGAAAAATAGAGGAGTTGGTCCAAATAAGAACGAATACTATAAAAAGAGATCAGAAACTTTACAATTGACTCCCTGAAGCCTAGTGCCACATATCTATTTGAATGACACAATCTATATGACATACATGGGCAACAGCAGGATTGGGTCTTAAACTTCAGACCAAGTGAAACCACTGTGTTTACACATTTGCCCAAATGCAAATTAGTGCTTAACAACTATTGCTCTGATATCTAACAGGTTTTTTTAAACTTTCACACAATGGACTATTGTTGACCCAGAAAATTTCTTGTGGGCAGCAACCTACTCTCAAGACAAACTTCTAAAAGAAAATAAAAGAAATATGAAATAGGGCCACAGAGCTGGCTACTCATCACTGCTTTCAGAAGCCAGTGTTTTCCATAGGTTGATTAGAATCATAGAATGGATTAGGTTGGAAGGGACCTTGAAGATCATCGAGTTCCAACCCCCCTGCTATAGGCAGTGGCACCTCCCACTAGACCAGGTAAGGTGTTAGTACTTTCACACCTCTCTCATTATTTCAAATACAAGGCAAAAAAAAAAAAGCAAACACACAGCCCCCTTACACACACACACTCTGCAGCATTCAAATATAGGAGATCTAACAGAGCATACATATTTTATTGCA
Organism: Himantopus leucocephalus; assembly: GCA_003993805.1. NCBI lineage: Eukaryota > Metazoa > Chordata > Aves > Charadriiformes > Recurvirostridae > Himantopus > Himantopus leucocephalus. The sequence continues at coordinate 33,503,349 of RSEF01000004.1, read as the reverse complement.
ATGCTTTTACAGCCAAGGGCAGCATGGAGCAGTTTAACAATGCCAAATGTATCTTCTAAATGATTTGTAAAATGGTTGCTTAGATGGCTCCACTAACATTTGTCACGTTGTAGGGTATGTGATTAGGAATAAGCCTGATTTATTATCCTCAACAGTGCAAATGCTGGCAGTTAAACGCTGACCTTGACTAGCCATTGCCATCAAGCTCATTTGTGTCTCTGCAAGTTGGCTTTAGTAATAGTTATATGGAGAATTAATTAGAAATAACAGATTTTGTAAAGAAGAGTCAATAAACCCACAGATAATCCAGCATTTTAAAAGCTGATTATGCAGGTTATTATGCTTTTCAAACCAGATGTCATGCAGGAGCACAGTTTAAACAAACGATGCCTCTCTGATGATAAAATGAAGCACTCCAAAGAAGCATAAGCCACAATATGAATCCCAAACTCATTTGTTCCAAGCGCTTTTATTATTATGAGATCTAGATGAGTCCTTTTTAATTCCACATCATTGACTTTTCTTTTTCATACAGAAATTTTCTGGTAGTAAAACAAACAGAAGGAATCTAGGTACACCTCAATAAACTTATGCAAAAACAAAGGTAAAAAGAATTTGAGATCAGCATCATATTTTCAAGAAAAGAAAAAAAAAAACCACCACCTTTAAGAGGAAGAATAATCAGTAGATTCAAGATGCAGAGACTGCCGGCATCTTCCTTCTACCCTCTCATCTCATTTCTGAAGGGGTGTTACCTCCAGCGAGAGTCATCTACTGGGGACTGGCACATGAAAACATGAGAGTTAACTTTGCCCACGCAGATACTGAAACTAACCTTCCCGTGGCCCAAAACAAGAACTGTGTATTTCAGTAGTATTTCACAAGCATGATGTGGACGGCCTGGCTGAGCATGGAGACCAGAGCTTGGCCCACACAAGGAAGCTCAGACACTCAGGAGGCGGCCAAGAGCTGACCAAGAGCCACCCAAGAGCCCCTGGCACCACCAAGCTGGTCGTGTCACTGTAGGAGCGCACCCACGTGCTTGGCCCTCACCAACCTTAATGCAGCAGGCCAGCCGACGCCACCCAAAGGAGACAAGAAACTCCCACATTGAATGACAATACACCTCCTCTCAACCTGGCACTAAAATCAAGAGACTGATTACCAAGTTTCTGCTACCCTGGAAATATACTCTTTTCCCCTCCAAATACTCCCCTGAATTCTTCCTGGTTTCCACACTTAATCCTATGTCCCCAAGTGCTTCCTTCACATTGACACTTCTCTAGCAGCTCTCCTAGTACCTTCCTTTCTGTAACTCATCGTTCATTCAGTCATCACCATAGCTAGCACAACCATCTCCTGTTTACATTAACTCCATTATTTTTGTGCATGTTCACATAGAAACAATCATTTGACTGCCCAAGATAACCTACTAATTATTTAGAAAACGTTATCCTGGTTGTCCAACAGATTATTTGACCACTACATAATTATGTTGGTCACGACCTCCACCAGTGGCATGTATCATCTCCCAGATTTTGCTCCATGCTGCTGGTTTTAATTGTCAATACTAAGGTTTGACCAGTACCAGTTTCGCCTTGTGTAGCCCGAATTTTTTAAGAAGTTTCACTGCAGGAGGGCACCCTGGCTCTCTCCTATAAGTACTTGCATAAAGCAGATCAGCAGACTGGAAAATGGTATTTCTTGAATGTCAGACTATATAAACCAATCTTCTTGTCAGCAGACCAAGAAAGCATAGAGAAGTGAAAAGGTGCAGAGATGAAAAGATCAGATTTTCCAAGAAGGCGGCAGTCACATGGGACCTCAAGAACGCTGAGCTAAGGAAGGACCACCGAAACCAAACCATCCCGGAGCCTCAGCAGCAACATTCCTGCATGTAGACAGAGCAACATTTGCCCTCCGACGTTTGGCAGAGGCTTACAAATTGCTAAATAACCTAGCTGCAAATTCTGCTGGCTGAGTTTCTCGGGGCATTATCCTGCTCCTACAAAGATGAAGGCAGACATTACGGAAAAGGTTATGTTTCCTTGGATAAAACAATAGGACTCGTGTGGCCACTACCAACCCTTATACCTGCAGCCTTTGAAAAAGGCTAATTGGTTTTTTTTCAAGACTAAACCTTAAAAAAAAAAACCAACCAAAAAACTAAAAACTTTAAGACTCAGAAATTTTAAACAAAATCTAAATATTTTTAGGGAAGCTAACTGTGTACTTTAGTGCATATTATGGATGATAGACACCAAGTGTAATATTTGAAACAGCGCACGCTTACTCTGACATCTGGAGTATTGTATCAGTCCATAAGCAATAGAAGTGGTTAGGAAAAGAATTCATTTTTCTCTTTAATGTCTTCTCTCTACTAGAATAACAAAGATAACAAAAACACGCATTGAAAATACATTTTCAATGTGAAATATTCAGGAAATTCAATTAAGGAAGAAAAACGACTCAGAAAATAGTATCTTCTTGTGCTATAAATCAATTATTTTTGAAATATCCCAAACTTCAGGATCCTGAAGCTCTTACTTGTGTTACCATTTATTCCCTTTTGTTTGTTTTGTTTCAGCTAATGATGAACTCATGCACTCCAGTGTTACTTGCTGTAATTTTAAAAAATGGAGCAGTATCTCACCAAAATCAATTTATTTTTCGAGCTACAACTCTGAAGATGCATTTTTAAGAAATTAAAAAAAAAAACAAAAACAAACCAGACAAATTCAGTAGCTGTGATACTACATTTAACTTAGTGGTTAGTCTCAATTATTTTTTTTTTGTTAAGCACAGAGGTATTCTATTCCAAGACAGAAGACTTGAACTTTAAATACTACAACCCTAATACAAAATTAATACAGTATTTACACCCTTTTTACCCCTCTTAAGAAATGCTTGGTACAATGAAACATGTCAAAATCAGAGGGGAAAGTGCATTTAGTTAAGAGAAAGAAAACTGAGAAATCACATGGTTTCTTTGGCCAGCAACTCCAACTTTCACGTTAAGTTACTTTATTTAGCAAAGCCCACGGGTCATATATCACACTTTCGTACCTGGATCTTAATTATGGTAACAAGCAAACTCTGACGTGCACTGATAACAGAAAAAGCTCCACCCTTTCTCCCAGGCCCCCCCCCCAAACCTAAAAAGATTCACTCAGGATTTTAAAAAAAGCATTTAAATTGCAGTGTTTATTCTCCAAATAGAAGCTGATGGGTTCTCCTGTGCTGTAGTCACCAGTGAACAGGTTCCCGTATTTAGTTTAACCTTAAGGCATATGTTGATTTTACAAAATGAAGCAAGCATACTAAGCTCCTTCAGTTTCCATTTACTTTAGTGGATGCTGACAGGACCCAGCATTTTCCTCAACCCAGCTGTAAGCCTTGACTTTTCCTTGACCTTCTCTACTGAAATCTTTTGGTAGCAGCTATAGTTGGCTATCCAAATTCTACCTCAAAATAATCTGTCGAATATAGAAAAGTATAAACTTAAGCGTAAACAAAAGTGTTCTGGTGGACTGAAACTGAGGAGCACTAATCTCCTAGGGAAATAAATCTACTTTTTACTCACTGATTTAGAGATCAGAGAAGTATAACGTTCTCCTAATATTCTTCTGCAATGCACTTTTCTCCTCTAACTACTGTAACAATGTACCAAGATTCAACTGCCCGAGGGAAATAAAATGTATTTGTTCTGCAGGTTTTTTTAGTACATAAATATAGTTATCTATTGAAATGGAATGGTTAACCTAGACCAGGAGTTTCCTATCAGAAGCAAACCTCCAACTTTGGAAGCCAGAGACCAACAGTGAGGCTCGCAGTGCATTTACTCTAACTTTTCATATTTGGTCCGCTTATAGAATTAGTGCAGTTTAAATGCATGCAAAGTCAGTATTTGTGCTGCTGATTATGAATTGCCATGTATTGTATAGCAAGATAAGGCAGGAACAGTTTATCTGAAAAATGATCTAGTTAATTATTGAAAGTCTATTGGGGGCGGGGTCACATAGTTCGTTTAACTCTTTCTTTTCCTGCACGTGCTCACCTGCCATGACTAAATGGCAAGACATAGCTTTGAAAAATCAAGTTTTTTATAGCACCATCTCATCTTCCACCACTGAAAAATGTGTAAACTAATTATGCATCCTGATCACTCTCATACAAGAGCACAGTAGTGTTTACTTGGTGAGGCTCTGCTGCCTTCTTGGTCAGCAATATTTTAAAACAGCATAAAATGCAGTGATTCAAGTGAGGCTCACCTGCTGATGGGGGCACCAGTGGGAAATCATTAGCACAAGGAATTGCAGGCAAGACAAGACTGCCTGACTATTCTGCTCTGCTATTGAGGACTTCTAAGACAAAGAAAAATTGAACAAGCAGGGAAGAAAAATATACATGGAAGTCAAAGAGATGTAGCATCTCCCTGCATTTACAAACCCTGCTCTTTTTAAATAAAGCTCACTACTTTTTTCAAGTTCTTCCCTTAGAGTCTAAACAAGCAACTCCTAAAAATACCTGCCTTTGCTTGAAATCTTTCTTTTATGAAAGCCTTTTTACAGCAACCTGAAATGACACTGATGACCACAGCATTGACCATTTTCAACCTTAAGAAACGTCATTCTATTGCGCAGACAAAAATCTACCTGGTATGTCTGGCAAGGGCTTGGCCCCATAAGTCCTAAAAGAATACCTATCTCAAAAATATTAGTTTGTAACAGGAACAGCTTGGTCCAGTCGTATATAGTTGCCTATTACAAACTATTTGCTTTATCTTCTGAGTGCACAATATGCTTACAGACAAAGCCACTACACCATTAATGCCCTAACCACACAATATAAAGTTTACAAGAGTTCTGTAATCATATTAAAAAAAAATTTAAATATGTCATAATAGCAAAAAGTAAACAGAACTTCCATCCCCAGTCTACCGGGGATTAAAATACCACAATAGAAAAACCTCCAGAGCAACCATGAAACCATAGGGAAAAAATGCACCAAAGCACAAAAAAAGGTTACCATGGGAACAAAGGCTATTTTCCAACTTGTCAAATAAAAGCCCCAGTATGGCAGACCTTTACTCATAAGAGCAATCCCACAGGCTTCAAAAAGCAACATGTATAATTATTACTTGAGCCGAAAGAATCTAATGGGGGATGGAGGGGGAGTTTGCCCTTTCAACTCCCTTGTGCCCCCCCCATGCAACACGACAAAATTAGTATGGATGTTGAAAGCACATTGGCATTACAGTACCAGTGTATGCTATATTATAATTCCACATAGGAACAGAAAATAGAAGTAGGAAAGTCTGCATAGTAACCTAAACTTCATAAACAAGGTGTAGGGAAAAATGAAAGGCACCAGACAGCTCACAATATTTAGTATGAGTTACCAATGCAGAACTGAGTAATAAGACTCAAGCCCATAAGCGTATCAGAGAAATTCCTGACATGAACAGACTTAAATATCTTGCAACATGCAGTGAGTTCTGCATGCATTTGTAAAAGGAAGGTTAGAAAAAGAAATAATCCACCGAAGATGATTTTACTAATCAAAAGGTAATAATCCTTAATAATGTTAGGCACAGTGATTTACGTTTTACTGGAAGTTTCCAGCTTGGCACTTGTTTCAGATGATACAGTAAAAGCCGAACTCCAACTTTACCACCATCTCTGATTAATAGATATTTTAAAAGGCAAATAGTCATATTATTTTGAAATATCTTCTGTGACTTCTAAAAACACTATTTGAAATAATGAAGGTTTCATTTTAACTAACATTATTCCATTTTAAGAAATTCAAGCTGTTCATGGTGTTTTAGTGCATACAATTATTACTTGGTATAAGAAATAAGGAGATACTTGCAGCTTGAGGTTGGGGAACTACACAAATGTTGCAGCAGTTTGTAAATTTGTCTTTTCCACCTTCCTGGTCCCACAGCCCCATTAAAACATCTTCCTAAAACTAGAAGGTGGAAAAGCCAGGGTGACTTCCACTTCTATTTCCTTTACTGTTCCCCTCTTGTCTCCTTAACGGGATTTTGCTACCTTTTGACAGTCTAATAAAAAGACAATTGTGATGTCTGAGGAACAATCAAGGGTTATGGCAAGCAGAATATGCCTGCATTGACTAGGCAATACAGGGCAAATGGATGCTGGATTCACGCCCGTCAGCTTCTGGGAGAAGGAGAAAAAGCAAAGAAGGAAAAAACGGATAGGAACAGGTATTGAGGCAGACCTTCAAATGGCCTACGCGTGGTGAAGCTGGCCCTCGTGCAACAACCCCTCATCTTCCAGACTGTGTCTTCTTTGCTTGGCCAACTACAACTCCAGCGGGCTTTGCCTGTGGCCGTTTGCAAACACCAGCTAGGCCAGAACTCACTTCCCAGTCTCTCTGACTCAGGATGCTTACCAACAGTTTGCAACTGGATTTGCCCCAACACCTTAGCAAGTTCTCCAGTCATCATTTCTTCAAATGACGTATCTAATATAAAGGTGCCAGTCAAAGGCTAGGAATGAAAAGCTGATGCTTTCGAATCACAAAATGAAACCTAAACCCATCACATACTAGCTTTAAGTTCTAGGTGTGCAATCCCATGTATAAACTGGTTTTCAAATATAACCCGTAGGTTATATTTCTTCACCGGCTCACTGTGAAGTTCCTCTGTTAAACTGTTCCCTATAGGCCAGCTTTCCGTAGAGGATTCTCTCATCTTTTCACAGAGTAGTCACCAAAGAAAGTGCAATGAGAAAAACACTCCTGTTTTCTCTTGATTGCAAACAACTAGCCATGAAAACCTCCTCCTGCCTTACATTCAGGAGGCAAATGTCTATCCTGCACAGGTCTAGCAAGTATGTAACTCCTTGGTCAGAAATGACTAGCTGCTAGTAAAGGGCTCTGTGGTACTTTCTGAGAAAGTACACTGATAGAAAAATAAAAGTTTTGAAATATTCTGATCCCAGTCCAACATGTGAATTTCGTCACAGGTGAAACAGCCTTTTCGGGCTTTGTATCTGCTTGTAAAAATGGTGATTAGCAGAGGACACAGCAAGTAGCAGCTCTGGTGCAGACAGGGGCATCATTTCCCACTTGTCCCACCCTGGCTACACAAAGTGACAATTTGCAGAGATCCTTACTTTTATATTTACACCAAGGTAAAGTACAGTCACTCCTGTAGGTGGTGATATCGTTGATTACCACGTTTATTTGTACACTTCAAGTCCCTCTGTTTTCCCTTGCTCGCAGTTTATGTGAAGGGTCAGGCAGTATGGGCCAAAAGAGAGATACGTTAATGAGTATTTAACAGCCCTAATTCTCATCCTGCTGTTGTAGAAGGAATACAGATATTCTTTCCATCCTTCTTCCTAACTTAGAAAGCCAGGTAAGCTGAACAACTCGGGGGTGAGGGAGTGGAGAGACAGAAAAGAAAGATGTGAGCCACTCATCTCTGTAGAGCCTTTCCCTCTTTATTCTCTCTTGCAAATGAGCTTGTTTTGAAATGGACACATAGAAAAAGACATTTTGAACTCATCATCACCATCACCAGTTAGAAAGACACTGCATACTTGCAGCCACAAGAGCAATTAGGAAGACGGTATTCCTAGAGCATCTGATCTCATACTCCCAGCATATCTTTAACCCGCCCATGTGCAAATAAATGCACCAACTGTGCTCATGCTGTACAGCCTTAAGAGTGATTCGCAGTTTTTAATTTTACATACTCCTTGGGTTTGGGTAGAATTATACCTATTTTAGACACCGGAAGATCATGGCAGAGGAACGGTTTAGGTCATAAAACAAAACATCAGCAGATCTAAAACACAGTTGTTAAGAGCTCACCATAGAAGTGAAGACTTTGAAGCACAAGTATTATTGAACCTTGGAAGATACAGGTTTTAGAAACTAGACACACAGTTAACATTCAAGAATCCTTTTTAAAATCAACAATAATTACATACAGGAAATCCCTGCTCCCATTAACTGAATAAAAATTCTATTGATAGCCTGTAGAAGGTAAAATCAATTGCATGTGTATTTTTAAAATATTCCAAACCCCAAGTCCTTTCAACCCCCCTTTCCCTATTTTCACAGCAAGTGTAACCGCTGACATGTAATACAGTTATACTGTATTAAATAACTATAGATTTTAACTTTTAAATCAATTAAAATACCCCTCCATTATATGTCAGAGTGACAAGTAATAGCCTGCTGAGTGCCATGGAAAATTTTGGTCAAATAGCAGACGAGGGCTGCAATCACTGACTGATACCTAGAGCAAAGGCTTTTGGTAATTCTCCCACAAGCAATCACAATTGCTGACAAAGTTCAAATTTGTCTTGACAGGATTGTCAAGGCAAACTAGAAACGTTCACAATTGCAAGTCAAAGAATTCATTTTTATTCAGCTGAAATTCACTCTACTGCTCACATACTAATGATACACAGTACTGTACCTACCACTCTTTCTGGCGGAATAGCTGAAACCCATATAGCAAAGACTAAAAGAAATGGGAGCATCAAGCAAAACACAGACCAAGGAAGTTATGTTCTGCAACTAACCCAGCCCCAGTTCCTCTCCTAAACCCCCTGCTGCATACCATCAAAACTCTCTTACAATATATAGCAGGCCTTGATTTTGGAAGGCAGCTTGCATTTAACTTCAGTGGGAAAAAGAGCTAGCACAATAATTAAAAATACCACCATCCCTCCCGTTTCAGGAAAAGGATGTTTAACTGTTTATGCACAAAAGCACGTTACTGTAGAGGCAAACTGACAGTTGAGTGTGCATAATTATGTGCTTATGCATAAATTTACACAGTTTACATAGTAATCAAGGTGTATAGCAGAGTGAGCAAACATTATTACTTGCTAAGCCATCACCCCCCAGATCTCATTTATGCAGCCTGTCTGTCGCACAGACTTTTAATTTTCTATAGTGAGGACTGCAATATTCACAATCACTGTTAAGCCACAATATCACTCACTGACACAACAGGTCCCACACAGAGTGCAAATAAAACCAAACAAAGAACCTGATGACACACATTCTTTGCCCCATTAAGCAATTTCTGCCTATTCTAAAACAATCTGCTCCCCCCCTACCCCACCCCGTAGCTGCCAAAATTATTTCTGCTGTAAACAGGTGTGCAATATGCAGAATAAGCACTTAGGGAAGAAAGAAGATGACTCAACAAAGAGTAAGTTCTGTAGACCCAGGGTTTCGAACCTTGCAGCAATCACAGCGTAACTTAACGTTATTACATGGCCAGAGGATTCAAGAAGCCCCTGCTACCCCCACTTCCAGCCCTTCAGGCTTCAGACCACTCCAGGAGCTCCTGGCGCAGGAGCCCACCCCAGTCACAAAGCATTAAGAGTCCTACAAGTTCTTCTTACTTCCATATCTGCTTTCTGTATTCCTAATTAACATATACAAAATAAAGCAAGCTGAACTCCAAAGTATATGAAAATGGTTATACTATTTTTTTTTAAATTATTAAGTTGTTATTCAGGAGCAGGAATAATGAAATTTTGTTTCCTAAGGCTTCCTCCTTCTTGCTTGCAAGGTTTAGTAGGAAAAAAATGCAAACTATCACCTTTCCTCTAGTTGGGGCACTAATTGGGTGCCTCTCTTCCACCCTGTCACTTATTTTAATGGAACTGGTAAGAGATAACAGCTAAAATTGCAAGAGGTAATAGCTACCCACTGTCAAATTTAGTTGAAGTTGGCTGACATTCAAAACTTATTAGGTGGGAACACACAGACAGCTCAGTTACATAAAACTTAATTTCCTTAGGCTCTGTCTAGGGTTCTGCTGGACTTGCCACCATAACCAATAACTTGATAGGAAAAAGCGCTCAAAAAGCTATCATCGTTTTAGAGCTTTGGACTCTCACAAGTACACATTTAAATAGCATCATCTGCTTAATTAAAGCATGCAACCCCCTCAGAAGAGCCTGCCCGCCGTCCCACTGAGCATGTCCAAAGGCACCCCGTAGGCCTGTTCAAACCTTTCTGACCCTCCTTCTTGTTCCTCCAGGTCGCCACCTCTCCCTTTCATGGCCCGCAGCCTCCGGTGCCTGCCTCGCCGGCACGGCAGCACACAAGGAGCGAGGGGCTGGGGAGCCCGCTGCCGCTGGCACGGCATCGCTGCCTCCTCCCTTGTACCCTCCAGGTCTCTCTGGGGAAAGCGGTGGGGAGTCCCACTTTGTGACAGGAATGAATATTTGATTTAGCTCATTCACAACTAATTTATCATCAGTGAAACCAGCATCTACAGATCTTGTCAGCAGGCCTCACTCCCAGCTCATCTGAATTAAGCTCACAGGTAGCTGTGCTGCCGTACCACAGCCCGTGACTCCTCTCTTCACCCCCACCATGAACACTGCCCACAGGGGAAACCACGCTTCTCTCTTCAAAGCGAGCAGAAGACTTAGGCCCAAACAGATCTGATACTGCTTTGTCTCATACTTTTTTTTTTTTTTGGTTAATTAAAATGACTGACCAAAGTATCCACTTCCTCTAAAAATGGCTCACACAAGATGGCAGGCAGGCTTGTCACATTGCACAGTAGACATGGTGCTACCAATGATGCACCTCTGAAGTTCTGCACGCTTCTGGAAGAGTTTCCATTAGGATGATGAATTAAATCCTACTATTCTATGTAGGAAGAGTGCTTTTTTTGACTTACGCTGGTAAGACATTAACCCCATTTTTGCAGCACATTAACAGCTACAGATACTCATCTGATTCAAGTATTTTTGTTTTGCTTGTTTTCCTTGAGTAGCGTGTTCTAGTTTTGCATACACGTATAGAAGTCTAGATATTGAATCTGCAAGAGCTTGACCACAGCAGATAGTGTCGTCATCTTTTGTGTGGTGTTGGACTCCAAATGTGGACTTTCCTTGAACACATCCTTGCAATATTTCCTGGACTTGCCTCAGAGCCATTCTGATTTTAATGAGTCCACAGAAACGGCTTCAGGCAGCGCACTGTCCATCCTTCTCTTTGAAAATCTACATCTGTGCTCCTGTATATACAGAAACAGCGTTTCTAAGCTGAGCATTTGAAAACACTTGGAAGAACTTGACACCTAAAACCCTTTCCAGGCCTTTTACACCAGGAAGGACTCAAAGACCGTCCAAGAGGAACTGGTTAATGCTTGGAAGAAACAAGGCTGTTATCCAAATTTCACAGTCATACAGAGGAATGTTAATAAAAGTAAATGCATACCAAGCACTTGTTTGAAGTTCAGCGCTTCTTTCATTCCAGAAACACTGCTTTAATCTCGCAAATGCTGCTCTGCCTTTTGTTATCCTCTTTCGTGACTGTGTTGTCAAGCGCAGCGCTCAGGCAACTTGCTGCAGAAGTAGCAGAAATTGCCTACAAATGTCAAGCCTGCGCTGCTAACGTGCACGTTTTCTAGTGGAGTGAGGCTGAAGTAGGACCTCAGTTTTCCTCACAGAAGTGCTCAGGCCAAGCTGTTTGGCATAATAGTCTGGAAAGTCAGTCATTCCTGGCTCTCAAGCATCTGGGAACCAACTGCAGTCACTGGCTGCAGGTTATCAGCTGCGCGACCTTGGATTTGATGCAAAATTGCTCAAAGTTGAAAATTCCCCCAACGCCATAAAATGGCATGCAGTTTCCTCTACTGCAGTCTCCAAACATTTCAAGAAGCAGCTCTGCCTACAAGAGACCAAGGCAGATCAGGACGGGGATGAAGCCTTCCTTTGTGTCCTTCTGACAGGACAAAGCTGCGATGTTCTCCCTTGATCGAAAACGCTTGCCAGAGTTGCCAATTCAAGAGCTTGCCCGAACAGCTGAATTTTGCTGAAGCCTGAAGAAACCCTTGAGATTAATGGTATTACAAGCTTTGGTTTACTTGACAAAGATGATATACAGACCTTTATTCTCAGGTTTTCTGAGATTTCCTTGGCTGCAAAATTGCATTAACTGTTCCTCAACCAAACCAAACCTCTGTGTCTCCTGACCATTATTCCAGCAAAGGTACAAGTTTCTTTTTCCTGCAAGAAGTGAATGATTACACCAGTTTCTGAAGCATAAGCTCTATTCTTTTTGTAGAGTTGAATCTCTGCATCCTTGAACTTCTGAGGAATCATCTTCTTGTCCTTGATGGCTATAAATGGTTGTGCCTTTGTCAGGCCAGGTGGTGCCCTCTGACCAACTACTCCAGCAGAAGTACCATGAGTGCCTGCTGCCCTTCTCTGCAGTATTTACAGGATAGATACAAGAGTTTGTGCTATTTTGCTGCCAGCTGCTCTTGGGTGGGTAGGCTGGAGAACTTCATTTAATGCTTCGTCAGAGATGCCAGATGGACATTTTAATAAACTGGTGAAGTGTTCATGCCACTAATTTGGGATTTCCTTGTAGCTGGTTCTCAGTGTCAGACCATCTTGACTATGGCCTGATGCAACACCACTGAATTTACAGCCACACAATAGTTTGAAGCAGCCATAGAAGTTCACATAAGTTCTCATTCCTTTTCTGCCGTTACAGTTTAAAGCAATGGCAACCCCCCAGGTTTTTGCAGAAACCACTTGTGCAGCCACAACAAATTCATGGTGGCCACAGTCAAAGCATAGCCGATAAGCTTTTACCAAGCAGCCCTAAGTGCAGGCCCTAGGGGCTGCCTGTGGCCACTGTGATAGCTCCTAAAAAACACTGGTCCCAACTGGCAGCAGAAGGTATAACAACTAAATAAAAACACAGGGAGAAAATAGAAAAAAAAAGTGGCTGTCATAAATACTGCAGATACTGGTTAAAGCCCCCCAAAATGAATAATGCAACTGGCTGTGCCCCTTAAGACATTTACTAGCTATCTTAAAGTTACTATGGTTGCATGAAAAGGAAAAAAAAAAAAACAACCACCAAACTATGATAGCGAAGAGAGTCTAAGAAGTCTATGAATGAATATTGATAAACTGCTGATTGTGATGTGCCATAATTATTCTTAGAGCATGAGGTCACAATCCTAAATTATGAAACTGCTGAAATAATATTTTTAAAGTTTCATCTTTCCCTTATGCATAAAAATCTCTGCTAAGCCTGCAAAATCTTGACCTCAAATTTAAGGACATTATGCTACTTTAATAAATTATATAGAAGGCTTGACTTGTGATCAAGAAAGTATTAAGGATTGGGTTATTATATTTTACATTATTTCTTTACTCATTAAACCTGAAGAGCTTTCATTAGAAATACAGTAATTCAATTCACTGCCATATTATTAACAAAACATGATATACATATTTGAATTCCAGTGCTGGGGTAAACTACATACTGCATAGCTGAAATCCAGACAACGTAAAGGAAACGCGCAATCTTTTATATAAAGCAAGAGCTTCAACCTTTTAACTTAAGACCAAAGTTATTTTAATGGGTATTGTGTCCTAAAAAAAAAAAAAACCAACCACATTTATGGAAAAAAAATGGATTACTTTGGATACTGGTGTCTTAAGCAAATACACTTCAGTTTTATACTTAATTAGAATTAGATGGGAAAGTTTGTCAGTGTCTCCCATTCCTCTTTAAAATTTGACATATTGTTTCTGTTCCTGATAAGGCCGCAGTGTGCCTGTTTGCATGATTGAGAAGTTATCCTCCAAGACTGTTACTCAAGTGCACAACTATGGCTATCGCTCCAATTAACTATTTATGAGCTGCTCCACTGCTCTAGAAAAAGTGCACTGCTATCAGAAAAGAACTGCTCATTAGAAACGAGCCTGTTAAGGTATTTTGAAAGATAACAATGCAATTTCAGTAGACATACATGCATTATTTTTTAAGGAGAAAAGGAACAGGAGCATTTTACTCTGGAGCCGAGTGGTTTAAAATTTTAATGAAAAAAGGATTTAAGATTGTATTATAGGAAATAATGTCTCATTGACAGAAATGTAGTTAAGATAGCCCTGCAGATCTTTTCCATCTCTTATTTCTGTGCCCTTTTACCTTAGGCATGCATATGTTTCCACTCCCTCATCGCACCAAACCAGGGTGGTCACAGTCTGAAGACTGGCCAGGAAGCAGGGACTGAGTGCCACTTTCACCGTTGCTCCTCCTGTAAGGGAGGATCTCTGCCACAGCTTCCCTTTACATCCAAAACACTACTTGGGAAAAACTCTGCACTCTGAATCTGAAATTCCTCCCCTCTCAAATTGAGCAAAAATGAAATTAAAAAAAGAAAAGGGGGGGGGGGGATAGGAAGGCAAACCTGTCCTGGCGTAACTTTTTTAACTATTGAGTTGCTAAACTCTTGAGAATGCTCTGAGGTGCTCTAGTTATTACTGATGGTACAGAAAGATTATACACATCGTTTTTGTATTACTGCAGTCCTCAACCTTTTCAAGAAATTCACATGTGTAAAAGAATCACTACTACTTGAAGCTGTGCTCTTTGTTCCCAGTTTTTCTGCAATTTCCTTATTAATAGTATCCAAGAAACCACCTCTTCAGATGCCCTACCCTACCAGGTAGAGATATTTTGGAAAAATTGCAAGAGTATTTCATAACTAAATCATCAGATTGATGAGTGACACTCGAGCACTGTGTGTCAAACTGTTACTGAACTTCACCTTCTTAATTACTGTCTATGCAGTTGTTTCAAATGCATGTAGTTATGTTAGTCCAAATGAGCTTGTTGCTTAAAATACTGCTGCATCCCACACATTTGTTCCTGGAAGATAACATGATGGAGCCCATCTGAAATACCGTCTGGCACGTTTACCTGTCTCAAGCCCTCACTTTATTTTGCAGCATCCTCCCCTGCTGCGAGTTCATCAGAACAACATTTCATGCAACAAAGCATGCAATTAATCATAGTCTACATGAGGAGACATTACCTGAAAACGTGATAAATGCAAAACCTTGTTATAAATTGCTAATACTCTGATGTTAAGTTATTGCTCACACTTGATCATGACATTTACCCACCCAACATGTCCGGATCTCTGAGGATGACTGTAGTGATCCAGCTCTTTACCAGCTTACTTCTGTATGTTAAGGTTGTTAGTCCAACAACCTTTCTCTCCCTCTCTGTCTCCCACCCCTCTTCTCTATGTCCTCATAAACAATGCCACCTAAAAATAAAATGATATGCAAGAATAACAAAGGGCAATATTGAGACTTAGCCCAGCAACAGAGCCAAAGTATGACATTTTCAGCTGCTGTACGCTGCTAAGTCAAATCCTGTTAGGGCCACTGCAATCCACTTCAAAACCATCTCAGATTAGATATAAAAATGCAATTCTGAGCTAGTCCAAAGTTTTGTTATAGTTTGCTGTCAGCCTGCAGAGGGTAGCTAACAGAGTAGAGGACTACTGATGCACGTAAAGAAGAATAATCCTCCCCCACCACAAACCTCCTTAATTCACTACAATGAGTGTGTATGAAATACAGAATAGGTCATACAGGTACCCACAAAAAGAAAAATTACTTGCTCCTGGTTTTCCCAGTAAGACAAAATTAGTGTTGAGATGTGCGATCAACTCCTTAACGTACTACCATATCGTTTATTTATATAGATATTCTCTCCCTGTATCTGCCAATAATCTTCTAGCTTTTTGCCTTTCAGCTGAAGGCAATCTCTTCACATTTTATGCATCACGGAACCAGAATGAGTATCAATGTTTAACAGTGATTCCCTGAAATCTCTTGGGAGAAGGGAGGGAAAAGATAGGGAAGAAAGGAACTAAGGAGTATATTTACTCCTATCTCTTGTCATTTTACGTTAACATGGAGGGGAGGGGGGAAAGGAGAAAGTCTAATTTAGTGGTCTGAATGATATATTGGAAGCTCAACATGCTTCCAAGGCTACTTCTAAAGAAAGTTTTATGCATATGCAAGTCTGTTCATGGAAAGGTACCATATGCTTATTATCATTTATCCTTTATACAATGCATACTTCATGAAATTTGTATGGTCGTCTTTTTTTCTTTTTTCTTTTTTCTTTTTTTTCCCCCTTAACAGTGAGATTCACAGATCCGAAAGGATGTTAAATACTAAATCTGTAAAAGTTCATGACAGTCTATGGCAAAATTCCCATTCAGTTTGGATTAAATATATTTGGTGAAATTCCAAACAAGCCTGTCAATACGTGCACAAACAGGACTGCTGGTTCCCCAGGAGAGAGAGATATCACTTATTTGCTCTATGTTTGCTCTTTGAAGACCTTTGTGTATAAATCGACAAGGATGCTATCTTGATACACAGAATACTTCTGCAAGTGCTAGAAGTTGAATGTGTCTACTCAACTGAGAAAGACTGAATGTCCCATGCAAAAGTTACAAGCACTAAGTGTGATACTGTACAACTTTTGCTGTAAATTTATGTATGAATTGAAACATGTAAGAAAGCCAGTCTCTTCACTGGATATTTACTCCTTTTATAGCTAATTTTCAAATTATTTGAGGAGAGTTCACAGATTGCAAACAATTCTTCACTCTCTTTCCATCTCCCTATTACAGTTAGGGATGAATACACAAAATCTTTTAAACCTTCTCCTTCTCCAGTCTTTGGTCACTATTTGTTAATTACTTTATATTGAACTATTGCTCCTGCAGTGTTATAGCGTAATTCAAACATTAAACTTCAGTATGTTATGGACACTAGAAGAGTTACATATACTTTTCACTTCTAAGGTTTCACTTCAAGAGTTTTTCCCTTGTGACTGCCTTAGTTTGTATTCCTTTCCTTTTTTCCTCAAGCTTTTCTCTTAAGATTCAGAGGTTTTCTTCCACTCTTCTGCATACTAAACACATCTCTGGGTACGATTTAAAGGGCTCAGATGTCAGGTATGTGAACTATTTTCCCTTTAAGAGCAGAATTGGCACATTAGGCTATTCCAAAGATAAGTGTATTTGAGGCAGAAACATACCTTCAAGTTTTATTCTCTTCTATTAGCAATGCCATCTTGATAATCTTGGCTATGGTGAAATAAGAAATGTTGTATTCATTGGCTAAAATTATTTTTTTTTTGCTTAAGTGTGTCATCATGAAGTTTGAATATACTGCACTACATGTTCATATATTTTTCTATCCTGTTGCCCATGCTTCTTCTAGATTTCTTCATCAAAATATAAAACTTGGAGCTAGTTTTCCATCTTCCTATCTCAGTCAGAAATTGTATATGCAATGCCTGCACTAAAGTAAAAATACTGCCTTTGGCATTTGTGGTTATCTGCTGAAGCTTACCTCTGTGAGTAACCCAAAGCATTTTATCTTAGACCTTTATTCAAACTAAAGTGACTGTGTAATCATCCATAATTCAGAAGCAGCACCTGTTGGGTTTGTATTAACAACTTGATACTTAAGTAAAGAAAACTGTCTAGAGATGGAGCCAGCAAAAACGTCCTGTTCTAGCAAATCCTATACTGACCACAATGAGACTGGTTTCACTAAATTATGCCAATATTTTCACTTTCAAAAAAAGCATAATGAATAGTACAATCTCCAGACAAGATGTTCAAAAGTTGTAAGAGATCAAATTCTTAGAAGATATGCTTAGAAAAGTTAAGATACCAGTTTTGTGAAAAAAAGACAACTCCCACCCCACCGCCATTTCTTCCTCTTTTTAAACATTTCATCAATTCCCAGTAGAGTACATCTAAAACTAATCTACTCACTGTGGCGGGCATTGCTTTTCAGGCAGCCACATAGAAAGCCACTACCTAATATTTCTATCAATATGCAATATTCAACATAGTATAAATTCTTCAAAATTCACATTTTTAAATGATAGATGCAAATCCACTAATTACACTGATCTATGTATATCTCAAAAATCTAGCTTGAATAGGTAGATGCACTTTTCTTTGTGAATGAAGACTGGCAGCTCAGTTTTCTGACACAAATCAAGGTCAAAATTCTGCATGCTCACTTACTAAAAAGTAGTAATTGCAGATTAGCTAGAAGAATTGAAGAAAGCTAGAAAAATCAGTTTTGATGCCGTCATAATAACTTTGTGATGTATGTTAGCCATGCTAACATAGAGCTTATTAGGTACGCTGCTTGTAGATTACCCCATAACACAGTGAAGTCAGAACACACAGAAGAATGGTTAGCCAAATTTTCCAAGTGACTTCTATATACAGTGAGGAAGGCAAGGTAATTTTTAACATCATCTCCAATCACAAATTAAAGTCATCTCAAGCCTGCTTTAACTTACAGCAAGTTAAAAGGCCAGTCCAGAAGTTAAGGAGCCCAGGTTGGATGGAGGAACATCAGGATTGTCTTGGCACCAATGGCCCTATGGGCTTGTAAAACGGTCCTACATGATCCAACTATCGTGTACACACTGAAGGCTGCTTTGTCTTAGTGTCACAGGTTCAATGATCGTGCCCAGACTTAATATATACATATTTATATAACTAAAATTATTATTGTAACAACAAATATAATCAATACGTACATATATAAAAGATACGGTACCATACTGCCCAAACCACAACACATACAGTTGGCGTTTTTTTTATTGCACATTACAATTTTACTTCTAGGTGTCAGTTATGAAAATATAATACAAAAAAAATTCATTATGGAGACCGGTGTGACACAGCAATATTTCCTTTCTAGTATTGGTTTCCTTGAAGATTAATAGTGGACAGAAGCATTTAAATCAACTTGATTCTACACTACTTATAAATTTAATGCTGCCATTTTATTGTATAAATGTTCATCAAATTAAGTGGCTATGAAATATGTTTCCTCTTTTTTTTTTTTTTAACCTCCATCTTGAGATAGACCACTAAGACATCAAATACAGATATAACAATGAAACGTCACAGGGATCTTCTACTGACACAAAAACAACCACACCCAGAAGAATCCATCTTCCCAATGCAGGTGATAGCTACCAGATAACCTGACAGCCACCTCAACAGATACAAAATATATAATAAAACAAAAAATCAACACTTTAATACACAAGGAAGGGTCCCATGCTGGCCATTTCAAGGAAGATGGCACAACAAGACAAATCAACACGAGAGAATGCTGCAGAGACTTCCTGTTCAGGAGAAAATACTGCAGCATCAGTCCTCAACTCTCAGGATTGACCCAAACAAAAAGAAGAGAAAAAAGAAATTTGAAAACATTCCTTCACCACTTATTATTATGTCTCCATGTATTTCTTGCATAAAACAAAGATCGCATTCAATGACAAATACAGCCCAGATGCTGTAGAGAGTCATCTCATTCACCACCCCCTACCAACATGTTCCTGGAGAGACAGAAAGACAGACCAGAAATCCAAATCAACTGTAGGTCGGGGACTGGTTTTCCCTTGTGAAACACTTGTGAATTCTGAGGGAATGATACTCCTCCATGCCAAATGGACGTGATTTCTGTTATCAGCTCTTTGAGGCGGGATAAGCCGTTAGTTTAGTTAAGAATAGAAACAGAATCCCAAGTCATCCATTCTACAACCACATTAGAAATTTTCTGCAAGGATACTTATTTCTATTCAGCAGCTAAAGAAGTTGACAGATAGGTCTTGAGCTCTTTTTATTAAAATCTCCAGGGACGTTTCCATTTCTGCTTTATGGTGATGTGAATTTGCCCTATCTCTACTTAGGGCACTCATGGGTTTTTGAGCCTCAGAATTAAAAAGTTATTGATTATAACCAAATTGAATATTCAATTTAAACACTGAAGATTTTACTTTTACAGGGACTGTTAGCACAAGCAAATCCAGGGCCCTGCCCCTGCAGCCACTCTCACCTGTGGGATCAACCACTGCTCCCAGTAGAGCGGTCCTGCCATGGCATCACAGAGGCGAGCAGTATAACCGTATCTGTATAATCTCAGATATACAATCCTGGATAGGTAGGAAAATCCCTGAGCCCAGACTGAGGTCCCAGTTCCTAGTATTACTCAAATGCTTAAACCCTGAAGATCACAAGAGGAAAACTTTTTCAGCAGAGTTATAATGCATCCAGCCAGAACGTGAAACCAGTTTAACTACCAAAAACCAAACAGAACAAGAAGCAGGGCAGGTTGAAAACCAAAACAAAACACGCAAGCACTTCAGAGGCTTACACAACAGTATTTACAGTGCGCTATATCCACCCAAATCCAGAAAGCACACTTCTCAATCTATCAGGATTCACAAACCATGACATTAAGAGTATGATGAAAAGGCAAAACATTACACAAAAAAAACCTTCTGATACGAGAAGAAGAAATACAACCTAAATACGAAGAATCGATTTCATTGAGTTCAGCAAGCTGTAAGCACTTATTTAAGTCTCGGTCTCACAGTCTTAAGATCTGAGTCTCACTGAATTCCACAATAATATTTCTACCTAATTTAACACGGGCCAGAAATTCACTTCATGACTGATGTGGTATGCCAGACCAGCTACTGAGCTGTGTTACAAAGATGTTCTTCCCTTAAACCAAGCCACAGACAATTTTAGCCACAAAAGCCAGAGCAAGAACCTGAGCAACGTTCAAGCAAGCAGCCAGGAGGCACACATACTCCTGACAGAAATTTAATCCTCACAGAAGAGCACTTTTTTGCAATTAAGGAGAGACCAGTAAAATTAAGCTTAAAACATATTAAGTACTAGCGAACTACAAATATTTTTTCCCAAAACTTTTAAGATCCAGAGGGTAGAAGAAAAGATTAATATTCTTTTAAAATGAGATTTCAGTTATATTCCCTCTTTCACACTGCAATCTTTTGTTTTAGAGATGGAGAATGAAAATAAAAAAACAAAACAAAAACAAACAAACCAAAAATGAAAACCTGAAATTGCTTCAGGATACAGATTTCTTTAAAACACACATTTCAGTGTAACTCAAAGCTAGGGAATAGTTAAGCAGTGATTATAATTTACAGTATGAAGAGAGGAATTGTAATAACTGTACATCTGGGCAGTGGGCTGAAATGGCAGAGAATAAATAAAGGCGAGGGGATGTTTTATTCCATCTCTTCCACACTCCTCAAGGACATGGCAGCTTGCATTAGAGGACGGCAGCAAGGCAAGTACTCACAGCATGACAAAGGCTGCACATGAACTGCATCTAAGCCTTTTTTAGAATGATATGTATGAATACGTATGTATGTATATACACACACGCTTACATAGATATGTCACCAAATAAATTGTCTGCAGAATTTATTCCTCCATCGAAGGCACAGCTTGTCATTGCTGGGAGCCAGAAGCTCAATGCCATCAGGGTGTAGACTCTGATCACAACTTGCCAAGATGCAGGAGCTGCGCAGGGGCCCTGCTGCACCCAAACTGTATAAAGCTGGTACGTAACTCTCCATAAGGTTATCACATTACGGAGTTACCCGTACTGAATAAGCAAATCCCTGCAGTAACCCCTATGCAGCTGCCTGCCCTCCTGCGGAGAGCATCTGATACACTAGGGTCAGTTAAAAGAGTTTGAAAGAGAAAAAAAAAAAACACACACCACAAAAAAACCCACAAAAACCCCACAAACCTTACAAATCCTCATGAAAACTAACATTTGGTATGTGTGCACGATGACTACAAGTTCTACAGCTACAACTCCAAAATACCATAAAGTGTTAAAGATAATATATTAATTACTCCTGCAACCCGTTGTGCTATAGCTGTTTCTGAAAAGCCAAAGTGAGGGGAAATCACTGTTTTGACAGTTTTCAAATTTCCTATGAATGACCCTTTGAAAACCAGTATTTCCATGTTTTAGTGTAAAGACTTTGAATTGACCTTGGAGTCAGAGGTGATGCTTTTTCCAGCCTGGGCAAAATCCACTCAAACCCGCCCCCTAAAAGCAGTGTTTGCACACAGTTGATAGGGGTTCACAGTATTTGGCAGCAGTATTTCCTCCATATTTTAGCTACGCTGAGCAAGATGTAGATGAGGGCTGAACAAAGTTCATTCTTGTCCCTTCCTCCCTCTGTACAGATCCTCGTTCGTGCTGTTGTGAACTGCTGCACCCGAAGTGAGATGAAGGACACTTAACCTCACCTCATCTCAGCAAACGCAGCATTGCTGCCACGCAGACTGGAACGGAAGGGAAGGTCCCAACCTGAACACAAAGGGACCAGGACAGGCAATGATATTTACTCGAGGCTGCTGAGATGCAATGAGTAGATGTAAATGCAGTATTACAAGGAGAAGAGCAAGCTGAGAACGTGCCAGCTGAGACAGAAGACAGCAGCAGAAGAAAGGAGGGGACAGAATATTGGGTAGAGCAGCAAAAAGTTCTGCAGCAATGTGGGTGGAAATAAAGGGTTATTTAGACCATAGTCTGGGATTAGGCAGAGAGGTGAAGACTCCAGGACATCACGAACACCCCCCTGCGCCTTACTACTTATGGCCTCTTTCTACAGCAAGTCTGTTAGCAAAAGCAGCAAGGTCCATTTTTAAGGTTCAACGAGCCACATGGATCACAGAATTGTCTAGGTTGGAAAGGACCTTTAAGATCATTGAGTCCAACCATCAGTGGATGCCAACACTGTTCCATGAAATGGCATTTATTTCCATCAACTTTCTTAAGAGGTCCCAGAAGTACTTGTGACTGTATAGCTTTGTGACTGTATACAACCTTATTTACAACAACTCTGCTTTGTGTGCAGGATGAATGAACCATTATCTGGACAGCAAATTCGGAGGAGCACGTTCAAGTATATTCTATAACTGAAAAATTTATCATTAGGATGGAGGCTGTGCCCCCTTCATTTCAGGAACCTGAACAAGGCTGGAAAGTTTTGACAGAAAACGACCAATATGAGTTAAGGAAGTACAGTGTCTGACTTTATCAAAACTGAATTTATCATAACTTTTCCACATGCTATAAAATAGATACTTTTCATACAAATATGTGCTTTTGCCAAAGATTTCTCTTTTATCTTTAAACCATGAAAAGACTCCAAAAAGCTAAGCTAGCCAATAGCCCGAATTTTAGGTAATTTGCAGACTGTGCACAGAGTTCATTAATACTGACAATTTAATGAACAATGTAGCCTTTGAATAGCCACATTGATTACAGTTTTCTACAATTAAACTCCATTTACATACTTTGAAAATGCTTACAGAAAACGGTATTTACACCTTTACACATGTGGAGTAATTGTAAATACACAGAGTCCAGAAGAATTTATGGCTTACTTACGGCACCCCAAACTGTTCATATTATTTTGGATCTCCGGCTCTTACATGTATGTAAAAAGGAGAGACCAGAAGAGAGCAGGCCAGAACAAACATGCCATCTACCACGAAGGCGGCGCTGGGAAGGGGGAAGCGCGCAGCTCCTGAACATCAGAGCGCACGAACAGTTCCCGCTGCGCATCCACATGATCCACCGTCATATGGTAATGATTACGAGGTCCTTGCTTCATTTCCACAGATGTGGCAACGCTCGCAAGGAAGAAACGAAGGGGGAGGGTGAGAGGGCGATGGGAGTTGGAGGAGAAAGACCACTGCCTCCTTCCAAAGAAAATTCAGCTTGCTCATTTCCCCTCTCCTCTTGAAAGTTTGAAAAGGCTGCCTTGTCCTTACAAGGCACAGTCTGTTAAATCCATCAATAAACATCTCGGGGAAAAAAGATTCAAACCTGTTAATGCTCAGATTTATATGTAGAATTTTAAGTATCTTTTAAACATTTAGTAATATGAGACTCTCCATTGGACTTCTGTGTCTGTACTTTAAGTATTATGAAATATAAAATTAAGTTCACAATCTAGTATTTTTGTCATGGGAATGGTTCTCAAGTTCCTAGGCTTAGCAGATGGTCGATAACAGATTTCACTATTTCCTGTTTTTCCCCCATTTTCTTGGATTTCAGCAACAGAATAGATCTTTTCCTGAGCAATCTGTTCAGTTTGATTGCGTGTCTTTTCTGAATTATATCCAGTACTTATTTTTCTTTTGTAGTTCCCCCCCATGTCCCTTCTCTGAACACTGAAAGTTTTCTCTTTGGTTTGTAGTTGCTGGACAAGAATGAAAGCAAATCTCAGATGAAGCAGACAAACGCATGTTAACTTCCATACCGCTTTTCTCAAGTTGTTTTTATTATGCAAATTATTCCCAACAAGTCAGACACACACACACACTTCCTAACCTGTAATTTTGTTTTTGCAGAATCATAATTCACTTCCCTCCGTCTC
This sequence comes from Himantopus leucocephalus, assembly GCA_003993805.1. Taxonomy (NCBI): domain Eukaryota; kingdom Metazoa; phylum Chordata; class Aves; order Charadriiformes; family Recurvirostridae; genus Himantopus; species Himantopus leucocephalus. The sequence goes on along the minus strand of RSEF01000004.1, from coordinate 33,479,223 downwards.
AGCTCCACCACGTTTTCCAACTTTCAGGATTCCTCCGCAGAGTTACTGCTAATTTTCTCCATACGTGCATTACAGATAAGTGCCCTGTTCCTATGTAACTAATTTCAAAATTCTCTAATTCAGAACAAATCTACCTACTGCCTTGAAACTACCTCCGCCCACAGAGAAAGGGCTGAGATGCTTTCCCTGTCTTTCTAGATGCTCCCTCAACATCAAGGTACGTCTTCATTCCAAGGTTCACTGTGACGCAGTGGCTGTTCCCGGCTATGCAATCTAGATGTGACGGAGAGGAACACGTTCAGCAGATTTATAGAAAGTTTGAATTGCTCTTGAGAACAGAGTCATACGCTAGCCTCCCTGCTGCCATAAAGGGAAATGCTTACAGCAAAGCGACAAGAGAGGAAAATCACAGGTTTGCTAGCTCTTTAAGCCAATGCAATAAATCAAGAGTTACGTAACTTCTTTTTTTCCCCCTCCTAAAAATACATTCTTAGCTTGAAATACTTGAAATATAATTATTAAGACTGAAAAATTAAAATGATGTTTCCATGGTTTTTACTAGTTCTTAGGCTGGAACATGGAGGCCTTTGCAAGAAAGCTGCTCTTGGGAAGTGGGAAGGTAACACAGGTGGCAGCATGCCACCAGGATGGAGGAAGGTGCACAGTACCAAGAGCTGGCAACTATGTAAACCAGTGCTCATCTGAAATGCTGTGATAACAGAAGTGAAATTACTGTTCACCTACGGTCTTGGGGACCTGCCTCCCTCACTGTGATGGTACAAGCGAACATGAATAATGTCTGCTTGATGGTCGTTTGGGTTTCAGAGGAGCCAATCCACTCTGGACCACATGCGTACCCGGGTCAGGGGCATGCGCTGCAGCCCAAGGCAGGGGCAGGCTCCCTGGGGTGGGTGCTGCACCCACGGCAGACATGCCCCTCCTGGCCCTGCACACCTCGCACCACCCTACGGGGGCTTGTGGGTCTCCACAGATACATGCGAGTGGCACACAAGGTCGTCTCCAGCAGTTGCCGCTCACTAAGCACAGATGGAGGCACTCCAAGAGCAGAAGACTATTTCTGGCCAGCTGGTTCACACTGTTGATGCCTGTCCCAGCTGAGATGGGCCACGGCCCTTTGCTGCCAACCCCGGGAATGGGTGCTGCTCCTCAGGAGAACCAGCGGCAACCCTCGCTGCCGGCATGGAGGGGCTTTGTGCCCTGTTACTGTCAAGGACAAACTTCAGCAGTGCAACGCTAGACCTCCTTCATCTAGGGAACATCAGAAACCTTGAGGGTCTGCTTCTTGGATCAGAGGAGCTGTAATCTTTTTATAACTAGTTAAATGATGTCATATGCTCATTAGCTTTCCAGACTCTATTTGGAAGGCAATTTTTTTTTTTTTTATTCTCTTGTTCTCTTTTTTTTTTCTTGACTGCTTAGTTTTTATTCAGCACGAGTGCTCTGCTCTGAAAATACTGCCAAAGGTTTTCCACATTCTCTGCACAGCCCTCTAACTGCATTGCAGAAAAATAAGACTCATATATACACATTCAACCTTGCTCCTCAAATGTCTTTAAAAGTTTCCTCTTTATAATTCAAGTTCCTACTGGAAAAAAATAAGTTGATAATCTACCCAGAAATACAATTCTGCATGTTCCTGCACCGAGCCAAAACCACAGAATTTACTGCCACAGAAAACACAGAAGTAAAATGAATGAAAAGAATCTATCATTTTTTTTCTTCAATCTCTGCTGGGTCATTGCAGTAATCCAGGAAAAGAAATCTTTTGAAATCAAAACTGAAGCACTAGATTAAGCTTCACTGCTTCAGTGCAAAAGGAGTGCCTACTCACACACAGCCTTTGTAAAATTAAAAGTAATTATGAAACGATACAGAAATTACCTTGTTCAGTCTGGGATTAAAAATATTAATCTTAGGTAGGATGTTAGGAAAAAAAGTATTAATAGCATAATCACCAATATATTCTGAAATTCTATTTAAATTCACTTGAGAGGGCTGTAGGGTTGTCCAGTACGACTGTCTGAACTGTTTCATTACGTGGTTTGCAAGTTGTATTTAGACAAATTAGAATACAAACACACCCTAACATTTTTGACCATAACCTAATTGTCCAAACTGTGCCCAAGTAGGTTTTTTCTGAGGTGTTTTCTTAATAAGTTAAACAGGAATTTCTCTGACTGGATTTTAATTAATGACAAGTCTGGACTCTATCTTTTCCCTATTTGCACCAGAAGGAAAGAAACCAGCTGACAGGTCATCTTTCTGTTATAGCACTGAAGTTCTTCCATGGTCAGCAGAACTGGTTATGAAACTGGATGAGGCTCCAGGGTTTGTGCAGTCCTCCACTTTACAAGGTAATCCCTTTTGTAAATTCACAAGCCCTATTTTAAAACTAATCAAATATTTTGATCTTATTACTCCCATTCAGAGATGTTTCTGAATGTTGCCTCTCCCATGACTAGAAGCCTTTTAATCTCCAGGTTAAAGTCACACAACCCAAGCTATACACACTCATCCTTGTCCTGGCATTATTCCTCTTCACCTTAAAAAAATAGTTAAAAATCCCAAAACTTTTTAGAACAGTCCTTACGCCTTCTAAAAGCCTTATTTAAAAACAAAACACACACACACACACCCCCCAACAATACATTCTCTTAGCCTTCCTTTCCCTCAAATAGATATTACCTGCTTTACTAGTCTCAAGTTATAAGAAAGCTGCTCTTCTCCTGAGCTTGCAAGTAGGATGGGCTCTCTGGAGCACTGAACACTGATTAAACATCGTACAACCCCTACTGCATGGACCTTCTTATTTCTTTTCAGAATGTTACTTCTATGTGGTCTAATGGTGTCCCAAGTCTGTCTGTCTTCACATTTTCATAAAAATAGTACTGCTCCACTAAAATGTGCTCCCTTAGCACAATGTTGAGGATTATCATCACCACACAAAAGGATCAGAGCCATGTATAGGCACTGAATACCTAATTATAGAAGTGGGACAAGGCTCAAATGTAGGAAATGCAAGATCATGCATTTAGTTGTTCTCAACTTTTAGTTGTTGCCATAAGCTTGGGCAGAAGAAAATGACAGAATACAAAGACCAGTTCTTACCTACTAATAAGCATTCTCTGGCACAACCGATTTGTATCTCCCTGTCAGACAGTCTTAATCCAACACGCCTCTATTTTTTTTTTAATTCCTCTCTAGTTTAAAGTCATGTATTTCCAGTTTGCCACTCTACCAAAGGCTCCACTGAAATTTAATCTTAGTCTCCTATGATTACTTTTGGCAAATGTTTTATTTCAATTACTTTGCATCTACCTGCTTTTCTGACGAGTGCTATTGTAGTGCTTTGCATAATACAGATCTCAGGTTTGTAGGCTTGTAGTTATGTGGATCAACATATTCTGCTTCTGGAAGTTTAGTATTTCATGGTAAAGGTTTCCCATATTTGCTAATGAAATAAGCCTCTAGAAGAATTTGAAACTGCTGCCTCCAGTCCGGGGCTGAAGCATAAAAGGAGAGGGTCCACTGATTTTGGTGCAACATGAAGGTCTCTGCCAGCAAAGATCCCTAAAACTTTGTCAGGACACAAATGGAAGGTTAGTCCTAGGAATTACCACAACTATATTTTATTACTGCAAAGATAAGTTTCATCCCCTGGAACTTTTGCTTCCACAGAAATTCAGTAATAAAGACTTTGTATTGGAGGTTACCTATATGCATACACATGCAACAGTTTCACTTGCAACTACTATTGACCTGAGCAAGAAAGACAACATTTTATTAATTCTGTTCTCTAGTGAAGGAAGACGTGTGAATCACACAGGAATTACTTCCCCAGTTAGACACACTTTTTCTTCTCTGTTGCCACCACCACTGCCCCCCCCCCCATATATGCAAATATATAATATACCAGGGTCTGAAATCAGAATGAAAAACCATTGCAGGAAACAAGTTTTCAGACAGTGAATTCTGAACAGATGGTTTTCTAGTTCATACAAATAGCTGTGCTCATATGTGTTTTAAGAGATCTGCAGCAATGTATGTTATGCTCAGGAAAAGATGCAGTAAAAGATTCTACTGCTTGACTGACTGAATTAACTCATGCCTGAGATTTGTTTACAAGCACTCTTAAACAGTATTAACAACTGAAGCTTAACAATGGAAGTACACGAGGTGTGGTATGTGAATGGCAAAATGACCATTTTTTAGTTTCCCATACAGGATAGAAACCTGATCAGTGGAAACACCTTTCTGCTTCAAACGAAAGTATTCTCACTTCCTCTTTGGCACAGGTTTTTCTTCTTCATATGACAAAGTGTTAATGTTAAAAATATACATGAAATTAGATAAAAACATTGCAAAAATTAAACACGAATGTGTCTGACTAGAAAGAAAGGTACTGTGGAAGCATTAATGTGCTGCAAAACTTCCCCAAAGTCAATAATTTCCTCAATCACAACCAAGAAATCTCGTAGATTCAGTGTGTATAAAAAGCTGCATTACCTCACTCAGAAGGAATGAAAGGAAGAATAAATTTGAGAGAAAGCAACTTTCTCAGCGTAGCAAACTTAGTGAACTTCAGCCTTGGATTATCATCGTTTATTGCAAGGACAGAAACCAGCCAGGTCTGGCTGTGCAACTCCCAGTCCAAACAGCACAGGATGCAGACTACTGCGTCTTTATGGCTGGTTTTAAGTAAGTGACATTAAGGAAGTTTCTTTCTAAGAAAGGGAAAGGACAACGGCTCATGGTAAATTTCAAGGCAAACAAAAAACTCAGACAACAGAGACTGATTTCATATATACGCCCTCTGTACCTTGAAAGTGTTGGGGTTTTTATTACAGTCAGGCAAGCAGAAAAATGTTATGCCCCACTTTCTACAAACCAGTAGCTGCTTTCTGAACTACTCAAAGCAAATATTTATGTTTCCTTGGGAAAGTTTCTGCAATATTCAGGAAAGAAAAGAGAAGCAAATCAAAACCGAATTCATGAATACAAAACAATTCCTAGAGAGGCATGTTCCTCCTCCCCCAACTATTTTTTTGTACAACTGGATTTGTAATGGGGCCATTTGGCATTTTTTAGTATGAAATATTATAATCAGCTCCTTCTCTCTGTCATACGCCGCTGTCACCCTGGTGTATTTTTCTCACAGAACCATCACTTTTGGGACTACTCTATCATAAGAGCCACCACATTACATTTGACAAGCTGTACTAGATAAAATGAAGGGCATCCAAACAGGGACAAGGTCATTTAGACTCCTGAATCTTTATGGAGAGCATTTAAATTGTGCGTTAAGTATAAAAAATGTACTGAAAAATCAAGATTGCATGAAAAGTGCTTTAAGTTGGTATGATTTGGGATAAAATTAGCAAGAATAGTATCTCTGCCAAATGCTATAAAATGATGATGCAATAATTTTACCCTTTCAAGTTAGCACATGTATGGAAGTGATTAAAATGTTTCCTTTTTAAAATTAAAAAACCCCTGCAATAGAGGATATTAAATAACTTCTGGAAGTTGAGGCATGGAAAGGAGCAGTACAAATGCAACCACTCATATTTCACAGACTAAGGGAAGGAGTAAGGTCTGTTGTTTTTTCTTGACTGAAATCTATAGTCGACTGTTTTGCACCAAAATAAGTATGGCACGCATTTTCTGGTTGCATCTCCAGCATCACTAAATTCTCCAGCTGAGGATTAAGTCGACTAGCCAGAAGGACACCATACTGAAGGTAACAGCTATGGTACAACAAACTATTGTGACACACAAAGCAGTGCTGCTGAAAATATTAACATTCTCCCCACCCTTCCCCCAATTGTTTATACACCAATGCCAGGAGTTTGGCTAGAAGGGAAAACTAAATGAAAATTCTTGCTTTAGAGAAGAAGTTTTGATACAAACAGCACTACTGAAAAAGCATGAGATAATTCATGTCCTCCAAATATTAAAGCTATGGGTTCTACCCTTCCTAAACAGGTTACAAGACACATGCGACATTTTACGTTAAACCTCATTTTCTGTTTTACATAGGTGGATGACTCAGTTGCTTACTTGATCTTGCACTTGGATAGATCTGCAGGCTAACTCTTTGCAGCACAGGGGCACACGGGATGCCAAGAGGAGCCTGTGATCAAACTACATTAGAGAATGGATGTCATTGACTAAGCAACCATCAAATAAATGACAAGAATTACACTATAGAAACAGAAGTCTTCAAATTTGAAAATACATGCTCTAGACCTCTGTTGTGGTTTGGGCCGGACTGGCCACTAAAACGAATGACACATGTTCTCTGACCTCTCTCCCTTCAGAGCAGGGAGAGTATCACTCTTCCAGGAGAGGAGGAGGAGAGCCTGTAACAAGTTGTCCGAGTTTCCAAATTCACGATTTGCTTTCCAAGGCAGAAACTAAGCAACTAAGCTACCGCACTAGTAACCAGCAATTGGCTATAGAGAACCACCACCTGAGACAACACTCAGCTAAATTGCCACCTGTGCTGCTGCCTGTCTAAAATAAAATACTAAGGGGACAGTTAACAGGCTTTACAGGTACCAGTAAGCCCACTGGTAATTGTATCCCCCTAGCACTCAAATTTGGGTAAGAGCCCATCCTAGTTTGGTAACAGAACAGAGGCCACACCGAAAAATAAAGAATACCTAGTGATGAATGACAGAACAAAAAAGTATAGGAAATTCATTAAGAAAAATAAAGACATTGGCCAATTTTCCCCAAATGACATGGTTTATGAACAAAAGTGACAACAAGAATAGACAGCTCAGGAAAACCTGAAAAGGCAAGACCCATTGCTAGGTAACTTTGTTAACAATTACGCACAGAGGACAGACATGCCGAACAGAAAGCAGCAGATTACTTCGATTCAGAATGAGAGGCTTGCATCATGGGAGGGCGATTAATAATTTCCAGCCCATTGGTTGTTTAAGCATCCTCCTAATTTACGCCTATTAGGGATATGAATATTTAGATTAGCAAGCCTGAACAGGCTGAACAAGCCCATATTCAGGAGTTTGATTGAATAAGAGATCTGCCCCAAAGAATATAGTTTTTAAAGAAGTTTTCGGAAAAGCCAATAAAAAGAAAGAAATGCAATGAAAAGCTCTCAGGCTGCTGGAAGACATTACTGAGTTTAACTGACAAAAGTTCATGTGTAAATATGGACTCAGTATTTCTGCAAAATGTATTCTCTTAAGATATTTTAACTTAGATTATCAGTGTACAAACCGGAGAAAGTACACATTAGAAAACAGACTAATAATAGGCTGCCATCTCCACAAGCAGCTGCAGGTGAAGGAGCATCACTGCATGCTGCTGCATCTGGCTCTGCAGGACTCAGGTCCAGGCCTGGCACTGCACTGTACTTACTCTTAAATCACTAATATTTTTCTGGATATTTGATTAGCAATTAATTTAAAGACGGGCAGAGGATGCAGCATTAATATGGCAGTGCTCTGGACTGGTAAGCCCATTCAAACACTTTAAATTTTGCCTTTTGATACCCACCTAGACAGGAGTGCCACCCATGGGACAAGCTCGCTCTCTCTCGTTTTTGCTGCTGTCTTTTTTTAGGGTGGCTAAAACAGGCCAGAGAAACCCAACAGGAGCTCATCATGAACTGCTGGAGTAAACCAGGCTATGGTAATCTTTAGATGGGAGTACTCAATTATGAAATGAGTGAAAGCAAACTAACATGAAATACATAACACAAATGTCCACAAGCGAATACATTTGTGGGAGAGGTGCAGAAAAGAATGATTTGAGGACTGACGATAACAGAAAATTTAAAAATAGGTCACTCCGTTTTTCTTAAGAGAGACTGTGCATACTAAAAGTACTTTTAAACAGTTTTTAAATAAGCGCCTGTGACTGAATCAGAAGAAAAGCTTTTAACAGGCAGGGTAATAAACCACAGAAACAAGCTGGGAAGGGAAGCTATAGATCCTCCATTTTTTATTATACTCTAAAAAAGACGTATGGTCTCATTTGGAAGACACTTCAGCTAAAGAAGTTGTGCTTTTGTTAAGCATGCAGTGTTGAGTTCAATACTGCACAGCAGTGGGGTCAGCGGGCTGAAATTCAGCGGCCAGGATGGGAACACCTACCGTCAGGTTCTCAGATGCCTTCTGCCGGCAGCTCAGGCTTTGAGCTCACCATCTCCCTTCAGAAGGTTGACTTCTGGGCTCACAGCCTTGTTTAAATGTTAGAATACCATCTCAGTTATTTCACCTTAATCTGCTAACATCACAGAGGCAACAGCTTTTTCTGGCTTAAGCTGTATGCATCAACTAATATTCTTTTATTAAAAAAGACGACTCCTAATTTATTATTTGCTTCGTATCTATCCACAAGATGAATAAAGCCAAATGAATGCTATTTCCACAGTCCTTTTGCTTGAAGAAAGCATATTACAGGACCATATTTAATGTTAATTTAATATTCATAAAACTGATCCTATGTAAATTACAGAACATATTTATGCAGAGAAAAAATTTTTTGCTCAACTTTCATTATGACTCAGTTTTTCAAAGACAGCATTAAGAAACTTGTTAGAAACAAGCTTATTTCACAGTGGTAAAAAGAAATGGAAGTGTATACCAAACCCCTTTCTGAGAACGGTGGAATCCCCATTATTGGAAGTGCTGTGGTGAATCCTCCATTCAAAACAACATAGTTTTGTATCACCAGCAGCAGAAATGGTTCTTGCACTCATTCATTTAAATGGACATTATTATTTTTCTATCCAGCTCAGTAGAAAATTATGCCTGGCTATCTCAAGCATAATTTACAACAGAAAGGTCCTATAAAAGCTTCAATTTAGATTTCCTCAATGAGGGCCTTCTTGTTGGACTTGCAAACAACTTAGCAAAGTCTCACCATGTCTCCCCTCTCTAATATCTAAAATATGATCTACACTAAATATCTATATGTAAATATTTAAAAATTTACACTGCACTATCTCCTCCTAATTTTCTCCTGGTTCCCCAAGATGTCACAATGATGTTTCAGAGAAGTAAGGCACTGTCACACAGAGGAAGCTGTTTCAATGAAAAATGCTTCATGTACGTGCTACAGCTCTTGATGCTGAACAACCGACATTTCGTACAGCCTTGCTCAAAGCAATCATCAGCTTGCAGTCACGTCTATCACACCCATATGTAGATCCTCAGTTTGTAAACATATTTTCAGTAAATGGGATCAATATATTATATAATTAACCCATTAGTGACAGATCTCTAAAAGTAAGAGTCCACAAGCTTTTAATAAAAACTGATGTCCCACCAATAACCAGGAACCTTTTCTTCCTTAGCCTGCCAGCAGCTCCTGCAAGCTACAGCAGGTTAAAATCCTCCGCTGCATGGCTGAGATTGGTTGGTGTTAGAGCATCAGCAAGTAAAAGTTGCTGCCAGTGTGTATTTGCCGCTGTAGAAGGAATATTTAACTGTTAATCTTTAATTTAAAACTAACACTTACTCAAAATAAAGTCCATCTATATGCATTAAATAAGCACATATACATCAACTCTAGTACAGTCTCAAAAGTCTCACTAAGTAAAAAACCACCTTGAACCCAACAACTCAGCTTCTTGTGGGCACCAAAAATAACATCACTCATCAGTAGATTAAAAAAATAAAAAATTAACCCCAGATACATCTTATCTTTTATTCTTGCAGGCCAACACCACTCTGGGACAAATGAAATACTGTTTTTTCAGATCAAGAAACCTGTTCATCTGGTCCCAGATACTTGCTCAAATGCAGAGTGGGTCTTGGTCGGCATAATTTGAAGACCAGAGGGCTGTCCAGATGTGACTTGGGACAAGGCTCATCTGAAGTATTTGCATTCCTGATGAAGAAGTACCAACTGCAGGAAGGAAACTTGACTTTCTGACCTCAGAATCAGATTGCAGCAAGATAACACATCTCCCAACTAGCTGAAGCGAGAGAAAGTCAAACGAAAGAAACAACTAACATCATGTCGGGTTTATGGATATTTTTAAAGTGGAATTGTATTCAATTTTCACAGTGTTTACCTGTATTTATAAAGTAAGAGTGAGTCTGAAAAAAATGTTAAGTATTAAAGGTAGCCTAGAAACTAAGAGCAAAGCATTTTGAGAACACGGAGCGCGATCTACAGCTTGAGTTTGCATTGCCTCCCTCATACCCACCACAGTCTCCTTAACACTGAATCTTCCATTGCCCATCAATTTTGCCAAACCTCAATTCCACACGGGAAATTAGGAAAGAAGCTTGAGCACACCTGCCTCCTGCAACATGCTCCTTCCACTTGGCAGAGGAGAGCATGTCCCAGCCCCACAGCTCTACCACTGGGGAAGGTGGCCAATGCCACCAAAAAGCACTGCACCATGGCATCATGGGCTGAGCGGGGAAATACCTTCAGCTCTTTGTGGTGCAGGAAAGACCACGAATTTAAAATGCAAAAGCTCTGGTTTGAAAGACCAGGAATCCTTCGCATTAAATTACATCTTTCCTCAAAGATCTGCAAGTTGCATCCCCATTGAGCTCCGAGTCACGGTGCTGACAGGTCACTTTAGGTGATGGCAGCAACAGAAAAAATAAGTCTGTATGTGCGCTACTTTTTTTTTTATTTTAAAAATAAAATAAATAAAATATATAAGCCTTTGCAAGATGGTTTTAGTTTAAAGAATTCATCTGAAGGTGGTACACCAAACAGTAAGCATTCCAGTATTCAGCTTTTTATTTATTAAAAAAAAAATAAAGAAAAATGACAGATTGCATCTTTTCATTTGCTTTCTTCAGCCATTAAATTTAGGAATGAAGAGAAACATAGGTCACTTCCATATACCTCAATGGCTTAAGGAGAACTTACAGTAGAAGAGATCAGAATGATGAGAAAGAGCCTCTCAAAAAATGTAAGATCATTAAGGAGATGAATCATTAATTGAGAGAAAATTATTATTTTGGAATAAACTCTAAATAACTTAATCTAATCCTCCTGTTGTGACCTAGACAAAAAATTCCTACTGCCTCAACGTAAACTATTCCCTACTGCACAATATGAGCAGCTTTGAATATTTACTGTGGATATACATTTACATATTTATGAGAAACACAATTGACAGATATTTTGCCTATTGACTGATATCAGTCAATCACATCCAGAAAACCAAAGTAAGAAGTGAGCAGTGGCCACATGACATACATATTTCTACAAAAGCCTTGGGAAGCTGAGAAGGCACAGGACAACAGCTACGCTCCCTTCAGAGCTATAAAAATCTTTAAGCAGCACAAGTGCCTGTGCCAGCAAATACGCTTCAGAGATGCATGTTTAGCAGATGCAGGCATATCCCAAAACACTACCCTGAAATTGCAGGGGTAATAGCTGCCCACTACGTATTTTCCACACACACGGGCTTGGCAGGGTGGTTACATAGCTCCAATACCATTAAGTTACAGGAAACCAGTCCACACTATCAGCAATGTTAATTAATATATTCTCTACACCTTTAATATACATAAGATTAGAATAAACCAAAGTTGCAACAGACAATTCCAAAGTCTTACAGCACCATCCCCTTAGCTTTCCTCAGTGCTCCAACCCTATCCCCAAAACACCCGGTCCTTGAAAAGCCCTTCAACTCCAGTGGTATAGCACCAACTACTGTCTTTTAAGCCAAGCAGGTATTTTATATGTAAAAATCTGTCTCAGATTTCAGAAACGAGACCTTGCAAATAACAGATGACGAAGCAGGACATTATACAAATGTCAGCTTTTGCTTTGCAGCATCCTCTTAGGTTTGTGTTACAGTTTTAGAGGCAGAATTGCAGCAGCTTGCAAGGATTTGTCAAAATCTGGACCACGGTCTCACTCCGCTAAGAATGGTATCCAACACATACAGTAAAAACATTTCTATACTTCTGTGAAATCAACTCCTCTATTAGGTAAACCTCATCAAAAAATAAAATTAAAATAAAATAAGTCAATACATTTTTGGTCTATTTCCAAAGTTTTGCTTTGCTTGTGATATAAAACTTTTAAGGTGTTGAGCACTACATGGATTGTTTTAAGTGTCTCTTTCCACACACAACAAACAATAATTTCTGTAAAAAAAATTTCCATGGATTTACTGCTCATTATAAATAAAGCAAGCTACCTGTAAGCTCGTGAAAAAGATAAAAACACGAGACTTTTTTTCCAATGGAAAATGCATCCAAACATGGCTTGTAGAAAAAAGCAAGACAAAACAACCAGAAGTCCTTCCTGGCCAGGAAATCAAGTCAGCTCCCATCACCCTGGGTCTGAATCCTCATCTTTCCTTCAGCTTTGTCTCCTTGCTCTCAACCCAAAAGCCTAGTTCTTAACATGGAAAAAGGCACAGGGAAAGGTGCTGGAAAGTCCTTATATATTGTAAAGGATGGCACAACTGGAATGGCAAGGATGAACGGCTGTAGCAGATGATGCACACAGAAAAGCAGCAGACAGTATGGGGCCTTTATAGGACTTTGTTGCCTCTCTCAATCTAAGCACTCGAGACAAATATTATTTGTATTTGATAAAGGTTACGAACACCTGCCACGCCCATCCTTCCAATACACTCAATATGCCGAAAATTTATTGCAAGCCACACCCTGGTTAAGATACCGATTCTCACAGTATAATAATTAGTGGTCACGTACGAGCAAGCAAAATCAAGTCCAATCCTGTAATACATACACAGTGCTTTACCAGATGCGGTTCTGTAGAAGTCAGAACAGTCCTGAGACAAAACTACTGAAGAAATAATTAGAGATATAAATGGGAACTTGGAACTTTTAGGAATACTATACATTGCATTGCAAAAAACCCAACTTAGTTAAACACAGCGGGAAAAGCAGCTCCCTACTCCCTATACTCATCCTGGTATATATGTGAAAAAATGGAAGCCAACAGAAAGTTTTACTAATTAGAAGTGTTAAAAGACAAGAAAGGCAAAGTACAAATCATCATTACCATGAATAAAACAAAAAGGCTCATTTAACTTTACTGGAACAAGAAGAGATACCAATAGCCATATTAAAATTGTGGAACTGCCACAAATAAAAAAAGGAGGAAAAAAAAAGGCAAAAATAGCAGAGACATACAACACATTTTTGTTCTGTATCTGAAGAGTTAAGCGATGTTAGACAACAGCTATTAACATTTAACTCTTTGAGATCACTAGTACCCAAAGTAACAAAAAACACCCAAGAGATTTATCTGAGTTACTAACACTCCTTTTCAGAAAGTCCTAGAGCACCAGGGAAGTTTCAAAAGCCTGGAAGAAAACTAGGGTTGCTGCAATACTTAAAATGAGTAATTGGGGAGATTAACTTTATGATAGCCTGTCATCTGGATACTGAGCCCATCCAAAATAATGAGAAGTTTGATTTAGGATTTTATTAATAAAGAATTTAATTAATAAGCATCAAGTAATTAAAGCAATTAATATCAAACAAGCTCATGGAAAGTAAGTCCTGTCAAACTAATTAGTTTTTTTGACAGAACTTTAGTTTTTGACTTGTTTTTAGCTGCAAAGACAAGCATTGATGAGATATGCTACTTCTGCACGGAACTTGACTCAGTTCCGCACAACATCTTGATTAAGAAACTAGGAAGATTAAAAAAAAATCATTAGCAAATACTAAAGCAGACTGAGAGGTGATGGGCAAGCCTGAAAATGCAGCTGTAATAGCGACCATCTCCTCCGGTCCCTACCGAGCTGGTTATTGACACCGTGGGAAGGAGACTCACAGAGCTCCGTTTGTCTGACTTAGCTCAGAGCAGCTTCACCAGCCTCTAAGCACTCATGCGAGGAGCAAAAATTTGATTACAGAAATGTCTTCTTTTACAAGCATAGTAAAGATCCAGTGACTGAAAGGTGGAAAAAAAATCTGAGTGAAATTAAAGCACATTTTGCTTTCCTTCAACAAGCTCACAAAAAGTTGCTTCTCACACACTGGCATATATCACAACCCACTGGAGCACAGCTTCAGCAGCTTTCTCTGTGCTTCTGTAGGTTTCCTCTGTATACCCCTAGTATTTTCAGGCACTGTGCAGTAGCTAAGCATTTGTCTTGAAAACTCAAAAGATGAGAATAATTCCCTTTTGCTTCTGCAACCACATGTAATTGCCATTCTCATTTTCACAATAACCTCTAAACATACCTCTAAAGAAAATATTGACTGAATTAAATATTAAATACCCGATCAACTCAGAATAAAAAAATCCCAGCAGCTTCCGTCTTTGTGCATCTTGTCTTGCACTGTTTACACACCTACTTAACTGAGAAGCTAAGTAAGGTTCCTGAAAGATAAAGGTTGCTTACAGTTTAGTGTTTGATACAGTGAGTAGCACCATCCTGAAGTCTTGCTTTTGCAATGATTTGCAAGGCATCCCTCCCTTCCCTACTCTGTTTGGAAGGAGAGACAGAATTTCTACATTTAGCTGCAAACCTTTCCTACTCTCCTCCTCAGTTAAAAGTAACCCAAACCTAAGACCTTGGAAGAGACAGTTTGGAGACTAAACAAAGCCGAAATGGACTTCTGGATTCCAACTAACTACTGATTTTCAAGTGGCAAAATAGTGACTTTTAAGCAAGAATATTAAACACTCAAAACCAAAACTGATAGGAGAGAAGCCAAGATAAACTGAACAGTCTGAAATAAGGCAGAAATTGCACTGCAAAATTCAAAAGAAGCTTGAGGAACCCGTATACCAAATTGCTGCACACAGGTTAAAACAAAGTAAATGAGACCCTCTGCAACTGCTTGAGCATTCTGGTTTTCCAACTGTATGCTTGTTACCTGGTGGATAAGTATATGTCTGTCTTTCTCTTGCATTTTTTGAGTTCCAAAAGTGTGACTAAATACCAACATAAATAGTAGCAAATTATACATTGTCAGAGTGTCTAAGCAGTATAATAGAACCCCCGCTAAAATACAACCTCCTCAGACTTTTATTTTATTATGCTTCCTCCTTATGCATATTTTTGAAGTTAAAGATCTCTGGAAATAACAGAATTGTTCTTAATACATATAAAACATGCATTCTAGGTATACCAGTAACAGTTAAAGCAATACTCTCTATAACGTTTTTCTAACACTAAAAGATATCTTGGAAAATGAGTTCCAAGTACTTGTAAGTCATCTTGAAAACTACTACCCAAGGTAAAAGGTATCAGCTTAATTATTTTTTTTTCTACACAGTGAATAGTATACAGTGAAGCCTACTCAACGTTTTCACAGTTTTATTTCAAGGTGGAAGTGAAACTAAATTAGAATGCCAAAAATAATTACGATTTCACAGACTTTCGCCAAACACACAGGTGCTACAGAAACCTATTGACACTACTATTTCAACAAAACACTTTTCTGATATACTCTTAGAGTATAACTAAAACACTAAGGACACATGTGGGAAATTCCACATACCGGGCAAGAATTTTGGATCTACTCTGATTTCAAACTATATCAGTTGCTCCATCAAGTAAGAAATTACCAAGTCCTACAGACCTTATATAAAAAAAAAAAAAACAACCACCCCTTTGTGTCTCAAAGCAACCACAGAGAGAAAGTTCTGCAGTCAGCCTGCGGGATGCCTATAATCTTGATCCAAATTACCAGAGTTGAAAAAAGTTCAAGTAATGTTTAGGCGTAGGTTTCAACGACAGCAATAAAAAAAAAATCCATTTTGTTGCAGTTCTAGAAAGGGGAGAAAAAAACCCCAGCAAATGATGGGATACTGTTGACCACAGATATCTAAAAGATGCCATTTTACTTGCAAAGTTAAATGCATAGCAACAATGGATGGATCTACAAGAACAACCATTCAAGAGCATTTCACAAAAGCATCATGAAAACAGGGAAGTACAAAATTCTTTAAATATGCAGCTCTAGCTACTCTGGACAGACAAACCCTATTAGAAACTCCATCAGTTAAAAAAAAAAATATTTACAACTCAAGTATGACCCAAATTCACTGTATTCAGGCCTTATTACAACACCCTCCTGAAACATCCTTTAGCCAGAGGTTAGCTGCAAGCTAGCCCCTACAAATTAGGACATAGCCAGAAGGACACTTTCTGCTACCAAAATATTATTTTACTAATACAAGATGAACAGATGTCTTATTTAGACTAAGAAGGGAGACAAGAAAACACAATTAAATAAAAGCAATTGCAGCAACAGAATCCCTCCTTCTGACTAGGTAACACCTTCTAAAAAAAGTCTTTTAAAAAAACAAAAAACCCCAACAAGCCAATAGTGTCCAAAGCCAGGTGCTTCCACATCCCTCTTTTTATCACCATAATCCTGCCGGTCACATTGCTAGATGGCATTCCTTGACTTGGTCCCTTCTGATGAGTTGTTTCTACAATGTAGATGAAGACAGCATATATACAATAAAAACATCAATGCTTTAACGGTATTTTCATATTTGTACTGCCTATACCATGTATTACCACACAATTTTCCAGATTCTCTTGGGTTAGGAATCAGTTCCCAAGTGACTGTCAGGAAAAAACTGACAGTGCTGGGTTTTGACCTCTTTTCCTTGCCTCACATTTTGCCTAGGCAATTATTTTTGAAGGAGAGTAAGTCAAGAAATTAATGGCGACCTGATGAAGACCATTTCTCACTACCTTTTAAAGGATCCTATAAACTCTGCTCTTCCATGGGCTTCTGGGCCTTTTAAGATCCCTTTATGTGTGCCTTCCATAAATTTGCAAAGTGAAACTGCCAAATGGACTGGGGTATGCAAAGGCAAGACCTCAGAAACAGAATCAAACTAATTTAAATACGTAACAAGAAACGGGCATCAATAACTGAAAGAGAATAAATACAGGACTAACAAGTCCAGAGAGTAAAAATTCTCTAAAGATGCAAAAATTAACAGTGATTAATTAATAAATGACCCAGCACAGATTTGAGATAAGCTGTACAGTAAATATTTGTTTATAAAGATGACCTTTACTTCCTCTTTTTAATTTGGGATTAATAAGGAACTCTCCTCTCAGACAAAAATGCCCACACCCATAGAAAAAAAAAAAACCCAAAACAAAACAAAAACCAAACCAAAAACCCCCACCCAGCTGCCTCTCCAGGAGCACAAACCTTCCGGGCTTTCCTTCAGTACAAGGAAGGAAAAAGCAAGCTCACAGCCACCCCTCTCCATAACCTTTTGCTGATAGCACTCACCTCTACAGAAGGCAAACCCTTGAGAAAAGCATTGCCCCAACTACTCGAGCACACCCAAGCATGCAGAGGGACGGGGAGGTGCGTGCGAGGACTCCTTCCCAGCTGAGAGGCCACAGAGAGAGTTTACCATTTCAGTGTCGAGTCAAACCAAGTGGAAGCCACATGGATACCCAGTATTTCTATTTATTCTATTTTTATTTATTATTATTTATTGTTACACTTCAAAAAGCTCGCTTAGATCGCTTATGAAGTTAGTCATGTTCATTACATAGGTAACAAATACTAATCTGAATACAAACTGCTTTTAGCACAGTATCATTATAGTATTTCTAATAAACCAATCTATTCCTCTAGCAAATGCTATTTTATAGCTTTCTATCCAACCAAACAAAGCTGGTATAAAAATGCCAATGCTTTCAGAGATGTCACAACAAAACAACTTTCAATAGAGAAAGAAATGCAATTACATAGTATTTTCTTTTATTTTTAATCCTCCTCTTTGTTTTGGCTTTGATGAAGACTGCTGATAGCCTGTCAAGTAAAAAAAATAAATTCAATACAGAATTTTCAACTAAAAATTTCAGTTTATGGGTTTTTAACTCCCTTGGTGATACCGAACAAACATAGAAGTTCTCCAACTCCAGCTGGTATCGGGTACTAACCCTTACCAGCACTTGACTGTCCTTCCAGCTGTGGGGCAGAGCCAAGCACTGCTCCTGCAGTGAGGAAGCCGTGCTCAGACTCATCGTCCTTAGTGGCGTTCCTCCTACACAGCACAAAAGCACAATGCAACGCCTGGCTCTCGACCCGAGCACCATATAAATATCCCTATGCAACATGTTTCCACACCCTGTATGCACAATAATGCATTTTTATTATGCAACTGCAGTAACATACCTTCGTCCCTCATGCCAGATTTCTTGCCTCTATTTCCACTGAAGTCCCCCTAAGGATGGTAGAGGGACTCAGACAAGGACTTTGCATGTTACTCAAGATTTCACAGAACTTTTTTGAAATTAATGAATCTGGAAACGAATTAACTACCCTCAGTAGAAGACAGGGGCTTTCAGAGATTTCAGCCACCCCATGACAAGGGGACTGCGATGCAGGGCAGCTGGAGAAGGAAGAAAAAAGGGTCACACTGCTTGCCTACAACCCCTGCAAACGTTTCCTCCTGGGTAGCAAAACATTGAGGCAGCGCAGGGTGGCTGCTCAGGGGACCCCGAGAGCTCTCGGCTACAGGAGAGATCCACTGGGGCAGTCGAGAGACACAGAAAATGCTGGGTTCCGCATCTCCAAAACGAGGTGTACCTCAATGGCTTTACACAGGGCCAGCCACTGTTATCTGCTGACCCTCACCCCCAGGCCCTCTGCAGCAGCCCCGGATCCCCCACACTGAACCAGGTTCAGCGGCAGCCCTGGATCCCCTCGCAGCCCCACACCATCCCCGCTGAACAACAACCACAAAGCCCTCAGGCCCTGTCTTTGGCACTGTAACATCCACTTAAAGCATGACCCAAATCCAAATTAACAAAGAAAAAAAAAAAAGCCTTCGTACTGCAGATAAAGTTTAACTTACTTTCACTGTAGCTGCTTTTCCCAGTTTTTGAAGTTGTGTTTAAAACACCATGTATAAAACAGAAAGCAATGCAGAAGCTCCGAATTAGACATCCTGAACCGTTCAGAGATATTTCTTCAGACACGAACATGAAAGGCTCCTCTGTTTTCCAAAAGAAAACGATAAAGGAGGCTTTTAATCCAGAAACACATACACACAAGAAAGCTGGCCTCATCCCAGACGGTTTCCCAGCGCTAAGCGGGCCATGTCCTGCTCTCCCACCCCTCCAACAGACACAGACCCCATCCATGGGAACGCAGAAGCTCAATGTCACAAGCGAGCTTTTGATGCCTGAGTGCCATTTCCAATAGTCAAAAAATAAACGCAGTAATCAATCTGGTTTAGCCGAAGTTTTTACTTTGTTTGCAGAGTTACAGACTTTTCTGCTAGAAATAGTTTTGGTGCAATGGCGGTGGTGCCCAGCACGGTGAACACAGCTGCAGCTCCTGGCCCAGGACACTGCTCGCCCCCGCAGGGGGAAAGCCATGCCATGCGGCACTCACTATGGGCCAAGTTTTCAAAGGCTTACAGGTGAATACAGATGCAGAGCCTGTAATTTTAAAATACCACCGCCTCAGCTGAAAGTTGGGAAAGACCCAAAAAACCCCAATAAAATACTGTGTGATAACAAGTTACTGTGAATCAACTGACGAATACGGTAATTGCACATGCGTGCTCTTTAACTCAAGTGACCCCGCTTTTGCCAGGGGCTAATAATGCACATACAATTACCATAAATAGCTGATGAACTGTAACTTGCTTGTGCATCTGAAACACTGGGTGTTTCTGGAAATCCTATCATACGCAGAATTACATACTCGGGCACCTTAATTACTTTTTCAACCCTGTCTAGTAACACCTGCTTGTTTCCCCCCCCCCCACTCTTGGGCAGCCGTGATAAGGTCCTGTGACCTATAGTATTTCCACGTGCCCCATCACTCAAAGAAAAGCCCAAAAGCTGCAGCAGATGTGGCTCGCTATCACCCCACCACACAAGTCAAGTGGTCCAAAACTGCACTCATCCCAGAGAAGCTGCCCGAACAAGGGACAGACTTCTGGAAATAGAGGCTGAAGCAATAAGACACTACAAGTTATATATGCCAATAGTCCCCAAAGTACTCCTGTGCGTTTACACATGATTTTTCCACTACTGATTCTAAAAATACTGCAGCGAGACAAAAAACTTTTGCTGTTTTAAGAACTGACCTCCAGCCAGGAGGACAGGACTAAACACTCACCCAGACGTAAGGCACATCATGTGCAATAACAGCGGTTCTAGCCAACTTGACTTTAGAAGTATATGCAGTGATTTTAAACTCCAAATAGGTGTCACACACATTCAAGCCCATTATAATAAACTGTGTCAAGAGGCAAACACTACTTCACAGTTCCAGCTCAAGACCGTCTACAGCAAGACTCAGCAGTAACCACACCGGCGCGTCAGCCTTCACAAGGCGGACTCACAGAGAGCACTCTGATGAGCTGACTCACCCGCTCTGCTGTCTGTTATAAGCCAGCCGCAATTTATTGGACAGATCACAAGTTGTAGGGAAACAAACAGATCATGAATTTACACCCATGAGAAATAGTACCATTCCTCAGACAACAAAAAAAACCCATTAATTAACTTCCCAACGTTAAGGTCTTTTACACTAGCAGTAGAGCAAGTTTACTGGCATTTCATACACGCGAAACCATTAACACATAATGTTCCAAACTGTAAGTGCAGTGATGAGCCAAAAAACTGCAGATGCCAATGGTTTGTTCATTTTTGGCTTGAGGAGGACTTTTCAGATCCTTTGCAATATAATATAAATCATATTTACAAACCGAAAGACATGAATAGTCTCATATGTCAAGCCACAGTGATTTACAGACACTTACGTATTCTCACTTTTCAAAGTATGTCATCAGGTGCCTCAGCACTGAGTTAGAAACACAAAGAGAGGCAGATAACATCCCAAAGAGCTTATTTCGATTTGCTTCTATTTTAAGTGCTGGACATACAGAGTAGACATTCTCATTCATCTCCCCCCTTTAGCAGCTTTTTCTGGGTTTTCAATCTCCCTCATCTTTCAACATGTTAGGGTACAGAAAAATAATTAACAGATATAAGTTACAGCTGCCTTGATGACAGAAGTGATACTGTAGAAGAGATGCTAAACGTAGATGATACAAGCAGACTGAGCAATGGGAGCAATGTATTGAGAAGCATTTCCATGTGTTTTTTCATTCATGTCTTCTTTGCATGAGGATGCGTGCAAAGAGCACATGAATCAAAAAACACAAGATGCAATCAAATAGCATCTCCAAACTGGCATCACTGAAAGAAGGAAAGAGAAGTAAAGGTTGTTTTGCAAACCAGCAACACAATAATGGCTTCAGTAAAAACTGTGACTTGAAAAAGAATTTGCAGTCACCAGAGGTATTGCCTTGAGGCTGCCTGCACTCCCCAAGCAGCTCGGTTTGCAGCGACCTACTCTAAATATGAAACCAGGCCCAGGCTCTTCTTGCTCTAGCACCAGAGCCCTGCATTAGATTCAGCCACAGCACAGGCTCTTCGCAGCAAGGCACGCACAATAATCAAGCTGAACGCCACGAGCACATGAAGCAGCCTAAGTGAAGAAATTCAAAAAGAAACAATGAGGCCCAGTTGATGACTAGAGATCACTATTTTGGCAGCAATGGGTGTATTTAATCAAAATGCAAAAGGTTTATCATCACAGTTGCGGTGGAAGGAGGGCAGCAGCCTGTTGGTGGTTGTGCGCAGGTGCAAAGGAGTGAAAAGAAAACGGAGGAAGAGCCACAGCGATCAGCAAGGAGAGTGGTCACGTCTACACGAGGAAAAGGAGTGGTAGAGGTTTGTCCTGGTTTTAAAGGAGTGCCAGACCAACGCGTGCAGCATGTCTATGCAGTGAAGCGAGAGCTGCAGGATCGCCAGCAGTGGCAAGGATGCAGCAGCCAGGGCTGGCAGCCAGGACACGTACCCCAGCATCCCAGGGCACCTGCATCCTAGGTGCCAGCCTCATACTCCCATGTTCCTGCATATTTGCTAATTCTGTAATCCGCAGCAGCTGAACTGAGCTAGCACAGGGATGCACCCACATGCTATAAACCATACCACCCTTTAGCTGCTTAAATATATACCTTAAAGCGGCAGAAATAAAACGAGAGATCAGACAGCAACAACTGCACATCGGCTTACAAAGGCTGTAAGTAACCTGGTATTAAACAAGCCGCTCACAGGAAAAAAAAGGCAACAAAACAGCAATGGGGCACTGGGCTGCCCAGCACCGCAGAGGCAGGGCAGCAGGTGAGAGCACCCAACTGCTGGGAAGTAACATGGAGAACTGACCACACTGAGCTACGGATACGCAGGGGTGAGCGAAAGAGCATTTTCATGGACATCCAGTAGAGGCACCAGTGTAAAAAAAAAAAACAAAACCACAGAACACCACCACCACCACACCAAACACCAATAAACAACCCGCTTCTTCTGTAAGGTCAGTAACAATGATCATCTTGTAGTCCTCTCACACGACATGGCCCCTCACCCAATTTCCCGCCATTTTGGCTCTCTCCCCTCATGCAGCTGGGAGGTGAAGTAGTGGTGGGATTAATACAGAATGGGATAAATAACAAGGTGGAAAATAATAACCTCCCCCATCAAAGACAAGACGTAACTTCTGTAGTTGTGCTGGTTATTTAATCAGAATCCAAAAAAACCTGAAGTGATTTGGGAAAGTTTTAAACAGACAGATGAAAACATCTTTGTCACATGAAGAGCAGGCCTGGTGCAAGTAACCAAGTGTGCTTATCTCTTATCAGTTTAAGTTTTCAGCAGGTTGATGGAAAACCTCTAAACCAAAACTACAAATTAAAAATTATGTCAGTGCAAAGGCTGGTACCGCATAATCAAGTTTTTTGTCAGGCTACCAGAATACACTGACTTTCAAGTATTATTTGTAATACAGTAGAGCCTGAGGCCCCCAGTGAACCTGGTGCTATATTATGTCACATTCGATTTTGTTTTTCTATCTAGGAGCTTATAAAAAAAATAAAATAAATCCCACACATTCTCTATCTTAAGCTTCCAACCAAAATACAATGTTCATGTAAGAGAGAGTAGAGAATCACAACGCAGCTCGGCACAGCTGCACAGCAAGACCAAGAGCAATCCTCATACCGTGATCCAGTGCGGCAGTCCCAGGTGTAATTTCTTACCACCTTTTTTTTTTTTTTNAATCAATATATCAATACACTCATTTTTAATGGCTAAAAAACCCCTGGCAATATAGTATTGAAGTTTCATGCTGATCCTGCCCGCATAGGACCTGCTGCCTTACATGGAGGGGAACCGTCACGGCAGGCTAGCCACCTCAGCAAAGGCATCGCGCTCCCAGGCTGCTCCCCCGGCTCAGAAGCTGCTCCCACGTCCAGAGACACGGCACCACAGTTACCAAATGTGCCGCCGGCTGGTGGGAAACCCCACTGTGCTCCTGACTTTCTGCAGTACTCACCAGACTGAGAGGGGGAGGCGGTGGGAACAGACCATCGGAGGCTAGAAGCTCACAGGTAGCAGACACTGACCACCCACAAGAGATGCAAGCATGCCTGCAGCGCCAGTTCAAAGAAAAGTGGTAATTACCAAGCCTCCAAAATCTAGGGCATTGGTTTTAGCAGGTGGGTGCCTGAACGAGGCTAGCCCCGCACCATGGCGCGTTCGCAGCTTTGTCAAATGAGTGCACTTGCCGTAGCCCGGAGAGACCCAATACGTTACCAAAAACCATTCCCAAGTCTTCCCACACACAACAGATCACTAAACCTGACCTCCGCAGCGCAGGAACACCACCAGCACCACTCCTGCTCCCGATCCCGCAGCCTACGTGGCGGGGGCGGGGGGGGAGGCTGCAGGAGACTTCCCTTCCTCTTCAACAGTGGTCTGCATCCCACCGCTGCCCTCACTCATCTCGCTCACCCCCTTGCAACCTCCTGCCTCCCACCTGGAGCGGGTCATCCAGCAGAGACGGCCCACCCCTCGACAGGGAACTTTGGTAAAAAGCAGCCTTGCAGCTGCTGAGGATTTGGAAAATTGTCTGCAGTACCACCTGGTGAAAGGAAAAGTTTTTAAAAAAATCATGCCAGCTGCAGAGAGCAAGCAGAGGAGTGTGTGACACCTGCGAATTTGGACCAAGAAAAAACAGTGATTTGAAGAAGAATGCAGGCCGTAATTACAAAATATTAGAGACAAGTGATTTCATTAGTTGCACAATTTTCTGTGTGGATAAAAAAGTTGGTAACCTGGAAAGAGCCTAAACTAGGTTTAAATTCAATTATGAGTACATTTTTACCAGCTGAAAATGAGATTGGTATATTTTTCAACCAGCAGTAATCTGCTCTTTCAACACTATTTTTTTTCCTCCAGCCAATAAATACAAGGCAATGATTGTCCAAGATTTGAAATGCAGTTTTTCCTAATAAACCCACCTAGGTATTTAAAACACATTCACATCACAGAATCTGAATGACAGGTTTTTTAAATGAATTAATGGACTTTGAGATAAGGCATTTAAGTTAGCAGATATGTTGAAAACACATTAGTCAATATGAAGATCTAAAAAAACACCTACCAACAAAAAACAATGTCTTCAGTTTTATCTTTAAAAAAAGCTTGAAAATTTATTTTGGAATTTTTCCAAATTACTCTAAATTTAAAACCCGCTACATAAATAGAGCTGGATTTATTTACTTAATTCATTAGCAACCTGCTCCATCTACATCGCCACTCATGGTTTTGTCCTTTAATTCATACTATTTATTTCTCCATTTATGCCTCCATTCATACTATTTATTTCTTTTAACTTTGTCTCTCAGTCCCTGTAATCTAAAACCTTAAGGACTGAGGTTGTGTCCTTCCAGACTAAAACACTGTAACGTCTGTAATTATGTCACTGTGACACAGTTAATGTCTGAATCCTGTTTATATTTAGCATCCTGTTTTTTTCAAAACCTCTTCTTGGCCCTCCTCCACTCTGCCTCTCCAATCTAGTGTCCATCATCCCATTACTGCCCACTCATGCATTCCTCCCCATCCCATCCTCATGACCACGCAGCTGGGGTTGCCCTTCAGCATGTGCTGCCTCATTCGTCTGGAATTCCCTTTCTCCAGCCCAATTCCTCTTCTCAGTTCTCACCTTTACATGTGTATGTACGCATTTGTTTACAGTCACCACTAAGTCCCATAGATCTTTTCTATGTCCATGATGGTGCCCTCACTAAGATCATCACGGACAACAAAAATACTTGGGCCTTTTCCAGTTTTGCATTTCATTTCTATTTTTTTCTATTCCATTCATAATGTATTTCGTTCCCTTTTTTCCTGCAAGGTAGCTGTCGCACATCTCTTTGTAGCTTTACGGTTACATTCTACCTACGTCCACATTTTGCCAGTATACATAAATGTGTGCCTACATCATGCAAGGATGCATACTACACCAAACACAGTAATTTCAACCATATTCCCTTGATACTGTATCACACTGCCAAGACAGGACAGTAATATCTTTAATAATGCCTCTGTATTGCTCCAGTCTCCCTCTCATCCTTCTGCAGCTGAGCTGAAATCAGGAACATACTGAACGTTGCCAAGTTTCTTCTTGCTACTTAAACAGCTCTCTGCTTTTACAGAAAATATAAAGGATTTGTAGAAATCACCTTCACACTTTTTTTTTTCCAAGCAGAATTACTTTCTGAAAAGTACCGAGAAGCCATGCTGAGCAGAAGGGGGCAGCTAGACACGAAGCTGAACAAAGAAAAGCTCATAGTCAGTCCCAGTGGCACAGACGATGAATTTTGAACCAGGGCAGAAAAGACGACATATTTTTGTTAAGCCTTTCTTCTTTATGCTAAACTTGCTTAGAATGTAATGTTTACAACCGTTTCCAGAGTGCTTGTGCTAAGAGGTGAACCTTCCCTGGCAACTTTTATGCTTATTATGAATTCTTTTTACATATAGCTTGTTGGACAGCACATACAAAAGAAGGAACAACTCTGGAAAACTTCGCATTTTCTCTGTTTTGCCTTCCGTTTCACAAAACCAAGTCTGATCATGTTAACTGTCCTCTCTCTAATCTTGGTAGAAGATAGCCGGATTTGGTATTTACCTTTTAAAATCAAGCAGCTTTTCATCAGCATGTATTTAATTGGCACTTTATAGAGTATAAAATTTAAAAATTTTGCATTTATTTCTTCTATTTAGACATACCTTCTAAATCTTCAGCATGCAAAGATGGCTCTGTGCTTTTTTGGTCACTTTCCTCTCTTTTTATTCTAGGTGACTCATGTAGCTGTGAGCTTAATTGGCATCACTTAAAGTAGTCTGGGAAATTTCATACTGCTGAATGTGAATGTGTTACTACTGTATCTGACTGAGATCTAAATAAATTCCACATTT
Source organism: Himantopus leucocephalus (assembly GCA_003993805.1). Taxonomy (NCBI): domain Eukaryota; kingdom Metazoa; phylum Chordata; class Aves; order Charadriiformes; family Recurvirostridae; genus Himantopus; species Himantopus leucocephalus. The sequence goes on along the minus strand of RSEF01000004.1, from coordinate 33,452,915 downwards.
GGCCCAATGAAGTAAGACTCACAACACTACAACCTGTTCTTGGAGAGTAAGAAAAACAGCATTTCTAGATTTTAGTAAAGTAAAAACAGATTCCGTTGCCTCTGACCCTTTGTTGTATCTCAAATAATACTGCCACAACAGTATTTTTTGCCTAGTTAGCTACCAGATAACTAAAGCCTGCTTCTCCATGGAATATTCTATTCATCAACAAGATGTATAAGAGAAACAGAGTTACATGGTATGCCAATATTAAAGTAGAAATGCATGGCTGTGAATTAAAATCAGCAATATGTCTTTATACTTTTCTCATTCGCATTTTCCGTCAGTGCAGCATTTGCCTTTGGCAGGAACTCACAAAGTAAAGAAAACAAAAGAAAAACATTCATTAATGGCCTTTCTCAAATGAAAAAGTCACTACAGGAATGTATGGAAAGTGTCTTCATGATTTCACAGACAATATTCTTCCCAATACGCACTTTAACAATCTGGGACATGATCCTGGGAGTTTGTTGGGTGCTTCTTCATGTCCTATGTACTACTTTGTTTGCACTAAAGTCACGCTGAGAGAAAGCATTCGGATCCTTCAAAAGCCATTTGATACAGTTTGGGGCAAATACACAAAACCATCAGCTTGCAAGACACATTGAGACTGGAAGGGTGGGACATTCAGGTACTGATAGCACGCTTCAACACGCCAGCATTTCCTCAGCTGGAAGACTGTAAACTTGACAACTAAGTACAGAAAATAAACAACCAACATCCATCTCTAAGGTGTAATCATTGTATTTTAATCAAACTGGCAACATTAACCTTTCAAGCACTGCATATCACTTTCATTACTACATTATTACCAACGGCAAGTAAGCCACAAAATTATAGAATGAGTATCATGAATTTGAAACACTAAACAACCACGCTCTTAGCTAAGACCTAAAAAGTGTGCTTTAAATACAAACATACTGTTTCCAGCAACAGATACATCTTAATACTAAAACCAAAGATGTTTCATCCATCTGGAATGTCCTTAACTTTCTATTTGTTCCTTTATTATGAAAAATAACACTTACACACTGAAAACCCAGGACTGTCTATTTATCAAAGTTCCCCAAGAGTTCAAGCCAATCTCCACTTGTATTCATGATTTTTAACCTGTAACGTGCAAGCAAATTAGAACCCGCCTCGGAATAACCTGATCTACGTAATTTGCATGGGCGGTCTCTTTCGCCTGTGGAAAATTGTACAAAAGACCTTGATCACTCTCATTTGCATTCAAGTAACTGGCCAAGTTTCGAAAACGTGCTTTTATGTATTTGAAGTTCTTGAATACACACAGGCTTGTTGCAGGAAGAACATAAACTGTAATGGGCAAGAGGAAAAAAATATAACCTAACACCTTGCAAAACAGTTTACATGGCTTGAATTCCACTATTGCATAATAGCTAAACGAGTTAGCAGGAACGTTATTTTTCATTATGCTGTACTACTTACTGCACTCTTTCTCCCTCTCTCAGCCACGCATTCAGAATTACATCAAACACGGTGCCTCTGGGAGTGACTGACTGGTCCAGAGCCGAGGAAGGATGACATGGTCTAGATAGGAACAGGCAGGAGCTGGGAACAAAAGTCACGCCTCCTCAACTCCAGCCCTCCCTGCAACTTTGAGAGCACCGCTTCTCCCTTCCCGCTGCCTCACTTTCTCCAAGGATAGCATTCCTTTATAATACATTGTAAAATATTCTCTATTCTGATGATAATTATTGTATTACTGGACCGCTCAAGTCATCATTACTTTTAGTAAGCTACTTCCTTTTCAGATGCATTGAAGTGGACTGGCGGTACCCACTTTGGTTTTGCAAACATGTACCTGCAGTGCATAAAAGGAGTTCACAGGATCTACTGAGGCTGTGGGGGTACATATAAGGACAGAACTGGTCCAAAATTTTTAAACTGCCTCCTATTAAGTATTACTAAAATTTGCATTTACTTTTCTCCAGTATGGTGTTTAAACTTGGCTGCAAAATTGTGGAAGCATGATTAACCTACTACCTAGCCAGTCCTCCTTAAATCATTTATTCAATACCCCTGATGTTCGCCATTCTTTACGTGCACTTGATCTCCAACAATTAGATGAGAAATGTTAGATTAGGGACACTACTAAGGAAAAGCCATTAAACAGGCCTTTGTTTTAAGACAGAGAAGGCAAAAGCATTCCTTGATGCAATAAAAAGTGAGTATTTACATACTATGCCCTAATTAAGATCTTTTTTTTCCTGTAATTCTACTGGCTGTCCTGGAAGAGCCATAAACATTTAGTAAAATAATCTCAATTTATACTGCTTTGTTCTATGCCTTCAAGTACCGTACATGGCTGTACTCCAGATCAAGTAGTTGTCCTCAAATGCCTTCCAATGAGCCCTGCCAGATTCTGTGGTTCAGAAGTAATTTAAAGGCAGAAAGCTGTAGCAAATGAGACCTAATGGAAAACAGAGAATGCTTTAGTTCATCCTAACTGTTTGCAGAAGAGAAATGGAAAACCACGAAGAAAGAAAGGAAAAAGAAAAGGAAGTGCCAAACTGTTGTATTTCTCTCTGCAGATGAAGCTAATGATTCACCAACATCATGACATAGTACGGGCAAGTGCCTTTTAACGATTTGAGAAATTTATGATAAAAAAACTGAAATAGAAAAATACCGTCCTTGTGGAACCATAACTTTGTTTTTAAACAGCTTTTTTCCACTTTTCATTTTTCCCTTCCTTCACTCTGGCGTGTTATTCTTCACTTTCAATCACCTGTGTTGAATAAACTAATTCCTCCTGGTTAGAGGAGAGACCATCAACCACTGGCTGTTAAATGCAGCCAACTGTTCATAACTCCAGCAGATGGTTCGCTCCTGCCGGCCAACAGAAACTTTATGGTCCTTTTCCTAATTTCTCTCAAGAGATACAGAAATTCTTTATTTAGAAAGCAATATAATGTCTCCCCTATGCAGTCTATTTTCAGTTAGCCGTACATCTTCCCCCCCATCCCCTTCAAAGTACACTGAAAGCATCAAATATAAATAGACTGACAGCAGACCTGATCTGAGGCCATCAAACGTCACAAGAAGCCCTTCCATCCGTGTATTTATTACGGGCTTTTCTGCTTAAGCCTAATTAACACCATGGCTAAACCATGCTGGGTATTCCTATGCTGTTTGGTACTCATGGCACCGAGAGGATGCAGCTGTGGCCAGGGGTGCACCGAAGGATGTCAGCTTTCAGAGGATCCTTCAGGGGCGAGGTGCATGAGTCCCATGGAATTAATGTCACTTTTTCTGACTGCGGAGGGTCTTAAAAGAGGGCCCTTAAAATATCTCAAAAAAAAAAAATTAGAAACAAGGAAAAAAAAAACCCTAAGAAACTCAAAGGTGGTTCAGAAAGCTACAGATTTAATTATTCGCAACCACTGAACTACTACATTTTTCTTGGATTCTTGAAGGTTTTTCCTACATCCTTGTATGGCAGCACACAAAACAAGAAATCCTTGTGGTGGTCGGGGAGGTGTGTGTGTGTGTGTGTGTGTGTGTGTCTCTCCTCACAACTTTCAGCCCAAAAGAAGGTGGGATAAGTTCATTTTAAGTCCATGCTAAGCAAAATGCTATTCCCAACCCTGGCCTGTTCTGAGGACTGGAAATCAAGATTGCTGTGGTGAGGGACTACCCTACAACTGTGTGCGGAGACCTTCCCTTAGCTGTAACGAAGCTCTGCCGCACACATAGCTGTGCTTCATCCTGTGTCCTCCCATCCCGGGAGGGACAGAGACTTAGTTCTTTTTTTCCCCTTGAAACTTTCAATTACAACCATTAAGAACTCAAACTGATTATTTTTTTCACAGAATGCTTAAGCACATTTTTCTCAACCTTCCCAAAATAATGCCTTTCTTGGGATGAATGCAAGCATAACAGTTTTCAAACTGAAAAGAATTCATCTGGCAAAGTACAGAGAAAAACAGTTACGTGGCTATTAAAAATACAGTTGAACTACAGCATATGCTCCAAACACAGAGGCATACACATACATTTTAGTAACAACTTCGAAACGAATTTTAATGTAGCTGAGCTATTGCTGCTTGCCAAATGAAACTTTTGTAGGATACCGTTTTACGACTTCTTATGACACAGTTTTTGAGGATGGCTGTGAATTATGGCTTAGTCAAAAGTTCTGGTGTAACGTGCCCGATTTGGGAGAATGTACTGTTTTTAATAGAAAACAGTTTTACATACTGCAATTTAAATTATAGACATAAACTCTTCAAAACAGTAACTTTATGCTCAAATAAAACAGGTGCACCAAAGTGTAATGTTTCCAGTTATTTATTTGGCTGTTGAATTTTTGGTAGTTTATTAAACCTTCTGTAAGCTTTTAGGCAACTAAGTATCTGTTATGTTATTTGTACATGCTCAACCATGGAAAAAGCATGCAATCTCTCTGAAGAGAGTAATCAAATGCTTACAGAATAATTTTCTACAGTACGACAAAGATGTTGGACTTTGGGGCTAATGATTTTAACATACCAGTAGGCAAGACCAGTAGGCTGACAAACTCCTACAGCTAAAAATTCTAGGACACAAACTAATTTTCAAAGTTGATACCGGCTATTTCAGTAATTCTCAATACCGAACTCCGAGCAGGATTTAATTACACTGCTCCTTCACATAAAGGGTTCTGTAAAGAAGCAAGGTATGCCCTACTTTCAAGACGCTCAATCTTCGAGATGACAACTACAACAGCTACACAGTCCATTAGCACAGATCTTAGAGAAGTCAAGAGGTTAAAAAAAAACCATGTATTTTTAAGAAAGCAAGGAAAGAAAAGTTCAGATTACCGAGCTCCTTCTCAACCTTACTGTGAGCCCAGTTCTCAGAACTGCTGGGGGTAAGGGAGAAAAAGCCAGTCTCCCTGTGTTTCTCGAGAAGTTGGGAGTCTTCTGTCCCAGCTTCTGCCTGAAAGACTCTTAAGAGCACAGGAAGCAAAAACATTTGCCTGAAGCACAAGTGTGTGTGGAAGGAGGAAGGATCTACCGCTTTACTGGGTTGAAAAGGAGGGTCTGAGAGCAGTAAGTTACCGACATGCTAAACAGTGCAGAAAAGCAGAAAAACTAAAATACCTAAGAACACATCTCAAACATCCCTAGGAATTACACAATCATACATTTCCAAAAGCAAGCGCCAAAGCAGCATTTTATTTAACTATGATTCTTTTCCGTATTACCATATGAAAGCAATTGGTACTTCTCAACGACGTGACAAAGATCATAATTTAACAACAGAAGACCACAGGAAATACAGTGTAGACAGCAAACACAATTACTCTGTAGATATTCTCAACGAGACCAAATTCCACTGTTAAGACATTTTATTTCTGTTTTCCAAAGTGATGCAGACAGCCCTCTCACAATGCCACAATGAAGACTTCTGAGAAAAGGCACACGTGTGCTCATCCTTATACAAAAATATGTGCAAGTACATTCATTTCTCTATTCAAAATACAATAAAATAAAATAAAATACAGTCCTTCTCCAAAAAGCAGAACATTTCTTGGCTAGGTAGCTCTTGTTAGAACACATCTGTCAAAGGGAGCAGTCAGCTGAAATCAGAAGGCTGAGCTTCTATCACAGTACAAGTCTTTAGCATTTTAATCTTGCCATGGTCATTTTCTCTTTAAAGAGCTTATTTTGTAAATATGTATCAATTGCTAGTCTTTTAGTAATAGAAAAAAATGCAGAAACACTGCTGTAACTGTTCAAACTGTTTATGAAATCCATCTAGCTTTTGGATCACTTGCTGTTGTGTTATAGGCAATTATTTCTGGCCAGCCGCAGCTTTGTTGGCAGGGAGACTGATGGGGGGGTGTGCAGGTCCCCTTGACTTTGCGGTGCGTTCCCAGACACATGGCTGGTGACAGCTGCGCAGCACCCTCCTGGGGTCCCCCCTCCCTGGCCAGCAATATAAACAAATCTCGAGGTCTTAAAGATTTTGGTAAATGTAACCTTTTGAAAGAGATACCCCTTTCTATATAAAGCATAGGTAGCATAAATTATCATTTTCTGTGCTAGCTGGATACTTTTCCTTTACTTAAAAATGTCAGTAAGGCAGGTCTTTGAAACAGTCAAAAGTGGTGGAGAAAGGAAAATATTTGGTGTCAGTGGAAAGAACAGTTTTGACAGCTTTTACAATTAATTTTATTCAGTTAAGCGCTTTTTTAATGCACTGCAAATGTTGTGAACCCAATGCCACATTTGCAAAACAATAGTGTTGAAATTCTGCATTCTACCCAGTGTGTGCGATTTTCAGTACTGTCTAATTTCTAAACAGATTTGAGGATTGCATACACTTGTCAAAAACACACACATACACTTGAAATGTTTACAAAGTTAATCACTTTAAGCCTAACTCACTTGGTCAGGTAACACTGATAACAAGAAGCATCACGATGACATACAAACAACTTCTATTAAGTGTGATAGTAGTGTTATATTTGCGTGCTACAAATACGCACAGACAACAGTCACCTTATTCATCAGCTAGCACGAACACAAAATTACCAACCCGAAAACAACAACAACAACAAAAAAGGCAGCTTCTTTATACTGTGGCTTATCAAACAAAAAGCAAATAGAGCAAGTATTGTTTCTGTGTAGTGAGATCTTGCACACTGCCACCCTGTGTAGGGAAATTCCATTAAAAGTTTGCCACAAGCTCCCTTATAAACCAGGAAAACTGTATCAGCAGCAGAGATACAGCCTTTATAGATGTCAATAGAAAATTTATGCAGCTGGCTGAAATGGAGGAAGGTCATGATCAGCTAATTAATTTATAATGTACTCTTCCTTGCTCTTTACAAATATGATTATCATTTAATAAATGCAGAAGCTCTAGCTAAACAACATGGTGATGTTTATCTGGAGTATTATCTTTATAATAATAATTAGCACTAGTATCATCTTCTCACATTTAATATTATTTTACTTTTATTAATTGCTTAACTGCCCAATTCCCTACATTTTAAAATGTATTTATCAAATTCATTTACACAAATGTAAATAATAGTTGTCTCAAGGGCCCCTGAGGTAGTAAGTCTTCCAATCACTCAGTACAGATGTTAATAATAAAATTTGAATGGATTAGCACATCGGTACAAAACTCTACAAGTCTTTTCGCAAACACTGTTTCTACTTTTATTTTCATTGTGTGATTGATAAAACATTGCTATCTGTACAGCACATCTCCTTTGAAATCCAACAAAAATAACTACAGTTTTTTAAGCTACTTTTGAAGTTCACTCAGATTAATAATATTAAAAGTTAACACCGCATGTTTATTTATATTTCTATGCTGCCAGGGAAGTGCATTTAAATATTGCCTCAGAAAAAGTTTACAATATGCAGTGTCTATTGCAAACCAAATTCACTTGGCGAACGTTGATGTGGCAGACTTGAAACCACAAAAATACATTCATTATTACTCATCAGTGCTGTTTTCCTAACCCTTTGTATAAATAAATAGGTAAAAGTCTTCAGAAAAGCTACAACAAACTGGCATTTATCTTTTTCTATAGCAGGAATATTTATTGATTCTAAGATATTACCATAGGCCAACGTTTCTAATAACAACGGGAATGAACTCTGGCATTCTGTGAAGCACAATCTTTAAATTAAGGTCCTGATCCTATAGTCTGTTTCAGGCAGGCAAAATCACGCAACTGCACTGAGACCCATTAATTTAATTAGAACTATTCATATGCTTAAAGTTATAAATGTGTTTAATTACATGCTGAATTAAGCCCAGACTGGGGCAAACTATGCCTCAAAATCAATAGTGACTTGTGCTTTCCCAACTAAATTCATGTTGATACTAAAACATCCGTTTCATATGGAGAGAGATTAATCTAGCCCATCTCCCAAAACAAGGCCAAATAGTTTGGGAGGTACAAAGACTGATGCTGCTCCTTATGGAAAGTGAAGTACATAACAAATATTGGTTAGAAAGTTTAATGTGCTTCTGTGGGGCCCCTAGGGCTGGATTTTCAATTTTTTTCAATACCTCAACATCCATATATAGGGAATAGAAAAGTCGAAGTGGGCTAGATGCCTAACCACTAATGAGCCCATCTGTTTTGCTTATACACTTCAAAAAAAATGTAACCAGGAGACTGTTGTCATCTGCAGGTGTTTGGCTACCTTGAAAATCTAGATCCTATTAATTCACCCTTGGATACAACGGTGATGAAGACTGTTGCTGAATCAACACAAAGGTGATGATATTCACCTGTCTGAGGTGGGCAAATACAGAACAACATAATCCTAAAAATGTTACCCAACTTGGGATAGTGTTAAGCTCCTTTTCTTATTAACTCTGATAGAGACTTACGTGAAGAACAATTTGTTTAATCACGTTAATAGAAATAACGTTAGCACAGGCCCATGAAATTTTCTAATCGATACTTAAAAGTATCTGATACTTCGCCCCATACAGAAGAGGGAACTGTCCTACCCGAGATGAACTCATCAGACAGGCCCAGTAAAATAAATCTGTGAACATAACTAAACTTCCACTCTTTTCATGAACATTGGGTTCCTACTGCATCTTGGGCTCTTGGCATAGGAACATGGTGGGACAAAAAGACCCTTCCCATTTGTAGGTTAGGCACCTCCGGTTTTGGTTTGTAGAATTAGGAATGGAGTAGCTACTACTTGCCTCTTCCTGGTGCTGAGGAGATGCTCCATCCATGACCAGTCAACTTGTGCAACCAATATATACCAGGGGATTATTTAAGTTCTTGCTTTCGTACAACTGTCTGTATTTTATTATGTATGTATTATCTTTGCTGGCCCCAGAAAAAGCCGGGGAAGAATTCTGACTCTCAAGTGAGCCAGACCACATCATCTTCGGGAGCTCCTCCTGCGGTACAGCACCTTGCCTGTGGCTGTTGCCAGACCCAAACTCCAGCCCTTCATTTCAAAGTCAGGGAGCTACTACTGAATGCAGCATGGCAACTGCTTACACATTAAATGCAGGAAAACTCCTCCTTTTGGTGGCTTGCCATTTTGTGGTCCCTACAGCTGCTATGCTAAAGACGCAGAATGTAACGGATTACAATGTCCAGAAATCAAATACAAAGAAGTAAAGAGAAAATAATCCTTGTTTCAATATATAGTGTTAGTATCAGGGCTTCAAGAGTACTGCTCTGAACACACATATTCCAGTATTTGTAATGATGCTATTTTTTTGCTAAATAGAAAAGAACTAATCTGAAAGTCAACAACTTGACCTACTGTAACAAGTCCTCCTTCTCATTATTATTAATCTATTACTTTGTAATTCAGAATTAAGATATTTCAAACAGTCTTTCATAGAATTACTTTTTATTAATGAACCATTTGTTCTATTATCTCCCTTAAGCACTGAAAATAAATTTAGGAATGGGATTTTCATATTCAAAACCAGGTCTTTATGCCTGAGGTCTGTGCTTTACAAACAGACTTACTAGAAATCTTCTTTGTGCGTTCTGCCATATCTGCTATTAAAGGTAGTGGTATTATGTTCAGCCACTAAACCACAAATGTAATTATGAGGTGGAATTTCTTGGCCCTGTTTCAACATTTAAACACATAGTTAACAATGCCTAAGGAAATGCAACTAACCCCCACCTACCCCCCTCCAAGCCCACAAAAACAAACAAACTTTACTAGCGGTTCTACATCGTATCCCATGGGATTAGACAGAGGAAACAGCATGAAAAATGAAAACACTCCAGGAGTATTTAAATTACATTTTGAAAAGTAAATCAGAAATATTAGCCAGAAGAACAGCAGTGTCAGTATGCCTAACATACATACGGGGACCAAATGACATGAAAATGTTACGTTGGTCAGTATTTTATCTCCTTGATTTTCTTTGCGAGTTAACTATTTAATACAGCCATAACACAAAACATGCTAAGAGTCTTTCTACATCTTTCTGTTGCTGAGTAAGTTTTAAGAGCAGATCCTAAGAAGTCAACCCTTCCAAAAATGTGTGCCTACTTCAAAAGATTAAAAGATGGAGGAACTAACAAGGTAACATATGGGTTCTTCATATTTTGATGACTGACCTCCAGTTTTTTTCCTCCGATGAGTTTAAATATGACCTAACAGCTGGGACTCAGACATCAGCCAAAGACTGCTATTATTTTGCCAGCAAGTTCTCATGTGGAAGTATATAGAGCTTTTATGGCTTTCATCACAGATAGTAAGAGTGAACAAGATTTACAAGAGACAAGACTCAGTTCCACAGCAAAACCTGAACTACAAATAAACTGATGTACCCTGAAATAACTCATACATAACCCAAGAATGGTGGTCGCTCCTTTATTTTTCAAAATATTTATTTCAACTTTAGCTTTTGCCATGAAAAATGGATCAGTCTCCAAGTATATCCTAAGCTCCCTCTGCTTTGTGAGGAAAAAAAAAAGTTAGATTCTGTTAAAAAGCTTTTACTGAAGTGATAAGGAGCAAAGCCGTATTCTCCTTCAGCTGAAGTTCAAGATTGGCTTTTAGTTATTTTTTTCTCCTATCAAAGGATATCTGAGATCATATTATATAAACTGCACTATGAACTAACATTTTATCTATAATCTCATTAACCATTTTGTGATGTTCCTTTTCTTGGTAAAAACTTCAAAAGTTCTTACATTCACTGTTATGCATTTATGTTATGCAGATACTATGTTTTCATCTTTTTTGCTAAAAGGGTGATGGTTGGCAACTGGAGAATGCAAGTATTTTCTTAGTTTACCCAGAATAGCAGTATTTGCTACCATTTTGATTATGCACTGTATTTAAGCATTTTTATTTTATACTTTTAATTATATAATATTCAGTGTGATAAAAAATGTATACCACCAACTACAGAAATGCACTTCATTATTAAGATCAACATTTTGGTAAATACTATGGCTTTTTCTTTGAAAACTCATTTGACCTGAGTCAAATCAAAATGAAATCAAAATAGTGCAAATACTGCTTAAAAGTTTTAAGATATCTTTTACATACACAGCAGTATCACATCATATATTCCTCCCTTTACTTGATGAACACAGACTGTTTATTCATAACTCTTAAATGCATTACTGTCTTATATCATGACATGTGCATTTTTAAGTTTTATTGCAGAAATTATCAAAATTGCTATAAAATATGTATGAATATATAAGGATACACATAAGACACAAAAAAACCTAACCAACAAAATGCCACCTAGAGCACTCAAAATACATATTTTTTTTAATTTCAAGGCAAAATTCAGCTCCTAACTTGTCCCTGTAAATGAAATGAAAAATGAATGTGTGAAGAATAATACGCTAATAAATAAAATCAAAGCCCCTTAAGGTCAGTAACAAAACTTCCATTTGTGCAGAATATCACTATTATGGAAGCAACAACATTTTTCCCATTGAGATTTACATCTGAATAAAATATAGCAAACCTAACAATAACACTTCTAATGAACTTTCAGAGTTCACCACATCTTTCACTGACCTATAGGAGAATAGAGTCCAGGAGCAAATACAAGTCCTTGGAAAATAAATAAGGTAGAAAACAATATTTTTTAAAAGCCCCAAACTCTTAACTGTGTAAGTGAGGCATAAAGTTAAGCTTTATTTCTACCAGCTATTACCTGGTTCAGATTTCTTTTAGCACATTAGTGCTCCTTCTCTGGACTGGCAAGTCTTTCTCACCTGGGTATTTACTGTGACTGTGAGTTACAAACTAATATAGGCAAAATATTTGGATAACTGAATGGAAAATGGCCTTTATATATATTTGGAAAAATAATCTTTCCCCATCGAATAATGAAAATTATTTTACTCATATCAAGCGTACATTAATATGGAGCTGATAGGAAATCATGGAAAAAAATCCATTTTTCTCCCCAGAGAAAAGTCCTCCTCTCGTGGGCTCTCCCCAGTTACATGAGTCTCTGTTGACAATACAAACCTCCTTCACACAGGCAGGTCACCTCTCTCCTCTAGCCAGAAATATAAAACATAAGACTGGACCTTTCAGGCAATCAAGCCCAGCTCTCTCCTACTAGAAGTAACCCTGTCCTGCCATTCCTTTTGTAAAAACTGATGAAACTCCATCTTCAAAATCATAAAGCTTTCTGCTCCTCTGCCTATCAAAGGGCTACATTCAAACCTCAGCAGTTACAAGCCACATCTTTGTACTTCCATTACACAATAATCATTCGCACCCCTAGCATTGAGATCTAGGAAGTCTTCTGAGAAACCACAGTTCTCCATCCAACAGCTGAAAAATTTGCCTTATGGCAGGTTCCTTTGTCCAATGGACTGACTATATTACCCTGTCTTACTGTTTCATTTTCATAAAATTATAAATAACTACAGAAACTTAGTCAGATAGAAACCTGGGTATCAAGGTTGTTTGCTATCCTAAATAGCACAGGCAGCATAAGGAGAGCATTACTCTACACTTGCATTTTCCAATGAAGTCAAAGTATTTCTAGGTGGTGGGTGACTACAAGGGGTAGGCTAAATTCACCTGCTAATTTAACGAAAACAAACATAAATGGTGTATGTCTAAGGAGCAAAAAAGGGGTAATCTGCTACATCCAAAAAGATCAGCACTAGGTTTCCAGTGAAGTATTGAAGCAGTACTGGTGATGTAGTCCCTGAAATGGATCTTCAATTGCCCAACTCGAAAATCTTCCTATGCTCTGTAGCCCAACTCTTCTAACAACACTCATCCAAAACGCTGACCTTAAACCATGTCATCCCCTCCACAGCTAGTTCTAAAAGCATCATAGACTGCTACTGGACTTATCACTTGACAACAGCAAGGCTATTTGCAGACTCCTTTAATGTGTTTTCAGTGTTCATTTTTAGAAAGAGCAGCAAAATTGCACAAGTGCACTCACATTACAAATGTCATATGGCCAGGTCAGTAAAGCACACTGCAAACAAAGCAATGCATACCATACAATTAGTAGAGACATTGCTCCTGAAAATTACTATTTCTGAACTAATGTAAGTGCAAAATTATTTGGAAGTTAACATCCCTCTTTATACTGGCACCTTTCTGAAGTTTGTATTTTATTAGTGTTTTAAGTTTCCAAGCACCATATGCTGCTGAGAATATTTACTGGTGATAAAGAGCCACTCTACTGCTCTTATAAACCTCTGTACAGAGGAAGATTGCATAGCCAGAAAATGGCTTGCAATCAAATCTTTCCATCAGTAGCCAGAAAGCAGTGAAAGACAAACTTTACAAAGTGTATATGCTAGCACATCTGAACCTACTTCACATCTTGAGTGAAGGAGCTTTGTGTGGAAACAAATTTGGCACTTAGTTTTCAAGGAGCAACAGCAGAATTCAAGACTCAGTTCATTAGTACATGACAGGGATGCAAAAATGAAGCTCTGCTGGTTGTAGATACAAAACAGAGCGAGATGCCAACCTGACAGTCGCACTATCAAAGCTCTAAGAAGAAAAAACAACCGTATGAGAACAGCATCCTACACAGACTAGGCTGTGACTGAGCAAACCCCTCTGGAGGTAGGATGCCAAACCTCACTGCTGAAAAGATGACAGTACTCCAGAATTAAAAAAGAAGGGAAGGGATTTGCTCCCTTCTCCATTATTTGTGCATTGAAAACAGAAACAAAGACACCTGCAAATTACCCTCTGGCAGTACCTCTCTGCTTCTATGCATTACAGATGCACTACAGCAACTGCATTGCTAACTTGGATGCCTCAGTTTAATCCAAAAAGCCACCCGTGGGATGAATGCAGACCTTTAATATACCTACCAAAACATCTATATATTATATACAGAGTTAAATCAATTCAATTCAGTCAACTCTGGAAACACAAATAAGAACAAAAAAATCCCACAGGTACCTGAAAACTCTGAGTTTATAAACATTAATTCTGCAAATCTGTGCACTGTGGCTCACGCCCAAAGAGAAACATCACTGTTTCTCACCAACGATGAAAAGCAATGTCACACAAGATCCTCCTTTACTAAAATATTACTCTTATGAAACGTGCCACAGAACAGTTCTAGTGCACTAAGAGGCTCTGCATAATCAGATGTAAACTCTGCTCATAAACAATTTTTTTTTCTTTTTCATCAAACGCTATGCCTGATCTTCACTGCTCAAAACTCCTCTGAAGTTATGAAGTGAACAAGGGAGGTACCAGTACAGTGAGAATTAGAGAATTCATTTATCTTAAAAAGGTACAAGCAAATTCTTTCAATCACTTGATTCATTACTAAATTCACCCCATGTTTGATATGAAAAATTTTGAAGTACCAAGAAATATTCTAGGTAAGTGAGTATTTGTGCATGAGCAGTGATTAACTAAAAATTCCAGACAGGCTGGTGGGCTGAAAGATGAAATCATCAACTTGAGTCCTTCAGCTCATTACCTTAGTCACTATCCAAACCATTAAATCACAACTGGAATTACATACCATTCATATTATAAAGGAGTCACACTCAAGATTACTTAAAAATGACAGAAGACAGAAAAAGAATGGCTCTACAGACCATTTACTCACCATTGAGTTACGAATATAGGACAACTTAGAAAAAAAAAAATCCCATGGCGATCCCAGCCACAATGGAACTACATACAGCATTAACAATATATTAAGACAGAAGAGGGCAAAGGTAGCACAGAATTGGTCAGAATCATTCAAAGCCCAGAACTCTCACATGCTTTGGCTGCATTTAATGTCTGATTTTTTTTCATGAGCAGTACTGACTTCTGCACAGCATGATAGCCAACACCAACCAGACCATGCCAAGGACCTTACAGGCGCAGTTTCATTTTGCTTTCCTAATGAAATGTACAAGTGATTAACCACCAACATTGATACAGTGCGGAAATTACAAATACCTATTAACTAAACAAAAATTAAAATCCTCAATTAGTCTCTGAGACTTCAAATAGCCGTGCAGATCTGCAAGCATCTCCTGAAGGACCAGCACTTCTCTTGTCAAAGCCGGTGAGTACATTCATACCTGTCGCACAAACACTCTCCTCGCAAGTATCCGTGAGACCCCCGGTCTGCAGCCTGTAACTTCAGTTTCTCAAATTATTGCCTCTTGTGTCCAGTCCTGACAAATTCTAGAGCTTTTGCTGAAGTTAACCCCGATTCTTGCATAGTCCCTGAACTCCAAGATTTCAGCCTCAAAGCCAGTCACCTGGGAGATCCTCTGCCACACTCTTCAGCCCTAGGTTTGTCACAAATCTCCCCATTTTCAGGTTCTTGTGCCCCGTCACCTGTGTTAGTGGAGAGCAATACAACTCAAATTTCCATCATGCAGATTCCCGACAAGCCTCCTCTACCTGTACTAACTGAAAACAAAACCAAAAACATGCTTCAAACCCATTTATTTTCCTTCCCTTTTTGTTCATGCCTATTGCTTTAACATACGGGGCAAGTTAAAGGGTTTCACGTACTGCTTTCCTGTAGTATATGACCTCTAACTTACTAGCATAGTTTGAAATGACCTTGTGCATAGCATGGCAACTCATTTTACCTGGTCCCCATGATAAACAAAGCTCCACAGAGGTATCTGTAGGTGACCTGCTGCCTGCCTACAGATAGCTTCAGCCTCTCGAAGGACGTGCCCACACCCTTGTCTGCCAGGGAGTTCACTGCACTCCCTCTTTCTCCAACCTCTAGGTCTCCTCTTCATCATCCAAACACCTTTATTCTCCTTTTCACTCTCCCTTGCTTACAGGGAGGTCTCTTACCAAGAATCTTACAAAGTTTTGTTCATTTCCAAGCTCTGTAAGCTTCATACACAAAATAGAGTAAATCACTTAAGCTTCTTCTGCCTGCATTCTTTACCTAAAAATTGATTTCTCCCCCACACACACGCTTCCCAGGTACGCTGCTTAGGATAAAAATCATCACATTTTGCCAGCGGCTCAGCTATTAATGTAGGTCACAAAGTACGTAAATAAGAATTGATTATGAAAAGCAGGAAGTGAAAACAGTCCATATGTAGCTAATATTGCTACTGAAACCTAAACTTCTGCATTTCCTGCCATTGTGACTTTAATTATGAAATCCTAATGTTGCACTAAGATAACTGCCATGTTTAGTTTCCTAGCTGTCTTTAAAGGAAATATTAAAGAGAATTAAAAACAAAACAAAAAAACCCAAACCAACCAAACAAAAAAAAAAAGCCCACACTAAAACCCCAACTAAACACAACCACCCCCCAAAAAACACTCAAAACAGACAACAACAAATAACAAAAAAAGTCCACACAACTCAGAAGTTTTTCAAGTTCCTCCAACTCATCAGTGCCTTCTCGAAGGAGGTCCACTCACAGACTTCACTTTGAGCTCTGCTCTGGTCCCTTCTTGCTGCGTGGGGTTAAAGGGAACAGAAAGCTGATGGACTGTCCCAAAGGAGCAAAGTCTGTCCATCTGTTTCTGGATCACCTAATCTATATGTGTCTGAAAAGAAACCCTGGCATGGATCTGCCTATGAATTTCTACAGAGCAGAAAAGGCTGAAGCAGAAAGAGAACTAAAAAAAAAACCCCAAAACAACAACAAAACTAAACGATTTTTTTGGTTCTGTGCTCACTATGGAAGAGGTTAGGTTGATGATCCCCTGACTGGAATCGTGTGTGTGTGCTGAGAATCCGTCTGAAATTTAAGCGTCAGTGATAAAGGTCAGAGGAGAAATATGGGCAAAATGAATGGTAACAGATCACAAGCGTGAGATGGTGTTCCCTCAACTTCTGCAGGAACTCACGTACACATAGCTGAGCTATTACTGCTCATGTTAATCTTATTTAAACCCGTCTCCATACCAGAAAAATGCGAGATAGCAAACACAGTGCCATTCTCCTAATAGGGCTCTCAGGGGGATCCAGAAAACTACAAAACAATTAATTTGACGTACACATTGAGGAAATTGATAGGAACTATTACAAAGAACAGAAGTCTTTGCACACAGAGCTAGATACAGCATGCTGGGGAAGAGTCAACACGGCGTTTGCACAACTGCCTCATAAATCTACTAGCATTGCTAGAGAATCGATGTATGTGAGGACAAACATGATCAGATCAATCAACTAGTTTGATCTCCAAACAAATAAATAACTGGTTAAAAGATGGAAAATAAAAGATTGTATTAAACATCCAGTTCCTCTTTGAAAATAGGTCAGTATCAGCGTTCCACAGGAGTTCTGTAGGACACAGCTAAATAAACAGGTTGGAAAAGGGGGAAGAACGGTGTGCAGAAAGAGCATCCTAGTGATACTAAGTCACTCATAGCAATACAAATGAAGGCTGACTGAAGAGAATTGCAAAGGACTAGACAGTAAAATGGAAGACAAAAGTCCGTGTTGACAGGTATAAAGAATTGTAGGGAGTGGTGGGGAGGATGGGTGGAGATGAAAACAACCCCAACCCTATGTATACAATGCGGGCTCTGGGTGAGCTGTCACCACTACAGAGAAAGATCCTGCACTCATTAGGAATGTATTTAAGAAAATCCTGGTTTAGTTTCAGCAGCAGTCAAAAAAATCAAATACTGTTAAAAATTATCAGGAATGTAGACCGCCACAGAACACACCATTAAGTCAGCATTTAAACAACAGACACAGCACACTGAATGTGTTATCTAGCTTGCACACAGTCCTACAGTCTCAAAAAAGATAGAACAGAACTAGGAAAGGCAGAGAGAAGAACAAGGATGATCAAAGGTATGAAATGGGTTCTGTTCAAGGAACTAAACAGACATGGATTTTCCAGCCTGGAAGACAAACGATCAAGGTGGTATCAAAGAGATCTGTGATAAATGGAGCAGCATAAAGGCAGTGGATGAGGAATAAAGGCAGTGGATGAGGAATCATTTGTCTCTTACAAGATAAGAACAAAGGAGCATCAAATGAAATTGTCAGGTAGCAAATTCAAAACAAACAAAAGAAGGTACTTCTTAACACATACATTGTTCTACTGTAGAACTCACTGCACAGGATATTGCGGATGATAAAAATGCACATGGTTTTAAAAACAATCAGACAAACTAATGGAAGAAAAATCTATCGAGGGCTATTAAACCCAAGATACCATCTCTGTTTCAGGAAGTTTGTGAGATGCAGATTGCCGAAAGCTGGGAAAATATACTGGGAAAGCACTACTACGTGCTTGCCTTTTACCGTCTTCCCTAGGCATCTGCTATCGGTCACTGGCTGAGACAGGACAGGCTATGACAACAGCCAGTAGCGCAACTCCATAGGAGTGGATCTAGAGGGCAAAACATATGATACCGAGGACCCAGTGCCCACATTTTGTTCGGATGGTTTCACTTTCCACGAGAGCAAGTCTGGTCCCCGCTGACTGAATGGGTATTACCAAGTTGAAAACACCTTTTGGTTTAGTGGCGCCTGAAAAGAAACCCGGCTGCGCTCTCCAAGCCCGTTCGGCAACGTGCGCACGTCTGCAGGAAGCGGGGACAATGAGCGGACTTGCTTCAGAAGCGCACTCCTGAACCACACCAAAACATTGATGCAGATACACCTGTGCCCAACAAAACAAACACTTGCCCTGAGAGTTTGACTGCTCTCCTGAATAAGTGACCCTCCTGAATCCAGCCGATGCCCTCCAGAACGTGCCATGCCCCAAAGAGGCTGAAGTAGGTCTTGCTACAAGATCTGTCCTGAAGCATCTTCCCAGTTACATCCCACTCTGCGTAATGCTCTCTGAGTACAACCACAGAACTAGCCCTTTAAGCATAAAGCTACAGATATGAGGAAACTTTCTACTGCCTATTTTTTTTAAGCAGTTTCTTAAACTTTAATATCTTCAATGCAGCAAACATCTACTTTTCACCTCGTAAATATACATATACACTGATCTGTGATGACTAATATACTGAAACCAGCTTTTAACCATCTATACACTAAAAACATACAACTGGTACCTTTCCTATAATGAGAAATTTATAATTCTATTCATATTTTGAAAATTATTAAAGACATTGATGCCTCCTTCCGAGAAGACCAGTATGTAATTCCAAGTGATAGATGTTGAAGAAGGTTATAGACTTGCAAAATAGATTTTTATATAAGAAACTTTACTGAAATTTTCTCATCACAACAGCTTGACTCTTACAAAGTAGTTAAATATAGCATTACATTGCATTTCTCTTAATGGCAAACACTATTTTAATGATATTATATTGCCTTTAATATGAAGCCATCTTTTAAGTAAGATGACAAGCCGATTTTGCAGTTTACAGCCAGACCTGGTATTTACCCAAAGTATATTCTCCCAGGAAGAACAATACACTTTAAAAGCAAACAAAAGCCCCTCAAAATGCATCTGATCCTCACTTCTGTTAATTAATTTTGCATTTGTCTAATCACGCAACGTGGAAAACCTCAGCTGAGTATTAAATGGAACTTCTTCAACATGTATAAAAAGCCTTTTGATTTACCTTGAATCCCCGATTCTGCCAATTTAATCTTTTGTGTAAGCCTCTTCTAAAGCAAACTACTGCTTCCTTAAACAAAAGGTTATGTGTTCGTTTTTGAAGAACAGTGATACCTTTGACCTTGATAGAGAATATACAATTGATGGGAAAAGTCACTGCAGAAACTTACAACAGATTAACGTGACAGAGCTGAACCTCTGCTTTATTCTAATAGAATTAAAAAGAAAGGTTCCCACCCCAAAAAGCCTTGTGCAAGGTGCTTGTCATGAAGTATTATGAAGTTCTGCATAAGGGGGCCCAAGGGCATTCCAAATTATTGCAAAAACGCCTATTTTCTTCTGCAGAAGTAACTAACAATACAGGACCAGAATCGTCTTTTCAGAAAGCCAAATAAAAACTTTTCAGGTATTTTAAAGATCTGTAAGTACATATCAGTCTTGTTTCATTTACACTGGATCTGGGAAAGCAAGAGAGGGAAATACATTTTTTTTTTTTTCCCCTTATCTTGGTCTGTCTTGCACAAGCTAAAATAAAATCAATTGCCCTGTGGAAAAGCCTTGTAAAGAAAACTCATAAATCCTATTTATTTATCTATTTTTTCATCATGCTAGAGAAACACAAGATAGGGTATTTTTGTCACAGTGCCAGATGGTAAAAGAAACGTAACAATCGCTGTTCTTCAACCCCAGGGACCATATTCACTGTACTAAAGATGAAATGATACCTAGCGATTCATGAAATTATTTGACCCTTTGATTATCGTAATTAAACAACACTAAATTCCATCAATGATCATCCATAGCCAAAAGTTATGTGCTTATTCTTCCTAAGCAATGTACAAGAAGAATGAGAACTTCAGAGTAAGATCCCCCAAAATTATCACGCTAAGTGGAAAGCCTTTTACATTTGCTAGCAGAAAAAAATGCTGAGAACGGGTCTTAAATCCTTCCTGTATTTGGCAATAAAAGTTCATCTCAGCAGTACATCCTTCCACTTAGGGTCCACATTTTATCCAATAGCTTATGCATGTCAAGTCTATGGAAAGGTCTTCGGAATAGGAGCCGGAACGCATGAGTCACCTTCCTCATCGCATGGCCAGAGCAAGTCTCCACATCTGCCGGAGATAAATGAAGATTTACAGGGTTCAAAAGGAATTATTTTTAGTCAGGTGGCACAAGCACTTGCTCTGGGATTGACTCTAGCCCCTGGATGCTCACCTGTGAAAAAATGTTTGAACACCCCAAAGCAAAGGCTGTAACTGCACCTCAGACCCCAGATACTGGGCAGCAGGTCTATCCATCTAACAGAGACACTGATATCCCCTCTTCCAATACTTTTTCCAAAGAAACTAGAAACCTCTCCTGTACACTTGTATGGAATCCAATCCCCTGGGCATGACGACTGAGCAACCCCCAGAAATTAAAAGACTCTGCAGTCATAGGGGAAACCAGGATTCACACACCAGAAGACCCAGACCAAGTCACAGCTAGTCATTGTGTCATCTGGAATTTGGCAGAAGGCTAACTTGCTGTTTTAGATCTCATTTTGTACTTGCGCAGCCAAATCCTACCTGTATCCCACCTAAAAAAAAAATCCAATTTTGTATTCTTTTTTCCAAGCTAAGCTCGGACTCTTCAATCCTTTCCAATGACATTTCAGCAGAGCTCCATTTAGGATCTGAAGTACAGTAGAACTTTCTCTGTTCTTTATTATCAGCACGTCCGATCTGAAGGCGGCTCATGTACAACAGGTGCACGTGCTCAAGAAGCATCAGTGTACCACAGACAAGATATTTTTGCTGATATTTAAACAAGGGCACACCTGTAATAAAGATAATAATTAAGTAACATCTCTGTCACCAAGGTGTCGCAAAGGGAACTTCACATCAAAGAAAAGAGCCTTTAAGTTATTTAAAGATTTCAAGGTGGTGTTGTAACAAGTTGCTGCTCGTTCATGTAGGGAAAGAACTTGTTAACTGGTTTGCACTGTAGACAAACATCAACAAACTTTGACAGATTTCTTTTGCCTGTGTATCTGTGTTGCCTGCAACACTACTTCCCCCCCCCCCCTTTTTTTTTTTTTTANCCCCCCCCCTTTTTTTTTTTAATAGATTTTGTGGTTGTCCTCCAAAAGTTGAAATGTTACTTTGCACTAAGTACACCAAAACATCTTTTATGAACATTATTACCACAAACATAAAACTTCCATTTCTGTGTAAAAGTTTGTTAGAAAAGACTTCACTACCATATGACTTAAGGAAACTCAATTAATTGTATTTTTAAATTTCCTATTGCCAGATGGGATGTTACTCAAGACTGGCATAATGATTCAAATACCACCAGTAGGTCCAGCCACCCAGAATTAAGAAGATGGCACCGTGGGTAGAGAAAACAGTTTCCCCCAAGATGGCTCTAATACTTGAAGACAAATTTGCTCAAACCAAAACAAATTCTCCACAGCCACAAAAGGATTTGCTGAGACACCGGGTCACAGGAGGCGAATGGCACTGTGACACACCAACTAAATCTTCTCTCATTAGCTTAATGCAATAAAGAAAATCCCTTTGTGGCCGATACTGCTGTGGGTGCTGCGGTGGAGAGGAGGTGGCCAGGGAGGCGACGGAGGTCCTGGGGCCGTGAGCGTCACTCTGCCTGGCAGCCCCCAGCGCCAGAAGGAGAATAAGGAGGTGGCCAGGACTGTGGCTGGTCTAAGCCCTGTTCAAAAGAAGAAAAATCAGACATGACCTGGCAACGGAAGGCAAAACGCAGTGAGTGGTATATGGCCTCACCAGGGGGATAAAACAGAGAGCAGCTTATGCAGTGACCTACTGAGAGAGACAATCAGTGGGACATCCCTCCTCTGGTTTAAGGAGCTGGGGAACAAAAGTGGAAGACCTACTGGTGAGGACAAACATGAACTTACTGAAGGCAAGGAAGAAGACACCCTTTTTCCTCCTCCTCCAACTTATTTTCTCGGGTTTACTTGGACAAATCAGAAATTACTCTTGTTAGGATGAGAGAAGGAGCGAGCTGCAAGCAGCTTATTTTTGTCCAGGAGGGGCAGACACTTAAATTACCAGTCTTGCTACCGATTTTGGACACTAGCCATGGCTGGGGATTTTACCCGTAATTCTCACTGACATTAATTCACAGACTGGCTCCCTGACCAGAAAAGGTCTTGCTCTGGCCTGACCCATATCAAGGAACCTGGGGTGGAGGGTTCATCTGACTCATGGTAATTGCCTTATGGGTATATCGGATAAAAGACGGTTTCTGAGGTATCAGGTCTACGTTCAAACACAGGATCTGCAATCTCCTGGCACACGCTGCAACAGCCAAGGAAAATTGTTACTGTAAGAACTGAGGATGTCAGTGGGAAGCAAGTGATAAAACTATTTTCTGTTTCTTCCAAATATATAGCTAAAGGAGCGCAAAAACCTAGCTTTTGAGATCCTGAATGTGGTCATTCTGAAATGCTACTGCAATACACTGCTCTTTGTTAAATAAAGTCACTGGGATATTTATATCAAGCACTTATTCCTGCATTTTAAAAATATATCCTGAAATCTGCTAGCTATTCAAGATAATCTACTCACAGTATCAAAGGAGAAACGTGTATTAGTAGACTCCTCTCAAGTCACACAGCCAGCTTATAACTCAGACTGTGTGCAGATATTTCTTTATTTTCCCCTAATGTGGGTGATAAAATAGGGGTGAAACTAACGTCACTTACACTTAAAATTAACAACCACATTTACCAAAAATAAAGACTGCAAAACACCAGTGAAAACAGAGTTGTTACCTACTTACTTCTCCCTTTAATGTCGGGGATGCTTGAAGAATGAATTTGAGTTTTCCCTGTGGTGTGCTGCACTGAAAAGGCAGCAAAACCGAAACTGTATGCAAGATAATTATGCATCTTATCCAACACCCTTGAAATCATAACAACTTTGTGATAGTTCTACCTGTCATTTCTCAAGAAATCTTCCCTACGTATCTTGAATGAGCTCAAGATGCAGTTTCAAGACAAAAGAAAAGGGAGAATGAGGGCAAGATTTCTGACGGCTATCATTGAGACGGGGGATATTTTCTGATCCATGCTTTTGCAGTAGAGTTTTTTTTTTTTAAGTATTGCTTAGAAAAGTTACTCTCAATTCTTTGGATCATCTCTCAAATCTAATAGTCTTGAAATAGTTTATTTACTCATTAATTTTTGTTCCAAGTCATCTACACAAATGTCCACAAATATGTGCCTATTCCTTTTACATTCGAAAATAATTTACTTCAGAAATCCAGACTCGGCCGGCAGAGTCTGAAAAAAAAATTTCTTTCTAACTAAAGGAAGGAAGGAACCAGAGGAAGGAAACTTGTAAACTACTAAATTTCCTGCATAAATATTTCTTGTGTCCCTCGTTTGGGCATTGCAGATTGGAAACTAAGCCTCAGATATTCTCTGCTTCTGGGAGAACATACTCCCAACTTTCGAGTTAATGCAGTTTTTCAATCATTCTTTAACATGAATCATTAATGTGAATATTTATATGCTGAACCTATTACGTATTACCGCCTTATCCCACAAATGTTCATGAAATTATCCATACCATACTGCCATCGGGTAAGGGAACGGGATTATCTCCATTTTACAGATTAAGAACTCGAGGGGGGCAGGGAACAAACAAACAAAAAAAAATAACTGATGACTTGACAGAGTTATTTCAAGAAATCTGGCAGATCAAGTCCAGATTTCTTCAGTCACAGTCCACTGCTTTAAAAACAAAAATATTCCTTATCATTTCCAGAAACCTTAACTTCCAATTAGCTAAGAAGTATAAAAGAAACAAAACATGAATCCATGTTTTCTTTCAACAATGCCTTTAATAGAGCTGTACATACATGACCTATACGGTAGGTTCATCAAGTCAGCAACAGATATACATTGATATTACTAAATGTTTAATATGTTTTAAGCAAGATAGACAGACCTCTGATTGAACCGCAATACGCTTTGGGATTTAAAACAATCTGTTGTGGGCTAATTTTTCACATTGAGTCTGTATTTAACAGCAACAGCAATTTTTAAATTCAATTTGACCTCCTGTATCGTTCATGTAGGAATGTACTTCTCTCCATATAAATCCTTAAAATGTGCACAATATCAATATCAACATAATTATTTTCCTTGGGGATAATTTTGCCAATAATTTAGCGATACGATCGTCAGAAAAGCAATAACGCCAATTCCCTTTCTAGCGCGAAAGCAAAGTAGCTTGCAAGGCATGCCTTGGATTTGAGAAGCAGCAGAAGGAACTCCACACCCCTCTACCACTTTTATATATAACAGCAAAACAAAAAACTCAGCAGCTATTTCAGGAAGCTTAGTTGTACAAATAAGAAAATACTTACAAGCAGAGGCCGGGGGTACACTCTACAAAAAAGTCTTTTCTAGAGACAGAGTACTCATTATTAACACAAGTTTGGGAGAAAATCAGGAGGAAGTACATCTAAGGATCAAATCAGAAGCAGTCTTGCAGATTATTTTAAACTATGCATGATGGATGCATTCTGCTCTGTCCTCATTTCAAACTCTGCACAGGCTTTTCCCTGCGATAATCTATTCCAGATGAAGCAACTGATATTTCCAGTTTCAACCAAAAAGAAATGGAAAAAAGGGGGCAAAAAAAAACCCCCTAAACCGATAACTCTCTGCTATTCAATGATTAATCAGCACGAAACCTTCACTCAACATTTAACTTTCTCTTATTTACTGAGCTCTTTAATACAGAAGGGAAAGTAAATAAAAGGAAGAACGGCAATTCTTGATTTCTTGCCAGTTTACAGTATTAAAAAAAGAATCTGCGCCACGGGTTGGCAGCCAGCCACACTTACAGTAAGCTATCTACTGTTTCACCCCGCAGGAAGGACAAAGGATTCAGTGTGGGGCTGCTGCATTTCTCTCTGTCAAATGTACCCTTCAAAACAGATCCCAGGAATATTAAAAACTGCCTGCAATTAAAAGCGTGTTTTTCGTGATCTTTCCTTCTTTTGGTGGATGTTTTTAAAAACCCAGAGTACCGTCGTAAAGAAAGCAGAGAAAGGAAATGGAAGTGTTAGAGTCACAGCACTGACATTTTAACTTATTAAATCAAGTTACTCCAGCAGAAACACAAGACGCCGGGTTAAGTAGTTTGGTTCATATTTCTATTTCCCCATGACACGAGCGCACATACTCCACTGCTTCGTGCCCTCTAGGGCTGTAGAGGTGCCAGCACCCACTTCTACAGAAGGGCTTCAACAGGACTGTGCCACAGGGAACCCCATCTTCTGCGGGCTTATTCCTAAGGCTTCCTAGCCTATAAAGGTAGCTCTTCGCCAGCAATGAGGAAATCTGAAATTAGGACTGAGTTCTGAGGATAAATTTCTCAGTGCACTGCTCTATTCCATTATTCCACATGCGTCATGCAAAATGCCCACATCTTGGTCGCTCAAAACCATCTGACCCAGTGGTAGGAGGCAGGAAGGAAGGAGGAACAGAAAAATGGGAGGAATTAAGGGCCAGGGAGAAAAGGAAAGACAGGGTAAAAAGCAGCAACAAGAGGGAATTAGAATAGGCTAGAGTTAATAGAAAGAGCCAAAAGGAAGTGAACGAAAGCATGACTGAAGAGGAAACAAGTCGTTAAAGGACAAAGAAAATAGCTATGCTGCATTATGAGAGAGAACGCATGTGTAAATACAGAGAATATGGATGAGAGTTAGGGATCAACGATTATAAATAAGTACAGCCTGAGTGCTCCTTCCACTACTAAACCAAAAATAAAAGGAACACTGATCCCACCTACATGAAGTGAACATCCATGTGATGTGCCTTTGTTTCATTATGTAGCCTTGAATCTTTCTGTGAATTTCCAACTATTCCACTCCTACCCTGCCCATTTTATGTCTGGAGACATTCCAAATATCCCCAGAAGCTTCGTGACATTTTCCCCCCAAAAATCCTAGTTTCAGAAAAGGGTTATTTTCTTTCATCCAAACTGCAGCATCTTTAGCTGATTCTTTGACTTCCATGCCCAATTTCCAAAAAAATAATTTATTTTTTTTTAACTCTGCATTTAATAGGATTAAATCTTTAAACTTGGATGTCTTGCAGTCTCTCTAGTCTAAAAATGAATTTTCAACTTACATAGAAGAGAACGGAGGGATTCCTAGCTTTCCAGCAAACAGACAGTTTTGCTTCCAGTCCTGGAAGGGCTTGGAAACACTGATTTTTAAGTTCTTGACAGTCTTTTTTTTTTTTTTTTTTTTCNTTTTTTCTTTCCCTGCCTCGCTAAGGAAGTAAAATTGCCCAGAGTAACGAACTAAGTAACTACTAAGTCAGCAACAGCCTTATTTAAATGACCTTTGCATCTTACCAAATGTCTCGCGTTAGAGCCCAATTTTGAAAGATATCCATAAAGGTTATAAAGATATGAAAATCACTGTTTGACAGGCATCTTGCTTTACCAAGTATTAAATTTTGGCAAGTCTAATGTACAGTCTAAGTGCACTTTCTTTTCACACCAAAAATCTAAATTGCTAACAGTAAAACTGCTTTGATACAGGGCAGAAATTTTGCATATCATGTGGTCAATTCCCCCTCAGACCGCACAAGCGGACAACAAAAATAGAGAAATACTCCAGAACAAACAATCCCTGAGAGGGATAAAGAAGTCTGAGCACCACTTTCCCCCAAACAGGATTTCTGAACGGATGACCAAACCTATTTGCTCCGCGAAGGCCTGGCTGCTACACACCCTCCTGGGACGGGTACGGATCAGGGCGGGATACAGCAGCACCTTTCCCGTTATTCCCAGGGCAGGCGGGAGGCTGGCCTGGCAGGTACCCACCGGTCATGGGGAGCAGCGCTGCCCACGGGCACAGCACAGGGCCAGGCGTTAGCCTATGCAGGCTAACAGTTTAGTTTCTGCCCCCAACCTGCAAGTCTGCCCAGGATGGTTTTAGGAAAACCACTTCTCCATGTCTCCATTTCTGCATTCACAGAACTGGGAAGATTTCCTTTTATTCAAGAACTCTCATGGACTTTTAAAGCAAACTTTATAGGAAATCAGGCATTCTCGAGGTTGTTTCTAGGGCTGGTACTGCTTAATTATAACTGTGGCAGCTACTCAGTAGCAAGGGAACCCACGAGCATCAGATACAGCGTCAAGCAAAGTGCAAATTTGGTTAGCACAAAAACAAAATTAAAACCAGCTTCCACAGGAGCAAACATACTTGCTTTTGCACCAAATTTGGGGAAACAATTTTTGCTGGAATTAACATATAAACAAAATATTTTGGGCAAGTTTTTCAGAAGTTTCATAATGGTTGTGAAGCACAACATCCACAGAAGGTCAGTTTTTACCTTTCCGATCTTCATCTATGCCATAACCTACAGCACAAGTTTTGATGGGTTAACACACTCTTTTTATCTTTGGAAGAGTTTAGGAAAGTTGCTGGCATTAAAGAACAATTTATTCTCCCAAATGAAGTTCCTGACATCAAAACAGTAACTTTATGTGTGCAATATTTTAGTTTAAAGGTAGTAATTGCCAAAAAAAAAAAAAAAAAAAAAAANAGCTACTCGATTTCCTAATGTCCAAGACAAATATTTTAACTTCAGGTACAAAATGCAGCAGCTCCTGGTGAGTCTCATAACAACACACTTGAGTAAAAAACAAACAAACAAACAAATCTGTTTTCAATGTATGCATGGAAAAAGAGTCACCAATTTTTAAGCTTCACAGAACTGTTCCAGTATTTTATTTTTATATGAGATAATGGAGAGTAGGAGAGAAAGAGAAGTGAAGAAAAAAAATTATACCTTCAAGATTAACACTTCCTACTTTAAAACATATTCTAAACATAAATTAAAGCTTTGATTAAAAGTTTTGATTATTCCCTTAAAAAAAACACAAAAACTTTCTTACATAAAGCTGAGAATTTGCAAATACTAGCTCCATTTCTGCAAACCCCCAAAACTCCCACTGACTTCAAGGAATGCAGACTTATAGTCACTATTTGCAAAAATATATTAGCTTCAGCGTTGGAAATATTTATTCTCCCTAATCTGATTCCCCTCCCCAACAATTATAAAGCAATTACAAGAGATAAGACCGCATTTCTAGGCACCATTTTCACATATTTTGATAACCGTGTCCAATTACAAATTTCCCTCACTGCTTAAATCAAAAATAAAATAAACCTTGTAAAGACTTTTTTTTTTTTTTAAATTATTCTGACACAGTGCTGAAGTGTCTCCTACACGGAAGAAAGGAATTCACTGGAGCTGTGATCCAAAATATATTAGAAGTTAACAGCCTACTTCCAGTTAACT
This sequence comes from Himantopus leucocephalus, assembly GCA_003993805.1. Taxonomy (NCBI): domain Eukaryota; kingdom Metazoa; phylum Chordata; class Aves; order Charadriiformes; family Recurvirostridae; genus Himantopus; species Himantopus leucocephalus. The sequence goes on along the minus strand of RSEF01000004.1, from coordinate 33,424,035 downwards.
TCAGTGCGCCTCCCATCACGCTGCCAGAGAACTGACCCACGTAGCTTCGAGAAAGGAACTGTACGTTAATCCATGGAAATGCATGAAATCAAGGATTTTTTTTTACTCTTGTTGGTCTTTTCAAGGTTTAACATTCTTTATAATGCCATCAGCTGTAACAACACATTCTTGTTTATACAAACAAATGACCTACAAAATACGCTTTATCCTGCCAGTGTGCAATTTTCATTATCCTGTACCAGGTTATGAACCTTTCTTTCACCTGAGCCTTTTCTCAATTAAATAGAAGTGATACATTATTTTAAACTATGAAACACTCGAATGCTTTTATGCTGTCAAATTTCAAGTACTGCATCCCCCATGAAAGCAGGCTTTTACTTCTTACAAACTTCCCACCTATACTGTCTCTGAAACCTTAAGTATTTTATTGGTACTCATTTGTGTTTGCAAAAATTTATGGGGGGAAAAAAAAAAAGTTGCTCCAATCTGGTAATCTTTCTTTGCAGAATTCTGAGAATTCTGTAAATGTAGAAATCCTAGAGTTAAAAGACAGGAGCTGGAAAAACTTAAATAATGATGTATCTTGCATATTATAATATTATACGATTATACTATTATATAATACATATTATACTACTATATGTTATTTTACTTTTACCCAGTAACTGTAGTATTATTCCATATACACCATTACAAAGCAATGAGAATAGTTTTTAAAAGCACGGAAGCTTCCAACTCCACTACAAACTATTTCAGTTCATTAGATAATTTATGAAATGCCATTGATTTCACCCTAGGCAATGAACTGCTATAAGCACAAATGTCCACATTTTTAGTTAAATACACTCACTAGGGTCTCTACCTAATTTATTCTATCACGTGTGTGACTATGTTGCACAGTACCTGCAGCAACTATTCTGAAGCATTTCTGAAGACTCATTTAAAAATCAGTAAGTCACCAACACTTTAATGGAACAGCTGATTAACACCCTGATTAACCCACATCTTTTTTGCCATTAAAACCACAAATGGTATTGTCCGTCCCTTCACACCTGAAAGGTGAAACTCACGTAGTAATTAAGGGCTGGATGGTCATGCCCCTGTCAGCAAGCAATGAGTACGGAAGCAGGCAGCTGCAAGAACCTCTGGATTTGCTGCAGAGCAGGACCCTACTGCGTTCCCAGGCACACCAGCCCGCCGCAGCCCTTCTCTCTCTAGGAAAGACGGCTCAGTGAGCAATCTATCCGTGACACTTTTCTGCTCTCACCTGCAGCTCACTCCCTGCCAGCATCCATATGCAGAACTAGAAAAT
>RSEF01000004.1:33410978-33422623 GCA_003993805.1 Himantopus leucocephalus | reverse complement strand
AAAAAAAAAAAAAGAGAAAATCACAGAAAAATGTTTGCAGCCACTTACTGACACTAATCCTTGCTTCTCCTCTCTGTCTCATCAAAATTTTCAGAGAAGCTTCTTCCTGGGCCTGACGAGGCTCACAGGGGCTGCACAGCTCCCCTGGGCCAGCAGCCATATGTTGCATTTCTCTGGAAAGGCCCCTAAGAAAACACTGACCCGAACCATATCCTCACTGATTGTCTCTGGCACAGAAGGCAAAACACGTTATAAATGCACTCCCGACCGAGTAGAGCGGACACTCGTCCTGAGGAGGGGTGAGACACTCCGACAGCTGCCGCCTGTCACTGACACCGAAACACCCGAGCCGGCCGGGCAACGGGGCTCTGCGCTGCCCGATGGGGGACACGGGCGAGAGACAGTGTGGTGGCGGGGGGGGGGGGACGGGGGNGGGGGGGGGGACGGGGGACATCTCCTCCGTGATGCCGACCAGGGCAGGCACTGCAAATCCAGTGGGCACCGTTTCCCGTCGGCACGCCAACCAAGGTGGAGAGCAACAGCAGGTTTCACTCTGTCCTTCGCCGGCATGCAGCTTCCCCGGGCCAAGCACTGGCTCCTCCGGGGGTACGCGGGCGATCTCCTAACCCAACAACAGACATAACATCAAACACACTAAGAGCATCGCTCGCTCCACGCACCTCCTCTTCTCCTGCCCTCACACCAGGAGGGACATGAGAGGCGCCGGCAGCTGAGCACGGACCTGCCCGCTGCCCAACAAAGGAGGTCAGCTGAGGTAGGGATGAGCCTAACCGATTAAAAAAAATAAGTTATCCAGTATCACAGGGCTGTCTCAAGCACCCCTGCTGCCAAGGGAGATGTATTTCATCTTGGCCTTCAGCCAGCCTTAAGACATCCCGTTTCAGTTCCTGATACTTCGGGCATTTGCTCTCCCCACATCCACTTTACAGATATAAACATAGGCGGGGGGGGGAGAAAAAGGAATTCATCTTATGCAAACACCCAAGGCTCAAAATAAGGGGAATGCAAGAAATCGCTTCAGCTGGGAACCAGGGACATTGCGAAGACTTTGCTGGATGGGCTCTTCCGATGCTGAAGGAATTCAAGCACATATACTATGCACTCCAAAGAGGCAGCAGTTCCCTCCCTTGTTATGCAGCATTTTGTCTGTGATTTATTAGAAGAAAGAGCTATTGCATTACACAAATGGAGAACAAATCCGTGTAATTCTAGCTATTGAAAAGAAATTCTGAATTATACAGTACATATATATACACACACACAGAAACACTGGATAGATATGTAAAGATATGTACGTATGTAAGCAAACACTAGGGTAGTAAATTTCACTTTATAAGCACAAATAAACTGTTCGCAAAAACTGGTAAAAGGCGATCATTGTTACGTCCTCTAACACATTCCTAGTCTCTCGTTAGACTGCAGCTACACATTAAGTTGGTCCATCATTAACAGAACGCGGGGGACAGGGAGGCATCAAGGTCACAAGACAAATACAAGGGATAACTCTCCTACAATGCCACAGGCAGAGAAAATTGTATTTAGTAAACCAGATACCATTTAACAGGCCCAGTAAATACACAATTGGCAAATTTCTTCCCTTTATACGAATATCATAATGCAAATTAATTGTAGTGTGAGAAAACAGAGTTCTGATTTAGCAATGTTCTTTGCAGTGTTTGAAAAATAAATGCGAAAAGAGTAGGGAACGTCAATGGGATAACTGAACAATTTCACAAGTAAAGGGGATATTTTACATGTCAATGGGACACTTTTATAACTGCTGACTATTTTATGAAGGTGTCTCAGATCTCATATGTCACTTATGGTGTTTTGGGTTTGATTTTTTTAAGTGCTTTTTCATTTCACCTCTGAATAAATTCAGCAACAACATGGAATTTCATCGCTATGAAGTGTGCTTCAAGTTAAGCAACAAATAGAGGCATCTAAATTCTCTACCACATAAGAACCTATAACAAATCATTGTCTTTATGCTTCTGGATTTTTGCAGTAGCGTATTTCCTGCAAGTAATAAAATAAAATATCTGCCAGTGTTTTTGAATTCCCTGTTCTAGTACAAGTGGATTAACAGTGCTTCCTCTTAAGGAGTTAATATTATTTTTAATCCAATGATAGCTTTGATAATAATTATCATTACTTCTAATCTACTGTTTTGCAGGGTGTATAACGTGGTTAGACGACGCTTAATTTTGCTCATGCTCTGTGACTGCATTCCTGATAGCTCCTTTGGTTCATTGCCATTATGCATGCTGCACCACGCAGTACCTTTCCTAGTTGACTTGAGAAAGTATGTTTCCAGAATATGTTATTCAAATACTTGATTAATTTGGGTTCAAAATCACAAGTTTCTTTAAAGTCAGCATTTGTCTTCTCTTGAGGTGAATGTTCCAAAAAGAACATTTTCTGATGGACTCAGACATCCTTGTTTGAATTTAATGATACACGTCACATTTAGATCATGAATGCAAACCTGCTGAAGACAAACAACAACAACAAAACCCTTGGATGATATGACGAGTAACGTACACAAACAGCAACATAAGTCTTCAGAGGGAGCTTGTCACTTCCCAGTTCTTACTCTTGTCCTATACTATAACCACTTGCTAAGTCAAAAATGCACGACGGCAGATGGATGGTCTGCTGAACTCCCTGCTGCCCTAAGCCAAAGCCCCTTATTAACGCTATTTCATCACTGCTTTGCATCTCTGCTTTTTCACCGATGCTACGGTGCTAGAAAAGGTCCAGCAGGGCCAGCCAGCACATTCCAACACAACCCTTTGGGTTGGTTTCCTCTCCAACCAACCTAGAGGGAGAGGGTCTGAACTTCAGGGGCAGCTCCCTCAACTCAGCTTGTGCCACCTCCAGCCCCTGGGGAGACAGGAGATTGTATGGCCTCCATGATACACACTGTACACACAACTGTATTTAGAGAAAAATTAGAGCCACAGAAGAATCTGAACTACATGCATAAGCCAGTATAAATCCAGTATAATTTCACTGAAGCTGCTCCAGTTTATACTTGTATAAAAGAAAACAGAACTTGACCTCAGATATCCAATACACAGCAGTATGCATTCCCTTATGTCATACTGAACACTGAAGCCTCATTTAGAAAAGACAGCCTTTTTTGCGGCATATATATATATATACAAAATGACCAGGATTTTTGGCACCGTTTTGAAAACCAGTTTAAACTTTTATGGCAAAGAACCAGTTTTTAGTATGGTTTCTGTGATTCTAATGACCTTAAAGGTTTATACCACAACTTCCCTTTCAGTGGCACATTTGCAGAGAAGCTGGACAGGCTCTGAGGCTAGGTAATCAGCTGTATAGCTACACAATGTATTTCCATGACTAAACTGCCTCCTTTTCTCAACAGATACAACATATTGATATTGTTGCAAGTGTTAATCCCTCCTTTGCCAAAGAGCTGTGTAATTAACTGGGCTCATTTTGATCAGCACTACCTCCTCTTCTAATGCTGTCAGTAACTTTGACGATCCTACGGATTCTAGTCTTCCTTCTGATCATAAAGAAGTTAAATATCTATTTAACCTTTCTGAGATACACATAAGCGGGAAATCACTGAAAATAAGCTGAAAGTAACTAAACAACACAATTTACATGTTCAGATCGACTTCACCACTGTACATCTCTGAGCACCAGAAAACTCCACCTTCATTTCATGTGTTTCATATCTTCTACATCCACCAACACAGCCTTCACTCCAAGGATAGGAAAAGAAGGGCAGCACCAGGAGTTGCTACTTCAAACCTCAGGTGAGCAAAGAGGTCCCCCACTGCCGGGGACATCACCGGCTAGTTTGGGTGCTACACTTCTCCATGCTCACGGTACTCAATACAAGTTATAAGTATTTGTGCACTTCACAGGCACGCCAACAACTGCCCCAGGTCACCCCAGAGACCACCACACCATCACAGCTCCATCGCTCCCTCAGCCACCTCAGACGCTTTAGTTAGCTCATTATCTCTGGAATAACAATGTTAAAACATATTTGATGGTTACCATTAAAAGGCTTCCGTTTCTCCTTACATTAATTGGAATATTCTCCTGAATTAGTATTTGGGGGAAAACATTCCAACCGTATTGATTTGGGAACAGGGAGCTCCCCACAGAGCGTGGGGCTTACTCATGAGCTTGAGTGACAGATCTGATTCTGGTATCTCTTTGCAAGAAGACAGAAAATGACATGCTGGATTTTCAATCATAAAAGAGTAGAGGAAAAATATTTTTATGTGCAAATTATTGGGTCTGCAGATTAGCAAAGGACAAACGAATGTAATTCACAGCAATGACTTTTTTTTTTTTTTGTAATCTACAGGATGCAGCAGATTTAAAAATCCCAAATCATTTCCACAAAACAGCTATTCGTGCAGCTCTCTAAGGGGGCACACCAGGGAAGACAGAAATTGGGATGAGCTGGGCCGGCCCACTGTGCTCCCTGCCAGGGCTCCTCCCCGATCTACAACGACCCAAACCCCAAGGCAGGCTCAGGAGATGGCCCACCGAGACTAACCACCTCAAAACGCGGCAGTGCATCTCCCGCAGGAAAACCCGAGGACATTACGCCTGAGGTTGGAATGGCGTGGGGCTGCAACTGCAAGATGCTTGGCTTCCACCTGAGCACAGACCTGGTACCCCTCTTCCCTCCATTTCTGTCCGCGAAGAGAGCCGAGCCGGCCACACCACCCTCTCCCCAGGGAGCCCCCAGCACAGGGAGGGCGCTGGGACGGGGCTGAGGGGGAATGGGCTCCTTTTCTGCCATTTACCCCCCTCAGGCCAACCCTGCTCCCCTTGACGGGCTGCTCCATCTCCACCCAGGCCTGCAGCCCGCTCCCACTCTCTCACTGCGGTACTGGCAGCCGGCGCTGGTCACCCTTATCTATCCATCACAGCACAGGCTGTGGGGTAGCCCTTCCTCCCCTCCTTCCACCCCTTCCTCAGGAATGGGCAGGCTGGACCGGAGCGTCGTTTCTGTAGGCTGCCGGCAGACGGGCGAGCTGAAGCTCTCTGCCCCAACCCCATGCGTCAGCAGGCTTTTCTCTTTAGATGATAAGCAGTAGCAAGGTAAATTTTACCCTAAGAATTATTTATAGACTTCCTGCAAGTGACTGCCCATAGCATAGATGAACACAAGACAATAGCTCTGTTCATCTTCCGTCAGCAACCGTGCAAGCAATAAATGTTTCTATCAACAAACATTTGAGCAAACAACAGATTTGGTTTGTTCCAAGCATCTTAGTCTAGAAAAATAATAATGGCAAGTAAACTTAAAGAAAAGAGATTATACACTGGCTTGCTCCTCCCCACCGCCACTACTCTCTGAGCAGGCATCTCTACCCTCTGGCAAAAAAAGTTGAATACCAAAACATTCACTTGCAGAGAGTTTAAACTAAGATTCGTAAACATAAATCCTGACAGCATTTGGTGTTTACCCGATACATATTTTTAGTGCCTACCTATGCAAACACTAAACCGGTAAAAAAAGAATTACAGTATAAAACTAGCAAAATGCAGTAACACTTAATTCCTTGCATACAGACCCTGGAGCCTCAGACGCCACAGAGGTTCGCTTCAGCGTGGGGAAAACCTGCAGGCTCCTATATAGATGCTTTCATGAACGGAGCAAAGAAGAAACGTCATTATTTGTTCTTGGTATATACAAAAATTATGCCGAGACTTTATAGTAATACCTTTTTATTCCAATTCACAACCTGTCACAAAAACCTCACGGCAGAAACTGCTGACGTTTGCTACTGTACTACCTAGAACCACTGTCCTGCAGGATTACAGTAGAATTGCTCTTTTAAGATATGATCCGAAAAATCACTAAATATGGAGAACAAATTCCTAAGAAAACAAACCCTTACCACATCAGCATTCTATAATATTAGGAAAGTATTTGCATCATGCGGCTTGTGCTAAAATACTTAATGATCTCATCCTTACCATAACAAATTATCTGCCAGAAAAAGACCTTGAAGGTCAACACTGGCAACAATTAAAAAGTAATGAAAAACATTCATCCCTTAGGCAGAGTTACAATTTCTAAGTTTAAAGCAATGTGCTGTATATTTTATTAGCTATCACTTGTTTAATTATTCATTGGAGCTCCTCTTATGCTCCATAGAGCAACCTCACATTGCTAAGATTTCCATTTGAATGCTATTACCAATTCAAGGACAAATCTCATTTAAACTTTAGCTTTTGTTTTTATTTTCCAAAACATAAATTATGTTCACAAACTAATGGGTCTGTCATACTTGCTATTTTTAATTCTGTTCACACTAGCTTCAACCTGGGACCCTACACAACATCTCTCCACTGACGGTATTTTGAGTGTCCGCATTCATCTGCTCCAGTATTCCTACAAAACCACACAAGTTTTCAACCAACTGCATCCCTTCCTTGGCCAGCCGGAGTAATTTTTATTCCTGTCTCATTTGCAGTAGCAGCTCAATCGAGCACAGTATTTTCTTAAAGAAACTAACCGAGTTCAAACAAGGCAATATCGCCGTGAAATAACTTCTATACTTTAATTGCCATTTAATTACACTTCCCAAATTTCCTAGCAAGTAAATAAAATCTTTCTCAAGGTTTACTGGAGAAATAAAGACCTGTAAGAACAGGGCAGGCTTAGGTTGGTATTATCTGCAGTTCTTAATTTATCCTTCAGTGTGGTCATACACATTTATGCCCTGCTGGGGATTCAGAACAAACACAAGGGAAATTAGCTGGAACAGTTTTTTGAGGCAAGAGAGGGAAAGCCCGTTTACTGGTTTATGGTCAACAACTTGAGATAAGTTCCACATTTAGAATTTCATTAGTGGAAATATGTATGTGTGTTGTACTGAAATGGTGAAAGAGTTAAAAAAGGGAATAAAATAGAACAGAACAACAGATCTGGAATGGTTTAATATGTGCTTTACATGAAATAACTTTGGTCGAATAAAAAAATGGAAAACATCATGAAAATTGACGTTAACCATTTTTTTTGCCTTTCTCCTCCTTCTTGCAAAAATATACCCACTTCCTGGACTTCACTTACAAATGAAGATATATCATCTATGATGCCAAGGTTTATAAAAACTGAAAAAGGGCTGCCTTTATGGGGCGGAACGAACAGTAAGACAATAAAGAAAAGGCCATGTACTAAAGATACATATTAATTTTTAGGTACTTTGAATTTAATGACATATACGGTAACTTGCAGAAAAATCAAAATAACCATGTATTTCCATATAATGAATAGTCAAACTCTATCTAACGCTCTCAAAAACTATTGATTTCGTTTAATTAAACCCAGCAGCTCTGAAAAGAAAAAGACAACGCTGCTCCCTAATAACCCTAGGTAAGACTGAAAATATACTTTGAGCCACAAGAAGAACTGAAACCTTCTTCTACCACCCAGGCTTGCTTTCGTGACACTGTCAGTATCACCAGGAAGGTGAATTGTTTACATAATGGGAAAAATATTTACAAGCATTACTACATCAGTTTTATATAAATAAAGGTGGCAGCAAAACCAGCCTTAACCCATTCTAAATTAAAACTAATTGCCAAGATCAGATAAATTTTGATTTTATGATATCACAAAACTTGTTTTAGGTGGAAAACAGAAGTTGTATAGTATCTGCCTTAAAACTTCATTTGCTGAGCTCAGGAAAGCAAAGTCGCAGAAAGAGGGTGCGCTGCCTGGGAGCTCTTACGGAGAACGGGGCAGAGAGGGGATGTACCCCCATCCCATCCCTGCCAGGAAGACAGGTTGGAATATCTTTTAAATATATACACACACCTCAACATAGAATCTCACTGTAAATAATCACATTTTTGTATCCAAAATTTCCTGTTGACTAGAAAGACAGAGAAACTTCAGACCTAAGACTAGTGGGAGACTTCTGTGCACGTATTTTGCTTTACTAGTAGAGAACACACTTCTGCAGTGTGTTTCAGACCCAGCACACGTGGAAATTACTGATAGCAAGATCACACCAAAACTACTTCATCACTTCTCCCCCTCCTTTCTGAAGGGTGACAGTAGATAGGACACCTTGAAAATGCAGAGGAGACTGAAAATACAGCAAATGACCAGAGAAGACTGTACAGATGGATCACTGTGCTCTGCCCTTGCTGCTGCTAAGGCAAGTAAGCACACACGTGCTTGGTTTTGCTGCAGAGAAAGTCTTTTAAAGCCTTCCTGATGAGACCAGAAAATCTGGACAGACCTGTTCCTTGTTGGTGTAATTAAAAGGCCATCAGGATTGTTGATCCAGTAGTGAAACCTGAAGGAACACATGTGGAAACATACAGTCTTAACTGAAGACGACAATAAAGTGACACCATTCACAAAGGTCTTATTTGGCCAAGAGTCACTATATATTCCTCCTTCATGTCATGGAGGACAGAGGCTTCTCCTGAGGGCAACTCTCAGCCACCAGCGAATGGGGAGAGGGAGAGAGAGTGAAATCCATACACAGAGGCAGGAACAAAAGGTGAATTTCTGGGATACAGATCACAGAATAAATACGGACTCCATTTCAGCACCTTTTATCTCGAGTTACTCGCAGTCATTAGCAACCTCCTCTATCTGGTTTGCCCACTTCAGTCAAAACATGCTCGAGACCATCATCAAAAAGAAACACGGGGCTTTTGTCCAGATGTAAACGACATCTTGCACGCCAAAACTGCATCCCACCTCCCAGACATGCTCTTTGACTCCAAAACTTCTGCCTCTCCCATAAGGGAGCACCGAGAACACCTCCAGCCTTTCTAAAAGTTTCTAAGCAGCTCCGAAGGACGGAGCAGACCCCTTCTCACGGGTTTCCAGAAGTCAGTAGCGCCCAACGATAAAATCTGCTCCATTAACCCAAGCCCGTCAGCAGGGCTCATGTCCTCATGAACATCTAGGATGAGGAGGGCTGGTTGCGATTGCCGCATGAGTTACCTTCAGCATGTCACTGGGAATGACCAGCATGAACTTTCTACAAAGGAAACACAATTTACATCTAGTTTTCTGCACTGGTGTTAAGCAGTAGGCAGATGAAAATTGAGGCAGAAACCTGCCATTCATTACAATATGTCTTTAAGACATCTGCCTGATTTCTCCAAATAGATCCATTTGACTTCTTTGTTTGAAGTATGCGTTAATCCTTTCTACCAATAGTCAGTCTTAACGCTATCTCTTAGCCCCCCTTTTGCAATCCGTTTTGTCCCATAACATGTGTAAGCAGTACGTTAGCTCTTTGGGACAGGTGCCAAGGATGCTATCCCAAGCTCCTGGGACAAACCATCACCCGACAGCAACACAAACTTCCTTTTTTAACCCAATCTGTCAAACTTAGTTCTAACGTGTCAGTGTGAGCCATTCAGCACTCCAAGGCTGGTCATCAAAACCAGGAAAATACATACCAACTTAGGTACACAGGAACACAAATGCCAAGAAGGCCACTGACAGTGAACATATTTCTGTTGTGAAACACTTCAACCAATACACTTTTAATTTCTTGTCAGGCTTAGCTGCTAAAGACTTAGAAATATGAGACCAGTTCCTTCAATATCTGCATCCTAGGATTTTGTGAGAAATGATGTTCTGTGTATCTGCACATTGAGTTAGATGGTTTTAAATGAATAAACTCTGAAAAATAACAGACAAGATATGTAAAATACACCCATCTTAAAACTGCTTTAGAACTGATCATGGGGATTTCACAAAACTGTATAAATACAGTCCAAACCTGCTGTTACCTACACAAGCCTGTATTGAGTGTTTTTTGTAATATGACTTTCACGAATGAAGTGAGGAGTTGATTTTATCTGGTACACCACAGTAATTTGCTGTGTAGCTTCATGAAACTACTACAAATAGCATCACAGCCAAAACCCAATTGTTGCTGAAATGCATTCAGTAAAATGGAAAATACAAAGAAATAAAACACAGCAATTGTCTCTCAACCCACATTATATATTGTGTTTCTAAATTATATAGTATTATATTTTCTAGTTTTTAATATAGTTTCCTATTGAGGAATTGATAACACAGGAGACATTCTTTGACCTTTTCCCTCTGAATATCTAAATAACATACCACACAGGTTTCTAAACCAAATAACTCTCTAGCCTTTTATTAGATCCCAAGGGATAAAATCTGTTTTAAAAAACCCACCACATGTAGCAATGCATAAAAGAGCTAATGCAAAGCGCTTTCCTTGCCATGCTATTTCTCACCTGCATCACAATTTTCTCTTATATAGCTACAATTGCAGTTTATGAGTTCACACATATCTGAAAGACAAAAATTGGACTTCTAACACTTGGAAATTTGCACTGAACACCCTAACACAATAACTGACAATACAAACCATGATCCTGCACGCCCACCGATTCGTAATTAGTGGGTTCAACACTCAGCACTGCTGTCCCTTGAAAGGCTTGACCCAAGCAATGGACAAAATATCTTACCAAGCTTTTCTATTCCCCAGATATCGCAGAAAGTATTTCATGGACTTGTTCCAAATTTAGCAGGATGTTAAAAACCACATAGCCAACAGACAAGTAATTTGTGGGGCAGCTAAATCAAAAAGCTCGGCAGATCCTTTAAAAGAGGCCTTTTGGGGATTTTGATTTGATAATGTTCGTATCTCTACAATTAATCACAAAATAATGAAGGATTCAAGCCATCACAGTCAGGGATTGGGAGTGTGAAAAGATGCATGCTGTGCATGACAAGAATCAAAGTGCCAGAACAACTCAGGGGAAAAAAAGGCATAATATAAACCAGTTAGAAACATCGTAAGTTAGAAACATTGGAAAGTTTCGACCTGCAGCAGCTTAAGCAAAGCCTCTGTGTACAGCCACTCCCACTAATTTTAATGGGGCCACCAGTGCAAATAAAAAGCTCCATGCAGCAGCCTTGCTGCCAGACCGTGCATCACGCAACCCATCAGGAGAAACCGTCAGGACTCTAACTGATGTGAGATCAAATACCCTGTCTAAAGACACAATTCTGTCCGCTTCTAAAACTTTGGAGCAGATGCTATTTCAGAAAACGGGGATTATAAACCACCGTTAAATCCAGAGCTGGTTTGAGTGTTCTTGGGGGGTTGGGGCTTTGTTTTGGATTTTTTTGGGGGGTACGCGACATACATCTTAAATGTACTGCTCTGGAAAAAAGTAAAACATCTGCTGTCATCAGACCTATTTACAACCATCATTCTAGAACTTTATTCTTATCTCATTCAAGATCAGTTTATCACATTGGTTTGCATAATCTAAATTATCAAGTGACACACGGAATAGTTAACATGAATTTTGAGCTGCTTCCTCAAATGAGACCCAAGATTTCAGTAAAGTTTCCAAATACATGACAAAAAGGTATCTGAAAAAGAATTAAAATATTATTAAGTTGTTTATCTTCCATTTCCAATTTCTCAGGTTTTGAAAAATGGAATTGTATATGTTGAAATATTCCTGGAGTCTTTCTGACACAGCTGTTATTGGTAGGGTTTGGGGGGTTTTTTGGTTGGGTTTTTTTGGTTTGTTTTTCGTTGTTTTTTTGTTTGGGTTTTTTTTTTTTTTCCAAACAGCGT
>RSEF01000004.1:33387283-33401707 GCA_003993805.1 Himantopus leucocephalus | reverse complement strand
CTCCAGGTGGGGTCTCACAAGAGCAGAGTAGAGTGGCAGAATCCCCCCCCTTGACTTGCTGGCCACGCTTCTTTTGATGCGACCCAGGATACGGTTGGCCTTCTGGGCTGCCAGCGCACACTGCCAGCTCATGTTGAGTTTCTCATCAATCAACACTCCCAAGTCCTTCTCCTCAGGGCTGCTCTCAATCCATTCTCCACCCAGCCTGGATTTGTGCATGGGATTGCACCAGCCCATGTGCAGGACCTTGCACTTGGCCTTGTTGAACTTCATAAGGTTGGCATGGGCCCCTCTCTCCAGCCTGTCGAGGTCCCTCTGGATGGCATCCCTTCCCTCCAGCGTGTCAACAGCTCCACACAGCTTGGTGTCATCAGCAAAGTTGCTGACGGTGCACTCCATCCCAACATCCATGTCACCAACAAAGATGTTAAACAGCACCGGTCCCAGTACCAACCCCTGAGGAACACCACTTCTCACTGCTCACCACTTGGACGTGGAGCCGTTGACCACAACTCTTTGAGTGCGACTGTCCAGCCACTTCGTTATCCACTGAGTGGTCCATCGGTCAAATCTGTGTCTCTGCAATTTAGAGACCAGGATGTCATGCGGAACAGTGTCAAGTGCTTTGCACAAGTCCAGGTAGATGACATCTGTTGATCTCCCCTTATCCACCAACGCTGTAATTAACCAGCCTTCTTGGGCCTCTCTTCCTTCCAGGGCTTTATTCCACTGTACTCCAGCCAGCAGATCCCTGAAGAGGCTAAAGTCTCTCCTGAAGTCCAGGTTAGTGAGCTTACTGCATGCCCTCCTTGCCACCCTACAGATCTAAACTCCACCATCTCATGGTCACTGCAGCCAAGGCTGCCCTTAAGTGTGACATTCCCCACCAGTCCCTCCTTTTTGGTGAGAACAAGGTCCAGCGTGGCACGTCTCCTCGTTGGTTCCTGTATCACTTGGAGAAGGAAGTTATCATTGACGCATTCCAGGAGCCACCTGGATTGCTCATGCCCTGCTGTGTTGTCCTTCCAATAGATATCGGGGTGGTTGAAGTCCCCCATGAGGACCAGGGCTTGAGAATGTGAGGCTGTCTGTCTATAGAGGGCCTGATCTGCTTGATCTTCTGGTGAGGTGGCCTGTAGCAGACCCCCACTGTAACAACACCTGTTTGTGCCCTCCCTTTAATCTTGACCCATAAGCTCTCGGTCTGCTCCTCATTCATCCCCAGGCAGAGCTCCATGCACTCCAGCTGGTCCTTGACGTAGAGAGCAACACCCCCTCCTCGTCTCCCCTGCCTGTCGTTCCTGAAGAGCCTGTACCCATCCATTGAAGAAGCAATGACAGAAACACAAATCTAAGCAGGAGAAACAGCACTGGAAGATACCAGTCAAGTCCCTTGGCAGGTAATTTTGGGAGATAAGGTGCTAATGAGGGCACTGGGGTGGCCAACAAGGGCTCTTCTGCACAGGGCTGGGGGTTTGGTAAGCCTGTGGCTGCTGTGACCGTCACCTCCCACCTCCTCAGGACCCGACAGTGAGAAGGACCCTGCCATGCTCCCGACTGCCGTGCCCTCCTCCTCCGGTCCCTGCGATGGCACCATCACATCCTTTCCTTCTGCTCGTACTGCTCTGTGGTAACGTTCTGTAATCTAGCCCTCTGCCTCAAACTCCTCCCCGGTCACCTCCATATAAATGAAATAATTTTAAGTTTTGAAGGACTGGAGATAACAATCAGGTGGAAAGGTAATTTATCTTCCTCTTATTTTTCTGTCTAAAAATAGGCACATTATATTTCATGTCTTCCAGACTCTTTGGCCTTCTTCCCATCCTTTCTCTCCATGCTTCGTCCTTCATTAAATTATCTCATTCTTTCTGTAATGTAACTGAAATTAATCTTTTCCTTATCTTCTTCAGTGCTAGATTCTTTTACGCCAATCCACTGATGAACCCGCTTCTCCCCATTCACTAATCCGAGCCTGCTTTCTCAGCCTCCGTGGTTCTGGCTGTGCCCCCTGCCCAGTCCTGCAGCAGCCGTGTTCGCTCCAGGTCCTCCTCCCCTGCCACAAACCAGCTCCGCTCCTGCCCTTGGGGATCCGCCAGAGAGCAACGGGCTCGAGTAATGCCAGGAAAGACAAAGAAAGATGCAAGGAAAAGGTCTGAGCATCCTTTCGGAAGGCGTCTCTCTCCTGAGCACCAAGTGCTTCTCCTGCGCCATCCTCCCCCGGTGCCAGGAGCGCCCCACCTGCCCTGCACGGGCCCCTGCGCGGCGTTTGCCCACATTAAACACCATGGTCAGGAGCCGAGCAGATGCGCGTAGGCTCTCCTCAAAGGTGCACAAAAGCTTGGGGAGCTCGCTGCTCCGCGGGCTGTGCTGTTGTCGTTGAGCCCAGCAAGTACCCCGAAGCCCTGGGGAGCACGGTCCCGGTTTCATCCTGCCACTCCACCCAACGGCACGCATTTTGACTCAACAGAGCCACAAATAGAAACGCTACCCTCGAAACAGGCACAACTTCTTTCCAGGCTGCAGAACACATGGGATCCGTGTTAAAATAACAGGACACGCGCATCGCTGCTCCCTTCAATTAAAAGCCGTTTTGACCTTTTCCTGGAATTCCAGACGCCACTAAAACCATCTCTTTTCATGCCGAGTTTCCATTTGAAGTCTTTTTATGTCACACTGGTTACTGTATTGGTCAGGCTTATAAGAAAAGTAGTAAGCTTGCAAACACATGGATACCACATGAGTTGGTAATATCCCCCAGACAAGCGGCTTTTCAAAACGAACATACAAGTAGTCTCTCTTCTCCCCAGTGTTTCCATTTCCTACAAAACTACACCCAACCGCCAAAAGAAAGCTTTAAGCCTGTTGCAAAAATATATTCAGACAGGGAAGAAGTCTTTTCAAAAAAGGAGAAAGAGAAAATATATTTAGATGGGGTAAGAAGCCTTTCATTCAAGAAGAAAAAAAGGAAAGCAAACTAAATGAAACCAAATTAACAGCCTGGAAAATTCCTTTTTAGTTTCATTCAGAGGGAAATGGAAGAGAGTAGATGAATTATAGAAAGCAGGTTCTATTTTGCGAAGTTTATTTTTAGCTAAGAATAGGCTCATTTTTTAAGCTAAAAGAAAAAATTCTTGACTCACTTTGTGAAAACTCTCTGAGCTCCAAAATGAATGCAGAGGAGAACTGCTGGTTGGACTTTGCACACTGACTTGAACAGAAAGTACAACCAACCAAAATTGCTAAGTGCCCGACTTAAACAGTCGCAAGAGCCCTGTGTGGACCCCGAAACCCTGAGCTCGAAGGGTCTCTTGGCACTGCAGAGACACACACCGGCCCTGCAGAAGTCACACGTTCTAAGGATGCAGCCCCAGGCAGCGCCCAGAGCCTCTGTCAGCTCTTCCCTTCAATCTATGCTCCACGCAGAGAAAAATGGGAAACAGAGGCTATTTTCCCCTGCATTTGCTATATTTGGTTTTCTACTTATTTAATGAAAACCAAAACTTTTACCCAAGCTCTGTTTGACCAGAGTTACCAGGCTTACTCAAAAGCTGGTTTCAGGTCCATCAACACGACCATTACAGCGATTTCACTGGAATTGTTTAGATTATGATTTGAGATCAAGATTTTGGATCTCCTATAGTATCTTTAAAGTTTACTGGCAACTTCTTGACATTCACATTCAATGACCTATTTGATTTAAATCTTTTTTCACCTTCAAATAGACTTGTAAGTACTGCCGTTTCTATGCTCTAAATATCAGACTATACAGACGACGCTAAAGAAAACCCACATCAGACAGGTACTATTATTGTGGCGTTTTGTACCAGCTTTAAATTCACAGTTGACAATCAAAAAGATGATACCCTGCACATTATGTTCACATTACTGCTTTACCAGAGTTCAAAGTCAACGTAGACAAGCCAACTAGGCTCAAACAGCCAAACAACAATTACTCGTGCGTCTAAAGAAAACTTCTAAGGAAAAGTCCAGATTCTTCCAAATCTGAACTTTTACTTAAATGCTATGTTTTTATTACATACATTTGCACAGACAACTTCCAAATGCAAATGCAGTGTCACAGCTTTCCCAAGGAGCAACAGAAAAAGAAGAGAGCCCCCTCCTGCTGCTGTTACACCCCACAGAGAGTGACAGTCACTAACTCCAAGAAAGAAATGCATGGGAGAAGTAATATAATCAGGCTAATTAACACAGTTGAAATAAATGGGGTTTTGGACACACAAGTCCTTAATTGTAAAGTTCAGGGCAGTTTTACTCCTGGGCTGAGAAAAGCAGTGGCTCGCTGGATGCTGAATGAAGAAAACAAAGGCAGAAGGTAGTGCTCAGGGAAAGCAGCACGTCAGGGGACAGGAGGAGCGGGGAAGAGGAGGGGGCTGCTGCCCACCCTTCCATTACACGGGACGCTGGAATGCCCCACCGGGGCCAAGAGAGACAGACACAACGTAGAGGGCAAACACCGAGAAGCAAAGACGGTCTGTGCCTTCTGGTGGCCTTCTGCCTGAAGGAGAAGGGCGTAAGTCACAGGGGAGGGTGGCAGAATTCAAGGACAGTGGTATGTTACCGGGGCAGAGGAACGGACGGGCGGTCCTGCACTGACACCCCACAGGACAGAGCCACGCTGGCACCGGACCCGCTGCAGCGTTGGGTCGGCATTTAAGGACCGAGGTCCCTGGCGCAGCGGCCTCTCAAAGGGGCGCTGGAAACAACCGCCTTGGTCTCTCCTGTTCAACCTGACACGCACTGCTGATAGCTGAGCATCTACTAAATATGCAGTAAACTCCTATTTTGTTTACCTTCTTCTCTGTTGATCTCCCTTCCTGCAAGCGGGTCTAAATCAAGACACAATACATGGTGGGAATACAAAAAGAAACTGAAGCAGTTACAGCTTCCTGTGGAGTAATGCAGAAAACACGCTGCTCGCAGCCTCCGCAAGGGGAAAGGCTGCAGGAACACAGGCGAAGCAGCTCTCTAGAGAACCTGAGACAGATAAACGGGCCATGGCCCAGAGCCGCGCACTCGCTAGCACACATCTCCAGCAGGAACAGCAGCAGAACCTAAAGCCTGGGCTCCTGTTAAAAACATCAGAAGCTGAAAGAAAAATACGACGTATCTGCTACCGGCTTTGAAGGCTGTGTGTTTCCAAGTAACTGAAGCTGTCTATGAACTATCCTGTACACGAGACATCAGCACCTCTTGACACAACGGAAACCACACGTACCTAGGCTGTAAGAGACACCGAGAGACAGACCTTCCCAGCCAGGGATGGTGCATTCAAAACCCAGTAGCACTCAAACATGGGAAATGCAGCCTAAAACAGTAACAGCAAAGGGTAACCTGTTAAAGAGTAAATAAACTATTCTCACCACTTCTTCGGGAAACATCAGGAGTGATGTAACTGAACTCAATGGAAGTGATGAAGCAATGATCAAGTGCCTACCTCTTCAAAGGTGCGGGAGGTAAAGACACCTACATTACAGTTGATACCAAGACCAGAATTAGTCTCACCTCTAACACAAGACAGGGAAGAGCTGCCTGCCTTTAACTCCTAAAAAAGAATGGTAGCACATGCTGTCAGGACCCCAATCTGGACAAAATCTTCCAAATCTTCAGGACCTCACTGACCTGGAAACCAACCTAATGTGTTATGAAAAGACCCTAAAACAAACAAATGAAACTAACAAACAGATCCCCACAAAAGCAAGGATACAAGTGGACATCTCATGAGCAGCAGCTGACACAAGCTCAAGCTCTTCAGCAGCTTCAGCTGATGAGGCCGATGCCATAATAGCACTTAAAAAAGCAAAAGAAAAACTTGCCGCTAACACCAGACTTCAGCAATTGCGTCTTGCAGTACTGAAACCAACTGTGCTCTTCACAGTTTTTACAAACTTCTGCCTTCTCAATGGCCAAGACACTGACGTGACCTTAGAGGCACAAAGGCACAGCTCGACAGTGAGACACGCAGGAATCAGACCCGTGAGACACACTCTCTGGAGAACGGCGTTCGGCACACCAACGAGCACCGTAACGCCCATCAGAGCACAGAAATACAGCTCCGTGAACAGCAAGTGGGGCAGAGACCGCAAAGAGATGCCGAGTCTCTGCCAGAGGAAGCAGCGGAGGACCAACATAGGCCTTTGGACTTCAGGGGAAGTTGGCGGGGACCCTTCTGCGGAGAATGGGTTAATACATCCACAAGCAGAGAGAGTAACTGGCCCCTGGATGTAAGCCTGGAGACTTTAAAGGGCTGCGAGTCCTGGCCATGGTACTGCGCGGGGCAGGACAGCACAGCTCAGCCCCACCGCGGACACTCGCGCTGAAGAAGGGGTCAGGACGACAGCCTTCCTGCGCGGTGCTGGAACAAGCACCCGGCACAGAACACCAGGAACCACACGATGTGCACAGCCGGCCACCCCGAGCACGGGAACAGTGGCCTGCCGACAGCTGATGGACGCAGCCCGTGGCTGGAGTGATCCAGCCAGGCAGCCCCGAAACCACAACTCTGGGCTCAAGCGATACGTCGTTCGTTTCAGTGGCCCATCCAGCCCAAACCACGACACCAGTGTCCCCAGCATCGCTCCTGGAGACAGGCAGCACACTCTGGCATTTGCAGTGAATTCATTTTGGGCAACACCTAATTGCCTGAGCGTACAATTGCATATAATTCCATTATTGTGCAAGTGCAGTAGCCGGTGCCCTTGTGCTTTAAGGGAGGAGGAGGAGGCAGCGACCAAGTTACTGTGAATTGACCACTCACGCACCCTGACCTGACGAGAATAAAGCCTGTTCAAAAACTTCTCTAATTTGAAAAAAGGCATCTTTTCACCGTGCTGCCTGCAGATCTCAGTGTAATTAGCACAAAACACTGGGGCATGACAGAGCCATGCCTGACATTTCGGTCCACCCCTGTGCAGCCCTGCGGGCTCCTCGGCCCTGGCCAGAGCTGTGCCCAGGCAGATGCCGGAGCCGAGGCGCGTGGCGGGGTGCACGGTGTCCAGGGCTGGCCAAAGCCTCCCGCAGGGTGGTGCTCAGCAGGCACAGGCCCCGGGAGAGGGTGACCCGACCATGCGTGGAGGGTGAAGAGCAGCTCCCTGCAGGCAGGGCATGACAGCGAGCGGGGAACATCATCAACAGGCTGCACCTTGAACAGGATTGCCAATTTGCTCTCCTGCCCCGGAGCTCTGTCTCACGTTCTCAGTGTGGACATTCAGGAGCGCCTCCTAAACTCCATGGGCATAAGGGAACAGAAAGTCCAGCCAAGAATACCATTCAAAGAAAAAAGGAAAGGGAAAAAAACCCAACAAACTCCACACCAAAAAAAGAAAACTACTCATTACCAACGGAAAAAATAAAGTTTACATGACAAAACTGAAATTGGTCACCTAATTCAGTATGAACAATGCCTGCATTCAATAAAGGATGATTCAAGGGCAGTGACTAAAAGCAATCTGTCATTCATATGAACACTTAGATCTCAGGAAAATGTTTATGAATCACATACAATACACAAGTTTGTAACACAACATTCATCAGGCATTGGAATGCGTTACCCTGGGCAGTGGTAGAGTCCCTATCCCTGGAGATATTTAAGGGTCATGTAGATAGAGTGCTCAGGGACACGGTTTAGTGGTGGGCTTGTCAGTGCTAGGTTAATGATTGGACTAGATGATCTTACAGGTCTTTTCCAATCTAGGAGATCCTGTGATTTGTAACACCCAAGTACAAATATGAAAACTGTGCTCAAAGTATATTGCCGCAATACAGCATCAGAGCAAACACCAAGTACTGCACACAGCAGAAGGTGACACCAGAACAGCCCTTCTGCAAGATCTGCTCGTGGCTCAGCCTGTGGGTAACCATCGCTGCCATCCCTGCTCCGTGAAAAACAGCCAGGAGAGAAGCCATTGTTTGTATATGCTACTACTTCACAAGACTCCGGTTCAGCACCACATTCAAACATGTTTATGCCCATCTCTGCTGAAAGCAGAACGTGCCAGAGCTGAAGCACAGGTTAGAGTGCTTTGCAGAGAGGACCGGGGCGATGTCAGGCTGTCCCAGTACGTTTCTCCCCAGAACGCCCACAGGGACAATGAGTACCTCTCTCAGAGCAGCTCGCATGCGGAAAGAAAGCTCAGCAGCACGATGGGCTGCGTTTGCCTTTGCAGAGAGGTGACCGCTTGCCTTGGGGAGACGCTGACGTAGCCCCCCTGGGGCAGGACCCCCCAGGGACAGCGGGCCCCCCAGCTCCTCCCCACAGGCCTTGGCAGTGCCACCTCTGGAAAAAACGCTTCACGTGAAAAAGTGCTTAATGCTCGAGTCGTCAGCGCCCAACTTCCTCCGTACGCAGCGCTGCGGGGTTTACGCAGCTAACACCATCTCACGGGCTCTCGCAGTCAATCAAAGGCTGCGCCTGCCAAACACCTGCAAAACACATTCCTGCCCCGAGAGGAGCGTAAGTGAAAACACACAGCCATAGTCCCAAATACCCAAACGCTCCTCTGGCCCTGCGTTATTCACATATGCCTTGACAGACAGAGACTGTTAATTACCCAACTCACAGCTTTAATAACTGATATAACTCTGTTGAAAAAAAAATAATTTCTTGATAACCTGTAAACCAACACCATCCACAGAGGCACCTTCTTTCCTCAGCCTGTCATTTGTATGAAATAATGTCTTACATGGGCAACAGTGATACAGAAGACACTCTGTTCATGGCTTGTAAACAACAACACCACAAAAAAAAAAAAAAAAGAAAAGCAAACATTTCCTCTTTTCCTTCGTGATGCTGTACTGGTCATCTATACGTATGAACGCACGCCTAGTAAAGCAGTAGACTTAGGAAAGGTGCATGTATATGTATACAAGCACACACATACACATACCTAAATGTGCGTGTATTTACATACACACATATATATTCCAAACAAAGCCCCAGTATCTGCCCCAAGTCTATTGCTTTCTTACTTAATCCAGTGTCAGAGAACAAAAGAGACAGACTTCTCTCAACACGAATGAAGCTCAGCTTTCAATTATAAAATTCCCACGCTATATTAATTGAACATACACGTTCTTTCATAACTATTTTTAGTAGAGTTAAATAACAGGTAATTTTCGTAAGGATTACTGAGATGGAGCAACGAGACTTTGAGACTTCCGTAACTGTTTGTGTCAGAAATAATGCAGTATATCTGACAGCACCAAGACCAGGTTTACACAGGTCTAACATACATCCACATACACCCTTAAAAGAAGCAGAGTTAAATCACTGTAAAAGAACGTGTTTTCTGAAGGCAGGCAGCACATGCGTTCCCTGCCGCACCTGCGAAGGCGCGCACAGCCCCAGAGCAGCCCCGCGCACAGGCTGCCTCTGAGCGCGCTGCGGCAGGAGACAGCCCAGACCGCAGCCCCGCAGGGCTCATCCCCGTCCACGTCCCACGGGGGGGACACATCCAGCCAGGCGCAGGCGCAGGGCAGTAACCTCTCATCAACAAAGACTTACCAGTAACTGCAAAGACTGGAATAAAAAAAGCCATGAGTCTTAACTATCCTGACCCTGGCAAACCCCCAATGTATTTCAAATTTAACTTCTATTACCTATATCTCATTGAAGATTAAAGGCTCCGATGTTTGACTAACCAGCGTGTTAAGAGTATTAACAATGAGTTAATCCAACACCCACTGTTCACAACATCACACAAACTACAATTGTTAGCAAATAGCAGCGATTAACCACATTAATACACTCAAGTTTCCAATTACTTCGTATCCTGATTTTGGAATGGCATGGGGAAAAGAGACCTTATGCTGAAAAAGTGTGTAAATAAAATTAATCTGTTCTTGCACATAGATAGATAAAATAGAGCTCTGGCAATATTCACAATCACAACCACCACCACGGTCTATCTTGTGTATTTGTAGGGTTTTATTTACTTATTTATTTTAAATTAGACCTTTAAAATCTCCCCGTTGGATTAATATGGGGATAATTACTTGTTATCCACAGCAACTAGGGTTTTTTTTTTACATGTACATGGTATGAAAACATTTGTTTTTAAGATCCAGTTTCAAAAGTTAGATCTACAACATACTGAGGTGCCCCTCTTCCCAATCCCACAAGAAAAATCACTGAGCCAATGAACTTCAAAAAATGACATAAAAAACCCCACCATACCCACCAGCACCAGAACGCATCTGTTAATCCCTGTTTCTTGAGTCTTTTCTGCAAAGCCTTGCTTGCGCTCCAGGTGCTTCACGGCACAACCGCAAAAGAGCAACATTGTCCCGAGTGGCGTCTCCCCGCCGCGGCGGGAGGTGGGCACAGACCCACCACGCAAAGCAGCACCATCAAGCAGCGAGCAATTAATGGGTCATCAGCATGTGGACGCTGGATCTGCCCATTGCAAGTAATCTCTGTTATCCTCGGAGGAGCACAGCAAGCAGAGATCTTCCTGGTAAGCAAGAGAAGTTACACGTGAGCTGGAGGAATGAAAAAGAAAATCCCTGTCAGTCACCCCCAGGAGCCTGATAAAGAATTTGGCTCTCTGAGTGAAGTCACAGTGAGATGCGTCGAGAGCTATATTCCTATCCTGTAACTGCTGCTGCCGCCACAACATTTGAATTTGCCTATGTCCACGTTATGACAGGAACATAGTTAAAAAGCCAGGAAATTTTTAGTTGCAGATCTCCTATGAGGCAATAAAGGCGCAACAACGAAAGCAGCCACTAAAGCCAACGACAGAAAGAGTTCTTCCTGTAGGCCAGGTCTTATGGAGGCTTGAAATTACCCTACATATTTTATTAATCCTGTTGGCTGTGACAGTGGCACATTTTTTCACAGATGTACTGTGCTGGTATCTTGAAGCAGCAATGCCACAACCTCCCAGTGCCTTCTGCGCAAGAAATAAATGCACTGGAGAGAGTCAACTCCTCCATGCAATAAATGCTCTTTCCTCAAGAAGATACCCACGTTTACGAGCTAAACGTCTTTTGATTGGGCACTGTTCTGCCGGGATGAAAGTCCGAGGCTTTCCCAGAATCACTGCAGAATCAGTTCCAGGACTAACCCACCAGCAACCTGCAAGCTGTCAGTGAGGCGGCTCCAACACACCCTATTAAGTCAGAAGAGAGATCTTTCATGCCAAAATACCATAGTCCTGAGAATGGCAGTCAATTTACTGCTGAGTGAAGCATGGGGATGCCAAAGACCATGTGAAAGTTGTCTACATTCTATTTCAAAAATAAAACGACCAGGGAAATACTTAGAAATTAACTTCAATTTGATCTAGAGACCAGGTTTTCAGCATCCTTTTTTTTCTCTTCTTACTGATGTGCATGTTTCTCTAGTAAGTGCATCTTTGATCAACACCACCATAATCCACAAAGGTTATTCTCGACTTTATTCAGAGCCCCCACACAGAAACACCAACATCGTTTTGGCATTGCCGGGAGGGCGCCGGGCAGAGGTGGTTTGGAACGGACAGTGTTTCCCTGGGGGGGTGACAGCCTCCACCAGCACAGCTCCCCTGAACACACAGCGCAACACTTTGCTGAGAGAAAGCACCTTGTGCTGCGAAGGAGCTCTGGGATGGGCAATGCGGGATGAACAGGAACAGCCCCGGAAGGGTCCGAGACAAGTCACAGGCATGCACACAGCCCGGTGCGAGTTCAGAGCACCCAACAAGGCACGGGTGGGCCAGCCCCACGCCATCAGGGCTTCAACAGCGCCCGACTCCCAAGAGCATCATGGCACCAAGTTCCCAGCGCTGGGAGCCCCGTGCAAAGCATGTAGTGATGTCAGGGGCTCAGGAGTCACCTCGGTGGCGAGCACCAAATACTGCTTCTCAGTGCCTCGCTCAACATCATCTGCCTGAAACACAGGGCATCACCCCACGCCCACGGCGCAGCTCGCCCGTTCATCAGCCCCAAGCACCGGGCACCAGGCGACACTAATTCAGCAGGCCATCAGGACCCCGCTGCACAGGAATGGAAAGCAGACCTATTAACACTTCCCAAAAACACCGAGGCTGGATTTGGCCCTGGTGAGACCGAGGACCTCTGTGCGCCATGGAGCTCCACACTCTTCAGGTACATAACTCCCCACAGCCAACCGTGCCATACCCTCCACTCCAGAGTTAGCTGATGTGATGGGCGGTGGCGGGCAATGTCATTTACACTGCGCTGGGGCCGCTATTGGCTGGGGGAAGGTGAGTCTCTGCCAAATTCTATACTGGCAGGAAATTCAGACCAGACTGCTCCGGGTACCCAATGAACGGCTGAACGTGTGAGCACTGCTGACCAGGGCACCAGTTCCAGAGAACCAGAAATTCGGTGTAGTCTCATTCATTGCTCGGCTTAGGTGAAGGGACCTGGGCGGTCTTCTCCTGACAGGGGAAACTGAAGCAACCTCTTCTATTGCTGTGTGTCACAACCGGGTCTCCTCAAGCAAATGCAAAGGTTTTGGGTTTGCTTTATACAGGAAGGATGGGGAGGAAAAACTCAACCGACCCAAACAAAAAAAACCAACAACCCTAACTCAACTCAGGAGCATCAGTAACCCTAACTCAACTCAGGAGCATCAGTTGCCATATATATATATATATATAAAAACTGACACCTTGGCTGTTCAGGACGGATGTAAGGGGAGCCAAATCCTCTTCCTTCTCGCATCCTCGGGATCCTCCAGGAGAAGGTTTATGTGCTATAAATGCACTCAACACATATTTGCTCTGAGAGGGAAAATTTAAGAAGAAAAATATCTAGATAATTTTTTTTTGTGGTGACAATAAAGTATACCAGGAGAAATAAGTCTTCAAAGCCATGGACAACTGACAAGATACAATTTTGAGAAACAAAGTGCTAGAAGGAAAACAGTTTTGCTTGATGTTATTAACATCATTGATGCAATTTCTAAGAAGCCAAAGCAGCAGAACTGATATATGCAATTGGAAATAACAACCTTGGTATTCTGTTAAGTTTCCATATAAAAGACCATCAGATGTCTTGCAGATAGGCAACCTTATAAAGATATAAATTGTCAGAGACATATGTACAGCCCGTTCTGTTTTATTCAGTCAGTTTTTGCTTAAGCAGAAGCAAACTCTCAAATGAAATACATAAATACTTTCCTGTTGCTTTCAAAATGGATGTACATTTAAATCGGGCGTTGATATTCATTTGGAAACCTAAGTATCAAGCCATATTGAAACAGTGATTTTAGATGCTGAGAGCTTTGATTTCTCCAGTTCTTTATTTCAGTATATAAATCTTAGGGACTGCGCGTGGGCTCTGATTACAGCCAAGAGCCTCTCGCTGTACAGATCCATTAACAGCACTAAGGCCCCAGGGCTCCTGCACAAGGACTGCATGCGGTCAGCTTGGCTGGTTTCAGTCAGGATACACCTTTAAACAACACACCAGTGCTCAACCCTCACCTTACAAGGGGAAAAAGCAAGCACAAAACCTCAAACAGTGCATTTTGAAAGTGAAGGGCTTACTGTTCCCCCACCCCTCAAAGGAAAAAACAAAAAGCACTACAGAGTATGAAATGGCATTTCAGCAGCTTTCGTGGAAGAATAAAATAAACACATGAGATAAACCAAAAAATAGATCTGAAATCCTGATTTGTGCAATGCTCTGTCAATTCATATGAGGTTACTACAGTGTCAAAAAGGTAGCATTATGGTAATTTTGGAATTTACATAAAACTTAATCGAAATGAGCACAAACCCGGCAGTAGTTTAGAGTTGAGGTAAAGGACATCTGTTCATTATTGCCCAAGATCAGGGCAGGCAGTACCCTCAGGAAACACCTCCTACCAATGTCTGTCTGGGTGTAATGGTGAGGGCCAACTACAAAACAAAGCTTCCAATTCCACAATCATATAGATAATTGGGTGTTTACAGATAGTTTTCCCATTCAGACACTCCTGTCATTGTTAGGGAGAGGCAGAAGTGAAACTTACCGCTGTCATAGAAGTAATCCTTTCTTCCCCCCCTTCCTTTCTGAATTTCAGCCCCCACAGAAGCTAAGCGGGCAGTAAGGCCACCAGTTGACTGATGAAGCAAATACATGACACCCACCACCGCTGCCGCGCCCCGCCTGCTCTGGCAGGGTCCCCTCCTGGGCGGGACGTGCCGAGGTCCGCTCTGCCCGTGCAGGAGCTCCCCTGACCTTCACACCACTGCCCAGCCCCGCGTGAGGACCGAGGGCAGAGCAAACGCAGCAGCCAGCAGGGCGACTGCCACCGGCTACAGCTGCACGACTTCATTTAATACGGGGAATGTATTCTTTTTGTATATTGCAAAGAAATTCTTAATAATAAAAAAAGACCACGAGTCTGATGAGGAGCGGCTGAGGGACCCGGGGGTGTTCAGCCCAGAGAAGAGGAGGCTGAGGGGAGACCTT
>RSEF01000004.1:33359753-33376917 GCA_003993805.1 Himantopus leucocephalus | reverse complement strand
GGATGGCATTATTCCTCCCTAGGTGCAGGACACTACATTTGCCCTTGTTGAACCTCATTAGGTTCCTCTCCACCCAACTCTCCAGCCTGTCTGGGTCTCGCTGAATGGCAGCACAGGCTTCTGGTGTGTCAGCCACTCCTCCCAGTTTTGTGTCACCAGCAAACTTGCTGAGGGCACACTCTGTGCCCTCATCCAGGTCGTTGATGAATATGCTGAACAAGACTGGACCCAGTACTGGCCCCCGTGGAGCACTGTTAGTTACAGGCCTCCAACTGGACTCTGCGCCACTGATCACAACCCTCTGAGCTCTGCCATTCCACCAGTTCTCAATCCACCCCACTGTCCATTCATCTAACCCACACTTCCTAAGCTTACCTATGAGGGTGTGATGGGAGACAGTGTCAAGAGCCACTGTCAAAAGACAGTATCAAAAGTCAAAGCCCATGGTGAATAAGCTTATGTACCACACTGCTGCAGGGCTCGTGTGCTCTCCTCTGGTTTTTGTTGGTATGTTTTGGGTTGCGTATTAATTCAGCATCATATCTGCAAATATCATAACTTTATGCATAATGGATTTCTTCCTTTGAGGCTAACTTTGTTTATGCTGAAATATTTAAAGCCTTTTATTCCACTACAGAATCTGAAATATTTAATCCAAATTCAGTGACATGTAAAATAAATATACTCTAATTTTATGTTTAATTTTTTCAAACTTTTTTTTATAAATAGAGTTTGCGAAATACTGTTAAATATGAAATAATAAGTAACTGACTAGAAGGAAAACTGTGAAACCTGCTGTAAACACGGGAACTGAACCTGCCACCCTTTCTCTGGAAAGCGAGCATTGCAGAACTTGCCTTACGACCTTCCGGAGACAGAGGCTATATCCTGCATACAGTATAGCACTGAATAAGGGCTGGGATAAAAACATTTCCTACTAACTACATTTCCTTATTAAATCCAAATGTTATATACACTGCAAAGCATATCCTGCATTTGTCCTTACATTTTGGTAGAAGTTGCATTTGCCGATGAATTTGAGTATTTCTATCCATTTACCTTTTTTATGAATATCACATTAATCTATCAAACGGAAGCTGGGGCCAAGAATATTTCCATTAGCAGCTATCCTAGCAGCCAAACTTTAATGTGCATATTAGAAAAGTGGACAGCTTCTGCATCATTATCTCTTGCATATCAGTACACTGGTCTGGCTAACCTTGAAAGAGTATCCTTTCACTTAAAGGAATGGGATGGCATGAGCTACCTGGGAAATCACTGCTAATACAGATATTTTTTTTCCTTTACTTTGTAATTTTTTTTTTCTTTAACCGGATACCATGGAGCAAATTCATCCCCAATTTAAACTGATTTAATTGGTATAATATCAAGGATAAGTTTCATCCCTGCTTATTTCAATTACACCATGAACGATGTCTTGCTCTCAGTTCAGCACTGCACTGACGTTGGATGCTAAAACGTCTTAAGAAGGGCAGCGTTTCCTCGGGCTGTGTTGCCTCCAGTTTTTTACTCAGAAATTTGAGAGAGGTGCTTCAAGTATGGCACCCATTTTAAATTTGCAAGCAAAAAGGATTTCTAGGTTTTGTTCTGGAGAACTCAGTCAACTCTGCCCATATTGTTCAAATCACTGTACCAGGCAGAGACGCTTCCCTGCTGAGACATGGTCTCCCCTGCAGTCAATAGCGGCTTTTCCAAGGTCCCAGTTTTTCTTCCTAAAACATGACAGTGTCTGCAGGCCACACTGAGCTTTTAATTGTGGCTCTGTGGTGGCGCCCTGAAGTTAGAGCTGGAAACAGTCCCCAGAGTCCTCTATGTAACTGACCTTTGCCAGGGATCAAACCTCACCAGCAGTTGCAATTTGGATAAGAAAATCCTTCTCCTTTGCTACCACTGTTAGCCAAAACAGTACTGCAGATATGCACCTATGCACTCAGAAATCTGTCTCTCTGAAAAGTCAGTGAGAAGTCTGTGGTTATAACAAAGCTCCTTAAAGGCATAAGACCAATTCACACTCTGCCCGGAGTCTAAGGCATCGCCTTCACCTGTGAAAGACCAGAGTCTCAGAAGGAGAATGCATCTAAATGGTGTAGCAATGGTTCTGCATCTAACAGCCCCATCTTTGCCGGTGCGTCAGTTTATCTGTCGCTTTTAGGTAAACTTGGGTGGCCATAAACAGCAGTGCAATTTATACATCCATATTCAATTTGGTTTTTCACGTGAGCTTAAAGCCATGCCTTTATGTTGTAAAAAAAAATATGCAATGAACAATAACCTTTATGCCTGTGCTGAGGGGAAGCCGCCTGCGATCCTGAATCCTTTTGCTACCCTTCCACCCTAAATATTTCTGGGTTTCCTTCTGCTGCCCCTTCCCTTCTTCCAGCCTTGCCGTGTCTCACTGCTGCTTTGGAGCAGCAATTTTGGAGCCGTTGCCAAGCCCACCCCAGGCAGCTGTAGTTGGACTTTTCTGCAGCTAACGTGAGCAGCAGGCTGGAGGAGAGGAACCCAAGGAGAACACTGCCATCAGGTGGGAGAAGGGACTTCTCAGGAGCAGCAGCTGAGGTCAACCCCAAAGGCGTGTGGTTCTTCACGCCGGGTGGTGGCCCAACCCATCTCCAGACCACTGAGTCAGAAAATGGGTACGCGCAGCTTCATTCCTGTCATTCCATAATATGCTGTCATCGCTGAGGATCTGAGGAGACTACTGTCTGCTGCTTTTAGCATTAGGATAATAGAGAGGGGAAAAACTACCAAGTGAAAGGATGAAGGAAAAAAAATCATGGAAGAGCTGTCAATCTCAACGTCTTCAATGAGCGCTAGCCTCTCACTACCTACTTAGTTTAATTATTGCAAAGTGTTTGCCAGGGTAATATTTATGCTAACTGACTTCTTTTCAGTATGAGAATGACATACTTGATTTTTTTTGGCAGCTTGATTTTGTAAGTATTGCTCACTGTTAATTAAATAGTTCGGTAAAGCCAGTAAAGAAAGCATCACAGGATCTGACTGGGGATAGAAACAGAGATCGCTGTCTCAGAGAAAGATGACTTCTGGAAAGGCTGCCCGTAGGCAGAGCAATTAAAGTCCCCACGGCAGAGGCAAGGAGTCTGGAGGTCTGGAAAACGAAGTACAAGGTGAGGTTTCCCCCTGGGTGCAATTCAGGGCTGTGTATGTTCGTGTACGAGGAATAACCTGGAACAAATGATAGCTCCTTGTCACACCGGTCCTTCACCTTTGGCAGGAATGAGAGGGTTGTAAGGGCAGCTGTACTTGCGGCTTTGGTTTATAGCTCCTGGAGTATTTTATGTGAGTTGCAAATCGGTGCGCCAGGAAAACACTAAGCCTTATCGCCCTTCCAGGAAGGGCTGAGCCGAGAGGTGGCAGCTATAAACCAGTGAAGAGTTCATCTACATAAGCAGATTTTTTTGCTGGCTGGATTTCAGCTTTCCTGGGTGAAAAACAAGCTGCTTAAGCAGATGGTGTTTTCAGTGATGCTCTGTAAGTGGGACGCAGCCCCTAGAAGGGCAGCGGTCTCACCTGGACTGCATTTTGACAGAGGGTCACAGTTGCTCTACAGTTTAGGCTTCCAAGTGAGAGCCGTGTCTTCCACAGATATAGAGGGAACAAATTTAAGCTGGCATCTTACCCCTTGATTAGGTGTATTTTTAGTATTGTTTTCTTTTTAATATTAAACTTGGAAAAACACTTCTAGAAGAATGATCTAAATAAAAACATGTAAACATTCAATGGCTTAATGCAGCTGCATATAATTTTTTTCCCATAACATGAATTTGCAGTACGTTATAGAACTAAAACTGCTGGGATGTGGCATAAATGCAGTAAGTCAGGAGAAGTCTCTGCTTCAAGGGCGGCAGGTGTCAGCAGGACAAGGACAAGGGAACAAACCGGAGACAGACTGCGACTGTGAGTGAGCTCCTTGCTAATACCTTATTTTGGTGTCATCTCCTGGGAAGATAGACTGCATCTGTTTTCACCCTTGGACACCTGAGGGAGATTTTCATTAGACCCTAGAGGGAAAAATGATCTATTCCTCCTATCCCTACGCATAAGCAAAGTGGTGTTTCCCCACAGTGCTCCGGGGTGTTAAAACAGTTCTCGAGTTTTCACCACACCTTAGCAATGAGAGCTGAGCGGTACCATCAGCGACTCACCTCTGAGCACAGCCCTTCTCCCTGGCATCTCTGCAGATGTTACACAAGAGCTGAAGCAGGGAGAGGTGGGAGGGAACAGGATTCTCCCTCTCAGCAACAGCAAGCTCTTAGATTGGCTCATCCAAACATTTAATAATTTCAGTCCTAGGGCGGTACTATAATTTAGACAGCCACAAGCCATGGTTCTGTATAGCCAATTCTATAAAATCAATGCACAAAGAGAAGGCAAAGAACCGGCAGCTAACCGACCGTGCATGACTACATAGCTGCATAAAGTTGTAGCAGACAACTAAGTTGAACAGTATTTCATCAACAAATACTTCTGATTAATGTGTAGAAAACCAGTACAGACAGAATGACATTCTCTCCTGTATGTGGGATTAAAACCAAAGGGGACCTTCACTGCAAAGAGATTTTAATATATGTAGGTGGGGTAATCGTGATGCAGTATGAGTAGGCTAACCCAAATGTGAAAAATTATTTGAAATTCTACAGAATCTTGCAGTAAGAACCATTAAATATCTAAGCACTGTTAAGTAAATGTAATAAGTTTGAGTATATGTAATAAGTTTGAGTATATGAGAAATATAACCATTTAATAACAATTTTTATATGATTATAGCTCAATATAGACAACAGACAGATGAGCTGCCAAAGCGAGAGATAAATTCAGATCTCAACAGCATTTCTGTACCTCAGACGTACATTGATGTTGGCCATGGAGAAAAGACAATGCATCTTTTGATACCCGCCCCTTAAATTTGCAGACATTCTCTGACTTTGGGTTGCTGTTGTCAGCGGAGTTACAGCCTGGGATGGTACATTTTCTGCACAGAACTGAGTATGAGCTGTGCACAGAACTGGATGGCCTTTCACAGTCTAGCATCAATGTTTATACTCCAGAAGAGCAGAAATAAATATGTTGGCGATTAATTATCTCAAGAACAAATAAATGATAGCTACTCACTGCCATATGAACTTACCTCTTGCTAAAGAGAAAACTATTTCTTTCTAATGGACTGCCTCTAGAAAGAGATGACAATAAAACCCAAATGGAGCCCTATTTTATAGCCCAGAATAATTATGGAAACCTGCCTTAAACAGCACAAGTAGCCAGTTGTAGCCCTGCCTCTGCATCCTAAAGTGCTAATAACTATCTATTTGTGCCCACTAAAGCTTACATTCCAGTTCCTCATTAAAGCTCAGTACCGCATATTTCAGTGCAAATGTACCTCTGAGTAAGATTCAAACAACTGTTAACATTTATAATGATTATACCTTAGTTACCAAGAAATTACAAGAACGGTCAAAGTCACTCTCATACAAGTTAGGGAGAAACAACTGTAAAAGATCTTGTCATAAATATTGAAGGGCAGAAGAAATGAAAACCAGAACTATTCATGTTTCCTGTATCAAAGGTTAACACAGAAAAGGTATTAAAGTCAAAGCACTGGCAGATGAAGCAGGGAAGGAAATACTAAAAGTGTACGCTGAAGCATTGCAACACATGTTCTGACTTGGGCATTTTAATAAGCAGTGTGTGCTTATTAAAATGCCCAAGTGATACAGCGCCCATCTTAATACCAAGAGACAAACCAAAAGCAGGAACAGATATCAACACCATTGCCACTAGAGATAAGCCAAAAAGATTCTGCATCACTGCTTCTCCTGGTTACCCAATGGAACTCTTGCAAGTCTAAAAGCATTTTCTAAGAAACAGAAGAATAGGAAGACACCTCTGGAGATCATCTAGTCCAGCCCCCCGCTCAGAGCAGATTGCTCAGGGTCGTGTCCAATTGGGTTTTGAATATCTCCAAGAATGGAGTGAACACAACCTCTCTGGGCAACCCATTCTGCTCTTTGATCACCCTCACAGTAAAAAAAAAGGTGGGTTTTTCTTATGTTTAAATGGAATTTCCTGTATTTTAATCAGTGCCCATCACCCCTTGTCCTGCAACTGGATATCACTGAGAAAAGCTCTTCTCCACTCCCCCAGTAAGGTATTTATACACACTGATAAGATCCCCCTGAGCCTTCTCTTCTCCAGGCTGGACAGTCTTAGCTCGCTTAGCCTCTCCCTGTATGTCTGACACTTCAGTCACCTTTGTGGCCCTTCACTAGATATGCTCCAGGTATGTCCATGACTCCCTTGTACTGGAGAGCCCAGAACTGGAGCCAACACAGCAGATCTGTCTCACCAGTGCTGATTAGAGGGGAAGGATCACCTCCCTCCATCCATTGCCAACAGTCCTCCTTGTGCAGCCCAAGATACCATTGGCCTTTGCCACAAGGGCACATTGGTGGCTCATGTTCAGTTTGTCCACCTGGCCCCCATGACTTTTTCCACAGATACATAGTGCAAATAAAGCCATTTGTTTGCTCTGAAACCACAAGAGATGGTGTAACAATTCCAAATTTTTTTTAGAAAGTGTATTTTTTTTACATAAAAAAGAAAAGCTAAGTCCTTTGCAGTTTGATGTATATGAAATTGAGAAACTTCAGAATTCTGCAGTGCACGCTAATAGGGATGCTAATACATTATGATTTGGTAATAACATCATATTCTTCAGAAGACTGTGATTCAGTAGAAGTTTCTCTTATGTAAGGCATTTTTTCCTCACGAAAACCCAAATCTCAGATAAGTTTGAGTATAATGTCATGGTTATATAAAATAAAGCTAAGGTTTTTGTGACACTGAATCAAATCATGGCTGTTGCTTAATGCTATGCTTGATGTGAAAGTGTTAACAATCAGTGATCAAATACACTGAAATGAAATTAAAAATGCCTAGCAAAGCATGAAGGCAAAATGCAAAAGTAAGCATACAACAACAAACCCCAGATTTCTTTCTGGAAGAAATTATGCTGCAAGTGTAATAGTATCTCACACAAAATCATGTTCCATATGTTCTTTTTCACAAAACATATCTCCATCTCCATAGGCTGCAAAGGAGTGGAAAGACAAAATGCATTCACGATCACGAAGTCAGGAGACAAAGCTCTCCTGAACATGCACCAACTTCCACGAAATTTAATGGAACTACAGACTGGTAAAATTTGTTATAACAGGAATTTGCCACTAACTATAGAAACACCATTAGTTGGTCCAATTGTATTTAAGGGGGAAATCTATGTTGCATGTCCACTCAACACTGCATGAAAATTTTATTGAAGGTCTACGCTTTGCAGCTTCATCACTGGGTTTTCACCCTGCTTAGTCGGATACGGTGAGATTGCTGGGCCTGGAGGGTCACATCCATTACTGAAGTGGCTCCCTGTCTGCGCCCTCGGTGCTCTCTCACTGGCACAGGTTAGACAAAAACTAAGTTGGCTTGACTTCAGCCGTTTTTAAATAGTAGGTCCTTGCAAACTTGGCTTAGTTTGGGTGAATCAGAGACTGAGAAGTGACCGCAGATCTGAGGGGGGAACAGTCATTATCTGGGAATCAAAAATCTCTTGAGCTGCAAATGTAAGATGAGTTTATGTCGACTGAAAAAAAGGCATTGCTTGTGTTTTGGGGATCAGTAACTACGACCTTTTAGATAATGTGTCTTCTCCCTTCCTTCCCCAGGTCACAAAGTGCTGATGGTATCTGACCTCAGCCTGCCAATTCAAACATGGTGAAGAGGTGAACCAGTCAACTTCGTATCAATACGTTTTATGCTACATCTCTTACTACCTGTTCTCCCGCAGCTGGCATTAACGTGCAAAACCATCATAAACAACATCCTCCGAGCCATAGGTAAGTGACCGGGTCGCCACAGCTGGCCTTGACCAGCGTTGCTTCTCTGAAAGACCTGGCACTGACCTGGCCCTGCCCCAGCCTGGTGCTGCTGAGCCTGCAGCTCTGGGCACCCCATCCCACTGCCCTTCTCTGATTATACCAGGGATGAATTCTTATACGCTTAAATTTGCATTGCACGAGACCTGGAGTATGAGAATTGCGAGTGTTTCAGTAGCCGCAAGAGGGAGTCCGTGTTATTGGGAAAGAGGAGACAAAGTAATTTGAGGTCAAATCCTTCCTTCAGACCAAACCGCCTTTGACCTTTATTCAGACAAAACTACAATACATACCAATGGCCGTGGTTGATGAGTATGGAATTTTTGCAAGACTAGTGAAAGCAGAACTTGCAGCTTTTGATAACGTTGGGGGGGAAAAAAAAAAGACTATTGAGCTGTGACAAACTGTTGCTTTAGCTCTGTCTTCTGGCAGCAGCCAGTGTTTTCCAGGGAAGCCAAAATGAAATACTACTCTTTAATGTGTGTATCTAGGGATGTGTGCAGGGAATGGAATCCCTAAAGCAGGCTGCTACACACCATCCACGCTTTTTCCTAAAAATGGGGCTAATATTGAAAATGCATTATTTGAAGCATTTGGTATTCCCTGCTTGTTTCTCCTCAACTTTGGCACGACGATAGCTCTGCACAGGAAGACTGACTGAGGGAACTGTATGCGTACAAATGATAAGAGTCACCCAGCCAGCAGCAGAAATAAAACCACAGATTGTATTGCACGCAGGCAGTTAAACAGAATTATTACCAGCAGGTGCTGCATACGGTACCTGAGAACTGTGCTTTGGCGAGCAAGTTCAATACAGCGCCTGAACATTTTGATGATGTTGGAGAATAAGCAAATCAACAGGATAAAGTCTGATTGCATGAGGCGCTTACGAAACTCCACTGCAGGCAGCAAAAGTCTCTGCAGTGGCCTGACTGGGCTGGGGTTCAGCCCACAGTTTGTACCGGCAAAGACAAGAGGGTGACCGGAGTGTGCTGGCTATGTACAGTGTCTGGGGCTCCAGTAGGATGAGCACAAGGAGGTATCCTCTAGGGTTAAAGCAGCCGTGATGATGAAGGTGTACATTAGCACGTCCGTGGCCTTCTCACATGATTTATAGCACGCAGTTGCAAAAGCAGAGCTAAATGGGGGCTATAGACTTGTGGCCCCTGTTAAGTCCATCTGTGACATCTAGAAACATTATAAAGTCCATATTCATATGTCAACAATCCCCCTTTTTTTCCAAAACCTGCCAGCTATTCCAATTTGAAATATGGCACTCCAAAATGTAGTAAATAGTCACACTCACTAACTATTGCAATGAATAGACTGCTATTTAAAAAAAAAAAAAAAGTCAAAGATGGAACTTAGTGGCTCTGATATAAAAAAGTAAAAATATGAGGAAGCGTCCATGAGTTTACTAAAAGCAGAGCTTTTTAAACAAATGCGCGTATTGGTTATAGATTAAAAGGGCAAGAACAGACTATGGACAAATTGATGAGGAAGTGAGAAGATTTCTAACCAAGGCAGTGAGGTTCCCATGGTGGGAGTAGCAGCAACGAAAGTCCTAAGTAAGTCTAGGACTCAGGTTGCTCAGCTCATAAACCTGCCTGAGCTTCTGCAGTTCCCTGTTCCTACTCCTTTTCTTTGATTGAGTGCACTTAAGATCTCACACGATGCAAGATCCAAAACCTACATTAATGATGAAAGAGCACAGGATGAAAGGTAACAGGGCTCTCTGATGTGTCCTAAAGGCACCAGCTTCATTATCAGAAAATGCCAGAGACAGAAGCGGTTGGTTACGTGACAAACCGCACTGAGCTCAGCAGGATCAGAAATAAGGAATCTCAGGTTGGATTCCCAGAAAAAGCACCTAGGTTTAATTCTCTGTTCAGGAACTTCCTGAACATTTCAGGTAAATGAGCATATTTTTCCTTTTTCAGTGCACTCTGCCTTGGATAAATTTCACATTGTTTCTTGAATAAAATAAAACATAAAAGGGTCCTACTATACAGAAGTCATTTCATCTGAAAAAAAGTGAGCTGACAGCCATGAAGCTATTAAACATTGTTGGATTAAGAACAGCACAAAACACTATGCCTTGTAAAAAGAACCTTTTAGAAAACTTATGATCATGGGCTTGTGATTTTTTAAAAAGTGTCCTTGAAAGAATTGCTTAAAAAAATATTCTCAGGTCAGATTCAGACTGTGTTGTGAATGAACACATATGTGAAACTGGCTGGCTGGACACCTATTCACACAAAAGTGGTTTTTACAACTCCAGCATCCCAATTTGAACAAAAACAAGCATAAGTAATAAAGGCTATTAGACTTCAAAATAATTTCAGATTTAAATAGTGAGTGTATACTTCTTTAATTAATTGTGTGCTTTTAGAAACATGTACATGATTTTGCAAGAGCTTCAGGTGCTTTTAAATTTTATTTGTAAGAGAATCCCCCTTTCCTTCACGAAACCCACTTTGGTGTTTTTATGTAAAGCATGAACTTAAGTCTCTGCACGCTCAGGTCATGATTTTCCACGTGCCCATTTCCCTTCAAATGCTGCAAATCAGCTTTTTCACACAGCACCAGACATCCGAGGCCGAGAGAAATCCAAATGCAAGCAAACTATGTACAGCTTTGTTCTCATCCGCTCGATGGCATGAAAAGGGGAGATGGCAATCGTCTTTTTGAAGACAAGGACCAGGATAGTTCCGTCACCTGGCTGAGGTGCGGGGCAGCCCCATGGCACTCAGCCCCAGGGCGGGGGAAATGCCTGCCAGAGGCTTGCTGAGGACAGAAAGTCGGGTGGCTTGTGCCACAGAAGTGATGGATGGGTCCCTGCTGAGAGGCCCTGGCTGCTATCCTGAGGAGCTGGGTGTCCCCTGTACCCGCAGGAGGACCCAGCGCACTCCTTATATTGTACTCTGCTTTTCCCTGCGGGGCCAGGGGTCAGAAAATCAGTTCTCAGCCCGAATATGCTGTTGCAGACCTGCGCCCAGGGATTCCTCTTGTGCAGCAGGAGAGCAGTGGGCTGCTCGGGGTGTTGCTGCACTACCTGCTGTGACGGGCTGAGCAGGGACCACCACTGGGTGAAGATTTTGCCTGGGACTGCCGCGTTGGCACTGTGAGCCATCTGTACCCCTCCCTGCAAGCTGTCTGTGCTCATCGCAAAGCCTTACCCACACGCTAAAAACATCTGGTTTGGATAGCCCCAAGATATTTCTCAATGCTTTTCTAACATTTTTGTCCATCTTATAAATCTGTGCTGAACCTTCGCCTTTCCCTCCCTCCAGTATAGTTTTGGTTACATGAATGCAGTGTCACACGTTACGGGATTTTGGGCAGATGAGCTTTACAGCAAATTGCTTCACCTCCACGTACTCAGACCTGTTAGAATCCAGCTTTTATTTTAGCTGGCTTTAAGGAAGTCGCAAAATCCATTTATGATTATGTTTTGACCTAGGATTAGTACTACTTACATTGTCACTGCAGGTAGTTTCTTTAAAAAGCCGCCACCGGGGCACCGAGAGTTGCTGTCTGAATTTGTACATTCTGCTACAGAACACGGGTGTTACTCCCCTGATTTCTCTCTGCCACTGCAAAACTAGTGGACCCGGCCGGGGGGAGGTGAGAGGCAGCTCTTTTCTGTTCACTTGACCCACCTGACGCACGACCGGGCCCGCTACTCACCCCAGCTCAGGGTACCGCGCCATGACGTAGCTGTAGCATCTTCCCAGGATGACTTCTTGCAGATTCTTAGTGGTCCCCCGGTCCTTCCACTTCATCATTCTGGGACTGACCTCCTGCTTCCCGTGAGTCAGGACAGAGGCCAGCACGACGGCGAGGACGAGGGCGGCCAGCAGGACCACCATCCCCACCAGAAGGACGGTGCGCTGCCGCGTCCGGGCAGAGCCCTGCTGGAACGGCATCCTGCGGGGACACGGTGAGGAGCAGCAGCAACTGCTCTCCCAGCGCGAAGGGAAAATAAATAGCTTTCTAGAGTGTCACCGTGCGCCTCCACACCCCCCCTCCGCCCCGGGCTGACCCCCCCCTGCCCGCCCCGGGGCCGCCCCGGCGGGAAGCGTTCGGCTGCCGGCGGCGCCCGGGGGACTGGGGGGGACGGGGCGGCGAGTCCGGGGCAGCTTCCCACCGCCCCCTTCCCAGCGGGCTCGGGCCAATCCAGTCGTTTTTAAAGCCAAACGATGGCTTTGCGGGACTCGCCACGGGGCGACGAGAGCCTGGCTGGTGGCTGCCTGCTGCTTCGCCCCTCGCCATCACCTCCCGGAGTGAAACTTTGCGAAGTTCCCGGGGAAAACTCACAGTAGCGAATTTCAGGAAACGGCTCGTAAGACTCCCGAAGCCTTTGTTCAGATAAAGATCCCATTGCTCCAGTTAATGCGTGAGTAAAAGCTGAATTCAAATGACCCCCGCTCTGTTTTCTCTAAATTAATTTGTTTTTAAATGATAGGTGTTGAATCCGACTTTACCAAAGGCAATAATGAACTTTGCAGTAGTCATCAAAATACAGTTCAAGTCATCAACACACAATGGGGTATTTTATTTCTCTCCCTTGCAGATAGGCTTGGATTAGCCGTCACACGAATTTCTAAGACTAATGTGTAAATTGTGGGTGTCTGAGGCTGCGTGTAATCATCTAACGAAGCATTAAGTGTTCTCTGCAAGAGGGAAGTTAATTCCTTATTGTCCTCTCCAAATAGGGAGGTCCTTTGTCAAAAGTCAACATAAAGTAAAACCCAAATCTCAAAATCTAAACAAAAGAAGCTATGCAATGTCAGAATGTTACCTATAAATTATTAATAAATTGTTAGTAATCGTTTTCCTATAATCTGTCTTCAACAGGTTGACTGCAAGAAGGGGCATTTGCGACACGTCACAGTTAGAACGAAGCAGTTCTGAAAGACCTGAGAAATGCTGTGCTCTGACCAAAGCCTTCACTGGTAAGCAAGACGTAATGCACATAATCTGATTCTGTTTTCTGAGAAACGATGCAAACTTTGGGAGGGTTTTACTCACTGAAACCTCAGTTTTGAAGTGGCATATCAGGCTGTAGGCCCTGAAGTGGTCTGGCAGTTGGACTAGATGATTGTTGTAGGTCCCTTCCAACTGAAGTAGTCTATTCTTTATCTTTTCCTAGTGGTGTCATCTCTTTGTAAGAGAGATAACAGTGTCCTCTCTTCATGAGGCTGCTTGCGTCCCCTCAGTGGTCCCCATCGCAGGTTCTACAAAAAGTGCAGGAAGCTCTGTAGGAGACGATTCAGTAAGAATTGGCTCAGAAAGGAAGATTTTCCCCATAATCCTTTCAGTAACCATGTGGGTTTTGCCTTGGCAGGCTCGGATGTTTGTTCTTTATTTGTTCCTTGTTTTCATCATCCTGTAAATATGAATGCAAGGTATTCACAGCTGAACTTTGTGATCTTTTATTATACATGAGAGATTATTGAATTTAGTTTATTTTTCCCTTAATGTTTGTTTGCATGTGTTCTCAACTTGCTGCTCTTTAATTTCATTAACTAAGCAAATACCATGTTGGAAGAAACCAACCAGTTATCCTAAGCAGTTCATGCAGTAAAACTGCAATCTCTGCTTGCTCTGGGTATTGAAGATACATATCTTCAGTAAGTCTAAGAGTCACTTTTAGAGTGGAACAATGGAACAGTTAATTAAAAAGTTTAAAAGTTCTAAAATCCACTATTTTTCAGTACCCTCATGTGTGAAAACTTTTTCCTTCTGTTCAGACATGGCATTGTATCATCAAGAATAAATAAATAAGGTGAGTGCAGACCCAAGTGGCTCTGGAAGGTGTCCTCGCTGCTGATTTTGTAACACCTCGAACTACATAAGGAATGTCAAAGACAAGTAAATGTCAAGCCTCCTTTCAGCAAGCCTGGGCAGCCTAATCAGGACGAATAAATAGGACAAACAGAGCGGAGGGGGCAGCAGAAAGGCCAGTAAAAGCGCATACTCCCAGTGGCTCAGAAGGTGGTATTTTCTTTCCCAGTATGAATGCGACCATGAACTCACTCCTTGCAAATGTTCTGGCCCAAGAGGATTTCCACGAGAGGCGTAAGTAAGATGATAACGGTGCCTTAGCGAAGAAGGGATGAAACAGTATTCCCTCAACAGGATGGTGGGAGGGGAGCACAGCAGAGAACGAGGAAGGACGAAGGGAGGTGAAAAGCAATGTGTTTTACAAGGGTCTTGCATCCCCTTAGGTCTGTGGAGTGAGCTGGATTTCACTTCTTTCCTAAGCAGTTTTCCCAAGCAGACGACCTTAAGCTGACTGACTTTATTCCACAGGAATTCAGTACCCTCAACAGGACCCTAAGGAAATGCAAATTTAAGATTTCCCCTGAGATTGCAGAGAAGCCTCATCGATCTGCATCCTTCTTGAACTGGTTTGCTAGTGGTTATTTTTCCTTCTACAAGGAAAATTACAATTTTTAAAAGCACCGTGTCTCATAAACCCATAGCCAACTTTTGGAGCCCCCTGAGCTACGTGAATTTCCAAGACAGCAAATCTAAACTAATCCTGGTCTTATCGAGGTGTGTCCACTCGTCTGCCAGCGTTTACACTAAATCTTTGGGTGGGGTGATTAGAAAGTGGGTGTAAAAGATCAGAAGATAGAAATACTTCAGGCACGTAATTGCCAGCTTTTGCTTCGATCCCATGTATTGCAGCAGAGGACTTCTATAAGAATGGACCTGTATTATGTATAATTTATCAGCCTGCATACGTACTGCTAGGAGTATGGTAAGACAAAAGCAGTTAGCTCCCACTGCTACCTGCAAGTTCTGTAGACGGTGTTTTTGAGGCAGCAAGGGATAACAAACCACCGCTCAGCCATTCCCAAGGCCTGATCACTCAAAAGTTTGATTTATCCTTTTCTTCTTTACTAGCTGTCAAATGTAGATAGTTCTGGCACCCAAAACATGGCGGAGGGCACAAGGAATGCTTCACGGCAGAAATTGCTGGTAAAAGGTGGTGTGCAGCAGGTGGGACTGAACCCGCCCAAAACACCAGTGACCTGCAAACATGGGTAAGAAAATATATGTTGTGCATCTTTTCAGTGCTTCTGGGAAACTCTGGAAATGTTTTTTTTTTGCTAGAAATATTATATGATTGTGTGGTTTCCCTGTGTTTTGGCCATGCCTCACTGGCCTCTATTTCTTGCCCGGGTGTGCTGTGTGGTCAGTGCTCCGGTAGAAATGGAAACAACGTCCCTGCCTTTAATGGAAGTGAGGTCAGTTATGCAAGCAGTGAATTTGTCCATATGATAGAAAAAAAAAGGCTGCTTCAAATGCTACACAGGCAGTTTAGGAGTCATGAAGACTCATTTTAACGTAATGCACTGGATTACAACGATACCACAGTATTCACAGTGCCACTAATCACTCCCAGTCCTGCGGACACCTGTAATTACTGGCTGTCACTTCTCAGCAGAACATATGAATGAGAGAATTTGAACTGAAAAGAGCAGAAGGTGTTGTAATAATTAAAGAAATTGAGTCTTTTTTGGCTTTTGTTGGAACAGCAATGACTCTTGTCTTCTCATTGCTTCCCAATTTCACAGGGTAAACGCTGTCATAACATTTAGAGAAGGTTTGAGATGAACACCGAAAATAACACGATAAATGGGCTGGGATAAGGAAACAGCTAGTACAAAGTGACAGCTGTGAAGAGCTGTGTGCCATCCAACCACACACACCAGCTACTGCGAACGATGCGTTTGTAACTCGGTGTCTGGGCATCCCGTTCAGCTCTCCTTTCTGTCAGGTCCTCTGCCTGCAACAACATGAGCTTTCCTGGAGAGCTGTGCTCTGGGCCAAGTGCATGAGCGCTTGCAGGTTATAGGACAACCTGTAAACTGCTCTGTTTTCCTGGTGGCACCTAACCAGGTGGGCAAAGAGACCGGCAGACTGACAATGGTGTCTTAACTCTGAGCNAAGGACATGAAAAACATCCCGTTCCTGTCTTCTGCAAGGCCATATCCACTGCTGGGAACACGAACCGCGTTATGCTCCTGTTTACCAGATGAGCTGTCTGGAGATGGTCTGAGCACCAGCATTTCCTTCCCAACCCCAAATCTTTTTTTTCTCAGCTGATTGCTGTTACCCTGTTGTGTTCTTCAGTGTGGTGGTATTGTCTTACTCGCTTTGTTGTTACTTAACACAAATTTCTACTCTGATTGGATTTTCTTCTCCTGTAAATTCTTCAAGATTATTTCTGATGACAAAACGTTTCATTGTATGTTAAAGTCAGATATTACGGAGGGTTAATCTTCTCAGAACAGGACAGTGTGGCTTCCATTCACAGAGATAACAAGAGCATCAGTTCTGCAGCCCACTTAATTAGATTTTGGTTGAAGCTGGCTAATTAATTCACAAGTTTATGGGAGGGAAGAGGCTGACAGATGGAGGAACGGACAAGCAAACCAAGCAGTTGTATAGGCCTCCTTTCATTTGTAAACCAGCTTCAAGATAAATTATCTTCCCATTTACAAGGGTGCAAAGTGCTGTGTTGTGGTGAATAACTGACACTGCTTACTGCAGGTGCAATATAAAATCCAGCTGATGAGGTAACTGGCTTTCAGACCTTTGTCTGATACTGCAACGATGAATTTTTTTTAATATCTTCAGCATTTTCTCAATTCTTTGAAAGGCTACCGCATGCTTTTCTCTCTCTGCCTCGTTGCATACAGAAGCTGTTTGAAAG
This sequence comes from Himantopus leucocephalus, assembly GCA_003993805.1. Lineage (NCBI taxonomy): Eukaryota > Metazoa > Chordata > Aves > Charadriiformes > Recurvirostridae > Himantopus > Himantopus leucocephalus. The sequence continues at coordinate 33,360,213 of RSEF01000004.1, read as the reverse complement.
TTCCTAAGTCCATTTCTGGTTTTGCTGTGCAGTTTGCATACCGAGCGCAGGGCTCTGCTCACACTCAGCAACAGCGCTGCCCTGTGTCAAATCCTGTGGCAAGTGTAGAGATGGACTTGGCTTCCTCTGAGCAACTAAAGCTGAGGGTTTGGTGCATTTTTCTTACAGCTTTGGTCTATTCCGTTAAATCGCTGTCTCCCTTGAATGGTGATTTAGTTTGTACCTGACCTATGTCTAAGTAGTTCGCTGAAGCAATCACTAATGTAGATGTAAAACTGACTGTCGAGTTTAAAGACGCATGTATCTGCATTTTCACCATTTAATTTTAGATACTTGCAGCATTTCAAATCGATAAGGTTTCAGTCCTGAACTCTTATTATTATTATCCTGAAAAATGGTAGAGAAATCGGTTGTGCAGCAGTCCTCAAAAGTAAAAATGGTCTGTGTGTGTTCGTGTGTG
>RSEF01000004.1:33344701-33358753 GCA_003993805.1 Himantopus leucocephalus | reverse complement strand
GTTTTATAACTTAATGCATTTGTAGCCAGGCTGTATTACTAACCTCCTCAGTATTTGTACGTGCTTTGCAGACAGTAACTTTATCACTGGCAATCCAAAAGGATTTGTGCATCTGTTGCTTCAATAAACCACACTTTTCATTAATTTAGCTGTGAGAGTCCATAGTGAATGTAACCAAACTCCTTGAGTGTCGCTGTGCTAGTCCATGGAATGCCACTGGATCAAATTGTGTATGGTGTTATCAGTGCGTCTGTAATTGTGATAGTTCAATATACATATTGACTGCGACTGGACTTCTAACGCCGAATTGGGCATCACTCAGAATCTAAGCTTACCCACCCCCAGCCCCTCTGATATACAGGCTGGAATGCAAGGGGGTTTATTTTCTGTCAAATTACTTTGCCCTTTAACGCTACAGAGGGCAAAGAAGCTTGTAAGTGCTATGAGTTATTCAAGAATAGCCTCCTGAAAGCACAAGAACAGTCCAGCCCCTGCAAAAGGAAGGGAGGAAGGAAGAACAAGTGATGACCCTGGCTTAACAATGAGGTTTTGGGTGTGCTCATAAGCAAAAAAAAAAAAGCATACCAGCTATTGAAAAGTGGCCAAATAGCCATGAAGAACTACAAGAACCTTGCTATAGCATGCAGAGATGCAGTCAGGAAGGCTAATGCTCAACTAGAACCAAAATCGGCCAAAGATGTTGAGAACAACAAGAAAAGATTCTTCAGATAGGTGAGCAGTAAGCAGAAGCACAGGGAAGTTTACCAGTGTAATACAAAATGGGGCAGGGAAACTAGTCACTGACAATGCTGACAAGGCAGAGGGTCTCAACACCTTCTTTGCCTATGTCTTTACTGGCATAGCTGGACCCCAGATCACAGGATGAAGTAGCTACAACAACTCATGTGTCGACCCACCAGTAGTGGAGGAAGGGCAGCTCTGCAGCCCCTTGTAAGTGATCAAACCACATAAATCTATAAGCCTGGATGGAATCCACCCCAGGGCGTTAAGAGAAGTGGCTAACTTTTTTGCAAGGCCATTGTCTATAATATTTGAAAAATTGCAGAAATTGGGGGACTTCCCTGATGACTGGAAGAGGACAAATATTATACCCATCTACTAGAAGGGCCCAAAACAGGACCCAGGAAACTAGAGACCCATTAGTCTTACTTCAGTCCTTGGGAACGTAATGGAACAAGTCCTCTTAGAAATTATTGCAAGCCCAACGAAGCAGATGATTGGGAAAAGCTAACAGAAATTTTCCAAAAGCAAATCATGCCAGATTGACCTACTCACCTTCTACAACAAGGTAACAGTTTCTGTTGACATGAGGAAAGCAGTGGATATTTTTTACCTGGCCTTCAACAAAGTGTTCAACACTGCTTCCCACAGCTTTCTTCTGGACAAACTGGGAAAATACGTATTGGATGGGTGGTCTGTAAAATGGGTGTGAAATTGGCTAAAAGGCCATGTTGAGAGGGTGATGATCAATGCTTTTTATTCAGGCTGGCAGCATGTCATAAGTGGGGTCCCCAAGGACAATACTGGGCCCCATGCTGTTCATCATCTTCATAAACAATCTGCACAATGGGACTAAAAACACCCTTGCCAAGTTTGCTGATGACACCAAAGTGGGTGGTAAGGTCAACGCTTCAGAAGGGAGAGCCATCTTACAGAGAGACACGGACAGGTTGGAAGGGTGGCCTAGCAAGAACCCTATGAAGTTTAACAAAGACAAGTGCAAGGTCCTGACCCTGGGCTAGCATAACTAAAAAGCTCAGGACAGGATGGGATCTGTGTGGCTGGGGAGCAGCCTTGCTGAAAGGGACCTGGGGGTCCTGCTGAACAACAAGCTATACATGAATTAGTAATGTGTTGCTGCAGCAACAAAAGCAAACCAGGTCCTGGGCTGTATCCACAGGAGTGTTACTAGCAGAGACAGAGATGTGATCATGTCAGTCTACTCAGCACTTGTCAGGCTGCACCTGGAGTACTCTGCCCAGTTCTGTTCCCCAGAGTTCACAACAGATGCAGACAGACTGGAGAGGGTCCCAAGGAGGGCCATGAAGATGAACAAAGGGCTGCAGAGCCTGTCCTATGAGGAAAGACTGAAGCAGTTGCACCTCTTCTTCCTGGAGAAGAGGCGGCTCAGGGGAACTTCATCACAGTATTTCAGTGCTTAAAGAGCAACTACAATGGGAATGGAGGCTCTCCCTTCACAAGGAGCCACATGGAGACGGCAAGGGGCAATGGGTACAAGTTGCACTGGGAGTTTCATCTTGACAGAAGAAAGGATTTTTTTACAGTGAGAACACTTATTCACTGGAACAACCTCCCCAGGGACATGGTAGAGTCTTCATTACTAGAGATTTTCAAGATGCAATTAGACATGGTGCTAGATAATCTCATCTAGGCTCCTTTTCCCACAAAGGATTGGACCAGAAGATCTTTTGAGGTCCCTTGCAGCCTGGGCTACTCTATGATTCTATTCTATCATCTCCTTGTGTCAGGACGTTGGGACCGAATATGCATTTGGCACATGAATTAGAAAGCAACGTAATACCTGATCATAAAGGATAGAATTATCTCTGTATCCTGTAAAATAAACAATTTCTTTAAAGGAATCTAAATACAGGTTCCTCGCTTGTAAAAATTGTCCCACTAGGGTAATCTTTTCTATTCACTTCTACATAACGTATTTTTCCCTCCTTTTCAGGCACAACAAATGTAAACTGGACTACCAGTAGTATTACTGCAAATAGTGTGTTCTAAGAGCATTTTCTATTCTTATATGTCCTTTTGAAGGCAAATTGTGAAGACTACCGTATGTGCTGTTACGTATGCACTGTAAAATAGAATCATAGAATCGTCTAGGTTAGAAGGGACATTTAAGATCGTTGACCCCAACCATTAACCTAATACTGACAAAAAAATACAAATGATGATGCTTCTTTCAAGTGTATTCTTTTAAAATCTTATTTATGTGAATTTTTTCATGTATTTTTAGCATTCACAAAATGCAAGTTTTAAAATATTTCTACAAAGAAACTTTTGTATTTAATATAAGCATTAGACTTCTGCATTTAATAAAAGCATTAAGCTGTTGCTTATTTACAAATTATTTCCAGTCGGAGTGCTGCATTGTATTTCCCAGTTTTGCTTCTGCCACTAGTACAGTTCTGGATAAAACCTGGATGTGAACGTTTTCCAGTAATAACTACAATTGGAAAATGCATTAGCACTAATGGCAGGGGCTCTAAAAATGTCAGGGCCATAGTTCAGTGTCCCTTAAGAAGTGACATTCCATGTTGGTAATATCAATAAATGCCATACTTACTTACAATTCTACATAACAGGCATTGACAGTTGCTTTGTATTTTTTTCCTTATCTTGTCAGCAATCTTTTATACCTGTGATCTTGGTCAAATTTCTTTACTGCCTCAATTCTGAAAGCACACTAGAAATCTTTGTGATATCACCACTCCTGTAAAGAGGAATTCTGTAATCAAAACCATCAAAATATTGTAAAATAACTAAAAGTCAGTAAGTATGTAAAAAGGACTCTCTTTCACCCACTGCCCGTCTAACTGCTTGGGCTTTATGATTTTTCCTTTCTACAGTTTAGGTTATCAGAAGCTGTAGGCTACAACATATAAAAGCAAGACAGAGATCCAAAGGAATACACCGGAGCTGTTTTAGCTGAGACGTAAAAGTTGAAATACATAAGGTATGGGTAGAAATGAGCGGGAAATAAAGAATAAAGTTTCTTTACAGGCAGAGTGGAGTTTTAGCCTCACCTGTGGGTTCCTGTCTCCCTTCCACAGTCCCGGTGAATCATGTATTTCACATCATGCAGCATTTTGAATTCACTTTCACTCTTTACATCCATGCTAAAGATATGGAGCCCTGTACAGAGCCAGAGTATTCACTCTTCCTTTGATCCCATGCCACAGGTTTACCTTGTCAGCACAGCACATGTGTCTGGCATCACCTGTTGTCTCATTCTCCCTGTTTCACATCAGAACTACACTAGGGTTGGGGAAGTAGACAGCTGCAATGACTGTAAAGTCTTTTGTGTTTTAAAGGAGGAGTTCCACAGCCATTCTGAGGATGTCATGCCAGAAACAGAGGGGTTATCTGAGCTGATTTTTTGAGTTTACCTTCAAATGTTAAGGCAAATACTGGCAATAAGTCACTTTCAGAGTGAGAATGAACTCCACATTAACACATACCATTCAGCATGGCACACAGAATTTTAGGTGCACAATTCCATCCTGTTTGCTCACAGGGGATGTGCATTCATTATTCTCCATGCAAAAACCCAAAACTTGTTTAGAACGTAAAAATACCTCTAAATTTAAGATGTTTTCACATTTTATTGATGTGCAATAAAGGAAAAGAATAAGTAAAGTAACTAATTCAAGTAATTGCATGCATGGCTTACTGAAAAAGAACTGTGAAATCATCTCTGTGTATTAATATGCCCACATATAAGCCCTTATATGTGATTTAAGAGCTCCACAAAACACCTACTGTATTCACAGGCATACTCAGTACACAGCTTTTCCAAAACTGAGTTGTTTGGGGTTTTTTTCTAGACCAAAGTAATTCATCACCTGACGATGTTTTACATGTCTAGAACAATTACTCTTCAGAAAGAAACTGCTTCCATCTATCTTTTCTGCTATTGTTTCTGCTATTCTGTTGTTAGTTAATAAGCACTGTAGAGCATGTACAATATAGTAAATAAATTATACCAGTTAGATATGTGCTGTCTTTCTGTTGATTACATAATATAATGTACACACACTGTGGAATAATACTTGTGTATTATTATAGTTACACTATAATACAGTGTATTATACTATATACAGTATAATACTACATACCTGAGCAGCAACTTCAGGTACCTTTATGATTTTCCTCAGGGATCACTGTTTCCAAGGTACTGTATGAAATGCTGCAAGCACCTGCTCTCTGTAATTCTAAAGATGACTGACTGAATCCCACCTTGCAGAAGATAAGAAACCTTCAGACCAGAAGTAATGACCACATCTCCAGTCACTTCTTTTGCTCCTAGGTAGGTTTCGGAGAAAATCAGTTGAATCAAATCGCCCTTAGAAAAATGAGTTCCATCTTCTGAACGACAGATGCCTCTTACAAAAAACAATTACTTAATTGCTTCATGGCAGATGGTTATCAAAAGTTAGAACTGAGGAACAAGTGTCAAGGATCTTGCAGAGCTTTTTTATGCCCACTCGCTCTCACACAAGATCTCCTTGTTTCCCAAGAACGCCTAGACACCCACTGTTCCTCATTTAGAGTATATGCAGGAATTCACGCTTCTTGAGGGGAAATTCACAAACTAAACCCTGGGAATTGCATGTGGAAAGGGAGAGCAGAGTGAGGACTAGAACCAAGGACAGTAAAATTTCAATCAATAACTGTTGTTTGCAGAATGACTACCCACTGGACCAGTGAATGGAACATTCAATTATTTATCCTATTCATACAAAGTTCAGAGTTAAGAAGAAGGTAACACTTTCACAAACACCCTTTAAAAATGGTTAAGTAAGCATTCTGAAAAGGTGAGAAGTTGAGTCTTATCGCACAGAGCAGACTGAAGAATCAGATCTCTTCCAACACCTGAACAAACAGGTATTGAAGAAACAGTTGCCAGCAGAAGAAATATCTGCCATCAGTCCTAAAACAAGATAGAGGTTCATAACACTCTGATGAGTTCTTTCTTATCAGGTATGGTTGGAGAGAAAAGTAATTAGCAAAATCAAAAGAGATCCAAATTTTGGGGACACCTTTTTCTAATATCATGTACCAAAAACAAAGCAATAAGAGCAAAGCATTCTCTAAGTCTCCTAATAGTCATAGTTTTAAAAAGCAGAAATGTTGTTCAATGCTATACAGCAAATACATAATTTACATTTCACAGTATCAAGGTATATAGCATATTAAGGTTATTCTTTACATTTTTAGTATTTTTTGCATCAATTCTTGATAGTTTCAGTTTACATATCTTTTCTATATGTAGCTTTTATGTTAAACGGAGCATTGGTTTACTAACTGAATGATGATCTTTGCCATTTAGCCTTAGAATGACAAAAAAATACTGCTGTGTTCATGCACTTGAAAAATCTTTGAAGACAGCACTGCTACTGCCAAGGACATACTGAAATTGTGGTAAAGAAAACAGGGAGTATCAACACATCAGTCAGGAGTTTCTGAGCTAACTGTCAGCTCTGATTTTCTCAAACATAGGCACACAGGCTACAGGAGCCTTAGAGGAGCGCGGTCTCAGAAAACATTAAGGAACCGAGCTTCAAAGAATCACGTGATTCAAGTTGCACTCTCAAACACAGACACCTAAAAGTCATTGTTCACTTCAGAAAATCTTGATTTTGAATTTTGTTAGCTGTAGAAGTTAGGATCTTGGGTATTTAGAGAGTATTTTATTGTCAGGACACTGATAAACCACCTGCAAAAAAACCCCTATGCCTTAGTATCGTACCTAAGAGCCTGTGCTCTGAGTAAGGTACCCAGCATGGCTATTTTATCTCTCCCTTTCTCTTTAGCTAAAGGATAACAGATTTGAAGGATAACATCTGAATTCTGAAGGTCAACGGTTAAGATCATCATAAGATTCAAGAGTTTTGTGTAAGATCACACCATATGGAAAGTGAATTGTGGCTTTCCTTTCCTACAAATGTGACAAACCTGTCTATATTGGGAATCTCCTTACATTTCAGCCACCTGCCACAACTGTACCTAGAACAGAGCCCCTCGGGCAAGAAAAGAAGATGTTTACAGCAGTGGTACTTATTATAATTAGTTTTTTTCTACATTGCTGTTTTAGCACAGCTGATGTTAGTCTCCAAACTTTGAATGCCCTACCATAGTCTTCATTCTCAACTACAGATAACCCCTGAAACAACCCACAGCAATGATGCTTTGCTGATTTTTTCTTTCCTCTAGAGTTATGGATGGCTTAAATTAACATTTCCAATAAAATATCCACAGGTGTGTCTACTGTGGGAAGTTGTGTGCTCTTCTGCATCCTTCTGGCGCATCCTTTTCAAAAAAGGATCTCTCTTCATAATGTTTGTCTTTTTCAGTTTTACTTTTTGACTGAAAGTTTGAAGAGAGCAGAAAATAAATCTGTGTGCACAAAGGCTGATACTACTTGTAGTTTAAGATACTACCATTAATATATCTACAAGACATGATTGTTCCACAGTTTAACGTGTTCATTGGTGGAGGGTGTGTCATACACAAACAGTTCATTAATCATAGAATCATTTAAATTGGAAAACACATTTAAGATCATCAAGTCCAACCATCAACCTAACAATGCCAAGTTACCACTAAACCATGTCCCTAATCACCACATCTACATGTCTTTTAAATACCCCCAGGGTATTTATAACCCCTTCCCTGGGCAGCCTGCTCCAGTGTTTGAGAACTCTTTTGGTGAAGATATTTTTCTTAATATCCAATCTCAACCTCCCCTGGAGTAACTTGAGGCCATTTCCTCTTGTCATATTGCTTGTTACCAGCAAGAAGAGCTCAACCCCCACCTCTCTACAACCTTTCAGGTAGTTGTAGAGAGAGATAAGCTCTCCCTTCAGCTTCCTTTTCTCCAGGCCAAACAGCCCCAGCTCCCTCAGCCACTCCTAGTAAGACTTGTGCTCCAGACCCTTCACCAGCTTTGTTGCCCTTTGTTGCACACGCTCCAGTGCCTCAATGTCCTTCTTGTGGTGAGGGGCCCAAAACTGAACTCGGTATTTGAGATGAGGCCTCACCAGTGCCAAGTACAGGGGGACAATCACTTCCCTAGTCCTGCTCACCACACTATTTGTGATACAAGCCAGGATGCTATTGACCTTCTTGGCCACGCTGCTGGCTCCTATTCACCCAGATGCTGACCAACACACCCAAAGATTCTTTAACACAGTTAATTGTCGTATAACATTTCCCATCCACTTTTGTCTCCTGGTAAATGAATACAGCCAGGAATTTACAGTTACTAATTCAGTTTATCTTTTTTGCTTCACTTCAAAAAGAGAAGGCTGAACAAACTCTTGCTGTATACTGACAAAGAAGTAATACAAGAAGAGAAAATAAAACAGCCATTTTGACCAGACAAGCACAGAGAAGAAAAGTAGAAAGAGAAAAGCCATAGCGGTATATTAAAGGCAGAACAGATGGAAAAAGTAGCCTCTGTAAAGTCAAGACTGGTCCCATTCAGATTGCCAATCCGGTAGTAAGGAACCGAACAAATGAAAAACATCCAAATTTTACATTCTGGAGGAAGGTACTACTGGGAATTCAAGAAAGACTTAGCAGAGAAAGTCCCTGGCTCTGAAAAACAAATCAACTCATTAAACAAGGTTAACCTTTTCCCTAAAAACATGAGTAGCCAAGAAGATAGAAACATCCATTTCTAAGACAGGTAAAGTGGTGATCATTTTCTCACAGAAACTAAAAAGCTGTTTATATTTCCTGATTTCCATCTTTAACCGTTACAGCTACACTTAATTTAAAATTCTTACTTGCACTTTCGTTCAACCACCCTGAAGGAGTTAAATGCTTGCAATCAAGTCAACAATGGAAGAAATCTGCATGCAGTTGTAGAACCAGAGTAAGAAGAATTAAGCATGTCTTTGTAGGAGTCTCCTGGTAAGCTATGAAGAAATGCAAGAAGAGAATGAAAAAAATGTAGACTATTCTACGCTCACAGGAGAAGCAGCACAGCAATATGATAGAGTACTAAACAGATCTCTTGCTTCTGTGCACAGACTCAGAGCAAGCCCTAATTAGGGATGAGAGAGAGTATCGCATAGAGAATTGTATCTATGCTCTCAGGATCCCACTTTCACAAAACCACACCAGCATAGCTTACCAAGCCTTCCCTGGTTTTGGGAGTCTGTACCCTTGGCATAAGATAGCATAGCAGCCCTTTAGGGAATTAATTTTAGGAAAAGTAAGCCCAGTCCAAACCCAGTATCTTCAACAGCACGGGCTTCCACTGCTCCAGAGCTCACAAGGTCTGTGGAGACGAGAATCGAGGGATGGACCAGCTGACTACTACAAGGTACAGCAGCGGGAATAAGTTCAATGGTTGACAGACAGCTGATGAGGCTATTTATATACATTGAAATTCTATTCTTGTCTCTCCCAGGCAATTCAACTTTGCTTTACTGCTATTGCACTTTGACTATGATGGAAGTCCTGGGTGGTGGGTAGGACACAATTCAGTTGGAAAAGACAGATTTCAGATGCCTCTTCTGTAAGTGAAAGACTTCTCAAAATTTCAGCAATTCTGTGGCAAAACCGTGATTCTTGATAAGAAAGCCAGAAATCTATTTATGAACAAAAGTTTTTAGTGTGTGCTACAATTTCAGGTATCTTGAAATTAACTCAGTTATCTCTTAATTTTTATCTGAATCCTCTGTAACTTTTTTTCTATCATATGTGCAATTTCAGAAGATATTATACACTGTAAGAGTTTTCTGACCTGTTTTCCTGTGATTAACAGGGAAAATGGATATGCCTGATGGATTTATTTTACACCTGAAATGGTATTTTCTAGTTCCTCACTTTATTTTTTTAACATTTAATGATAAACAAAAAGGGAAGCATCTTGCTAGTGTCACAAAAAAGTTCTGGGAGAACACTTCTATGTCATCAACATTTTTAAATAAAATCTTTTCATGGTAGTATTTTAAGCTCTGTGGAACGAGGATACTAAAAAAAGAGAGCAAATTTGCTCTTCTATGCAATAATATTCTCCACTTTATCATAAGGACTTTTGCTGTTTAGAAATATAATAAGAGATTTTCAGTGTGAAAGTTAGTGGATAATTTTAAAATATTTGTTGCATGGGATCACTTGTAACCTGTACAGTATTTTATGATTAATCCAGTGTTAGTTATAAGATACATACATTGCAATTCCTATTTCATTAGATGACCTAAATAAGCAAAAGTGAAATAACTGGGAATTAGATCTATACTTAATAAACTACTCGCAATTTGCCTCATAAACATCCAATATACAGCAAAATTTATGAATATACTAACAAAAATCAATATTTCTTCACATTGTTTAAAGACAGTTAATGAAAAATGCCACTTTTGCTATTGGGATTTGCTGCAGCCTAATAATAAGTGAAATTACCGATTTATATTTTCATGTATAAAGCTTGTATTATTGGCACAGCATAGACAAGTATTGTAGTGTAATTTTATATGGAACAGTATTTTATTGTTTGGCAACCCACTCAGTGTTGTCTACAGCATGAAATGGACATAAACTCAACAGTTGCTCAGAGCGGGTGTGCTGGATCTCATTGCATGGAACTTCAAAGACCCAGAGAGGCTTCTTCACAGCAAGTGGTCTACACAATGAGTGATACAATGCACAAAGAAACTACCGACTACTGTAAAAATCAAACAAAAGAGCATCATGGAGAGTTGGTATTATTTAGAAGATCTATCCTTTAAGAATTCATATCAGTGTTCCAATGTAAGTCTAGTATGGTGTTATTTAAGCAGAATGTACTGATGCCATGTGCTTCCCTTGACAGAAATAAAATACAGTTCGATTTTGCACACATCTGCATCTTAGGCAGTTTGGCTATTAAAATATAAGAGTATTGCCATCTGGAAAAGTGGTAGGAATTGAATGTAAGCAGATGAATCTGTCAAAAGCAGCCTATTTCCTTCTAATGAAAAAATGAAAAACAGTGAGCAACTCAGAAAAATTAAGCCTGTAAGTTGAAACAGACCCACAAGAACTCTAACTAATGGGATTTGCATTTGTAAATTCTGAGCCACATTTCAAGGAAAAAAAAGCATCACCCATGCAAGATCAAGGTGTTTACACCTTTCTATCTTTGTCATTAATAAAAGGCTTAAATGTTTCTAGCATTCTACCCTCTTAACAATAAAGTAACAAACATTAGATATTAGTAGCTAGGCTTTGCTCAAAGGTTAACCTGTTTTCAGTTAGAAAACATACCCATAAATATACATAAAAGCAGCTGTTTCATTTAGAAGCAGTGTTTAAGAAAGTGTATTTTTTTGTGATAGTAAGGTGCATAAAAAATTTTGGTCTCTTGAGGGGAAAAAAAATTGAACTCTGTACCTAGAAGAATATTCAAAGCCTCTGCTATTTAAAGCTGCTCCAGGCAAAAGTGAAAAAACGATGTACTCTGAGGAACAGCAGTGAGTGAAACAGGTAGCCCTAACATCAGGAACAAACCAGCAGGCTTCAATCCACTTTAAAAAGAAATTTTGGTAAAGTTTATAGGAGAAACACTAACATCTCCCCACCTTCTAAAGTAAGAGAAGGTAGATCCTAAATTTCACAGTAGCTGGGGGAAAGAAAAGGACACAGAAAAGTGCCAAATCTTGATGTCCCTGAATAATAAGTATTGTAAGTTTAGATATATCCTTTTTTTAATATAGACATCTGTCTGCATAGGGCATAATGCATTCTTTACTGTTAGCATAATATGTTAAGCCCGTGTGGTGAAGGCAAGGGCTGGATAGAAACCTTTTTTAATGGAATTTGCACATCGGGAAATATGCAATAAAATTAGTATGCACTAAGGCAGGAAATGAAGGATACATAGAATCAACACAATGTTGACAAAATGTTTGACTCTTTTGTAATGAAGAGTTAGAAGAGATTAAAAGCAACTTGAAGAATAATTTTGCTCCTCTAATTTGTAACAAGGAATCTAGTTTATTTAGAACCCATGCATCTGAGGAAATATAGCAAATGATTAAAATGGCTTGGTCAGCAATAAACCAGAGAATTACTGAAAGAACAGTAAAAAGGTTAAATGTGCTAAAAATGTACAGAAAATGAGTAGCCAAATATAAACAGATAAAACCAACAACATCGTTAATCCCTGAAAATATGACTTGGGCAAAATCAAATAGTGCAGTAAGTTCACATTTGATAAATTATCACTATATATAGCAAGAGGAAAAAAACAATTATATTCCTTTATTAAGACAACCAACATTAATGACAAGAGAGCTCTAATAGGGCTTCTCTGAGCCAGTAGAAGATATTCTTACTCTTCACAGTCACAACATTTTGATACATTTTTTCTTAGAGGTTTTGATTGTAAATCTTAGCAAAATTTGTACACTTTATCGCTGTGATAGATATAAACTCAGTTCAAGCAGAAGATGGTATGAAGAGCTTTAATGAAATAAAATTGAATTCAAAATTTCTGTTCTTCTGGAAATGTTACTATTTATCTGACCCTAGGCTTGGCCAGAGAACTATACTGAACTGCCTATTGGCTGTGTTAGGCCTTGAATCAAGGCTAATTAAAAAAAAAACAAAAAACTTCCAAGTAGACATTTTTAATTGCTATTTTCAAATCCTCAAAGGTTTATAATAGTTGCAATGAATGAGACATAAATGAAAGAATGCACATTAAATTGAAGAACATATACAACATAGACAGCCAAATGAAATTTATCTTTCCTTATTTTGACTTTTTAATATCTGAATGTATACAAACATGTTCTTCTATATTTTAAATTTCCTTGTTGAAAAAATGTTTGGTGGAAAGGAAAAATAAGATTTCGTCCTACATTATCAAATACATGAACCTAAATAAGTCTATGATTTCAGTTTCCACTAAAATATAAAGAAGAGGTGCTATTAAAGAAGAAATATCACCTTAAACAATTTTCATGTCAGTTTAATCAGAAACATGAATACTAAAAGTCTTTGTGATAAGTATTTGGAAACAAATGAATTAACAACTGGAAAATGGTCTTATTTTGAATTTAATGTGAAAAAAATTAATTACTCTAAGTCCGTTGATAGATTCAACTGTTTGGTTCAGAAAGAGACAGAAAAATCTTCCGGTCAGGTTTCCTGTAAGACCTATGCATCTACACTTATTCTCTGCTCTGAAAACAGGGAAGAAAAACCAATAAAATTCAAAGGAATGAAAAAATAAATAAATCAAGATTAACACCAGATGGACCACAAATAAAGAAACAAGAAACGAAATTGAAAATAAACTCAGATACAAAATTGACACAAAAATAAAAGTGTCGTAAAGTGACACTGACCCCAATTCCAAATTTAAGAGGATTTTTTTGGTTTGTTTCCACAACAAAAACCACCCTACCCCCCCGCTGAAGGACACTTCCAGAATTTAAAAAGCCTCCATGACCTTTAAATCCAAAGGTAAAACCAGCGTAAAATTTAAGTATTTCTTTCCAATGTTGCTAATGTCCCTCAAATAACAATAACATTCACCTAGTGAATGAAAATAATAAATGAAACTATGTACAAAACAATTGACTCAAACAGGGCATGAACCAAGTTGCCTTTTCTATGTATTTTTGTTTCTGAACTGAATAAAATGCTATATGAAGCAAACAATGTTTGTTCTTTAATTTAATTATCTGCATGTTCAATTGAAGCATATTTGGAGCACGTATATAGTGCATACTTAACAAATCTACATCATGAGGCCTTGCATTTTAACCTGTATAGCTATAATGAAAAGAGTAAAAAAAAAGCCATCTTTAAGTATACTGAAAATACCATGTCACCCTGCTAGCACAGCACCATAAAAGAGGACATTAAACTCCTGTTATTAATTATTTCGACATTGCTGATCAGGAATTAATGTACATTGTATTTGTGAATACAAATGATTCAGCCAGACAAAACCTTCTTCAAGGCAGAGAATCATCTGAGTAGAGATGATGGAAAGGACTCATTTAAATCTCTAGTCTGTTATTCGTCTTCTACAGAAAATAAGCATGTAAAGACAGGTGTAGAGTTGGTTAAACCTGATTTAGTATGTAAGGGAAAACAGATCAAGATGAAATTGTAGTCTCTTTGAAACTACAGAAAAGTAGAATCTCCACTGCAAAAAGCAGGAATGTCTTACCCTAACCCCCAACATTGAGATAATGTTCTTTCCAGATTTAGATTTTTCAGGTTTTGAGGAAAAACCTTGTCTTTTTTTTCTTTTTTTTTTTTTTTTTT
>RSEF01000004.1:33320459-33343701 GCA_003993805.1 Himantopus leucocephalus | reverse complement strand
AAAAAAAAAAACCAAAACAAAACAAAAAAAAAAAACAAAAACAAAAACACCACAAAACAACCCAGAATGTATCAGTCTGGCTCCTTGTATCTGATAATCACTATAAATGGGTGGGAATTCATGTTCAATGAATGCTTTCACTCTTTGAACGTAATGCTGTTTCTGAATGAGTAGTTTTTCAGAATCGTCTCTGCTTGGTTGCTAGCAAAACAAGCTCTCAAGTTTAAATAACATTTTGAGCCAAAAAAATTTAGCTGAACGTGACTCTTCATTTGAAATATTAGTAATACATTTAATGTCTGAATTCTCTGACAACGCTTGAAAAGATACACCAATATGTTCCTGTCTTATCCCTTGGTTAGTAGAGCTTATCTTTTTGCATGAGAAGTGTTTGGAAAAGTATATTAATTGTCAAGTATGTGCATGATGTGAGAGATGTAAGTCTTTGGGTTTTTTCCAGATTGAACAGGGACTTGAATTAGTACCCTTGAAGAGGAGACAGTTATGTTAACAGTAGCCTAATGCTGACATTCTCATAGATTGTTTTCTGTCAAGATTTGGGATTTTTCTGTGTGTCTTTTTTTTTATTTATGAGGATTGGTTAGCTTTAGATACAGAAAGTGTCTGATGGTGGCCTTTTGAAGAGCAAGGGAGCTCACAAAAGAGACAAATTATCTGAGGAGTTTCATTATTCCTATTCACACCACTTTCTCAGCTGATAGCAGCTTTAACAAGCTGCTTTTCATCAAAACGAGGATTGTGACTAACAAAGTGGGATGCAGAAGCCCAGGCTCTGCAGAGCTGTGGGCCTGACCGCTGCCTGGCTTTCTCCCTGCCATGCCACATAAAACATCAGCTGTTCTCCTCAGCCATCTGCAAAAGGTTCAGAAAGGAGCAACCTTCACAAAAGTCAGAAGTTCCCCAAGACGGGAATAAGTGTATTTGGCGATTAGCAATTATCGGGTGTCAGGCAGTCTCAGAACGACGAGCGCGCCGACGTGGTCTGTGAGCAATTATATCAGTGCTGGTTTTGGTGTCGCTGCCAGCCTGCAGTCCGAGTGTCACAGATATGAGCTAGGGCTTTTTCTGGTTGTGTGCTGTCTGTGTCAGTGGCTTATTTATACTAGGTGAAATTTTTAACAGTGGCTTGGAAGACATTTCTTTAGTAGCCCATAACATCCAGGAGAACTTTGTGTTTTCCAGTTGTTTAATTGGACTTTAATTGTGCACGTTAAGTTGATATTATGTTCATAGAATTAATAAGTTTCCCCCTTAATTCCAATAAAGTTGTGAAGAAGCTGAGTTCTATGTGCAAATCTCAATGAGGAGACTTCTATTACATATAAGCAGAGCTAATTACTGAAGTCTTTAATGAAGCAATTATTATTAATAATGTTTAATAAGGAATCTTGAGCTTTGAATTGGTTAGGCAACCTAGATTTGTGGATGTATATGTGGGTACATGGGAATTTTTTCTGCATGAATTTAAAGGTAGGTAGGTTTTTGTTTGGGTATGCTGTGTTTGTTGGGGAGGGGGAAGTTGTGTGGTGGTTGGGGTTGGTTGGTTTGTTTTAAAATAAAAACAAACACCTGATTGAAGACAAGTTCTAATATCTGAGCTTTACCAGCTCTCTATGCTTTTTATTACTGCTGTGTTATTCCGTAGTTCCAGTGTAACCGTCAAGCCTCCAAACCTGACAGGCAGCAGAGGCTTCTGTCACAGCTGTGTGCTGAGAAAGACAGGGAACCTAATTCCATGAAACTTGCCTTGGATAAGGATGTTGGGGACAAAATGTTGAGACACGAAGTAGTTGTTCACCTGCAGAGGGTAGCCAGCTATTACATCGGGTAATCACAGCTAGGGTTGCTCTTGCAGTTTCTCAGCTTGAATTGGCAAGAAAACTTGTCATTTTCTTTCTGGTGGGTCTGAAGGGTATTGGTCTGGCATACCTGGATGTGAACTAATTATAGTCTAAATAAATAATAGGACCAATCATAGTATCATATTCTGCTATTTAGGAAATTTATTTTACATAGTGTATTCCTCTATTGTCTCTAAAAATCAAGAAAGAAGAGTTTGAAGTACAATAGCTCCTGAATTTCTCTCTGAATACAGTACTTTTTATCAGGTCACTTATTTCTTTCTTGTTCTTTAGATTCTTTCTGTTCTTCTGGTTCTTTCTTACTTGAGACAGCTCTCATGCTGCTGATTCATCTGTGTTATTTCTGACTGACCTCACAAAGTGCTTTTTCTTTAGCTCACCAATTTTTGTCAGTTCCAGTAAGAATATCTGAATAGTTTATATATGAATTAACTCTAGCTCTTTGTGTCTAGGGACATTCATTACAGTTTTCAGTGCCCATGAACAGTCATAAAAGCATTTAACAGTAATGCAAATTTAAATTTAGTTGACTAGGTAATAAATCACTTTTTAATTTTTTCCTCCCTTTTATCTTTTAGATCTCTATTGCATTTGCTATAGAGCAGACTTACATTTTATTTCCTGTTACCACTTCTGCCTGATTCAGCTTCAGCAAACCTCTTTACATTGTTTTCATATTAATAACCTCTTTTCCTGTGATCAAAATACTTGATCTGAGACAGGTCTGTGTTATTATTGTCATTGATGTATAGAAGGTCCCTTCTAAGTTTTTTCTGGTTGCATTTTTTACATCTTCAAAACAGATGGGTTTGTCTCTGTGCATACTCTGACGTGTTGCATTTGGGAACACTCCCTTGAAAACTGCCCTGCCAGCTCTTGAGGGACACGCCACATCTGCCCGAGAACCATTTTGTTCACCCTACTGAAATAGGATGAGGGAGCCGCGTTTTGCTTTCCCCTTTCCCTCTCCCATGGTCACTGAAGGTGGGAGTGTTTGTCTTGGATCAAGAGTGAACCCTTCCCTGAAGCCAATCTGTTAGGAAATCTCAGCCCAGTGCTGCACCGATGACGACGGTGAGGTACCATAGACGTCAGACACTGCAACTGGGAAAACATTTTTCTGTGCTGGCTGATTGCTGCCCCCCAGCTCCCAGAGATGCCCATCATGCAGCACCACAGCTTTTCTGTCAGAGGGACTTCCGGAAGGGTCTGCAGGCTGGTCTGGTATAACCGGTCCTGGGAAGGAACAACCCAGCTGCGTTCAAGGTCTCACTTTTGACTGTAGGCGCACGATGAGCTCTTTGCAGCGGGAACTCTTTCTAAACATTTCTACAGCAGTGGGCACGCTTTAACCTGATTTATTTTTGATGGGCACTATTTCAATAAATGTGTTAATCAAGTGACATTGAGCCTCTAGTAAACCGTGCCCGGATAGTCCTTGATTACAGAAGAAATACTGTTTACCTCATCCTCTTCTAGACCAAAGGTAGCTGCAGGAGATAGTGGAGATCCCTGACAAGCTCCTTAGAGCTTGAACTTCTGCTGCTGGTCACTTGAGTCAAACAAATAATGTTTCTAGCAGCTTCCACACAGAAGTGTTTCATTATGTTGTCAGGCATGAAAATTGTATTGCCGCTACGTACAAATGTTTTTAGAAGAAGTGACAGCTTTTTGATTTATGTGTCTTTAAGATTCTAGCTGAAGCTGGTGGTGATATGTGACACCAAAGAGGAGAAAAGCTTTTTCACTGTGAGAGCTTAAGAAGGAAAAGTCCTCTTTGTTGCTTCTCACAATCCAAATTAAGCTTTCTGTTGGGCAATACGAGAGACATTTTAAGACTGCATAGGAAGAAAGCTCTTTTTCAGAACCATCCAAATATGACTCACCCTATTTAAGAGAAATGTTCCAGCTGTACTTAGAGGTTAGTCTTAGCTTCTTTGAACATGTACATGCTGGTGTTGAAAAGACTGATAAGTAGCGAGTGGTTCTGGGATCTAAATTCTTCCCAGAAAAGCTCCTACTTTGAGCAGGGGGAGACAGAAAAAAACCTTTTATTTATGCTAGCTATTGTAATGTGTTTCGTGACATTTCCAGGGCTGACTAGAAGGACAAAGAGGAATAATAATAAAAGATAAAGAGAAAATTATTTATGTAAAAGCTTGAGGGTTTTTATAGTATGAATTAGAATATACACTCGCTATTTTAAATTATGAATCTGTTTCATCAACAGTCTTCCGATGTTCTAGATTCTCTTCTTGCTGTGCCACTTGTTTTGTAACTAAAGCACTTCATATTCATAAGTGTTCTTGCTCACAAATTTGTCTCTTGGGATGTTTAAAATATACCAGAGAGTTTTCAGTCTTTTATGTACTTTTGTTTAGTTTCAAATGTGTGCAATCTGTAAGCGAAAGGAAGTTAGAAACATATTTTCCTCGTAGCAGGGAAAGGCAGATCTCAAACCAAAATATTATTGCTTTGGCTTTTTTTCTCTGGCACAGTTATAGGTATTTAAATATGAAGTATCAAATACCAAAACATCTTTCTGAAGTTTCTTTGTGAAAGCTTTTTAATCACAGAACATATTATTTCCCTAGAACTGATGGTGAAACAACGTGTAATCTTTTCTGTCAGTATTTCTTAGTGAAATAAAAACTGGCTAACCTGGGCTGGCAAAAAAAATCCCCATCAAAACCCCGAAACCTATTCAATAAGTACAGTCGTGTCTGTACTTTACTTCAAAACTCACAATTTCTTTATACTAAAAAGACTGTGAAACCGCAAGAACCACGCTTCTGAAGTGAAACTTCTCTTCCTTAATTCGAGATGCATGCAAGTAAACAGCAGATGTTAAAAATTTCAGATATTTAAGACATCAAAGTTTTCTTCCAGTAACATATATGGGAGGTTTAAATAGATATCTCATTTTAAAATCAGCGGGAGATATCTGAGAAACATATTGCCAAGAAAGAAATAAGAAAATTGCCTAGTACAATCCAGTCAATATATTATTGTATGCCAGCAATCTGAGAAGAGCAGGATTGATATCTGAGAGCGTTTCAGCAGCATAGCTGGTCAATACCTGAATCCGAACAGTTTTAGTTGTTCCTTCAGAATAAGTATCATTTCTTTAAATGAGCTGTATTAGTTATGAAAAACATATAGACATATCCTGACCAGAGCATTTAGATTTTAACATTGTGAGTAGACCCCCTTTCTCCCTAAGACAATATGAGCTTTCGATTCCCCAGTTTATCTCATAACTTATGCCTGGACTGACAATTTAAACATAAATAAATAAACTCAATGAAGAGATTCAGCCTTGTTTTAAACAATTCAAGTGGGAGAGTATCTACCCTGTCCCCTGGTATTTTTTTTTTCCATAAGGTTAATTACCTACGCTGTTTAAAGTTTGCTGTGAATCAGAGTAGAGCTTATCAGAAGAACGCAGATCTCAGCTGCTTGTATTTTCTTTGTTGTCCTTAATGTATTTTTTTCCTAAGCTGTATTTAAAGAGTGGGCCAGAAGGGCAGAAACAAACACACATTTATTTCTGTCTTAGAACCTACCATTTGATCTTTTTATTTTCTTTTAGTGGTGTATAGAGCCAGTTAAAACTCTTGCCGTTTAGAAGTGTGTCCCATTGATCTTTTGGAACAGCGCTAGTTTGGACCTTCAGTTCTCAGCCAGAGTTTGGCACCACGCTGATCGCTTCTGTGCTGTGTAATGGATTTGTCACAGCGGTATTTATAAAGCATCTTTTCTTGAAAATAAAAAGACATCTTCACCCCACTTCCCCTCCCCAAAAAGGGGAGTTAAAGGAAAAAAAAAAAAAAGTAGACTGAAAAAGACACTGCCAAACTCTGTGGGCAGAAGAGAAGTAGGAAATAAAGTGGGAAGAAAATTTGTTAAATCCGGAGCTTATGTAACAGCGACAACTTCACTAAATGGCAATATTGGACGAGACAAAAAACATCTGGCAATTCATGCAGTTTTTCAGAACTAAAAACAATGTAAGCAAAAAGCCGCTGTTTCCTTAAAAATAGTTTCACAGTGGTTCTGGCTTATTGAGTATGGAGATATATGTATGTTGATAAACTAATGCTGCATTTTTAAAAAGTTGTGTCACAATCACAGAGGAATTTCTGTTTAAATGCCTAGTTTTTAGCTTTCATGTAAGAATATATATAACCCATTTCCTTTACACTGTCACTCTTCTTAGAAGCACACAGATAATTATAATTGTAAATAAGCATTATATAATTAAAATATAAATCAGCATTAAAAAATTTAAAATTAGTTTTCCTTTGAATGCTTTCATTTCTGCTCTACTATAAATGATGGATTAATTTCCATTCACTTCTTTTAAATACCTTTGAGCAAAAGCAGTGATTTCACTGCTTAAAATCCTAACTTCCTGCAGCAATTTATTTCTTGTTATTATTTAATTACTGGTACAGCGTGAACTATCGTATCTTATCCTTAAACTTTATTTCCAGAGGAAAAGAATTATAAAACCTTTCCAAATTCTTTAGTCTCTACATTATTTTTTTTTGCTTGATGCATTAAAAAAGATGGATAATAAATAGAGATTAAAGGACGCTATTAGATTCTGAAGTCCTCACCTCTTGCTAACGAAAGATTTCAAGTCAAATCACACTGTAAAAGCTCAGTCAGGCTAAGTGTAATATAGAAAAACCTGGATTTAATCTTGAAAAGCTCCACGCTCACAGGACCTTTTGTGTTGAATTTTACTCATCACAAACGGGCCCTGCTGAGTGCCATAGGTGGGCATAGTTATCTCGGAAATAACAGATTTGGGATCTTGCATCCAGGAGAGCTAAAGGAAAAACTGAGAAGGTCTTGGGGGGACTAAATAATCTTCTCTGAGCTGTTGTCAGGCAAAAGAGTGGGAGGAAGCTGAAGTGTGTATTTCTAAAATGTACGTACATGTTCCTCTAGGCCTATACGTATCTTGTTTGTGGTACTACCGCTTCTGTTACCATGAACTGAGCAAACATTCACATAAAGGACTTAAGCCTTGCTTGTCAGGGCTACTACTCAAATGTTTGCGTGTCTATGGGCAACCCACAATCAGTTTTTTGAGGTTCCTTAGTCCTAAGATACTTGTAATGTAGAGAGTCACAGAGAGGTGTGTTCTTGTTTTGTTTGTAAAGGTCTTGGGGTTTAACAGCATAATTTTCAATGGAATTTTATATTCTTCCTTGCGTCCTCATGCAGGATATATATTTTGGTCCTCTGGAGAGAGATGTTTCCAGAGACAGCCTTCCCTACAGAAGGGACTGATCTTCCCAGTTACTGCTGCTAGGTGGATTTTCAGAACAGGGAGAAATCCAATATAATAAATATTGACATCATATCAAGATGTCTTTGAGGTTTCTTGTTCAGATAGTTGAATGTAGCTCTGCTACTATCTTACCCAGGATGCGTTTACAAAGGTACATTGCACTTTTCAACTATTCATCACTTCACTTATTGGTAAACTATTTTCTACACTATGAAAGAAATTTTACTTCCTAGATACTCCATCTCCCAGGCAATCCAAAGCGATGAATGCTGACTGCTACTGATGAGCACTGCAACACAGAAGTTCTGTTTCTTCAGTGTGATCAAGGCAACAGTGAAGGTGTGAAAAAACTAATACATTCTTATTTCTGATAGTTTTATGATTTTGCATGAATGATCATAAAATATTCTTACGGACTTGTAATTATAAATAGACACATGTCTATATTTTACTGATTGCCGTCAAGCTTGTTTAAAATATTAGCCTTCATATCTCTATTTCAGTCCTGTTTAGTGAAACAGTAACCAATTCCATAGTTTTACAGTATTGATAGTCGTATGCTGTATTTACAGAAAATTGTTTTTATTGCATTATGAAAAACCTGTAAGCAGCACTTCATTTGTGATTTTTTTTTTAATCCTGTACTTCGGAGGAAAGCTTTTGTGTTAATGGTTGTATGTAGCATCTAATTATTTATACAGAGTGAACTCTATCATTACTAGTGGTGTGGAAACCAGCACATCTAAGGTGCAAAAGCCGATTTTGTTCAAAATATGAAATCTTGCTTCATCTGAACATTTGGGTTTTGTTAAGTTTTTTTTTCTCAATCTCAGTATTTTTTTTTTCTTTTCTTTGAATTTATCAGAAAACTTTGAAGGAGGTTTGTCAGTTCCTAACTAGAGATGCAGAAGAGCTGCAAGTTTTGAGCTTTCAGTAACTTGCTTAAGGACTGGACTCATTACACTGGGACCGGAGCGTGATCACAGAGTGGTTTCAGCAATTCTTCCTTTCCCGCTACCTTTTCTGTTCTGCTTTCCCTCAGAGGCGATAAGAAATAGCTGGTAAGACACAGGCCAAATAGGATATGAAAAGTCACTGTCTGTTGTATAATGTGATGAGATAGTTGTGATGCTCTACTTACATTGGGTCATCACGTGATGCATAGTCTAGCCCTTGTTTTACTGTGCTAACATAAGACAGACAGAAAACAGCACCTGTAAAGGAGTGGACTGGAAGCCAGAAAGGCACAGGGTAGATGAGGTCTGTGGAAGGTGCTGTAAAGATTCAGTACGTTAGCTGCAGGTAGAAATTGCGCTTATTAGTGCATGGGATTTCATTGATGAATGAACAGATCATCAAATCCTAGCAAAACGTAATGGATTCAGACAGGAATTATTTTTGGTATCAAAATGTAGTTACAAATAGAGGATGGCTGGGAAACAGGAACAGACTCAGCAGAGTACTCTAGGGATATTTTTTTTTCTGGTTTATTTTGCCTTATTGTTTTAAAAGTCTTGTCATTCTGTTAGAGGAAAATAAAACAGTACCCCCGTGGTGTTTTTGAAAACAAGATATGCCATTGGTACAAGGTGTTCTGAGGGGAACAGAGGGTCCAGTATGCCAGACAGACCCTTCCCTTAGGGAAGTCTGCTGCCTCCTTGGTGCCTGGGTTAAGGACATCATTAGGAAACTCCCTAGCCTGCTGCAGCCCTTGGACACACTGCTCTTCCATGTGGGTGGCAGTGAAGCTGCACCGCGTAGTCCAAGGGTGATCAAAAGAGAGTTCAAGGCCTTGGGATGCTTGGTAAGGGGATCCGGGACACAACTAATTTTTCCCTTTATCCTGCCAGTTGCGGGCAGCGATATTGGAAGAAACAGATGGCCCTAGATAGGGCCATTCATACATAGACATTCATACGTGGCTCCGTGGCTGCTGCCACCACCAGAATTTTGTGGTTTTCAGTAATGGGATGGTCTGCGCAGGACCAGGCCTTGCTGGCGTCAGATGGGATTCATCTTTCTCAAAGGGGGAAGAGGGTCTTTGCTCCCGAGCTAGCGTGGCTGTTTGACAGAGCTTTAAACTAGACTTGAAGAGNCCGAGCTAGCGTGGCTGTTTGACAGAGCTTTAAACTAGACTTGAAGAGGGAAGGGGATAACATGGGGCTCACCTGTGACAAACTGTGTGATGACATGCCAAGGTTCTAACCTTGGAATGGGGTGCTAGTGAGGGCCCTCAGCCTGTTGCTCTGAGACTTGCTGGGTAAACTGCAGCACATTTGAAGTCTTATCCCTGGAAACAGTCACGGTTAGGTTGGACAAGCCTTTGAGCAACCTGATTTAGTTGAAGATGTCCCTGGCATTGCAGAAGAGGGTGGACTAGATGACCTTCAACAGTCCCTTCCAACTCAAATTATTCTATGATTCTGTGATCTTTGCTAGTACATATGGGGACTGTTTAGCTGGTTGATACAGGCAGAGGAACAAGGAACAACGGGCATAATTAGAAACAGGAGTGTTTTTAGTGGCAGCTACCCTCTGCCTTGTAGGGGGGGTCCACACCAGATACAAGAAACATTTTCCCCATGAGGACAGCCTAGAGCACCTGTGCGGTCTTCATCCGTGGGGTTTTTCACAACCGACCAGATAAAGCCCTGAGCAGCATAGACTGGCCTCCAAGCTGATCCTGCTGCGAGCAGCCAGTTGGACTAGAAACCTCCTGTAGTCTCTTCCCACCTGATTTATCCCATGATCCTTTGAAGGGTCTGTTCAGCACTGTTATGAACAGTTTTTGAGGCTTGTTAATAAAATAGGAAGAGATCAATGAAAAACTGCAAAACCTAATTAGATTGTAACTTTTTTAAAAAAATAGAGGTAAAAGCTATAATTTTATGTGGTTTATTTATAAATAGGGAATTTAAATGGTAACTTGATCAGAATATGTCTGTACTTATTACATGGGAGGGGAAACTTAGTGTGTTCTTCAATCCAGCAGACAGAAATATAAGATTGGAGGCTGGAAGCAGATCATAGGTATATTGAAATTAGATATTAGATGTTCCTAAAAGCAAAATAAAATTAAAATGAGGTCATTTAACTGGAAAGCTAACTAAGTGTTTTGGTTGATTGGCCATCACTGGTAATTTTAAAATCAGGTTCAGATGCTATTTCTAAATGAGGTAGTCTGATTCAAATGGAACCAAATCAGAAAAGTCATATGACCTGTGTTATGCAAGAAGATGAATTAGATGAGTACACTGAGTACCTCCAGTGTTCTAATTTATGGAAATGAAAAATAATTCAGTCCAACCTGACAGTGATGCCAACCAACACAGCAGTTTCTTTGGCTTGGAATAATTTTGAAATATCAGATCACTTCCTTCCTCTCAGAAACAAGATTATTTAAGCAAGTGGGGTGTCCAGCCATACTGAGCTTTAATGCTAAAATGCATAGTGTTGCATTGCGTCCACTATAGTGGCACCAACACACACAGGCCAAGAATCTGGCTGTGAATATGTAGAAAAAAGGAGGTGAAAAAAACAGTTTTCTCTAGTTCAAGAGGGAGTGGGAGCTAAACAAAATCAAATAACTGTGAAGGGCACTCAATTCCTTTCCTTCCTCAAGCTAGACTACATTTTTTTCTATCCTTGGAGCCATTAATGATCACAATCAATAGTAAGCTGATGGTTTCAGAACTTTAATGTGTTCTCAAGGAAAAATAATTACTACCTAATTTGTCTGGAAATACCAGAGCATATTGAATTTTTCAGTAAGTTGTAGACATTGTTTTGTCAGAGTATTTTGCTTGGAAACACAGTAATATGGTTTATGTCAACTCCAAGAAATATTTTGACCAGTAATCTGAATCGTTGAAATTAAACTTCAGTATAAATCCTAAATGTTTCAGTTTAACAATCCAGAAGCACTACAAGCTGCTTCAAAATTTCTGTAATACTTTTATAAACGTGTAACTCCATCATCTGACAGTCTCAGGATACGCCTAAATTGTACAAAGCTATGATGCATAGACCTGCTTTCAGGTCCCAGTCAATAAACTATAGTAACCTGTGAATAGGATATATGTGTCAGCCCGGTACTGAGTTTGATCTGATAAGGATAAATGCAACCTTTAATTGGTCTGTGCTAAAATGGCTGTACTGCTTCTGGATTAGCCAGCCAGGTGGTGCTGTGAGGATAACTGGTGCCAGCTTAGTTCCATGCAACTGTGCGTATGCACACATTTGTGTGACCTCCTCCATGGGACAGGAAATCTGTTTTCATGAAGCACTGTAATCTCAGAAACCCATATTTGGAGGTTTTTGGAACCTGAAGAAAAAATTGGTTCTAAGAATTTAAAAGAAATTCAAAGGCTTTCTTCAAAATAGAGGTAAGAGTTAAAAATGTCAAACAGGTGGGACTCACGGGTTTCAGTGGCTGCTTTCTTTTGCATATTTGTGTCTTTTTGTATCCATTTTACAGATACCACATTCATGTCTAAAAGTACCACCTACAGCTCATAAAAAGAATTAGTCTTACAAACTTGAAGGAATGAAAGAAGTAGGTGCGGATGAGAGGAAAACAAGTGCAGGGTGCTGCCTCTGTTGCCTCGCTGCATTAAAACCCATGTCACATAGCTTTTACTATGTGCATTCAGTATAATTCTTCTCCTTTGCCATAGCTTTCATGGCTATGGAACCACCAGATACAAGCTTTGAGTAATTGCATAAATGTTAAACAAGCAGGGTAGGGGTCACTGGGTTAATTATTTATCCTATATCCCTCTGGAAAAGGAAAACAACATAAACAACTGTTATTCATCTCAATGAGGCTGCTACTTGTACGTAAACTGATACAGCCTCTGCCATTGATAGGGCTGAGTGGGGTATAGTAGCACATGAAAATGAAAAGCTCTAACAGCGAAAGGAAATTGCATGAATCTCATTATCATGAATATAGCACTACAGCAGCACTTAACAACACTCATATTTTCTGATGGCAAGATGAACATTTTACCTCGTCTGTTTTTAAGTCAGTCTTTTTTTTTTTTTTTCCAAACTAGTTAGAAAAAGTGAGTTTACATCCCCACCCCCCCAAAGGTAAAAAGTCAGAGGATATTCTATTCAAAACAGGCATACTGCTCTGGCTGCCTTTCAGCCCACGTACTATGTTTTTCCTCCTTCACATGAAACCAGGGTAAAACTGTAGTCTAGGCATACCTATCATAACTTGCATTATAACAGAAGTGAAAGAGTTCAGATGTTTTTATTTCAATATTTTAAAAATTTAAATTTTTAAAAATTTAAAAAAAAATCATCTACTTCAATTGTGCTGAGATTGGAGCTCCCATGGACGAGCTGGGTAGATTTGTGCCCAGTGTTTTCCTTAAATGAGCAGCAAGTTCCCGATAAGCAAAGTACAAAATCCCCTCCCCCAGATTTATTTATTTGCTTATCTATTTTTCTATGGGTGACAGAAAGTATGCCCTGTAGCCACACCTGGAGAGCGGGGCAGAACTTGCACCGAGCCCTGCGCGGCTGGGAACCAGCAGCAGACTGGAAGCAGTGGCTGATTTCGCATGGCCAAAAATCTGAGCCTGCCCCAGATGGTCTCACGTCCGGAGGCTTACCCAATTCCCACCTGATACCTCCTACCTCCAGGGGGAATCAACACTGAAAGCAGCTTTCTAAAAAAGGATAAGTAGTCTCAGTAGGTGCGAGCCTAGCCTAAAAACAGATGGGCAGTCAGGGCAGCCAAGGCGCTTTGTAGCCTGCTGGTTTTCACGTGGCGCGGGTGACTCGAAGGGATGTGCAACAGCTGCTGAGCCTCATCCTTCTGCATCTCCCCACCAGCCAGCATCAAACTGCGTCCAAATACTGACAGGAGTCCTGAAAGGGAAAAGGGATAACAAGCATCTGCCTGAGGCCCGGGTTTTCGGTATGATACGGGAAAATGTAATCTAAGCACATGGTAACCCTCGGAAGGCACTCTGTTTTAACAAGAAAAGCAAGCGGTGTGTTTACCTGTGAAGACATTTGGAGGGATTGAAGGAGGATTAAGAGGGAAGTAGCAGGGGAAAAGTAGTTTGGATTGCTAGAAAGGAGGAGGGATGGGGAGGGCTGAGTAGTAGGGGAGAGAGGAGGGAGAAGAAGCTGCTGAGCAGTAGAAGCAGTGGAAGGAGTTAGAGGTAGGTATCATCTGAGTCCCATCTTTTCCCATTTTTGCTCTGGAATATGTGTAGCCTGTTCCTCTGGTGTGTTTATGCCTCCCTTGTTGTTGTTTGGTATGAGCTTCAGATACAGGCGGGTAATGTTTTTACAAGAGGAGAGTATCTCTTCCCAGGCCCCCAGTGTGGAGTTACTGGTGAGGCTCGTCAGGGGGACAAGGAGGACTGGGACGCAAGGGGGAAAGCAGAGCACTTTGAGTCCTGCAGGAGAGTATGAAAGAATGTTTTAGCCTTTTTCTTTGGTCCTAATCATTATCTTACTTGGTTGTGTCTTCTGAGAGATCTTCTACAGCTTTTATTCAACCCTAGCTTGCTAGTTTTAGTTTACAACTTGTGGATTTCTTGTATCAAAACTGGTACCCACAGAAAATCTTGCTCGTCTATGTTAACTGCATCAGAGCAGATTTCATATCTTCAAAGATGGATGTCTCAGTTCCAAAATAAACTCTTGCGTTAGAGAGCTTTAAACATAGCAGAAGGTTTATTCAAAGTTACTATGTGTAATGCAGTGCTAGGGAAGAAAAAAAAGGCTTAAAACGAGTCTTTGTGTGACCGATTGCCAATGACCCCAGCTGAAATAAAATAGTCAATAAATATACATACTAATTTTGAAGTTTAATATACTTTTGTGTTCACACTCAATTTTCAACATGCAGTGCATTAAAGGAGAAAAGTCTAAAGCTGTACTTAGCATGACCTATTGTTGGTGACAACAATGAAATGAAAATCTTCAGTAGGTATATTATATACTTTGGAGGTTAATAATTACTTAGTACTTATTCTGTAAATTAGTTGATAAAAATTTTTCTCTATTTTTTATAATTTTTTTTGGACTGCTAGTTTATCGGGTCCTTTCTCTACACCCACTCTGAACACATTTAGGCACATAGTATCTGGTATTTTCAATGCTGTCAGGCAGGTAGGTAGGCATATAAAATGGAGTACCATAGTATGAGTAATTTATACCCACAAGTAAATCTGGGTCCCCAAATTGCATTTGCGAGCTTATAAGCCATTTTCCTTTTAAAATATGGTTGACTTTCATGAAATACATTTGTAATTGTGCCCCCAAGCATGCATAACTTGTTGTTCTGTTCTGAAAACTCCAAGAAAAAAAACAAATCCTTTCAATTGACCAAGTATGTGAAGTTACATTAGAGTGAAACCCTACTGAGACCTAATCTATCCAGGCTCCTTTTGGTGTAGTGCGAAGAACCACAGCGTACTCGCAGATAAGGAGGATCCCACTGTGATTTTCTAGGACTCTGAAAATAGATGAGTTCTTACCTCTGAAATTTATATTAGTGGAATGTACAAAAGCAGGGGTTGATTCTGGCTGAGAATATGGCAGATGCTCTTCATAATTGCAGTCTGTCCCTTTTATCAATGCAGTTTCATTGTCTATGAAACAGGAAAGCTTAAGTAATGCTCTTAATTTCTTTGAGATCTTACCCTCTAATGAAATGTACTTATCCACAAACATTTTCTAATAACTAATATTTTTTTCTTATCTAATTCTTTTGTAACTGCTGCAAAGATACTGTGGAATTCTGTATTCGATAAATCCACAACTTGATATCCCCAAGGAAAGTAGGAGAAGACAAAAGTAACTAAACCCTTGACAAGTTAAGCGTCATATTTGTAATAGATAAGAAAAAAAAAAAAAGATGAATATCTTCTTTTCCCAGTCCTATTGATCAGTAGAAGGAAAAATGTGTCTTTAGAAAAAAAATATCAGTTTTAGAAAAAAATGAGTTTTTCTGAAATGTCTTGCTTTTTTCTTTTTTTTTTTTAAATCGCATAGATATATAAAGGCAAATAGTAGGAAACTGACCTTTTCAGAGTTCTTGTCACACTGTGAAACTATTTGCTACCCACCAGTTTTATTGCTAATTTTCCTATAAGACTTACCTAATTTTCTCAAAGTAATTTTTGTATGTGAGGAAAGGCAGGGAAAAGGTCTCTGCCTCTTCAATATATACTACTCATTTTATCATCGGTAACCCAGATTTCTCAGTTGACAGCTTTTTTGGCATGCTTACTAGCATTTACCATGCATCATGGATAAGAAATCCTAGCACCACCTATTAACAAATTTTGTGCATATTTGTCTTATATTTTTCCTGGTTTTAGATTTGTTCTCTGGCCTGAAATATTTTGTGTTGGAGATAATCCAAATACGCTATGTCATTTCAGAAAAGAAGTCCATCAGAAATGCAAGTTTAACAATAAAGAGAAAAAAAAATTGAGCATCTTTTAGTAAAAAAAATATTTCTTGTTCTGTGATGATGTCCATCCTCTACACTGATTGAAACAGGATTCATAACAAATTTGGAACTGCACTTAGATGATTGATGCAAATCTGATTTTTAAAAGAAAAAAGCGTACTCTGAGACAATAAAATCAACCTTAAATTAGCTTTTTCTGTACTTCAAGTGCTCCAAACCGTGATGTTCTCTAGTATAGATTATATATTTCTTTTATATGTAAAAAGTCCAGAATTCTGCCTCCCTTTTGTCATTTGTAATTCCTTGGTTTTATGACGCTACTCTCTGATCTGGTTTTACCTCGACTTGCACTTGTACAATCTCATTAAAGTTGCATGGGCTTAAGTTAGGGCAGATCCAACCTGCTGTCCTATAATATTTTCTAAGCTGGTTCTTGATAGAATGGAGCTCTAATCACTGCATTTCCTTGGACTAGTTAACCAGGAGTGATCTTCTAAGCCTCCTTTCAGTAATGATGCATTGTCCTGGTTTCAGGACCTAAACCACGACACGCGTTTATCCTGGGGCAGCTGGCTGAACCTCTCTGCCTACCCATTTGTAAAATGGTGACGAGTCTTTACTCCTCTCCTGGAACCTTAAATAGTTACAGTTTATACGGTTTTAACTACGGTTTAGTGCTTTGAAAATTGAAGACAGTTTGGAAGTATTGGTGGAATGGGTCTACTTCAACCTGTAAGAGCAGAGTGCGACTGCACAGGGCGTAAACTAACCTGCTTTGCCCTCTGTTCAGTGTTAAATTTTGGATCATGTGGAGAAGTATTATGTCACTACATACGTATGTAGACATCTGACTGTATGTGCGTGTGTCTATATACCTATATACATTTTAAAAAATCTTTCTCTATGATGTCACGTAGTATGTTCTGTCAATTAATATTCCAAGTTTAGAAATAAAAAAATATATCAAAAATATACTCTTACTTACCCGCTTAAACTGCCCTGCTGGCTTTATGGGAAACTGTGAAAAGGTGGGAAACCAATTCCATAGAATCTCACTGAATTTCTGAACAAAGCTCCTGCTAACTTCCAGGTGAAATCTCCACCCGCCCCTGAGATGAGACTATATGACTTAACAAAGAAAAATCAAAGAAAAAATACACATTTCTGAGAGAGACTGTTCAAAGAAGCTACTGTCAAAAGACAATAACAACAACAGAGCAGAAATTCACTAGGAGTGGGTAACATTTATCAAATGGCTGATACGACAATAGGAAAAGATCAGAGTTAAGGTAAAAACTGGTTCCTAAGGAACAGGTAACACTCTGGTCATGAAGTGCGTGACTTGACATTAACTTAACTATCGCTCTCATCTGAGTGAGGAATCATGGCAACGGTGGTCATTTTGATGCTAAAACACAACCTCTTAAATTGCTTACGTTTTTGTGTCGAGCTGATGTTTACTAGAAAGGCAAATATGGCTATTGTCTGTTCACTATGGTAGGTAGTTAAACGTATGTAGCTACTTGTGTAACAGTGAATGGAAGTGGGGAAGGGCATATTTGGAGAATAAGAAGCTTAGAAACTCGCGTATGTTTCAGGAACTGGAAATTCAAGGGTGACATCTAAAATACCACACCCAAAGCAGACAGAGCTGCCTTAAAATCAGGTACTGGGCTGAATGTAAAGGTTTCTCTTCAACTTGACCAGAGCGGGAGACCTGCCGTGCGGTGATGCTATTGTTGCAATGATAGCATAAATATATTATAAAGAATACATTGACAAATTTCACAGGCAGTATTGAATTGGTATCTCTTGATTGCCTGTGTTGGCATTGTAATATGAGTGAGGTTTCCTTTTTTAAGTAAGCACTGTTTAGTGAGAAGCCAGCAACAGTATTGCCTAAAACATTTATTTCTTTCGGTTGCTAACCTAAAAAGAGAATGGAACAATTTAAATGCAGTTTTTGTGAGAACAAATACAGCCAGAATAAGAAATTGTAAGTCGAGTTTCATCCTAGTGCGATTTAAAATCGCTGAATTATAAACCACTCAAAAAAGCCAGGCTGATGATGGGAATGGGCACAGATTTTTTAAGCATAATGGTGCTGCCGGATTGATACTGAATTGCTACAATTGTGATAGAGAATATACTCAAGCTTTCATTCAGCAGAATAATATTTGCCTGAAATCTGCAAGGGGTTTTGTGATACCCACGAATGTGTCAGCCACAAAAGCCTAGGACAGTGTTATGATTGTATCTGTTGACCTTTGTGAGCGAGGGGCTCCGAGTTTGGCAATAGTTGCGTGCCCGCAGACCTGCCCGCGGGACCTCAATTCAATAATACTCAAAGCTTTTGTAAAGAGTTTGCTTAAGCAGAGGCGTGATCAAAGTCCTCCCCAAATGTGTGTGTTTTTCGTAGATCAAATTTCAGCTCTTGTTGTGGATCTGCAAAGTTCTAAGTGTGATTTAAGCCTATAAATAACCACAGGAGGTTTTTACCATTGATTTGAGTGGTCTTCGGATAAGACTCTGTGTGCATCAACACATTCCATGCAGCATGTAAAATTCATTTTAGCTTAAAGTTTATGCATAATTTAAACTGAAAAAACACCCTGGTAACTGGCTTGTTGTTTATTTTTATCTTCTGTTCCCCTCACTCTCATCTGTGGTCTATGCCTGTTTTTCACATTTTTTCTTGGGATTTTCTTTTTTCTCTAGTGTATGATACTGTTGGGATTTTGTTGTTGCTGCTCGTTTTAACATCTTTCTTAATCCATTCTCCCCCCTTTTTCTTTTAAATGACTGTTTCTTCTTTTTACTATCAAATTAATTTTTTTCTGTATCTTCTAATAAACAGTTCCTCCCTACTTCTCTCTCGTGCCTGTCTAACCCAGCATGACTAGCTCTCCCTTATCTTTCCATCTCATATATCATGTTCCACCAGTTTTCCATGCATCTGCAGCTCTAGATCCCTCTCATTTTCTTGTAAGTTCTGTTCATTCTCTCCTAAGTATCTATTTTCAAGTTTCCCTCACTTTTCCACATTTATCTCAATTATTACTTCAATCACCTTGAAAAAAAATAATCTCCTATACTTGCAAAAAGCTCAAAGCTTCTAACTCTCTCATATCAAAACATTAGTTTAGTCTCTTCCGAATTCCACCCCACTAATTCCTCCTCCTTTTGAACACGCTTGCCCCATTTTCCTTTACTCCAATATACTGTTTAACACTTCGCTTAAAGACCGAGTTTCTGTTGGCGTGTTAATTGCTAATGTAGAAGTTTAAATGAAAAAAAGGTGATTTTTATCAGAATATACATAATCTAATATTTAATTTCCTAGTTGTGTTCATGCAAACATTACACGGAGCTTAATATGACTCAGGGTTCTGCTGTGAAAGAATCTCCAATAATTCAAGATCTTTCATTGAAGCACAAAGGGTTTATATGGAACGCAAACCCTAAAGAAACATTCTGAAGAAAATATGTAGTTATTTAAAATAATATATTTTTTTAAAATCTTGGTTTAACACTAAGTGCAATCACCCTGGAAAGATCCAGCTTCTTGAACATGATAAGCCCACGGTTGTGAGAGTCCAGTGGGCCTTTGAGAATGAAGTTTTATGATATGCAATTCTGATGTTAGAAAAGCATAAACAACAATGAAAAAAAAATCAATGAAATAACTAGCTCAACTCCTCTCATCATAGCAGGAAGGAAGCATTAGGCCAGTCTGAGACCAACAATACAGATGTCTATATATAGCTTTGTCTAGAAGGATCTTAAAAAATTATATAGTACTATGTATTGTTTGCGTGCTAGGTAAATATTAACTGCTACATAATACTTACGAGATGAAAGTCAGTACTAATCACAGAAAATGCTTTACCAATCTCAAAACTGTGTTTTTTTTAAACAAGTTTATATATGTGTTATTACATATAATACCCAGAAACACCCAGTGATACTGCAAAGATCAAGAATGTCAGCACTTTGAAAACAATTTGGTTAGCATATTTAAGTAGACTTGATTAGGGACTGAGGCCCAGTTTCTCAAAGGTGATTAAGTACTTAACTCCCACTGAAATCAATTTACCTATATATGAATTTAAAATGGCTACAGAGATGTATTTTGGTATAAATTCATTTTATATGTTTGCTCACCACTGTGGCAAGTATAGCAAGGTTCAACTCTGTTACCATAAACTATTTAAATTTTTCTTAAATATGCAATGTCAGCATTAAAAAAACCCTACTTTAGGAGACCTGTGATTTTTATAGCAAATTAATGATATTTTATTAAATGATCTTGAAAATTTAACTTACGTGGGATACAGATATTAACATAGCAATAAGTATAGTTACTTGGCACTTTCAAAAACATGTCACTATTTTTTCAAACAGCAGTCCTAGTCAGAACTGTGGGGTAATTTAGCTGAGAAATAATCAAATCAGTAACAAAGCTTTAAAACACAGTTCTTTTTATAATTATTCCTGACTTCCTAAATCATTCTGTTAATTTGCACTTTTCTAAGTATACTTGTTAACAGGCGCTTTTAATATTTACTAGTGAATTTCAACAGCCTTTCCTGTACTCCTGTGTTACAAGTTTCCTTTACTCTCTGTCATGGCAATCAACACCTTATATATTGAACAGCTCGTTTGAAAAAGCAAATGAAAAGTGAAGAGAGGGTATGTGAACTGCAGCGTACAGACATAATGAAGTTTGCTTGTTTTCTCTCATTGTACTTCAACCATAGAACCAGCATCTAGAGCAATTGTTCAGTGCTCCGTCCTGCTTTTAACTCTTTGTAGAAAGGAATAAGAAGGAAATCCTCCCTCCACTGTAAGAGTTAAATATTTATGTCTAGTTTTCCATCTTTTAAGCCAGTATTTATTCATGCAAGGACCTTATCTATGATACCGAGGCTGTTTACTTCCCTTAAAAGTCTTTGGTGAGGGATTCCCCGAAGTCTTGTGGGACAACATATCAATGAGGTGACTCCATGTGCTGCAAGAGTTTTTTGAAGCGGGGCTTCCCTTTACAAAAAAACACATTAACTCCTTCCATCTGTACTACATCTATCCAAGTGAAATTCCCAACGGGAATCCATAGTGGGAGGTGTGCTGTTCAGGATATGCGTAAACAACATAGAAACTGGTTAAGGAGTAGGATGACAATGTTGTTGATGATACAAGGTTCTTTGAGGCAGTAAATGCAGGTGCTAGCTATAAAGAGTTTTAGGACTTTGTGGGGGAATCTGACCTGGTAAAAAAAAAAGGCAGATGAAATGAATGTCTCTGTAAGTATTAAATAATACACGTGTGAAAAATAATGGTAACTTCGCGTACAAAACAATGAGCTTTGAGGCAAGTGTAAATACTTAGGAGCAATGTCAAGACAGGGGATGTGATGCATGTGACATCATACCTTTACATGTCTACAGCCGTGAACCTCCAAAGTGTAGTTTTTGTGAGGTGACTGATTTTAACTTGCTCTTTTTTTAGCGGAGTACCTAAAAAAGCATATAATTAACTTGTACTTGAAGAAACAGTTTTATCATTTTTGTATTGTCTGTTTGTATTGCCTGAACAGTCTTAGCTTTTCAGTCTGAAGTGTTTCTGCTACGAGTAGTTGAGGCTGGTGATTTCTATATGGAAAATAAAAGGTTTTATTCAAAAAGGTAAAAACCCCAAACCAAAACAAACTAGTAAGTAGAGTCAGCAAAGTTTCCTGAAAGCAAACCTGTGATTCTTCTGTTATAATATTTAATATGTTTAATAAACAGAAACAAAAAGGAGAAACAAAAGAAATAAAATCACAGGAAAAAGATACTCAAATCATGACCACAGACCTTAATGTTCTGGATGATTAATGTCTTGTAACTTCTTGATACCTGTTATAAAATATTTAAAAACATTGACTATATATAAAAGAGTTGAAAGGCTGCATAGTCTTTTTTGAAGTTTAATAGTCCGTAGTAAAAAATCTTCCGTTTGCTGGTTGCTTGGGAACTGACATCAATATAGAAACTTTGCACAAGAGCAAAGTAGGATTTAAGAGGATTCTGGATACATTTATACTGTTATTCTTAATAACAAAGAATCCACAAGGAAAATAAACTTCAGACCATCCATCTAACTGTGAATTTAAATACCTTAAGAGATTTTACTGAGAAGCTTAATGGCAGAAAATTTATTAAGTGCTTTATGATCTATTCTCTTAATCTTTTTTTTATCTTTATTCCTATGAATACTTTTTGGATAATGAAGAGAAAAAAGTTTGGCTACTCATTTTCAACTCTCTCTTCTTCTTCGACACAAAAGCTAGCACAGTGGATATTACGCTCTCAGAAAGATGCTGTTGGGCTGTGCTAATGGCATCACAATGCTTTGGGGATTACCTCTCACTTCTGACGTATCCCTGCCTGCGTGCAGGAGGAAGAAGGACCTGGTGCTGGTGAGATCTTTCCCTCCAAAGCGTAGTAGTGGGCACTGCACATGTGTTCAGCAACAAGGAGCCTTCTTACAGGGGTGCAGGTCCCACACACGCTATCTAGAGTGCAAATTTACTTTCTTAGTTTTGCCCCCTATCAACTACGTCCCCAAACAGTGGATAGGGAGGCGGGAGGAATGAAGGTGGAATATAAATATTAAAATCATGGAGCTTAGTATTAAGCAAGGCTTAATGAGGGCTTGGAGTTACACTGCTGGAAACAGTTTCAAAGAACTCTGTCAGCAGGGAGTGATTCAGCTCCCCAAATACAGCCATTGAAAAGCTTAATCGTCCAGTTTAAGCTAATCACCTTATGTTTTCTGTTACCTGGCTCATTGACTAATGTGGGTGAATATCCCCCAGCTTTTATAATGAATTTGAGAGCTGACAAACTAGGTAGGAAGATAGCTGTTGATAAGTGTGAAGCTGGTTTCCAGTAGACCATCGGTAAAGTCCCCCACTTTGCTATTGTCCTGGGGATCTTTGTACTTGGTATCATACGCACAAACTGCGTTATCTCCATAGTTCTGCTTATCTATATTCAGCCTCTTGTATTTGATCCTTTCCTCTTCTTGGTGATGTAGGAGGAAAGTCTGAATTAATACAGAGGAAAATGAAAAAGAAATTATTTTTTTTAAATATATGCCACTTCTCCCCTCAAGTACAACACAGTGATAAAAGCATGTAAAATGAAATTGCATTGTTATCCATTCCTAAGCTCTATTCCACCTTGTCAAGCAAAAGTAAAAAGTTTTTCATATTATGACAGACAAAATTGTCTATTTAGTAATATCTGTCAATGTTCATTATGACCTCCAAGACATAAGCATGGACGTTCAGTCATAGTATTCGTAATTTAAGATGAAGAATACTAAGGAAAAAACTACTTATTAGAGTTGGTAATCTATTCAACAGAAGGATGACTGTTGGTAGTAGAATAACCTGGTTGCTTTGATAGTAAGCAGTGGCTGAAATGTCTATATTACTGGTTAGTTAAAACATAAGATTTCTTTGTAGAGAGAATTGGGCATTGTAGTCAATTTCAAGAAGGAGAGAAAAGGTGAATACAACTTGTTTCCTAGTCTAGGGAGCGGTATAGTGTAAAGAAT
>RSEF01000004.1:33297019-33309625 GCA_003993805.1 Himantopus leucocephalus | reverse complement strand
TTTTTTTTTTTTTTTTTTTGGTAAATACACACTAGGATCATTACTTTCAGTTGCCAGGAAAACTTCTCAGATAATATATCTACTTAAATCAACTAAAAAATAACTGTATTAAGTCCAAGTGTGTTAATGCTTCTGGGCTATATATATAAAATATATTCATGTCTGAAGAATGCAGTGAAAAATGCTACAAATAGGAACCACTTCTGTGCAATATGTACAAAATCCTGCCCTCTTTAATGGCTGCACCTTAATTTGCACCCAAAAGTCAGCACATAATATATTCTGCTTCTGTAGTTTTCCTGTGGTCAAAGCCCTCAGTTACATGCAATTCTATTCCATAATAATTAGGAAAAATGTAATATTCATCAACTGAAGGTAAAAAGAATGCAACCATTGAAAGGAAGTGAACATACTTGAAGTTACATAATCTACCTCAATAATGT
Source organism: Himantopus leucocephalus (assembly GCA_003993805.1). Classification (NCBI taxonomy): domain Eukaryota; kingdom Metazoa; phylum Chordata; class Aves; order Charadriiformes; family Recurvirostridae; genus Himantopus; species Himantopus leucocephalus. Next base: position 33,309,182 of record RSEF01000004.1, on the reverse strand, counting down.
AAACACTGAGAGCTTAAAGATCCTTGCTATCATCTAATCATTTCTCATTTAATATTCTGACTCCAGAATTTTAACAGTCATCCTATTTAGTTATTCAATCAATCAATGAGACTTATTGCCAATCCTAACAATTAAGAAGTCCACCAACCTCGCTGTTTCTCTTTTTTGTACTTTACCATCTCTTTGTTTGTATACCCGGTGCTTCGTAAGATGTCCTCCAAAAACATCTCTTTAACTTCAAAAGGTCTTCCTTGTACTGAAAGTATAAATAATTCATAAAATACTAGATAATCCCTAACTTCACTCATAATCGTAATTTAAAAAATTTTGTAGACACAAGAAGTGAATTAAAAAGTATTAGGGCCTGATTTAAGATATTATTACTTTCCTTGAAAAATCTTGTAAGAGTTATCTTCACTGGAGTTCATTTTCTTAAGATTACAGCGCCGCAAAACAAAACAACATTTCAAAAGGGAAATGCCAGCTTGTTTCTCATTAACCTCTTCCATTCTATTGAAGTGTTACAGCAAGAGATGCACATGATTGACAGTTATTCATTGCGATTTTGTAAAAATGAGAACTAGAAATGAGCCATTTTTGTTGAGGGTTACAGAAAAGAATTCACTGTGTAAAAATGCCACCTGGATTACAAAATGTAACAGCAACTAATACAGCTTTAGTGCAACATCCTACAACCAGACTGCCGCCTTTGTATTAAACTACTTTTTTTCTCTCAATTTTCTCTATCACTTCAGCCAAAATTGAATTTCTTTACTGAGTATTTCCTGATAAATTAGACATCCAAAATGGTATTTATCTCCTAATAATTTACTCTGATTTCTTTTTCAGTATCACTGCTTTCTAGACTTTGTTTATGGACATTAAAGGTTTCTTCACATGAAGGAGTGAAATACCTAGATTTTAATTTCTGGTCTCTTAGCAGACGTTTTCCATAGCTGAGTTTAAATCACCTTTCTCTTCTTCAGCAAGAACTACAATTCACATACTTTTACAAGCAGTCATGGAGGAACTCTTCCAACACTGGTCACAAATTCCATGTACTACAGGAACCCACAACTACAGAATGTTGGTTTCTGTGGTCAGGATTTTGTCAGCTATATTGTTGAGGGAGGATCAAATCTTTTTCATGACACAAACAGATGAAGTATGTAAACCCTCTTTTAATTCTTACATTCTCAAAAATGGAAAAAGGAAATTGTCTTTTCAGTTGTGATTAGCCTGTGAAGACTTGTCTGTGATAACAGTATAATCACTGAGGTAAACTGGAGAAAGAGATTGTCATCAAAATTTCCTGAATAAACATATTGATCTAAGTGAACAGGAAGCTACAATAAGAGTAAACTGGAAAGCCACACAACAATTATAACTTAGGTTTCCCCTATCCAAAAAAAAAAATTGGAAAACACTGAAATTGTCTAATTTCCAGATTCCCGCCTCTGACAAGTTGCAAGTCTTATTTGACTAGGCAGAAATTCGGAACTGGGAACTAGAAATAAACATTTCTATCTATAAGAAAAATAGATTTCTTTTTCAGGAACATTAACTAAAATAAACTGGTGATTTGTAGAGAGGATTATTAAGAAAGTGATCCTACCCATGTCCTGGGACAGTGGAGCCTCCTAGAAAAAGGCTGACCTGCACTGTACTTGATTGTTTTGAAAATAAAGCATTTCTCTTAAAAGTTTCTTTTCAAAAAACATTATTCTTAGACACTGTTGTTGAAAAAGGAAGAGGACTGCAAGGTGCCAGCAGAGGTCACCCGTGCAAAAAACCTGCAAGTCAGGAGGGTGAAAAGAAAAAAATAAAAAAAGCATCTCCCATACATTGATGTTTTACCTCTACTAAAGATCAGTCAAATGAAATTAATCCAGCAATCATAACAACACTTCTTGGCATTTGAATGTAATCTAACTGCAGATTACTGAGCCTGAACATAAATTAACATAAATTGCCATGTCTTTTCTCAATGTTTACCTAGATTGACAGGTAATAATTTCCTTTAAAATAAAGAATCATGTGATTAAAACATGAAAATCCAATTTGCCTAGGCCCATATTTCTGAAGTGACCAGGTGCAGCTATCTGTGCTTTTTCCAGTAACCAGTAGCAATCTCTGTGAGGCCTGAAGAACTGAAATCTACTGGAATGAATTAATATACAACACACTCTTGTAGATCCTAGGGTTTACATCACCATGGAGATCAGCACTTTAAGAACCTTTTCCTGCTTCTCAAATTGAACATGGTGGGGGCCAGGACATCCTTGTACTTACAGAACTCCCTGTGATAAAAACACTTTACTCTGAAGTAGGTGCAAAGAGTTAAGAAACAACAAAAAGGAATAAACAAAGAACAAGCATTGCTGTAACTCAGTGTATTTATCATGTTCCCTTACTCAGAACAGCTTGCTACAGTTTAATAAGATCTGTAAGTCCTAGGGAAGGGTATACTCAGCTTTAAGAGTTTATAAAAATACTTACTGTGTATTACTGGGCAACTTCCAAAATACCTAATAAAGAGATTTGCATCTAGAGCAGCACTAGAAATAATCAGCTTTAAATTAGTCTGTTTTTGCAACACATCTCTCAGTTTTATTAACAAGAAGTCACTGAACCTATCCCTCTCATGTACTTNAAAGGGGGGGAAAAAAAAAAAACACACAACAGATAAACATCACAGATCCAAGATTATAACTTTTCACAAATATGAAGTTTTTTCAAAAGCTAAAATATATAATTTTTTGGTACGTTACAGATGCATTAAAATGTGTAAGTCTAGTTTAAGCAAGGATTTTTTTTAAAATGATCCAAAAGTCAAAAAATATTTCAAAAAGTTTTATGAAAATATCAGAGCAGACCGCTCTGTTAATGCACGAGCCACATACACCTTGATTTCAGAGGTTAAAGTGAACTTCTGAAGCTTTTCTAATTCTTATATTTGTATCTCAATGTCAAGATAATGACACAAATGACAAATCCTACAAATAATTTAATACATTCTCACTTCTCAACATTTAAAGAAGTGTATGATACCACATAATGAGAAGAAAGCTAGACTGCTTAGATCCATTAAGTCATGCACAAAGCTTATCATCAATTAAGGCACATGACTGATTAGAGTAGTCATCTTTGTTGGTGTGTTCTTCTGTTCTGTTTTATATTATGAACTTATGAAGCAGGGACCCAAACACAACATTTTTGTCTGAAGTCAAGAATATATAAATTCTCACACTTTTTTCCATTTTGATAAACAGGCAGGCACCTAAAATTATCATGAATTTTTCTGCCTTCAGCAGTGGAGAACTTAATCTTGCAATAAACACTCTGGTCCCCTGACTTATCAAACTCCACCATAGGAATATTCACATAATCATAAACAAGCACACTTATTTGCTGAAAACTAGACTACTCATTATCTTGAAAATATTTGAGCAAACAAAAGGACTGCAAACCTGGTATTGCTATAACAAGTACATGATAAAAGAAATTCTGACACGCTCACATTGAATTGTATCTACATAAGCCTCCCTGAGGCTTTTCTGCTTTCTGACAAAGGAAGTTCCAAAAAATTTAGAGCTCTGTCCTCCACAACTGCATCATGATTCCAAAATTAATTATTGGCATGAACCTAAAATAAGATACTTCTACAAAAGTACAAGTATCTTAAGGGCGGGTTGGCGTACAAGTATCTTAAGGGTGGGTTGAAGGAAGATGGAGCCAGACTCTTGTCAGTGGTTCCCAATGACAGGACGAGGGGCAATGGGCACAAGTTGGAACATAGGAGGTTCCGTTCAAATATACGGAAATACTTCTTTACGGTCAGGGTGACAGAGCACTGGAACAGGCTGCCCAGGGAGGTTGTGGAGTCCCCTTCTCTGGAGATCTTCAAGTCTCGCCTGGATGCAGTCCTGAGTAATGTGCTCTAGGCAATCCTGCTTTGGCAGGGGAGTTGGACTAGATGATCTCTAGAGGTCCCTTCCAACTCTGAAAATTCCTTGATTCCATGAAAAAAAACCCTCAAAAGGTACATGCTACAATAAAGACTCAGTAAGTCTTTAACGTTAATGTAGATTCTGACCAAACAAGAACACCCTAAATGCTCAGCAAATTAATAAAGAAAATTAGGATCTGATCTTCCAATTAACAAGTAATACATATTGCTCCACCTCACATGAAATAAAATCGGACTCTTACCACAATAACATGTGTCACTGTTGACAGAGTGCTGTCTCCTGCCATTAGTGTGCGAAGTAGTATGCCATTAGTGCAAAATGTTAACAGTGTCTTTGGAGAAACCCTATTAAACAGTACATAAAGATACTTCAGTCTTCTGCACCACTTAAATGCATGCCAGCTTTCCACTACTTACTGAAAATTAAAGGATTGAACAGCTGCTCACCAGAAGTGGAATTAGATTATAGTTCTCTCGCCACAGAATTCATGTGTACTGTTTGTTTTTAAACTATGCCTATTCCCAGTGAGTTCCTAACGAATCTTAGCACTTATGCTCCAAAACTTCAGACAATGGATTAATTAACAAAGTGAGATTCAAATTTATATAGATAAATAAGCAAGTGAAACAGAACCTTGAGAACCTCTCTGTGTTGTTTAATTTACCGGAAAATTCAGTGTGGACTGCTTTGGAAAAACAGGTTTCAGTTCTTCACCATATGCTTGGATATAGTCTTTGTATTTGCCTATACTTGACTGAAAAACAAAGAAATCAGCTGATCCTTTTCAAATGCTTTAATTTTTCTCTTCAAGAATTTAAAAATCTTTAAAAGTTACTATTCTAGTACCTGTGGCAAAGGTAGATGTGCAAGTAAAAACAGCGATTGCTGCTACTTTCTCCAGCACTGCCACCTTAAGTACTGAAAAGCTCCTTTGTAGCGTACTCTACAGTTCTTTTCTGGAAGACACGAGCTCACTAGTTATCATATGTGTATTTCTTTCCAAGTTTAGAATTCACCCCCCCTTTCAAAAATCCTCCTACATATTAAATGCAAGGAATGCATCCAAGATGGAAATGCTTTACTTTACCCATCTCTACTCCTGTATCTTCTTCATCAGCCTTCTAGAGATCATCATTGTTGTCTAACAGTTCATAAAACTTTTAAAAAATTAGACTCCTGTGTTACTGTAAACACCTCAATCCCCCATCTTTTTTTCCCAGCTATATTGCCATCCCTCCTTTTTGTTCTTTCTCTTGAGAGAATCTATTGATTCTTCTTAAGCAGAATTTTCCATGCTGTTTCCAATAATTCTTCCATTTTGATCTGAACTATTGGTTCAGTATAGTACTTCCACACATTAAGCATCCACCTCATTTGCAATTCATCTTTAATAGCTCTTTTAATCCCTTAATAGCCTTGTGAGCTTTTGTACAGCTATTCAAATTCTTCTTTAACTTGGCAAGTCCATTCATTTTCATTAGCTGTGTGATATCCATATAAGCAACATAACCAGCTGTACCTTTTGCCATCTTCTCACTCCTATCCCAGCTGCTGCCCATTCCTGGAAATCTCACTAGCTACACAGCTCAAAGAATCTAGAAACCACACACAATCTTCAGACTTTCAACCATTCCTGCTCTGCTTTAGGAACAAATTTCTCGGGTGACCTAGAAATCTCTACTTTTGTATCACTTCATGCTTTAAACATAAAACCTGAAACAGAGTAAATTTAACCCTAACTAGATTGATAAATAACGCTCAACTTCATCACTCACTTTCAAATTTTGCTTCTTTTCCTTCTACGTCCCCTATCAACTCTCACTACGTAACATTTGTTACAGCATGCTCACATTCCTAACTATCTTGAAAGCTTGCAGAACTTCAGGATCTATACACGTTAAAAGTAAGGAGAAAAAAAAGAGAGGGAAGTGTAGACTTGATCTGAAAATATGACAAGGAATTCCACACATACACACCCCCAAGCAGAAATCAAGAGAAAGCACCGGCAATTGTCTTTTAGAAGACAATTTACTACATGAAACTGCAAAATACAGGAGGAAAACTCTCTTTTTTCCCTCTTAAATACTCCATTACCTGAAATAACATATCCTATCTATACTTTACATACTGAACTTTTACTAGGCTGTATCCCAAATATACTGTAGTTTAAATGTACACAAAATTAAAGATACCAACACAAGATCAGTTGATTTTAAGAAGTATCATTAGTACCTGCTTTCTAACCGGATCTGATAACCAACTGTCTGGCCAATCTTTTCTCTTCTTTCGGCTGCCACTCTTTCAGCCACAGCAACAGTGGCCAAACGTCTTGGCTGAGTGCAAAATATACGACAGGGTGTTCCACTTTTGTAACAGTCGTCAAGAAGGAACTGAGGGATCTGTAAGGAAGTGATTTAAATTTAGTTTTAGTTTGATAAAGTCATAGCTTTTTTACCACAGTGAAACAATTTAACTGCATCTCAATTCTACACAGGTTGCAAAAGGATTCACAATAGGATTATCATTGCAAACATACTAGAAGAGGAAGAAAGGCAGCAAAAATTTCTAATTTTAAGTTTAATCTGTTAAAAAAAAAATTGAAGCTTCTCTCTCCTGCTTCAGAGAAATCTATAAAAAAATACCTGTAGGTAATCCCTCATTTTAACACAGTAATATTCTAGTCTAGAACTAGCTTCAGAAGGAAAAGGCCTATACAAAATCATAGCTACTTTCCCTTCGATATTTTAAAACATTTTAACGAAAAACTAGTATCTATCAGAAAATTGTGCAGAACCATTCATGCTTTTAGTAAATATCTGCTGGCTTAGTATTTCAAAAGCAAGAAAGTGAATTAGAATGCAAAACTTTCAACTCTATAGGAAAACAAAAGCCTTAAAACTAGCATAAAGAAATCCCTTATTACATAAACATTACAAAGTTGGCATTAGTTTGGTACGAATATTGTTCTCTTTTTTATTTTATCACAGAAACATACTTGAGTAGTTTTTCCCGATCCAGTCTCTCCTACAATCAAAACAACTTTATTGTCCTTTATTATTTTGACAATTTCTTCCTGTTTTTCAAAAACTGGTAGTGATTGCCTGAAGGAATCAAACTCTGATTCCCCTCTTTTCATTGGAACCTGGGGGATACCGTTGTTAAGTCGTCCGCTTGCCTTGTTCACTTCTCTGCTTTCTGCAAAGAAAAGTTAAAAATTTACTTGGACAGATAGAAAAGAAGGTCACTAAAACACCGCTTAAAAATTGTACTTAAAAATGAACGTTCCTGACTTTATATGCATCCCTCTAGATAAAGTCACAAACGCATCACGCATTTAAAAGCCACATTGTAGTAACGCATCCTATTATGGTGCTTGAAATAAATATTGTTCAAAGGAGTTATTACTTTCATAAATATTTTGAACAAAAACAGGCTATCCCAGTTCATTGCTCAAAGTCAAAAAAGGTCACGAAGAGCAAGAAGAGAAATAGAAACTAAACACAAGAAAAGCGGCTTCCACAGTTTGCCTAGAAATACACACCGTAGAGTTAAATCTTTAAGTTGTTCCAAACTGACAAGCACGTCTTCTGAGAAACAGATAACTTTGCTGGGATTCATGTGCCTTCTTTCACCACCTTCCTGGTCTTTTACAACCTCCTTTCAGTCAGTCTTACATAACCTAATGTTCCAGTCCATAAGACTTGTCTTAAGTCATGCAAATTGAACCATGCTGTAGCTAGACCCCTGGACAGTGTCATGTATTAGAAAGCAATGTATAAGTGCCCAAAGAACCTGCACACATCTTCCAAGGAGACTACTTCAAATTCAGTACTGTAAATGCTCTTCTATAATTTCTTAGTAACTATTTTCCAGAAGAATGAAAAGGTTGCTGTAAATTCAATTATACATATTTAATGTGATTAACAGATTAATATATTAAATTACAAGCACTGTCTTACCAAGACAGACACAGGCTAACAGATTAAAAGAGCCAAAAACCATTCTGGAGATGTAAAGAAAGATTAATTTTACACTATTCATTAGTTTATGACTTACACTTTTAAGGAATTGCTTTTCAGTACTTTTATTATAGCTTCCCTCTGTTTATTAAACAATACTATTAAACAACTGAAACACCTGAAAAACTAGAAAGGAAGGACTTAAAGAATGAACCATCATAAATCAAAAATAGCCCATGAAACAAGGCTTACTGGTACAACTGTTTTCTGTGCACTACCCCCGGGCTTTCGACACAGAAAGACAACATAACTCTTACACCCATAACTGTTAAAGCAGTAATATTGTTAAAAACATTGTTTAAAAAAAACCCGCACATATATCAGAAGTTTGTCTTCTAGAGAACTCCTTCATATTGTAGAAATCAAGAAGTCTAGATAGTCGTCTTTTAGGGACCAAATCTATTTTAGAAGACAATGAAACAGAAAATAAACTTCTTATTTTATGAAGAGCATGAATTTCTGTAAGTAGGACAGCCAGCCTCATTTTCTTATAAGGGTATTCTTATACAGTAGTCACGGTAACACTTCTCTCTTCAATCTCACCTCATGGAACTTCTAGGAACTCACATTTCAGAAATGTACTTCCAAATAAATTTGGCTGGAACTGGCTCAAAGATTCAAAAGTAACGGCGCAAGGGAGACACTGGAATGTGGGTGACATGACTGCCTGTTTCGGGGGGTGGGTGTCAACTGGGACGGGAGAGCAGACAGAAAAGAAAGGTTTTCGTTTTGTGGTTGCGTTGTGGGTGATTTTTTTTTAAGCACTGTTGATTCACAAGTCCATATCAGAAGACACACTGAACATACCAGACTCAACAGCACATGCATTTCCTCGCTCCGTCTTTGGCAGAAGTTCTGTTCGTTCTTTATTTGTGACAGGAAATCTCTGAATTAAACTCCGAACAGCATGTTTTGTACTGGGAGCCAAGCAACAAGTCATTACTGCACGTGTTAGTTCTAATCCATCCTTCTTCCTTACAGTCAGGTACCTGTTTGCCCCTTTTCTGGAAGAAAAAAAAAAAAATCTATTTTAGGAATAAGTAACCTATTTACCTCTATGTAGTAGTCTTTGACCATAATTGTTTCAAGATGGCTGTCATAACGCAGACCAAAATAACAGAAGCATCCACAATATCTGCCATCAAAACCACCCTCTATTGACACAAGGTCATGCAGCACAGACATGGCAGACTTCGGATGACTACACCCAGCACAACCTTACAATTAGGCTTCCATAATGTACCACTGTTCTGCTACCTTTCTGTTAAAGGTCTATCACTGCATTTGCTTCCCAAAAGACTGAAAGGTATTACACAAAACTGATTTCTAGACTAATTTGAGAGATTTAGAGGTTAAAAGTCAACAAATAGACAAACAAGCAGCCTTCTAATGATATTGCAAGCATCAACGAAATCCAGTATAAGAAATTAGATTCCCAGGATGTCTGTATCAAAGACTGGCAGCGTAGAATTGGAGCCAAAACACTTAATCATAACACTGTGTTTGTTCTCCGATTGAACTCATACTGAAATGCAAAGAACTGTTGTAAATACGTTTGAAACTGAACTATCTTGTGCTTGGGCTACAATGACATATGAACACTTCGAAAATGACTTCTCAGGATAAGAACAGAAGGTCACACTAAGAGCCCAGAGCAGGGGTGGCATAGTGGTGCGTGTGTACGAGGTACCCATGTGCTCCTATGTGTGGAGAGGCCGGGGCTGCCCCGTGCTGGACACAGCAGATTCCATCCAGCTCTAACAGACCCACTGCAGGACACAGCTGAGCCCCTCAGCCACAATGGCGATGACTCTGTAACAACATATTTAAGAAAAAGAAAAAACGCTCCACAGCAGCTGTCAGGGTGAGTGAGAACAATGTGGGAGAAACAGCCCTGCAGACCCTAAGGTCAGTAAAGAAGCAGGGGGAGGAGGTGCTCCAGGTGCTGGAGGAGAGATTCCACTGTAGCCCATGGAAGACACCCCAGTGGAGCAGGTTTATCCTGAAGGAACTTCAGCCTGTGGGAGAGAGCCCATGCTATTTTCTCTCCATGTCCTGTTGAGGAGGGTGAGTGACAGACCAAGCTCGCTGGGCACCTGGCAGTCAGCCAAGGTCAACCCATCACAACATGGCTCTTTTCCAAGTTGTTAGTTTGGGTTTGGCTCCTGGCCAATGCAAGATAACATTTCAGACAACAAAAAAACCTGAATCTGGAACAGTACTTGAATGTGCATGTCCAGAGAAAGGTTGGCAGAACTGGAAAAACAAACTGCAATGCTTCTCATGACTATGCTCCCAGCCTTCAGTAGTTTGTATCTCAGCAACTTAGAATCACAGAACCACTGAGATTGGAAGGGACCTCTGGAGGCCATCTGACCCAAATCCCCTGCTCAAGCAGGGTCATGTAGAGCCGGCTGCCGACTGTCATGGTTTCAGTTGGGACAGAGTTCACTTTCTTACTAGCAGCTGGTATAGCACTACATTTTGGATTTGGGATGAAAATAGTGTTGATAAAACACTGGTGTTTTTAGTTGTTGCTAAGTAGTCAAGGCCTTTTCTGCTCCTCATACCATCCCACCAGTGATGGCTGGGGGTGCAGAAGAATTTGGGAGTAGGCACAACCAGGACAGCTGGTCCCAACTCACCAAAGCAATATTGCATACCATGTGACATCATGCTCCATATATAAAGTCGGGGGAAGAAGGACGGAGGGGACATTCAGACTTATGGTGTTTGTCTTCCCAAGTGACCATTACACATGATGGAGCCCTGCTTTCCTGGAGATGGCTGAACACTTGCCTGCTGATGGGAAGAAGTGAATGAATTCCTTGTTTTGTTTTGCTTGCATGCACGGCTTTTGCTTTACTTGCTGAACTGTCTTTATCTCAACCCACAAGATTTTTCACTTTTATTCTTCTGGTTCTCTCCCCCCATCCCAACTGGAGAGGTGAGTGAGTGGCTGTGTGGTCCTAGCTGCCAGCTGGGGTTAAACCATGACACCCAGGACCATGTCCAGACAGCTTTTGGATATCTCTAAGGAGGGAGACTCCACTACCTCTCTGGGAAACCTGTACCAGTGCTCGGTCACCCTCACAGTGAAGAGGTGTTTCCTGATGTTCACACAGAACCTCCTGTGTTTCACTCTGTGCCCACTGCCTCTGGTCCTGTCACTGAGCACCACTGAAAAGAGCCTGGCTCCATCCTCTTTGTACCCTCCATGCAGGTATTTAAATCCATTGATGAGAACTCCCAGAGCTGTCTCTTCTCCAGGCTGAACAGTTCCAGCTCTCTCAGCCTTCCTTTCCTCATAGGAGAGATGTTCCAGTTCCTTCATCATCTTGTTGGCCCTTCACTGAACTCTCATGTGTCTCTCCCACTGGTGATCCCAGCACTGGACAGAGCACTCCACCTGTAGCCTCACCAGTGCTGAGTAAAGGGGAAGGATCACCTTCCTCAAGCTGCTGGCAATACTCCTCCTAACTGGCGGGAGAAGGGGGAGCTGGAGGGACAGCCCTGACGCTGTGCAAGCCCTGCTCAGCAGTAGTCAAAACATTGGTGTGATATCAACACTGTTCTAGCTACAAATACAAAGCACAGCACTACAAGGGCTCCTGTGGTGAATGTTAATTCCATCCCAGTCAGACCCAATATAGTACACTGCTAACAATGTCTTGAGCAAAACGTACTAGTTATGAAGTCTATAATAAGTTTTCTTTAAGTATTCAACATATGCTTGTTTAATTCAAAGGAAAAAGGACACAAAATACTGCCCTATGGTTCACAAGAAATCATAGAATGGTTTAGGTTGGAAGCGACCTTAAAGCTCACCTGGTTCAAACCCTGCCTGCCATGAGTAATGACACCTCCCACTAGACCAGGCTGCTCAAAGCCCCATCCAGCCTGGCTTTGAACACTTCCAGGGATGGGGCATCCACAACTTCCCCGGGCAACCTGTTCCAGTGCCTCACCACCCTCAGAGTGAAAAATCTTTCCTTAATATCTATTCTAAATCACCCCTCTTCCAGTTTGAAGTCATTCGCCTTCCTCCTATCACTACATGCACTTGTAAAAAGTCCCTCTCAGGCTTTCTTGCAGGCCCCCTTCAGATGCTGGAAGGCTGCTATAAAGTACCCCTGGAGCCTTCTCTTCTCCAGGCTGAACAACCCCAACTCT
>RSEF01000004.1:33272084-33283068 GCA_003993805.1 Himantopus leucocephalus | reverse complement strand
AAAAAAAAAAAGCCACCCAAAAACTGAAACCCAACCATAAAAAAGCCCTGAGAAGCCAAACATGTGCATGTAGAATTTGGGATAAAAATAAACCCTGAGGAGGGGGTATTGTATGGCTAAATCACATGGGAAGGAGTAGTTAGAAGTTGAAGTAAAAGATGAAGTGGCAACAAGGTACATGTTAAATAAGTGAGTGTACTTATTAGAGTGCTGTGCCCACTTAATTATTTGGTTATGCCAACAAGTTAGATTAACACTAATGAACTGGGCAGTAAATACCTACTTTCTGGTATGACAGCTGTGTGGAGCACACTGGCATGCTGGAAGTGTCGCGGTCCCCTGCTGCTGCTGTGACAGCATTGAGAAAATTGCCAGTTGGGGCCTGATGCAGGGATGTTGCTCATCAGCCTCTGCTGCTCAGCCTTTGGGTTCCTTCTCCTTCAGGTGCTCTCTTGTATCCATGTATAAGTGGAATGATAAAAAAAGTTGGTAGAACATGAAATTCAAACAAAAGACTCCTAAAATCCCTTTAAACGTTTCCTTAAATTCTCAGATCTACCGGACACCTCAATTCACAAGAGACTTGACGATAATCTTTATCTGATTTGGTGCTCTCTTGCAGAAGACCCCCAAACCCTTTAATGATTACACAATCAAAGATGCTTTCAAAATGCGTAAGAAATAGACAGCAATGAGAAATGGTAATGCGCAGCAACAGATGTCATTCTTTGGAGCAATTATGGAACAGTAATATAGATAGAAATAGAACTTCCCAGCAGAGGGGAGTTTTCAGAAGTGAAATAAGAGTGTACAAGCAAGAACACCGTAAAACACCAAACAGTGAAATGAATGAAAAGCAGTTATTTATGAGAAGTGAGAAAATCCTATTTGGAATGTGGTATTGCTTGTGCGATGGCTGGTCACTTTGTGTTACCAGATATGCTGTTTCTTAGCTGCTTTTCAGCAGCAGGGTGATAATGAGTGATGCTTGAGAGGTAATAATTGCTATGTAAGTCTAAGGAAAATTAAAAAGACCTAAACAACTTTTATTCAAAAAGTGGCTCTACTTACTATGCTTCCAAAGAAAAATAATACATATGCTTTCTGTTTCAGTCATCCCTGTTTCTTCTAGTCCTCATCTGTGGGTTTTAGTGTGGCATGAAATTAAGTTAATCTTCTAATTCTCTTTCAAATTTCTGAGATCCCCATAACTAATGCAGTGTTTATTAACTTTCTCCATATTCTTTTTCTTTTTCCCTTTAGAGCTATGTTAAATTAATACAAATTCACATGAAAGAAAAGGATACTATAAATAAGTACAGACTTGCAGAGATTTCCCCACTCTCCTATACTCAGCTAATACTCTTCTGTAGTTTACTGATGCAGTAGTGCTAGAGTGAAGTACCACGCAAGGGAAAATCTGAATTTTGGGAAAATTAAATGTAAAACTTCTTTCTAATGTAGCACAGCTGAGAGACTTTAGCAAACTTCAGAGTGTTCAGTATGAAAGCTAACAGGATCTGGTGGTTTAATATGAAACTAATGAAAAGAGCAGCACATAAAAATAGTGATTTGATATTGTAATGCTACTTAAAGCTTTGTCTTAAAAAGCATATAAAATATGAATTACCAAACTAAATTTAAATGGGCAAGAATTGGTGTATTTTAGTGAACTAAATGCAAATACTAAACTGCATAACAGCAGTCAGTCCTAATCTGTTTCCTAGGAATGGGGGAGATTTCACTGGAATCTCTCAGTTTCCTGTTGGAATTACTGGTCACAGCGCTGACCTGCTCTACTTCTCAAGTGTTTTCCAGCAGGAGAGCTCATACTGCTGGCAGACATCCATTTATTAGGTGCCACAGCAGATAGGTATTCTGTTTTTTCTCTTCTGGTTCAGGTGCCATAAGAATGTTGTGAGAGGTAAAAGGAAAAAAAAAATTAAACTTTCTACCTCTGGAGCTTGAATGCTCTGCCCATTACGTATGTGGAAGACACTCAGCAAGTCCAGTTGTATACCTAATTTCCATGCCAAACTACCATATAGTTTCCCAATGGTTGGGAAAAGGCCTATGGCATAAACTTTTTTGTGCTGCAGACACAGTGGATGACATAATTACATGTGAAATGTAATCCTGTCATCCTAAGTGTCACTTGCTCTCAAAAGAAATAAACATGAGATTTTAGTCCCATGTACCTTGTAAAGGCATTTCTAGAAATGCCTTTACAGTTATCTGAAGCAGTCCTGTGCAAGAGATTACTCTTTTCCATATATGATTATTTTTATAAGTGTTTAAATGAGTAAAATGTAGACAGAAATTATGTGTTTATGCTAGGAAGCAATTTGCCTTATATTGCAAATTAAGGAAGGTCATTCAGCTGTTGTGATCTGTTAAGAATGATCATACCTTAGCTTTTTACTGCTAGAATCATAGGATGGTTTAGATCAGAGGGGATCTTTAAAGATCACCTGGTCCAACCCCCCTTCTATGGACAAAGACATCTTTTGCTTGACCAGGTTGCTCAAAGGCCCCTACAACCTGACCTTGAACACTTCCAGGGATGGGGCATCCACAACTTCTCTGGGCAACCTGTTCCAGTGTCTCACCACCCTCATAGCGCGTGGGTGTGTAAATTGCTTATAGTCAGTCTAAATCTACCCTCTTTCAGCTTAAAGCTGTTGCTCTGGGAACCCTGGAGCTGGATGCAGTACTCCAGGTGCAGACTTGAGAGTGAGGTAGAGAGGGAGAATTGCCTCCCTTGACCCACTAAAGTATTTATTGTCTCTAGATACTTCAGTAAACTTTTTTACTTTGTTTTGCGTTTCAGTTTGAGCTTGCTGTTTCTTACATCTGTTATTGGACAAGTAGTAAGGTCTTTTGACAGTGATTTTACTGTAGAAGCATAAAGGTGATTTCAGTACCAAGATCTTTTCTCAGTGCAGGATCATTATTATAGCTTCAATGCCCTGTCTGCTCTTCTCTTGAATAGAGTGTACAGGTAAAATATTGCTAGTCCTTAAACTGAACTCGTAATGGAAAATGTTAAATGATTTTAAGTGAAGCTTCTGCCAGAAATGCTAATACTTAATGAAATATAACATAGATATTATAAAACCATACCTGGCTAGAGACTGGTACCGTTCTTGCTTCTTTGACTTGCATTAAGGTTACTGATATAAGATTCATCCAAAAAAAAACCTCTCCCAAACCTACCTCCCCTCCACCTACCACCTTGGTGCCAGTATCCTGTCACCCTAGTCTCTGTGCTGTTGTTGTAGAAACTATTCTCAATACTGGTTTGCAGTTGCCAATAAAAATTCAGCTTTTAAAAATATAATCATGGTGTCACTCTTTAGAGGCAGTGAAGCAATAAAGCAGCCGACTCTTAGCAGTTCTTTGAGCTACAGAATCAAAATTATCAATATGGAACTAAAGAAAGCAAAGGCTAAAAAGTAGGGGTCTGGAATTGTTGTATTGGTTATTTAAAACAAAAATGAAACAAAATCTGGGGTCAACCACTCAAGCCTTACAAGAACACAGATCTGTTTCTGGACAACCTGTACATTGCCTTGCTCCTTGTAGTAGGTAACCCTTTTAATAGGAATAATTGAATATTTAATTTCAGGTTATTTGTTTTTCCTAAAATAAACTCTTTTTTTTTTCTTAAGGTGCTATACAAAGAAACTTTCATGATGCCAATGAGTTAAGTTGTCATCTTGAATATATTCAGCTTTAGACTTATGTCGTCTTTGTTTAAAGACATAAGACTTTTGATACCATAAAATTCAGTCAAAGAAAACCCTCTAAGACTTGTTTGAAAGCTTTAGAGGGCAGGCATTCTTTATTGCAGCACTGGATGTGCTAGTGTGTCCTAGTGTGCATGCCACATGTTGCTTCAGACACAGCTTATACACAAAAAGACTGTAGAAGAGAAGGGTGGAACCTCTCAAGGCCTTTAGGCCTACTCAAGCTATATGTACAAAAACAGTGTAGAAGGTAACAGGAATTTCCTAGGGCCTTTAGGCCTAGTGTATCAGTCTGCAAAAATTCAGAACAGTGTTGAGGGAAATGATTATACAGGCTACTTGGATACAAAGTCCTGAGTTATGTCCTACCCATAACATCGGCCTAGTTGTTTGTCTTGTGGTTAGCTGTGGGATGATTATTCATAGCAGATAACTTAACTTTGGCAGTGTGCTTACTTCTGTCAGGTATGCCTGTAGCGATAAGGTAGTAAAAACTATGTGCTTTGTAATCCACCATATGCGATATGAAAACATCTGGTTCAAGATCCTATTTTAGATACTGCCATCCAAACTACAAACCCAGCCCTTTACTGAATATTTGATAAATGAAGGAGGAATAAAACTGAGGCACCAGAAGTGCTGACTCTGAATTTACTGTTCCGTCAAAGGTCTCGGCGTGCTGCTTGACTTTGATTCCCATCTGAAGGTTAGAAATACGGTTACTTTTCAGATGGGAACTTCTTATCTGTAGTCAAACATAGCATTTGGTGTGCTTGTATTGTAAGATCAGTAGTTGTTGCTGAAGTACGAGGCACTTCATTTATAGCTAGTTTAGCGTTTTCAGCAGAAGTGATAGGGAAGTAATCACTCTCTAATGCTTTGACTAAGCCATCACTTGGAAGTGGAGTCTTGCATTATCTCAGCTTGCAGATCCAATACTTGAACAGGCTTTAAAAGCCTGGAAGCTGCTCTTCACAGACCGCCAGAGTGGAAATTGCCACATTCCCGGTCATTACCACATAAGCGGTGGTTTGATTTTTCTGAAAACATCTATTCATCAAGATCCACTTTGTAGCAAGATGTTCCCAGCCTGCCAGTCAGTGAGATTCCCACTGAAAACTGACTCTGCCTTTTGAATATCCTGTGTTTATCTTGCCCAAAGGACAAAATTTGATCTAATCACACAAGAAAAGAAAACTTTTGAGAACTGTGAAAATTACTATTGGCAATTCAGCAGCATATTCTTTTAAGATAGGATAAATGTTAATGGTCCATTACTGTATGTGGCACTTCTAGGTCTGATGTCATTCCTCTTGCACCTTTTTCTAGGAATTCTATGCAGATTTTCCGTATGTAGTTAATAGTGGTAGTTTTTAATGTTGTATCTGGTTGCTTATACAATAGATTTGTGTATGAGTTATAATTAGCTCTGGGGAGTTAAACAAGGGTAGACTGATACTTGACCCGATTTTCTTCTATGTTTATATTTCAAGTTTAATTTTGACTCTTTTTTTTTTGTTGTAACCAATTTCAGTGTTATCTTCTTTTACAAGGAAGACTCCACAAGATCAATAGTGAATTTGCCTCTGACAGTGTGAAACAGCAACAGAATCTGTTTAATAGTTGGAGATAGAGGTGGCCGTGATCTTAGTGTTCATGCTCCGTATCAGGCCTAATAGAATACTAATTCTTTTGCTGAAGCAGACAAACCATGTGATGCCATGTAACTAGAAATGACCCTCAGCAGTTAGCAAAAATGATGTCAGAAAACCTAGTAGTGCAATAATTAGTTAAGGGTTAGATGACAAAGGGACCGAAAATAAGATTGAATGAAAAGGCAGAGCAATAGATATATAAGTTCTTTCAAGAACTGTATAGTTCACATAATCTTTTCTGCAACACTTGTAGCAGAGAAATAGTTACAAAAATAATCTGTAAGATGTCTGTCTCTATGAATAGTTAATGGATGAAGTGTTAAACAATGTTTTAGCATATATAGCATTATTTGTGGGCTTTATAGGAGCAATGCTTTAATCTGTTGTGCATAAATAGGTTGTTGCAGGAAGTTCTTAGTCAAAGCTGAAGCAATGAGATGTTAGTCTATAAGTGAATGTTTTTGTGCTTCCACATGATTTTTTATTTAAATTGTTCTTTAATAGTAGAGAATGCATAACATGGCTCCTTAGATTATTCCTCTTTTTATGTCTTCATCTCTGATAATCAGTGGCCTGCTGTAAAACTGGCCCTTAGAAAAGGAGGAAAAAAAGAATTAACCACAGCAGCTTGTCAGTTGGAATGAAATGCAAAACCAGATGTGCAGCGTGGATGTCTGAGCTCTGTGTGATGAAAAATGATGGACATGCAGCAGTGCGATGCCATAGAGGGGGATAGTGCTCTGGGGCTGAGAAACAGCCAGCAGGTAGCACCTAGGGAGTTGTCAATGTGCAAAACGAGGGGAGAAAAGAAAAAGTTGAACTGCTCAGTGACTAAAAAGGCAAGAAAAAAAAATATCATGTGAGTTTTTTAATATTAATGCTTAACAAAAGGTCAGAAAAACTTCCACACTAGAATGTAGCCTCTCATGAGCTTTCTTGGAGAAAGCTATTCAGATATTTTTCTCATAATCTTAATATTCAGAGTTGGGGATGCTTTCCCCTTGGTGAATAGCCTATACAGGGAAATGGGATCTGAAACTGTTCATGGATTTAGGTCAAATTCAAACAAGAAATAAGGTTTGCAATGTAGGATTATAAATGAATACTGGTGTCTTTAGGCCAAATCTTAAAGCAATCATCCAATATTTGAGTGAGCAAGAATCAGTTCCTTGCACTGCCTTAGTATGTGTAAATTCCTGCTTTTTAGGAGAGTTATTGTGCACACCATTCTGTGGAGCTTGCTTTAAGTCCTGTCTGTTAATTCTCAACTTCATGTGAATATTCATGCAAGAATAGAAAGTAAAATGTAGGCAGTCTGCTTCCAGTGCAACTTCAAGCTGTGATGAATGGATAAAGCTTTTTGCTATGCTAAAGATACGACAGTGCTTAGTTTGTGGGGTTATTCCTAGGCTCCCTTTGACTTAGTGTATTTTTGAATTATTCTAAGTACATCTGTTCCATGCCTCTCAGTAGTACTTATTAATCCTTTATGGAGCTGAAAAATCCCATAAACCTGGAGAGAGAAGAGGAAGGAGGGGCATCAACAGCCTTTTTATTGGTGTAGCCAACAAAAGGCCTTTGAACCTTCTGAAGTTTGTGAAAAATTGCCCCTTACCCCTTTTGGCATGCTTTAAGTTGTGTGTTAGTCAATGATTACAGATAGAATTTGGTGGATATATGATAGTCTATATTGATTTATTATTTTGTACCTAGGGTATTCTGCTGTTCTGGGGGCTAATTAACATTTGCATCTGAACTTAGTATTTTTTGTGAACTGACTTCCTCTGTCTCATAATTACAAGCTGACCGTAGGAGAGGCGTTGGTCTTCACTTGCAACACCTTCAAAGACGCTGATTATACAAACACAAACCAAATGTTTCAAGAAACTGTGAATACAATACAGGAAAAAAAAATGCGGTGTGCTTGCGAGGAACACTCTTGTCTCCTGCCTTTGCCAGTATTGTGTATACACATTTGTTAATTTTTAGTGCCCATTAGAAATATGAAGGAATTCTATTAACCTCCTGTTTGTCATGATTTAGTCACAAGCTTACATTTAGACTGATGACTCTTACTGCAAACTAAGCAAATGGGGCATAACATGTTTGTCATAATCGGTTTATAATGGGAGAACAGTAGTTTTCCACAGCATACTATTAATTATTTTGAAGCTTTATTGTTTTGTGTTGTATACTGAATCACAGAGTGATCTACAAACCTGGCTTGCTGATGTGTACTCTTTAAATTCTGGAAACGCATTTAGGACCACAGTATATGCTGTTCCCTTTAAGTACAGTTGTAAGAGAGATAAAATACGATTTAGTTTTCCTCGTGTTTTTTGAACCATCTTGCCCTATTAGTTGCACTGTGTTAGGGTCTCTTATCTAGGCTGGCTAATATTATGCTTGTATCTACTCATTTGACTTCTGGACAGATATTAGTTCACTGAAAAATAAACTCAGAACTAACTAATACTTGGGAAGCAGGACAGTTCAGAAAGACTAACAAGGAATAGTTTGCATACATATACTCATTAAGGCTTTCTGTTTTCATGTCATCAGAAAAAGATGAGGCTATGAATAATTAAAACAAGACTACATAGAAACAGATCTTTATATTGTATATTCTGCCTTTTGTACAAAAGACGGATTAGTAGACAAAATATGTTGGTGTCTTTTTGAAAGTTTGGAAGTAGAATCTGGTTTGTTCACATTTGTTGTACTTAGGTACTCACTTCCAATCAATATTCATCTGGTCAAATTTTACTAATAGAAATCTCCACTAAAGAGTTGTAAGCTTAAAATTCTGACCTTCAGCATGGGTCATTTCAGTCTTAGAAACTATAACTGAACCTTAATTGAGTTGCACAACTAGGTTCATATATTGGTTAATGGGAGTGATACCAAAACCAGAGCAAACTACATTTTGAATTTTATGGGCTGGATTTGGGTGAAGCTGAGGGCACACAGTGCTGAAAACTTTATGAATGGCAAGCTACTGCTAACTAATGTGCATTTAAAAGAAAGCTGTTTGCAAATGGTCTGTAGACTGGTAAACTGCTAGGGGGAAGAAGTATTGATAAATTGAGCTAGTGCTAATAAGAGATTTATACAGCTAGGAGCAGTGCTGAACTTCTTTCAAGTTTAGTATGTGTAGCCACAGCAGAGATTCGTCTCCCACATAACTTCTAGGATAGCTTTTCATTTGTCAGGTGGGTGAACAAAATTACTGCTTTGAACATTGACCTAGCCATCTCCTTGCCCCTTAATCAGGTTGCTACACAGAGGAAAAAAACCCCACTGCTTTTTGGGGAAATACATTTCTGTTCTATAGAAATTATATCACACCTCAGTTTGTTCTTTTTGCCTTTGCACCTCGGTATTTAGGCTTGTGACCAAGTGAGGATTATGTGCTCAAACTTTGTGGTATTGAACCAGTCCCTTGTTTTGGTGCTCTCAAGTGTAGCTTCTCCAATCTTGGAAGAAAACAGAGGTGTAGACGTGAGGCTGGTGCAGAGCAAAGAGCCTTGGAGGCATTGAATGTACAGGTTGTACATTGATTTAAATGGGATGCAAGGGTTTTGGATGCTGTGCTGTTGCTGCTGGGAACGTAGTTTGACTTGAGGAGGGACTGAAGATTTGAGTATTTTATATGGGTTACAAAAACCAGTTGTAAATAGGTTGTCCTGAATCATTCTATATACAGCATTGTGCATAATTGGATGGTAGAAAAAGTCAATGTTTTTAATAAGTATCTCTGTTTGCAAGGGGTGTTTCTGTTTTTAGAGAAGTACCCAGGGACGCGAAGTATGTCTTTGCTTCATTATCCAAAAATTATATGTATATTGAGAAATAAAAACTATGATACTGCTCCTGAAGCCTATTTTATAGTGCAACTTGGCAGGGTGACATAGCATCATCTTGGTGATCTTTCTGAGCATCTTCTGTGCACAAGGTGATATGCCAAGCTTTAAAGAATGTGATGGATGACTTTACGGAGCCTCTCAAAGTCAAATGACATATCGTCACAGTTGATCTAAGTCTCAAAGAAAGTGCATGCAGTAGTCAGGGTTTTTGTGATAGATGAGGTGTTTGGGTGATTACATCTTCTCCAGGAAAAAGACAAACCCTGATGGACATGAAATTTGAAGTCCCTTTTTGTATTCCAGTCAGAGCTATACCTCATACTGGGCACAAACTTCCAGCTTACCTTATCCAAATAGCCTTTTGCTATCCAGGAGTATTTTTGTACTGATTTGAAGTCAGATTACAACTCTTAATTTCAGTGCTACATCAAGAGATCCACTTACTGTAGGAAAAGATTGGGTGAAACTGGCTTTGTGCAACTTTCCATTGCAAATGATGCTGGAAAATTGTCATGAGAGCAAATAACTTCTGTAAGCATAACCATTAGCAGATGTCTTCAGTTACTTCCCTCAAAGTTTTGTAGTCCAATATGGTTTCATTGAAGTTCAGTGTTTGTACCAAAACAGTTATTTTTGATGCAAAATAAGTGTCCCCGTCTTCCTTCCTTGCTCCAACAGGGAAGAAAGGCAAATCTGAGTAACCTCTTCATATCGGTATAGTCAGTCGTAAAGAAAATATTCAGGTAGTTTCTTGAGAACCTTGATCTAATCTATTTGCAAAACTGCCAGATAAACGGTTACTTGATAGTGTGTGGCCTAACATAATATTCACATTTTCCCATTCAGTTAATGGCGCTTTTGCTGAAACAGATGCAAAAAAAAAAGGGAGGGAAAAGTAAGTCTGAGAACCAGCAGTTCTGGCACTTCTGCTCTTTGTATGAAAATGTCGTAAATAGAGGTCACTTCCTTGGGGTTTTTTTATTAGGTAATGAAACAGTAATTAAAACATCTTATGATGGCTATTTCCATATTTTGGGTTGTATTCTTAGTTTCATTGAAATAGCTTGAAAATGCTTTCTGTAGTACTTACTGGAAAAAAAGATTATTTATCCTTAAATACTTATTTTTACAGTAATGGTAAAGCAACAATTTTTTATTAAATTACTGAAATCAGTTTGACTATATTAAGTTAGTAATAAGTGGAAAAAACACCACCAGTATCAGTATTTCCAGCCTTTGAGACTTAAAACGCAAAGATGCTGCATTGGTGACTCTGAATATGTGCATGCAAATGAAAGATCCTTCCATCCATTTTTTAAATAAAATATGGGTTGAAAATGAATTACCACATAGTCTTTGAATGTATGCATATTAAGACATTAATTGCATGGGTTATTTATTGTATAAGAATATTTCTAAGGATCTATGTAGCTCTTGTTTAAACCAATGCAACATCTAATCTTCATTGGAAGACGTTAATGAAGAGTACTGTCTTTGCTCACTTACTACTAGTTTAATAAAGACAGACATAGATTAAGAGTGAGGTAGCGTGGGAAATGGGCCATTAACTGCAATAAAGTGCCGGTAATGTAAGGAGACATATTAATAATGACAATGGCAATGTCATTGATGATGAAAAATGCAACTTC
Organism: Himantopus leucocephalus; assembly: GCA_003993805.1. Taxonomy (NCBI): domain Eukaryota; kingdom Metazoa; phylum Chordata; class Aves; order Charadriiformes; family Recurvirostridae; genus Himantopus; species Himantopus leucocephalus. The sequence goes on along the minus strand of RSEF01000004.1, from coordinate 33,272,149 downwards.
TACACTTCTATGAAGTTTGGTGTGTGGGTGTTTTGTTTTTTGTTGTGTTCCCCCCCCCCCCCGGA
>RSEF01000004.1:33231007-33262091 GCA_003993805.1 Himantopus leucocephalus | reverse complement strand
GAAGTGGTTGAGTTGCCATCCCTGGAGGTATTTAAAAGGCGTGCAGATGTAGTGCTGAGGGATGTGGTTTAGTGGTAACCTAGTAGTGCTAGGTTAACGGTTGGACTTGATGATCTTAAAGGTGTCTTCCAACCAAAACAGTTCTATGATTCTATGAAATCCTCTCCAAGGGTGAACATCGTTGTTCTGTACATTTTGACTGTCCTTAATGGCATTTAGATTGCCCGTTCTCCTTACCAAATCGCTGTGTTGAACAAAAGGTAACTTCACAGTTTGTGGGGTTAATAGGGTCTGGGTGGTATTTTGCCATGAGAATAACATTTTGTTCTCTCCTCTTCCAAAGACGTTTTGCTGTAGCACCAGAAGTGCTGGGACAAATCATTTTCAGCTAGTACAGGCTTCATTTGACCTCCAGTTACTTGCTTTTTGTAGAACTAATGTGAAAATGAAAAAAGTCAAGCCTAGCAAATCCTATGAAGCAGATGAGTGTGCAAAAGTATGTGGCACCAGCACCAGAACGCTTCCATTTGGGCTTCCTCAGTTGAAAACCCATCCTTAGACTCATATTTAAAACATCTCTTCCTTTACAGTGGATGGAATTGCGAGGAGCTTAGAAGTTGAGTCCTGCTTTTTTCATAGCCTGAGCCCATGCTGGAAAAGACATCTGTTTATATAACAAAATGTCTCTTTTAGGGTTATTTACAAACACCAGAGGATGACGCTTGCTCACTCAGGGCAGTGTTATAAGCTCAGTTTGCTTCCCTTTGTTGAGTTTGTGATATTGGGATCTGCAAGACATCATCTCAGCATTTTGCTCTCGCAGATTTCGTGTCCAGTCTTACATGTATGCAGGAAATGACTGCTTGCTTTCCTCACCCAAGCTTTGTGTGGTGCTTATATAGATACTAGGTCTAAGTTTTTTATAAAGGCTGTCCCCTGGGACCTATTTTCAGTGAATTCTCCTCTTGAAATGGAAAACTAGAGTTCAAAGTGTGTGTGCAGGGAAGTCGTCTTTACTGTCATGATATGTTAAGTTGTCTTGTTACAAATGTGAAGCTAGTCCTGTAACTCCAGGTACTGCTCAAAGCAGGCAATATGGAGATACTGACTGGAGACAGGTTGGAACTTTTTTTGGGGGGGAAATACCTGTTACACTGTCTTATCCTGAGTATATTGCAACGAAAATAAACAAGCAAGCACCACAGTCACCCCGACTTGTCTGGTTGCTCCTCCGTGGCTTCATCCCAGCACAGAGCAAAACTACCCCGTGGAAATGGAAGAGTGGCAGCCGCCTCCCGGCCCAGCGAGGGCAAGGGCTTGCTGCGGGTGGCTCTGTCCCCTTTGTCGAACAGCATATTAAAATCACAGCCAGCTGTCGAGATGCCCAGGCCTTCCCTTTGCCGCCGTACCTTTTTCCAAGAGCTGTTCCACGGTAGCTCAGCTTGACAGAAAGTCTGCTTTATTTCTTCTTCCGTTCCTCAGCCTCAAACCTGGAAGGGGAGGGATGGCAGGGGCGAAGTCCTGCTGGCTTCCTGCTGCTGGCTTTCCTCCAGCCCTTCACCCCAGCCATGCTCAGCCCAGCTCTGAAGTCCCCACTGCAGGCAGGGGAGGGAGACGGGAGGAAAATGCCGTCCTTGTTGACTCTCAGCCTCTCTGACCCCATCAGCTTATAGTCTAAGGGCAACCTGGTTTTGCACTGAACTGGCGACCTCCAGAGAGAAGAGCAAAAGCTGGTGGAGTCCGCCTTAGATGGGAGAGCAGGAAGGTAGTTTCGGTGCATATCTTCTGTGAGTTGCAGTGTTTTACCCTCCTCGCTCGACACTGCTGTAAATGCCGACATGTCATGCTAGACAAGGAAAATCAGAACTTTCTCTTACAACAGCTCCTGCTTGTTTGAAATGGGTTACTAAAAAAAAAAAGTGACAAGCGAAATGAGTGGTAAGAGAATGAGAATGCTCTTTTACTGTTCTGTATGTAAATTAACGTGCCATTTATGAATCCGTACCCTAAAAAGAAAGCCACCAAAAACACCAGAAGGAAATAAATGTCCAGAGAGACAGAAAGTCAGCCTGAAGTTACTTTGGATGTGTGACAGTCTGAGGCCTGTGAAGCTTTGTAAACATTGTTTCTTTTTTTTTTTTTTTTGCTTAGGCAGGTCTTGGCGCAGCTGAATTAGCTTGGTTGAACCCTTTCAGACTTTCATTTCAGCACTGCAGCTTCATTAAAACTGAGCAGTTGTGCAGAGTAGTTGTGCTTTAAGATAGCCTTTAAATGCATGCAGACCTTTGTTGAACAAGTTTGTAACTTCATACCCTTCCATTATTATTGTATATGCTTAGCCTTGAATCAGAGGTAAAGAAAACATAGTTAAAAAAAAAAAATTGATTGAGACATTTAAATGATATATGCACGTGGTATATATGACCACTGTGAACCGTGTGTGCAAGTAGGCTGTATAGCAGCTAAGATAATTTTCCTGGCTGCTTCTGCCTTCTCCATCCCCACCTAAATTCCCCATGTGTATGCTTTTATCTTTGCAGACAGGGTAACTGTAACATTACAAATCCTGTTGGAAGTCGTCCCATCAGAGGAAGACCAGAAATCATGATCTTCATGTACAGCTTTTGGCTTGGTGTTTCATTTCAACCTGAGGAAGAGGGTAGGGAGACTTCGCCCCCTACCTAACGTCCTGCAAACTGGAGGAAGAAGTCACAGCTGAGATGGATACCGAGCGAGTCAGTTACCAGAGCTGTATTTGATGATGTTGCAAAATATTTTTTTTAAGGTGGTTGGTTTATATGTAGAAAGCCAGAACTTGTGCTATGAGGGAACTCATCTCTTCACTATTTCTTTTGTTACAGTGTCATATTTTAACTGTAGGTTCGTCAAACTAGGATTTTGGTTGCGTTTTCACTGAAAATAGGTTTAAGCAATGTGTAAGTAATAGTCAGGTGTACTGTGAAGAATGTATCCTGCTTGCTGTCCCTGAAGAACCCAACTCTCACCAGAGAAAGGGCGAGATAAAGCTGCTGAGTTTCACTTACTAATGTTCTTCCCGTCACTCCGTTTGGCAGCCTGATTTGACTTCTTTTGGCTCACTGGGAGCACCAGCACACTGATGCAGAAGCACAATGCATTTTCCACACCTTTGTGGTGGCAAGTTCAAGGTTTCTTCATTCCAGAGTTGTTATACTATAGCCGATAGAAACATCTTCTGAGAATTAGTATTTCTGCCAGTGGGGCAGGAAGATTTTAGCCTGGGAGCAGGAATTTCATACATGTTAAAGTTTCTACCAGTCTGGAAGTGATTACTGTTTTTACCAATGTTTCTTTGTGTACGTATGTATAGGAAATACAGCGACTGAGTAATCGCCTTCGAATGACTCAAAACATTTGAATGTAACCTCAGTTGCTGTGTGAATATTTTCTATCTGGAAGCATGTGGACCTGCAGTTATCAGTCAGGCAATCCTGATTTTAAAGTTTTATATCATTGTCAGTGGGCAGAAATGAATAATAGTCACTGGTGGGAATACTGTATAGACATGGCAATAAATGCAATACTTTTTTATGAATAAGGTATAAGGCAAGCTACAACAGATTTGTTGATTTGAGTAGGATATGCGCCTAATCTGTGGGCCTTTCCTTCAAGCACACACCAGTTAACCGGGCTTTGAAACCCCAAGGAACAGGTGCTCTGCCAATGTCTTCTTTCCAGTTTTATCTCAGCAGAAACAGAAAAAGGCCATCGAAACTGGTAAAACCAAATTAAATTCATCTTCAGAATGATGTTGGAGCTGAGATTTGGCTCAAATATGAGCTGAAGTCCTGCCCTTTTTATTAAGGTAGTTGTAGATAAAGAAATTTTTTAATGTTTGGAAATCCAGTTTTATATTATTAGTGGAAGACTACTCAACCTTAAGATTAAGGTTTGTTATCAGTCTGTTAAGAATATAATGCTTAAATATTGAATGCACTACTTTTTGAGCTGTTTGCTATCAGCAAGTCATGTGTTTCATGAAAACTTTTATGGAACTAAGCAACGTTACACTTCCTAAATTGGGAGAAAAGCACAACTAGTAGCCAGACCACTACAGTAAAGGGAGACTGTGTATTGTATATTTGTTGTATATATCCAGAATATCTACCCTTTTAAGGGTGTACAGTAAAATGTCTTAAATTTATACATGTTTTTCTTTATTGTATTTCTATGGTGGGATTTCACAGAAGTGGGGAAATGGGAGTAACTGATTATGTAAAGAGCAGTAATTTAAGACAGAAAATATTTTGCAAACACCTTTTTCTTTAAATGTTTTCTGTTTACTGTAACAAAGTGTTATTTGAAACTCTTTTAGGCAAACATTTTGAGGGAGATTTTTACGTTGACAGCGCATGTGTTTAATTAGTATTTACATTTGGGTCAGAATTCTGCTTTTGACGCCATCTCCTGCCATGCCGGTTCACCAGGGTTTGACCTCTGTCATCGTGGAGCATCTTCAGAGTACACAAACTGCATTTTTCTCTCTGATAAAAATAAACTGCCTGACACCCTCCAGGAGCGTGCCTAACACACTCGTCCGCTAATGGATGCTGAGTGTGCGGGATCCCACCAGAGCTACTCCAAAGCAAAACCTCCTGAACATTGGTAGTGTGGATGCCACGTTTTCAGCACCAACACTTTCATTCCACAAATTCACTCCTATTGTGCCACATGCCTCGAAAGTTGAAATGGTAGGCAGTGTTACCTTGTAGAAATAAATGGGCTCTGTAAATATAACTGAATCTTGCTTTGTTTTCCCACCGTGGACTTCGAAGTTTAGAAATGTTTCTGAAGCCTGATTCAATGACCACATTTTACTTCATGTTTATTTCATATAAGAGGTTCATTTGTCCCCAGGGAAATCCTATGACTCGTTGATTGTAAAGTTGTATATTTTAGGAACAAAAAAAAAATGTACCCGAAAAATAAAAAACTATTTTTCTGAAAATGCACAGGGATTCTAATTTCAGGTTGAGTTTCTTTAGCACATAGAATCACAATACAAAACAATGTAATTGGGTTTCCATTGTATTATAAAAGTCAGTATTAAGGACTTTATTACATCTGGAAGTGATGTATATCCTTAAAAATGGAGGAAAAACAGGTTACAAAAATTTTTTTAAAAGCATTGAGTTATTTTTTGAGGCTTTTTTTAAAGTATTGTCTTCTGTCACGAAGGAAATTCTTCCAGAATAGAGGATAAACCTTACATATAATTTTTCTTAGTGGGACCTGTGGTAATCAGACCAATAAGACTACTTCCGTGGAGAATTTTAATGGTCCTTAATTATTTTCTTTTTTTTTATCCTTGTCCATTGCATCTTTTTATCAACTGGACTCTGACAAAACTTTTCATTCTTTTTGTTTAGGTGGGTGCTGCTGTTTTTCTTTGGCCTGTTGCTTTTCTGGGTTTTAGGCAGAAAAATTTGCCTATTGGATGGGAGCCAGAGGGTCTTCTCTTCCTTCAGCAATACGTTCCTTGTCTGGACCTATGGTTTTCATGATTCATTTCTGCTACTCCAGATAATCTCCTTTATACACAGGAATCATGGAATCACAGAATGGTCAGCATTGGAAGGGACCTCTGGAGATCATCTAGTCCAAGCCCCCTGCCAGAGCAGGGTCACCTACAGCAGGGTGCACAGGACGGCGTCCAGGAGGGTTTTGAATGTCTCCAGAGTGGGAGACTTCACAACCTCTCTGGGCAGCCTGTGCCAGTGCTCTGCCACCCTCAAAGGAAAGAAGTCCCTCCTCATGTTTAGGTGGAACTTCCTATGTTCAAGTTTGTGCCCGTTACTCCTTGTCCTATCACTGGGCACCACTGAAAAAAGACTGTTCCCATCCCCCTGGCACCCTCCCTTTAAGTATTTATAAGCATAGATAAGATCCCCTCAGTCTTCTCTTCTCCAGACTAAGATCCCCCCTCAGTCTTCTCTTCTCCAGACTAAAAAGACCCAATTCCCTCACCCTCAAAGCGGGTGAGAGAGAATGTCATTTTTTAAACAAAGTACCTGTGACCTGATAAAATCTGAATTGCATACGTCGTGAAATACTGCCAGATCCACCCTATAGACCTTTCCATAGATATTGTGCCCTTTTTGCATCCTTGTACATGGACGTTTTTAGTACGTGATGAAATACGCTGGGGTCTTTGAGGTGACTGGCAGCTGCAAAGTTTTAGGGGTGCTTTTTTGTCACGACGGTGTGGGGTTTGCGAAGCAGTAGTGCCGTCACACCGCCGACGGGCAGCACCTTCCCAGGGACACCGCAGCCTCTGGCTGTGGCTGAGGAGTGAAGACGCTTTAGGTCCCCAGCTCCTCGCCTTGTCAGTCAGGTCCCAGGCTGCAGCGGTTTGCCGCATAGTGTTTGAAGTTAACCTGCATTGATTTGGGTCTGCCTTAAAATACTGCGCCATCAATCACGGTGTTTTAGGAGCTGGCTCTGGAGCCTCTCCACGGTGGAGAGAGGTAGGTAGCTCAGAGCTGCAGCTTCAGCAGCTAAATGTCTAATGTCTTGTAGGAGAGTGTGTATATATATGTGTTTGTATATATTGCCATAACATGTTCAAATTATGTTTTTATGAGAAAACTTCTACGTATTTTTTGAAAAAACATTCAAAATGAAGCAGCTCTCATAACTCTTATGCCACATTTTTAGTAGGTTTTTCACTTTACTTAGAAATAGTTGCTTATTTTTACTCTCAGTTGTGCATCTCAAAAATTGTCCTTTAATGCTAGTGTACAGTAACAAAGGCATTTAATCTGATTTGATATAAATGGGCATCTGATTGACATTGCAAACTAAGGGCCAAGCTGGATTAAAGAAAAAGGCAAGCCAGAGAAAACTAAGCTGCCCCAGGGAGTGATGCATCCCATGTTAAGACAGGTATTTAAGGCAGGTGAGATGAACTGATCTCTGGAATTGCTCATAGCTCTGTTTTTCTTGAAGGAGGAGATGGGATGACTAGTTTAGGCATGCTTAACATGTTAGATAGCTGAGCGGGAGTGAAATGAACCCTAAGTTACTGCAGCCAGTATAAAAAAATTACTAAAAGCCCTTATGTTATAAAATGATCGATACTGAGGATCACAATTACTGCCCAAGCATTATTTATTTTCAATTCAAACTGCAGTAGAGGTTTCTTTTGACTAGAACACGCTACATTTTCCAGATTTTCCAATTTGAATTAAAAGCAAACCAAAAGACTTTCCTTCCAAGAAGTTTATCTGCCTTTGATTACGTATACATAACTATAACTCTGTGGCTGAACGTGTATGCTCCTTCTTTTTGATTTTCAGAGGAAAATCAGCCTTTAATTTAAGAATATTTCTCACACATTATTCTACAGAAAAAGATAGGAGTTACCTGCTATCCACAAGGTAGGTAGCTAATTGTGTTGATGCAACAAGATGAAAAGGACTTTCTATAACGTTCAGTATCTCCAGAACTTTTGGTTCAAGCATTAGACATATATCAGGAACCAGACAGTTTTTAATCAGGATAGGTCTTAGAAAAATGAGCGTTGATCTTTCTTCAGGGGGAAGTAGATATTTGATTTTTCCAATATAGCTATTAAACGTGGTGTTTAATGACCAGCAGAACGTAGGTGGCCCCATAGCAGAGCCTATAGCAGAGCAGGGAACACACTGAAATCCAGCGCAAAACGTGCATTTATGTCTGGGAAGGAGGCGAATGACAAAGTCCAGCATTTTGAACCCAGGAAGAAGTGGTCAGGAGTACATGCAGGGCAAGGTGTCATAATCCCTGTTTGGTAATAGGGCTGCTTCCTAAGACTGGGGTCTTTTCTGCAGCGATGGCTGTGTCCATACGGCTGCTGGCACATATAAGGCCAGTAACAAATGCCAGTTCAGGAGCATCACTGGACCTTCAGACACATGAACTGGCTTGCTCTCTTAAACGGACTCACTCTGTATATAGACTGTAAAGGTGTTTTTGTGCAAGCCTCAGAACAGTAGTGCGGACAACCACCCTAAGAAAGTGTGCTTGTGCTCATGCCAGCTTGTGTCCCACCTAGGGTGCTGTGGACCAGTCAGCCTGCCTCTGCCCCTTGGCAGGAGCAGTGCTCGGGGAAGGCCAAAGGGAGATGGCAGTGTTGAGAGGTCCCTGTGCCCAGATAGGAACTCTTGTCTGCAGAAGATGGCAGGTGTGGGGTTTTTTTACCCTTGTACTTCCCCTCTGCACTCTTTTATCTGGTTCTCTGTGGTGATGGGTCTGGAGTAACTCAGGAAAGTCTCCTTGCCTTAAACACCTACTGGTGACCTGTTGAGACTTGGCAAACCAATGTTGAATTTCCTGCTTGCCTTCAGAAGCCTATATGTTTTCTTGCACGTTAGTCCATGTTTAATTTGATTTCTGTTATTGCCTTTTTGCCAAGGAACTGCTGGGGAGTATGTCTACAATTGACACACCAATTCTGTTTACATTTGCTTTCTTGTTTCCTTTTTATTCAAAGGAACTTTTGAAATATTTTTTTCCTTGAAGTGCAAAGACCCACATGGATAAAACACCTTTTTCAACAAAGGCTCGACTTTTTATAAAGAGGGAGTTTGGATCTTTACATTCCCTGTAACAAGAATGTCTACAGTGTTCTGATCTAAACCAAAGCTTTGATATTTTTCTAGATACCATATTGGTGATGATCCAACATGGCCATAAAAGCGCTGTGTCTACCATCAGTTTGATGCTTCTGTAGCTCATTCTCTTCTCACAACGCAAAGCTACAGAACTTTCCCACCGCTAAGCTTTTCTGCAGGCCTTTTTCTGCTCCCAGGAATTCAGCTAGATCTCCTTTGAAAGGGAAATACCGTCCTTTCCTTTGGGGTGCACCTCACCACCTAGAGTCGGTGCTTTGGATGTTAACAAGTGACCGTAGCTGCAGGCAGGCGCCGTGCTGAGCCCAGAGCTTGTTCTCTTCAAGGGGAACTGGTGTCCTGGGTCTTATAAAGTAGCCAGCTTTTGCAATCACCACTCATACCTACAATGTTTTATAAAATTGTTACCTAGGAATTTTGGTGGAGTTTCCCTCCCTCCCTCCCCGGCCCCGTTTGTTATGAGAAGTTTAAATGTTATGGGACAGTTTTCTAATTTTACCCCGTACTGTTGGCTCTGCCTCAAGAAAGCCATTTGATGCAGTTTCAGCTGCCAATATCTCTTTGCCGCTCAGTCATTACAGTGTAATTGGATCTAAAGTACATGTATAATTTGCTGCTAGCAATGCTGGCTTGTCTTAATTATGACATCCAGCTGATTTCTAAGGATACTAATCAATGAATATGCATAGCACAGTAGACAGACTTGTTCAGATGAATAAGTCTTCATGAGAACTTGAGCTTTCACGGTACCTACGTATCAAGCTGTTTAAAAGCATCAAGGCAGGATCTCTGGATTGAAGTGGATGGGGGCTTTCAAAAGGGCTTGTGACACAGCCCAGGAAATGGCGTGTACGAAGCCTGAGGTGCTTTAGGCTGTGTATATGTGTGCGTTCTGCTGCGCTTGGCAAAATTTCTGGGAGAAAAGGGGGAAAAAGTTAGAAGTATAAAGATGAGCTCCTAGGCAGATGATTATTCTTACCATTTCCTCAGTGCTTTCTCCTACATTCACCCTGACTGAAGGTTACAAATAACTTCTCACTGAAAGCATTTCCTTTCAGTGTCTCCTCTGCAAGCCAGTTTTTTGAGACATCTGTATTTAATTTTAAGCTGGGTGCTATTCTTGCCCATCCACTTTCGATTTTTTTTTTAAGCCTCATATTTTTCCTCATCTGAAAACTGTCATGTCGTAGAAAACCAGTTTTCCAGGCTGTAACAGTACTTTTAAAACATAACATGATCACGAGTTATGGTCACATAAGGATCTAAAGCCTTTCCAAACAGCTCCTCCCTTACAGGCTCGTCTAGTTTTTGTTTGCAGATTGCAACCGGAGGATCTTAAAGCTTATCACACTAAATACTCTGCTCCTCTAGGGTATCTCGGATGTGCTGCAGTGTTTTAATAGAATCCTTGCACTTGCACTCCAACACCGCGTTAGAGGTCCTGGCACAGCCAACTTGTGTTAGAAAATTTGGACACATGACAAACCCTGCTAGAGGTTATGAAGACTCTGTGGCGATACTGATAGATTTGGACAAACTGAAAGACTATGTGCCCAGCAGTGAAAGTTATGATTAGCCATCTATGTATACTTAATTACTTGCATATTTTCAATTACCAACAGCTTGTGCTATCCATTCCTAGGGGCAAATTTCAGGTTTTCTGGGTTTGTTTTCTTTTTTTTTTCTTATTTTTTTCTTTTTTATTTTATTTCTAGATTTGGAGCATTACATTCAGCGCAGTTCTCTCAGGTGTTCTGATTACCAGAAAGCTGGGACAGGCAAAGAAGCTTTTAAGGGATTTCTTGCTGTATTTTCACTTGACATCCTGCACAGCGCAATTCAATATTCATAAATTACTTTTGGCTGCTGTTAGTATTTCACAGCTCTGTTTGCTAATTCATGTGCCAGATATATTTAAAATGAATCATTAAATGTCAGGAGATTTGATGCTTGTTCCACATGCAATAGCTCCCTATTGAACAAAACTCCAGCACTTTGTACTGATGCTAAACTCTAGCTGCCTTTGATTTTATAATAAATATATGAGTCGGAGGCAGGATAAATCAGATCCTACACTGTCAGCTTGGCAGAGATGATTGATCGTACCTTTCTGACAGCACTGCATTTGACTGCAAGTCTCATGCAGCCCTACTTTAGATCATAGAAAGGCATCTGGATGATGAAAAGCACGCTAGCTTAGAAGATAGCACACAGTGCTGCACCAGTGTCATATTTATCTAGCAGCATGTGTACTCTAAAATGCTTCAGGCTGTAGCTCATGCTAATAATTATCTCTTGTGTTGAATCCACCTTGACCCATTTTTATTCCTTTACCCATATTTTAAACAGAAATTGTTTTCAAAATCCTTTCCAAAAAGGATACGTAAAGCCTTTATCTAAAGCAGACACATGTGGGTAATAAAATACCCAGCCTCCGTGCCCACTTAGAGTTGCTACTTTTGCAAATGAAACCATTATATGTCAGTCAAAAGGTTAGGTGGTCACACAAACACTCCCCTTATTCCTGCTTTAGAAAAAAATCTGTCTAATCTGGTATCAGAAGCAATCTAGTCCTACAGATTCGGGTTTGATTTGTTGCTCTTCAGCTCTTGGTGATGGATGCCTGCACCAAAGCTCTGTACTTAAAATACGGTCTGGAACCCAACGACTTCCCTGGGCGGAGGGGGCGAGGGGGAGCAGCATGTGGCCTTCTCCCCTTCCTGGGCTTGTTGGTGAGCGGTTTGTGTAGCCGCTGTAGCAGTGTGGCTCGTTTGGAAGCTGTGCTCATGGAGAAGTTGTATTTCATTCATGTTATGAATGTGCCTGCATATAAAACGCAGACTGGTGCAGTAACATGTGGGGTGGGGTTGGTTTTTTTTTCCTCACAATTTTTCAAGATGTCTTTTGAGACATGTTTATGTTCAACTTGTATGGCTTTCATTTGGCTTTCTCTTATATTATACATGTGGTTTTCTGTATACACATATACATGCATGTATGGTTTAGGGCTAGCGACGCAGAGGTGCATTCCTGTGTTGCAAGTTTAAGAAAATCAATGAAGTATTATTTAATGCATGTCAACTTCATTTTTAATGCTATTTCTAAAGTAAATTACAGAAAGCATATAACCATCCACCATGGAATAATAAATTGATATAGAATGTGTGGGGAAAAGGCAATAAGCCAGAATCATTAGAAAGCTCAGAGCGCCACTCCAGCAACACAAGGCAGTCGTAAACCCGAGGTTGGAATTGCAGACAGCAAATGGTGTACACCAGTAAATCTGGCCCTAGTAATTTTATTGCACATGACATACAAGCCAGAAAAACATTTAGATAATTGAAATTAACACTTTTAACAATGATCTATAAAGCAGTGAATAATAATTAGGAGGTTCTTTCAGGCTCTCGGTAATAAATCTACAGTACTTCAGAATCTTTTTTTCCCCAGTATAAATGAGACAAAATAAGATGGACCCTCTTTTCCTTACACATGGGACGTATTTATTGGTCAGGTATCATACCACCCCCTGGTTTGCAAACCCTGCAACTGCGCATGAAGCGAAGGCTTGTTATTGCGAACTTGGAACAAAGCTAGATGGAAATGGAAAAGATAATAAAAGGGAGCTCCTGGAAGAACATAACACAGATTTATTTTTTTTTTTCGATTGATGCAAATCTGCGCCTGTGTTTACTCATATCAAAGTGGCTGTGCATATCAGGTCATGTGAACATAGCTCTCAGATAGATACAAATGCTGCTGCAAACTTTGAAGTCCTTTGGAGGATGTAACCACTAGTGTAAGATTTCAGGTAGTCTTTTCTGATGCTCTAAGAAAGAAAAAGTTTTCTATTTCATATTTCATCTGTACCGTATTTTTCAACATTGCTTTTAAAATACAACCATTTCCTTTCTTTCCAACTAAACTGATGAAAGAGAAGATTGACTCTGCCAGGTAATAAATCAGCTTTTTGATGTTGGATCAGTTGTTTGAATCACTGTTTGACCATATTATTGGTCACTGTCTGTCATTACGCTGTCTCCCAAAGGCACCAAATGCATAACCTGCTCGCCAACAGAGCCCAATCCAGGTAACAATCCTTTAAAATGAGCCTGGGAAGTAGTCTGGGTGTCAGTGGGAATGCTGCCTTGCACGATATTGTGCACATGGGTGAAACTCCTCCTCTGAGGACTGGAACCAAAACGCCAGCTGAAGCCCTTTAAAAACTGAGCTGCTTCAAGCAGTCATTGCCGGCTCTGAAATCAGTTTTGCTACCTGGGTTCTGCGTGGAAATCTGGCCATCGCTTTCCAAGCTATCAATCTGAGCTCTTTCATGAATACCAAATTCATTTCAAAAAAATCAGATTCAATAAAACAATTTCTGTAGGGGAAGCAGCAGTGTTGGGAGAGCAACTGAAATATGGTTTTGCATTAAATTCCCTTTTTTGCCAGATGATAGGGATGCTTCAGAAGTACTACCGCAAACATTTCAAAAATAAAACCCAATCCTCCAGACTTATATAAAACCTTTTCGCTCTAATAAAAGTGGATAGGTGTGTATGAGTGTGTGTGAGAGAGGGAATAAAGCATTACGGGTGGAGGCAGTGCATAAGAGCGATGCTCTGTGTACTAAGGCCGAGCTGCCGGTCCCCGGCCGCAGGGAAGGAGCGAATGCTGCAGCGGGAAAGTCGTGCTGCTGCAATTTTGGGACGCTGCTCCTATATTCACGTTTCTCCTCCCGAGCACTTCCAGCGCCAGGCTTTCAGGTGCTGACACCACGGGGAAATTTGGCTGGAGCGTTTTTTTTTCTCTGGCTGGGTGGAGGAAACAGGAGGCAGGGGTTGCACAGCATTGGCAGAAGCAATTTTCCCTGGGGAAAGCCACCTGCCCTGGTGGAGAGGTGGCCGTGACCTGCGGCGCTTGGCTCCTGCTCTTGCCGTACCCAGGGGGGACTGCTCAATTTAATGAGAGCAAAGTCTGGGGAAAAACAGGTGGCTTTTGAGAGCTCACCCAGAAACTGGTATTTGTGACAAATGTAAGCCACTGGAAGCTTGCAAACCATAAAGTCTTTTATGCTGAGATACAATAGGTCGTATAAAAGAAATAGGCCCCAAAACTGAACATATCAGTGCTGCCAGTGTTGTGCGTATTTCTGTGCTCCTGTCTCCCTGGGGGATAATTAATTCAACTCCCTGGAGAGGCAAGCACATCTCAAAAAAAAAACCCACCCAACCAGCCTCGTTTCCTGAGGGCAGTTGCAAAAGTCAGCTTATTTCAGGAGGCTGGAGAAAAGAAGAAAGTTAACAGTAGGGAGACACACTAAATTGAGGATCAGGGCAATACACTGCCGGAGCCATTGCCTGTAAGAAAGAATGGGCAGAGTTTTGTCCCCATGAATTTCAAGTCACGATGACTTGAAGAGGCAACTACAGGCTTAAAGACCTTCTAAAGGAGGATGCCAGAGAGACAGACCTATCTCTCCTTGCCAGAGGAAAAAGATGGCTGATGGATGAAACCTGAGGGCAGGTAAGAGATGCCTGGGACAAGTTATATTGACCAGGGCTGAGGTCAAGGCTGTTGTTGCATTCATTTGTACAAATACAGAATGAACATTCATATAAACCTTTCAAGTTCTCTGATTTAACTTCTGTATTTTTCCCCTATTTATGTTCAGGCAACAAATATATTTGACTTTGGGCAACTTCCACTACGAGGCCTGGTTCAGCTCTATGTGTGTGTCCCAAGAGCCCCCAGCCACCAGATGGGACCAAAAAAAGCAAGAAACTGAGACCCGGGAGTTTCTGTGTATTCTGTGTAATCTAACCCTTCCCCCCCCCCACCCCTTTCTTTTTAATAATGTAAATACATGATACAGCTCTATGAATATAAAAGTTGCTGTATTGGCTGAGAACAAAGGTCCATATAATCTACTGTCCTGCCCCTACCTGTGGCTTTTCTTCTGAGAACAAAAAAGTATCAGAAAGAGGGACAGACCTAGCTTCCCTGACTTACCTCCCAGCAGCAAGGAAGCCTCAAAAAGCCTCAAAAAATGCCCTTGCTCTCCCTTTTTGAACCTATCTAGGAAGAAAGTTAGATAGCCATTTTTGTTTGTGCTGTTATTGCGTAGTTTAAAGAATAATAGTTTGGAGGGTTGGGTTGGTTTTTGTTTCCCTTTTGGTTGCTTTTACCTTAATTTTCTTCCAGGTCAGAACTAATCGTTAGGACTGACCACATATTTCCAAGTTTCACGAGAGGCAGCAATGCTTTTTAACACGCTGTGCAATAGATGCTGGTGTGGCCCTGGCTAAGGGAGAGACACCTGCCAGATAGCTCTGCCATATGCAAAGCACTTTAAAGAAATAACTGAGCATGAATTCCACCAAACGTGTTCCGATTCAGACTCTGAAATGGCTTTGCCAAACTTCACAAAATGGAGGTCGGCAGCAGGTCCCTCTGCCCGCAGCCGTGACCAGAGTCAGTCGCTTCATCTTGTGAAACGTTCAGGCAAGAGGTGAAGAAAGAAGCAACGCCCTCACAGGTGGACCAGGTGGGCACGAAACCTCAGCAGGTACTCACACAAATCCCACCGAGTTCTGATGACAAAGGTGACACACAGCCCAAGACAGGTTGTTCCCTGGTCAAGCACCCACCGTATTCCTCTCTAGGTGCTTCTGGAGTGGCACACAAATCACCTCTCTCTTAATTTATAAAAGCACGCTGCCTTCCCAGGGAGGGGGCAAACGCCTCCCTGCAGCACCGCTTTTTTGAAGTTGTTTCTCTCCTGCCTTTCTTCACCACGAAAATTTAGCCTGGTAAGATTTGTTATTCCCCATCCTGCCCCCAATGCACATGCATCTAATACAAATTAGCTTCTTGATGTGATTTGTTACTAATACATGGCAAACGCATTTTTTTAATGATTGTTTTCACAGTTGCATCGCTTTCTTTCTGCTAATATTGTATCAATTAACAGATTGTGGTTCCCTGAGTCATCTGATATTCAAGCATATTCGAGAAATATTTTTTTGAATTCTTTAGTTTACAACTGAGGCATTATATCAGTAAAAAAATCGTGATTGATTGAGACAGGCGCATAATATTGTTTCTGTTCTGCTAGGGCACCTATTCCAAACATTTCAGTTCAAATGATAATGGAAAGGGCATGCACAAAGTGCTTCAGTTACAATTATGCCTTCAAAGTAATACAAAAAATATATTAAAAGACAGCAACAGATTTTGGTTGTCTGTGTTTCAGAGCTTCTAATTTGATATATTTTGAGCTTAATTTTCAGACTTAAGAGGAACTTCCAGAGCCTTAATTTAGAAGTTGTGGACTCTATTTGGAGCAGTAACTCTATTTTTTTTTTTTCCTCTGAACAGTGTATATATTGCTCATTGGCTTCCAAAAGCACTTCAAATTTTTTGCCTGCAAAGCCTGCAATTCAAGTCCATTACTAAAAGATTTTGTTCATAAAAAAGAAGGTTTGGGTTTTTTTATTGTTGTCTGTGCTCTGGATACAGTTTATATTCTTGTATTCTTGGCAACGTTGGGAGCAGACCAGGAGCTATCGTTCCAGAGACAGCTCTCCGAAGTCTAGGCACAGTTATGGATTTTACATTAACAGCCTATTTTGCAGAAATCCTTTACTCCTCATTAACAAAATGCAGGTCTGATGGGTATCATGATACTGCTGCTCTTTTATTTATGTTTCTGTTATTTCAAAAATTGATTGTAACTCTGCTTTAGTTGGTTCGCCCATCTATTCTAATATGCCATATTCAACACTCTCAGACAACAATTCACGTTCAGAAGTTCTGCTCCAGGAAATCTTATCTTTCTTCAGTTCTGTCAGATTTTCATTAAGTTTATTTGTAGTAATTGGTAATGCTGAGAGTTCTGCATTTGGTCTCCAGTTGTCTTACTGTCAGAAATCTTCAGTATTGTTCTCCTTTCCTTGGTAGACAGTGTTCATTCTCGTACACTGCTCCAGGGTTTCCTTACAAAGAGATTACTACCTGGGTAGAATACTTTCCTAAATGTATTTATCCATGAATTCCATTTTCTTAATGATATACAGCTGGTTCTACAATTAAAAAGTATGAATAATCCTGTTAAATATTGCTTTATAAAAAAAAAAATTAGGAAAGGTCTGTTATTATGCTGTGTTACAACTTCATCCTTATTTTTCTTGCAAGTTGTTCTAAATGCGATGCCTCGGGATATAAATATTCAGCCATCTTTCCTCTGTCGTGCTGAAAGTCTTCTGGATCCTCTAATCCCAGAGCATACCAAACTCCTTACTGAATGTCTCCGTATCAAAATGATTGGTATCACTTCACAGACAGTACGCTAGCTTCAAACTGGATTACAACAAAACTCTGTAACCTGTGCACAATGGGTCAGAAATTGCCCTTAACATTACCAAAACTTTACATAGTCAAAACCCACATTTGTTTTTTCATCTACGTACTTTATCTTTTTTTTTCATGTCCTATAGCACAAAATTATTTTTCTTGGCAATTCCTTTTATTTTCCCTCTTTATATTTAAGGAGTCAGACGCAGAAAGGTAAAGCTGTGCAAGGGTTGTCTCCTTTTTTAATACATTTATTTACATGTATATAACTAAAACCGGGAAGGAGAGTGCTTACTTTTGTCTGTTATTTTTTTTTCCTTTAAATGGATCAACATGCAGCAAACAAGTTATACACCAGCTGCATGAACAGCCTTCCGGAAAAAAATAGGATCAGATTAAGAGCTAACTTCACAGCTGTGGATGCTGGATCTTCAAAGCTGTATTTGTTTCACTTGCCTCTAACCATCTGAAAACTAAGTATTTAGTCAGTGCTAGTGTTGAAGATCTCTGTAGTCACTGGAGAGAAACTGGTCCTTCCAGGAGGCGATGTGAGCTATTCTGTATGCAGGGTGAATTTCTATCTGCCTGCCTTCTGCTTTGAGTGGAATTGTACTTTCTTGTCTCTCCAGTACTGTTGGACTTCGCTGCCTTTCGCACCGATACTCTTTGACACATCTCAGCTCACGGCCGTTTGAGTAACGGTGGGTTTTCTCATCACTCCCTCTTGGAGGAGTCTTTTTTTCCCCACTGACCGTGGAGAATAGCCTTAGGCTGTAGAAGAACATAAGCTACACATCAGACTTTAGGGCAGCTGAAAATAGATGAGGTAAATCCCAGTCTTTGAAGTAGTAGTGATAAACCCAACGAGATTATCCATCCAACTAGCAGTACATACGCCTGGGTAGGCAGGCAGGATAACGTGCTGAGGGAGGAAAGCATCTCGCTAGCCGGGGGGAATGTAGAGAAGGGAGTGCTTCAGCCCTGCTCCAAAAGGTGGCTTGGTGCCTGTCACTGGGGCAGACTGAGTGACCTGCCTTTTACAGATTTCAAAGTCAAGGAATTAGGGAAAAAACTACTTTTTGCTTTCTTGCAGGCAGCCTCAAAACCAGAAATTTAAAGGAGAAGTGGTCACCACCAGCTATGGGAGCCTCCAGTTCAGATCTTCCCTCTTCTGCAGTGCTGCTGGGGACTCTCCCCATCCCTTCTCCTGAGGCTGCTCTGCTTCACCCAATGCCCTTACGTGGTCACTGCAGACAGCAGCAAGGGCTCCGAGACGAACGCTTTTGCATTCATGGCCACAAGTGGTTTTTACTCCCATACTCTTTTTCTCAGGTACCATTCAGTGCAAAATGTGCAGACGTTGACCCGATAGTTTGTTTTCTGAAACAAATAAGGACTTCAGAGAGAAATCTACTGTTTTGTGCAGAAGAAAGGCAGCATTAAAAACATGCTCAGTAAGGATAAGAGGAAAATCTACTGTTTGTATAGAAAAAGAATGCCTTACAGCCCTAATCCGTTACTAAAGGTTCCCATTCATCCTTGGCAATGAGATCAATTTGTGCTGAAAATTTAGTCCTATATGTGTGAATTGGAAGTGATCTTATTAGTGTTTTACTACATCAGGTCTGATAAACTCCCCTATCTATTTCAGTTAAGCTTCTATTGATCCACTTAGGAGATCAATTTGGCTTTCATTATTTTTTGGGGGGCGATTTCATTTGTCTCAGACTGAAGTTATGAAAAAAGTGTAATTTAACAACTGGTGTGTGTGTGTGTGTGCGTGCGTGCACTCTGTCATGTGTGCACAGAGGTACTCGCACACATACGTATTTATGTAGTGGAGCTGCTGCTCTGAATTTGCCCACTTGGTTCTTCAGTTCCTGATACTGTAGCTGGATCAGACTTTGGTGGCTGAAGCGCAATATAGCTGTGGAAACAAAAAAATATCTGGTAACAGAGATTTTTCTAAGTTCAGCTGTAGTCAAAGCCCCATCTGCAAGTCAGAAAGGGCAGTACAAGCGAAAGGTTTCATGTTTCCAAAAGAGAGCAGAGGGTGGCTGGAGAAGGCCATGGATAGGTGTGATATCTAATGTCATCTGCAAATAAAGTCATTGCTGTCAGGAAGGAGGATGCTTTCTTCTTTTCTATACAGAAATGATCAGAGGGATGAAACACCTCTCCTATGAGGACAGGCTAAGAGAGCTGGGGTTGTTCAGCCTGGAGAAGAGAAGGCTCCGGGGAGACCTTATTGCAGCCTTCCACTACTTAAAGGGGGCTTGTAAGAAAGATGGGGACAAATTTTTAGTAAAGCCTGAAGCAATAGGACAAGAAGCAATGATTTTAAACTAAAAGGGGGCAGATTCAGACTAGATATAAGAAAGAAATTTGTTATGATGACAGTGTTGAAACACTGGAACAGGTTGTCCAGCGAAGTTGTGGATGCCCCATCCCTGAAAACATTCAAGGTCAGGTTGGATGGGGCTCTGAGCAACCTGATCCAGTGGAAGATGTCCCTGCTCATTGCAGGGGCGTTGGACCAGATGACCTTTACAGGTCCCTTCCAACTCAAACTATTCTATGATTCTATATGATTTTTTATCAGGTATGTTAGGCAATGCCCATGAGTGATGGGAAGAGGGAGGGAAGGGATGCGAGAAAAGCGCCTTTCTCCAAAGTATCTGCCAGTGGGTTTTGGTCTGCCTTACACCAGTGAAAACAGAAATGGCTCCTGGAGGTGTGGAATAGAGACAAGATCTTGGCCCACATGAGGGTTCAAATCTTGCACTCATATGGGGTAAATACTCCCCATTTCCCATTGGCAATGCATGGATCAGGGCTGTACCTCTCATGGCCGCCAACACCAGGAGGAAGAGATTGTACAGGCAAAAGACTACATTCGTGGTGAATTTGAAACAGTTTTTTAGTAGTGCCACGGCAACTAGGCTTCGCTGTACTTCTCTGAAGTGCATGAAGTTGAAGTCATTGAATAATCACAAAAAGAGGCGTGAGAAAGGCCATAAGAAGTACCCCTGCTGCGTTAGTTTTCTCTGTAGAGATGTCATAGACTAGTTCTGTTTGTTTATGGCTATATTAGCATAAATTCAACTTCCATTTTCCAAAAGCTATTTTGCTATAAGACTACACTGTGTCTTTATCATTGTTGTTTGCACACCACAGTCAGATGAAGTTATTAGCAGAAGGCCTGTAAATCCAAGTCATTAAACTGAGTATCTCCCATTCAACTGAAAGTAACTCAGAGTAATAAACTGAAAACATAAAAAACCCTTCCACATTGAGAGATAGACCTCCTGACCAGAGATTTGAAGACTCTGAGTCACCTAGCAAAGACAACTGGCACTCTCTGTGCACTGTCTCGTTTTCTGAAGTAAAAACTGTGAATATATTTGTCATGGTTTCCGCAGAGGCAAAAGAAGAATGGTGGGAATGGTGGGTCTGACCCGACGTGCAAGACTCTCAAAAGTTTCTAAATGATTTGGGGGGTCAGTGCACTCCCTGTGGTCAGCTCTCAACATTTCCATGGATACAAGTATGTATGCAATATACCTTGCAAGTATACCCTTGCAATATGGCTGAGCTAACATCATGGTCCTATTTCTAAGAGGCAGTAGATGTTACAGTCTTGCAAGCTGTCTTCTCATCAGAGGGGAGCTGGGGATATAAAGGCCGGAGTTTCCTTGTGAAACAAACTTGTTTATTGCTACAATCTTCACTGCAAAGCTTGCAAAACAACATATGGAAACCTCCTTTTTCAGGAGATTCTGACACTGGTGCAGTTGCTAAATTCTTTGGAAGCTACTTATTCACCTCAATAGCTGTCAAGAGACAAAGAGTCTAAAGCAGAACGTGAAATAACGTGCTTTTCCGATACCCTCATTCCACTTAGAGAGACCCTTAATAGCAGACCTGAGCGCAGTCAGTACTGCTGTAAGGACTGGTCAAAGATTCACAGGGAGCAGGAGACCTCCTGGCGTGGGATCTAACACTGCCACCTCATGACGCCCTGCAAAGTCATGCTTGGATGAACCCAAACTGTTGAAATATTCTGATGTTCAGAGCCCTTTAAAACTCGGCATGACGCCTGCCTTCCTTCTTAAAATAGTGCCCTTTATAGCGTAAACTTCTGTGAAACTCCTAATCTCAGAAAAAAACTTTCAAATCAAAACACTGGGGCACGTCATTACTAGTTACACATCATTTCCACTGATTAAGCTACTAATAATGGTGATTATCGTTACCACCGGTATATTTCCTTTCTGGTGGTATGGCAATTTCTGCACCCTATGTGTGCTATTCCGATGGTTCCTCTTATAATACTTACTCAGATTTGCTGATAAATGTGCAATTTGCAAAAAACAGTCCCCAGCTGAGTCGTCCACTCCTAGTTAGGAAACTACGTCTGCCACCTATAAATAGGTATGCATTTAAGTGCTTTTCCAGGTGGGACTTAGACACAAAATGTTGGACATAGTATGAGCCTAGTAGAAGGCAAAACAGTTTAACGTGCTGTACAGTAAGACACCATTTATCTCTCTTGCGTGTAACCTTTTTTCAGAGGGCAGAATTTTTGTTTAGCATAAGTGACAAACCGTGTTAATAACAAGCAAAAGAATAATGTTTCCGTCTTGCACTGCTGCTACATTTAAACTTTTCAAAATTGGCTTTTTGGTTGTTAAAAAAAGCACAGATTAGGAAAAGGAAAGGGAAGAAAGAACCATTGTAGGGCTATGCAAAGGTAAGTCACACAGCTGCTATGAAAGAAGAGCTCTTTTGCTGGAATGTCAAATAAAAAAAAAAAAAAGAAGAAAATCAATGGAATCAATTCTAAAAGCCATCTGGTCCCTATATGGGAGTATAAACACAACTATCTCCCTCAACCTTTCATCTCTAGGAAAGGTGAAATTTGAAGCCACGATATCCTCCATTACTCATCTCATTAGCCATCTTACTATTATAATTGGTATTGCTAGGCTATATGCCTGCATTCCAGTTTTTAACCTACCCCTGGTGAACAGGGAGTGGAATTAATCAGCTGTCTCAGGGCTGGCTGTCCCTCTGTGAAATGTCATCAAAAACCTGAGCACATTTTGTGAGATGGGGAAGGATGTTGTTCTGTGAGACTTCTTTCAATGTCAGTGTATTTTATAAATGGGCCTCAGGATCTGGACGTTTTCCTACTTATGTTTATGAAATAATTTACCATCTCAAATGGCAGAGGAATTCAGCCAGGGATTAAAATTGCCCTGCTTTCCTCCCTTCCTTTATACCTCTGCCTGTTGATTAACATGTCGCTCCATTTCTTTTAGATTTGCAGACCAGAACCACAGAAAAATTGGGTTGGAAGGTACCTCTACAGATTGTTTGGTCCAGCTTCCTTATCTAAGCTGGGCAACTTCTGCACTGGGCTAGGTTGCTCAGGGCCATGCCCAGCGGAGTTTTGAATGCCTCTAAGGATGGAGAGGGCACGGCCTTTCTGGGCACCTTCCTCCAGTGTTTGACCACCCTTGCGGTGAAATTTTATTCCTTGGCTCAACTGCTGTCTTTCGCCTTTCGTCCTTTCACTGTTCTTCCTCCAGGAAGCATCTGGCTTTCTCTTCTGTAAAGGCACCCACTGGACAGCTGAGGACTTCTTGCCTTCTCCACACTGAGTGGCTCCCTTGACCTCTCCTCACAGATTCCCAACCATCTTTGTAGCCCTTTGCTGGACTTGCTCCAGTATGTCTGTATCCTGCTGGTATTGGGGAACCCAAAACTGGGCACACTATTCCATATGTGGTCTCAGAAGTGCTAAAAGGAGAATAATCACTTCCTTGCGTTGCTGCCTCCGGTCTTAGCAGTACAGCCTGGTTCGTGGTCAACCTTCATCACCACAAGAGCATACTGATAACTCGCGCTGGAGGAGAAGCGAGTAATTCAGAGATAAATCAAATTGGAACTACTAGAGAGGAAGAAACATAATACTGAACAAAGGAATGGTTTCCAGCACAACATCCTAATTTCAGCTGTCTGCAATTGTTTGAAGTTTCTACTTTAGGCTGAAGCCTTGGAATAGTCACAAAGATTAGACACTAACTCTAGACTTCTACACTTAGGGGATATTTCCAGTGGCGGGGGGGGGTCAGAGGAAGCAAACCACCCCACCTATAGGACTTGAGATATGATATAGAGGGGCATTTGCAACCTTTGAGCTGAATCTGTGCCTTTGGGCTCGGTGCTTCATTATATTTATAGACAAAACAAAGATAACCTCTCCCCGTTAAGTTAAATGTAAGATTCGACATACCCGTCCACACCTTCAGATATTCTATGTGAAACTGGGTATATATTTTCTTCAAAATGTGTGTTTTGATGCTTTCTCTTTCCTCCAAGGCACTGCAGTGTTTCCTCCAAGGTGCTACAGTCCTTTCCTCTGCAGGTTAGATATTCATGAGTAAAGATAAATTTAGCCTTAAATCAGGTATTTTCAGATATTTTTCTGTCTTACAAATCTAACTCTACTAATAACATTTTAAGAGGAAAAACAAAGGGAAGGAAGGGGCAGGGTGCATTTAACATTTGCTCAAATACATTAGAAACGTGGGAATCATCTGATCGCTATCACAGACAAATATACTATTGA
The DNA here is from genome assembly GCA_003993805.1 of Himantopus leucocephalus. Classification (NCBI taxonomy): domain Eukaryota; kingdom Metazoa; phylum Chordata; class Aves; order Charadriiformes; family Recurvirostridae; genus Himantopus; species Himantopus leucocephalus. Next base: position 33,238,448 of record RSEF01000004.1, on the reverse strand, counting down.
TATCTGGGTTAGAAGGGTCTACAAACACCTATTCCATTTGTCACCAGCCTCCACAGGTTGCAAATCACTTTGATGCAATCAACATAAGGCTTGTGGTAAGTGAATCAAAGGCAAAAATAATAATGAACCACAGGAAGTGGCACTGGAGGGAAACCACAGGCAAAACCAGAGAAAGACCGAGATTAGGTTCTATGCACGTTTATGTCTATATGTATGTGCACGTACCCACCAGTGTCTTAGGTCCCTACGGCATAGCATTTTGCCCAGGTAGAACGCCCATCTGAGCCTGGGCATCATTTTATACTCCACACAATAGAGAGCTCAAGCCCCCATCTTTTTGTCCCTGCCAAGCCAACAGGATATAAAATCCGTCTAGACGTGAAATCTGGCTTACAGGCTGATACTGAGCATGCGAGCAGGACAGGGAACTGGGGACGTTAGAAATTATTACCATTAAGAGTCTGGGAACCTTTAGACAGTGTTTGCAGTGCTCCAGGGGAAAGCAAATCTCTCCCCCTGCGTGGCATGACACCACACATGCCAGGCGAATGTGGCCAGCAAATAAGAGGATTAAAATGGCTGAAATAGCAACCCAGACCCCTATCAGACTCAGGATAACAGTAAAATAAAATCTTACTTTTAGGATTTGGCATGTAAAAGTGATGTCCTTAAAAGAAAAGCGGGTGCTACTGCTAATGGAATAGCTAAGGCAAGCTTGGATCTTAAACCAAAAAAAAAAGCAGAGTTTAATTTGTAAATATGACTGTCGGCACCACCACCCCTGCTCCCAACTATAAGACAAATTTTCGCATCTCTTGAATTTTTCCCTTGTTTAAGAGCTTTTTTCCTAACACAGACACATGTATGTTTATATATACAAAGAGCAATTTTTTTTAATGGAAAAGTACTGATCAGGAACAATTAATTACTTTTACCCCCAGCTGCCACCGTAATGACCAAACCCAGCTCCAGGGTTAAAGAAGTGTAGACCTTAAACTTCTGGTACTCCTCAGCAAGAAAAAGGATGTATTTTATCACTAGTTGTTGAAATTTATGGTGTTGAAATAAAGAGCTAGCTAAAGGCTGACTCAGCAAAATGTACTTGCGGCATGGGCAGAAGAATGCCTAAGTTATTTTTGAGGGGGAGAGCATGTCATCTAAATTAATATAGAGGAATTGCCTCATAAGTCATCTCTACAGTGGCGCTGCACTACACTAGTGAGAAGACCAGAGTTCAATGTTATACTCATTTTGCAGATGTAGTACCAATTCATCTGTTTTGGATCTTCATGTTGTTTCACGCAGGCGAGTTGTAATGACACTCGGATTAAGAACAGAAGCACACTAGCTAGGCCATTAAACCCACCATTAAATCCAAGGTAACTCTTTAAGGAGCCTAATTCCCATACTGTTAGGCTCTACAGTGCTGCTGATGACTCCAGTGAAAAATTTGAAATACAGCATACTCTAGAAACTCTAGAAAGAAATATGAGGAACTCTCATACTCTCATACTCTAGAAAGAAATATGAGGAACACATAAAGGCGGGCAACACCGCACCTTTGTTAGCGTGTTTTTCCTCTACTTGTAGGGAAACCAAAGCAATTACATTTTAAAGCATATGCTCACCCCAAGTGTTGCACTGCGTAGATCTGCATTTCAAGCTTACTATGAGCTCTCTAAACAAGTCAATATGGCAGAACAGAGCTAGTGGAAAACAGATTTCTTTACACGGTCCTGAGATATTCAGAAGCCCTGGAGCTTTGGATATTTTTTTTTTTAATTTTTAGGGTATAAAGAAGTATACGTGTGAGACTTCTAATAAGAAAATAAGAAAAACTAGGGGAAAAAAGTTCCTTGAGAAATTCATGGAGCCCCTTATAGCCTGCAAGCAGGATCTGCTCTAGGGCGATGAATCATGGAATAACTGCCAGGCTCTTGACAGCAAAGATGTTTCCAGGACAGACCGTGGGTTCCGGAGGGTTGATCCGCCCGGTTGGAAACCAGTCATACTTCTCAGGGCCCCTCTCACCGAAATCAGCGTGTTTCTCTTTAGTATTTTGTGTTTGAGGAACCCGATGAATTTCAATGAAAACTTATTTTCCTGGAAATTTTCTGGCTCGCTCTGTTTGGAGTATTCTCTCGGACAAGCTTTGGCATTTATTAAGACACTTCTCTGGTCTGGCTTAGCTCCAGCAAGGTATGGCCTCGTTCCAGTCCGCTGTTAATGACAGTCCAGGAGCGACACATAGCAGTCTGCTCATTATTGTGCAGAAGAAACAAACTGCACAAAATAGTCTATTTAACAATAGGGAAAATGTAAAGTTGACAGGGTTTAGAAGCAGACTAAGTATAGTGAGGCGCTGGCAACTGTAAGAAGCATAATGTAATCACACCTTCATGCTTTTATTGAGCACAAAATTCATTTGAGAAAGAAAAGTGGAGAATGCTTCGCTCCTAAATGGTATTGCTTGTAAGGAGATAGCTGATTTCTCCAGAGGGTTGCTTGATGAGGGATTGGTATTTCGTTCCCTCAGTTTTATTTTATTTTTTTTAGAATAGAAACTCTCGCTGTTACAAATTATAACCTTCCTTTTCTCAGCAGACGTTTCATTCTTCCTGATAGGTATTCAAGGTTTTAGCACGTTGTGACAACACTTTGAAAACTAAGAAAATGCCCTTTAGCTCTCAGCGTATCTATTTTGAAATTCATTGCTTGCGCTGCTTGTATGCTGACTGTAACGCTACCAGAACAGACTCGAGATGCTGATGACACGCTTGAGCAAAAGGAAATCATATAACCCAGGATACTCAGCACAGCCCTGAAAATGACTGAAGTGCACCAGAGAAAGCACCAAGCTGTAGCTACCTCTTAGAAATGGCTTGCTTTTGAGGCTCCTTTTCTCAAAGGATTGAGCTGCCAGAAGCCCAGGAAGAGCACTGTTATGAGTCAAAGAAAAGAAAACATCTCTACAGCCTCTCCAAAAATTGGACTAATTTCTGTGTGCTGTTTTGTTGGCTAGTCTCAGAACAAAAGTTTGAAGATGGTACTTAAATACTGTAGGAAGTGCAGAGAAGGGCAAAAAGTGTACTGCGGGGAATTCAATGAATGTGTTATGTATGAGAAGAGGTTTGGAGAGTACAATATCTCCAGGCCTAGAAAAAAAAGGTGACAGAAGGGGATCTAATTGCATTATATAGTCCCTAAGGAGGTTCATGTAATAATGTATGACAGAATGTGTTCACACTTGAAGGGAACGGATAAATAATCCATAGACCTTGTTTGAAAGGAAGGAATGAAAAGTTCAGACTACCCATGAAATGCCTAGTGTTTCTCTCAGAAGGCTCTTGACAGCACGAAAACAGGCTAACAAATGAACTAATTATACCAGGAAATTATGTATGTATATATACACACATAGAGGTGTATTTCAAGCACTGGATGTATTAGATGACCAGAGATGAAAAGCATTTGTTAATCTATCATAAATGATGCACAAGCATAGGTATTTCTGCCTACTTTTTAATCGATGTTTTTTTTCACTTGTATTGTGCATGTGCCTCTCTTTCCTTCTTTCCCTTCTTTAATTTTCTTAAACGTGGAGAGGGGCATAGGAGATCACCCTTTCCACATGACGCAAGGTTTCATGACCTGATACCACCTAAGCCCTTTTTCTGTTCAGGTGCCTCAGAAATGCTGTGGGACTGTGAGAGAGAGGTGGCCCTTTCTGCCTGCGGGGAGAGGAACTGTGTCCCATGGCCCCAAAAGGTCTCAAGAGGAGGGTCCTCATTGCCTGGAGCAGGAAGGGAAACCTCCTGGTCAATGGGGGCAGTCGTCTTCATAACGAGTGAGCGTACCAGTGCTGTTCTTCCAGTGCTCCCAGGTGAAGGCCAGTGCCCAGGGCTGGCCTCAATGGGGAAGCCTACAGAGGCAGAGGTTTTGTTATGTGTTTTTTTGTTGGTTTTTTTTTTTTTATTCTGCCCAAGAGGAAAAAAAACCAAACACACACGTGGCAAACATGCTGCATGGAGGACAACAACGGAGCCAAGACAGTCCATGACAGCGGGGTCACACCATTGCAAACTACACATTTTTTTCAAAGTGTAGACAAATTGCTATTGTAATTATGTTCAGCTGCAGCAACGACAGATATGCTTACAGAAGAGGTAACAATGATTGCTGCAGGCAAAGCAGTAACACAGTTGAGATTTTTTTCCACTGTGAGGTTACCCTGACTTTCTACATATCGATGGAACCTGGAACCAGGTTTGTTTTGGATAGCCAGAGACGCATAAGGGGGTGACTGCACCCCCTTGGCATGGCATTTGCTTTCCATCTTAAATCACCTTTTAAGCATAAACCAGGTGGACCTGCACACTGCAGCTGTGAGGCACACAAAGCTCTTTAGTGGACTCCAGCTGTGCTTGGGGGCCCTGCTTGCTCAGCTGCTCTGGTGGCCAACCTCCAGTGGCTCAAACCTCTCGCTGCTGGTGAGGCTTGTGCTTCAGCAACGCTTTTCAGCAAGAATCTCAAAACACTCGTGTGTTGTTAGTAAGACAGTACTCATCAGACTTCTCTGAGGGCTTGTCAGTATAGAAAAGATAGAATAGCAATAGAACCAGAGGGCATTGGTATTCTTCCCTGAATGTTTTCCTAGGATATTTTAAGACAACGCCTGTGGCATGGTGAGTCAGCTTACGCAGACCTCCAGCCTCCCAAAGCAATAGGAATTCACCAGTCAACACTCCTCCTCAGATTTTGCTCCTATGTTGTAGATTGCTGTGAACAATAGGGAGATACGTGGGGAAGAAGAACGGGGCAAGATTGATGGTGTAGTTATTTGGGTATCTTGTACACAGGGGTTGCACAACCACAGGACTCCGTTATAGGCATTTGTATGTTCATCACATTTAGCAAAATGAAAATGGTTGTCCGGAGATGTTTGTGTTAGCAAATTTGTTCTAATATTATAAGGTTATTTACTCTGAACTATGCAGGCACTTTGAAATATCTTGAATCTACAGCTGAATTTCCTGTGCTAACAGGCAATCTATTTTTTCCTCTTTAAGAAGTTTAATTAGTCCAAGCAGTAGAAATGACCTTGTCAGAACAATGAGTTGTTCTCAAATATCTTGAGAAGTGCACAGACTATGCTGCTAACTGTTGCACTTCATTAAATAGTGCATCTAACTCTGGAAAGCTCAGAACTCGTCAACTTTGAATCATAGAGGATCGCTCTTCCTATGCTGTTGTATAATACTGGCAGGCATTATAATGTCAGAAAATTAACATTCCATCACAAAGCTTTAAACGTTGCTTTGAACTATATATCAAAAGAAACTGTATATCATCTGTCACTGGTGCTCCTTTCCATTGAGCATGTCCCATTCCTCAGAACTGTCACTGCCAAATGTTCCTGTGCTGAATGAAGAGGAACCCAGTGCCTGGCCAGCGGTCCACCCACGGGGCTTGAAGGGTGGCACAAGTACCGCCTGTTAGATGGGTCGCTGCCAGGTTACAGGTTTGTTTGGCAAAACTGGAAGCTTTCTAGGGGATGTTTAATACTTTTGGATGTTAAATCTGAGCTGATGCACTGATTGATGGTGGTTGGCGATGTGGTGTTTACTCTGAGTAACAAAAAGGAGGGACCGGTTCTCACTCTGAAAACACAATTCCCGTGTGCATAAGGTGTGCTTTATCCCTGATTACATGCTCCTGGAGCTGAAAACCATCCCTGTTTAAATGCTGAAATCCTCAGATACTTTTCAAAAAGTGTGAGGTAACTGAAGTGTTTGAGCACGTGCGGAGTAGAAGCACAACAAAAACAAGGGTGTTTTTTTATGGGGTTTTTTTGGAAGGTGTACTCCTGGCATCAGTTTTATGCCTTTATGTTTGTTCTCTGCATGGTAGGGATCTACACCCTCATGAGCAGAAACTTGGCATGGGAAAGGTCATCAAGATGCCCAGAAGCAGACTAATAGGAGTACCTGGAAAGACCCAAGAGCCTGCATGGGCCTGCTCTGACAGGACCTTCTACTCCAGTGCCCCTGGCTGCAGTAAGAGCCCAAAGTGGAGGATGACTTCCAACAGTTATGGTAGATGCAGCAACCACTGGAGAGGATTTCTGTGGTGTGTCTAACAGCTAAGGTCACTCCCAGTGTGTTAGCAGGCTGTCTGTCTTCAGTACCAAGATGTTCTTGGGATCTATGATGGCTATAAAAACGAGCAGAGAGAACCCTTGGAAGGACATAGCCCAGTATCTGCCATAGCCTACGTCCTCCAGGCAGCTATGTCCTCCTGCCTGCCCTCTGCCCTCTTGGGTCCCTGAGCCAGAACGCACTAACTGCCTCACACATTTTTATGTGACAGCATAGCTGAAAACCACACTAGAGCGTATGTTTGAAACCCAGCTAACACAAAGCTAGATTGTGCTGGGAAAGAGCCCAATTCAATGTATTTTAAGGAGCGACACACTGCTGTAGGGTTCCATCACTCAAAGTCACGTGATACAAAAAAAAGTACAGAATACTTAATTCTACTTTAGTAGAAGTAATTTTGATTTGAGGTAGGCTGCATACCGTCTACTGAAAAAATAATTTATAGACTTTAATTGTGAAAAAGAGAGAAGCCTTTTGCTTCAAAGAGCCCATCAGCAAGCTGTCTCTCCCGTTTTATCAGTAAGCAAAGCTGAGAGCAAATAACAGATGGGTATGTCCCTTAGCGCCAGCAATGAACGTTCATGAAATATAGCACAATCTCCCTCCAGTGCGTTATGTTTTTTAACAGTAGTAGTAAGTGTGGGGCAGGATGAATAACTGGCTCAGATCAAAGATCCCTTTTTTTCCTACTGAGAAGATGGCAGCAACTGGCATTTGGGCAACGACTGCATTATTTTGGTGTCATTGTTGAAGCAGAGACAAACAGCTTTGGCAGACACGTGGAATGGATTTTAGGGGGTAGTAGGGGTATGAGGAAGGTTTTTAGGTCTGGATTCAGATCCTGAAAAGAGAACAAAAATTCCAGCTTTCTTACTGCCACGTCAACAGGCAAATAAGCCTGTTCTAGCCACGGGAAGACTAAGATTAGATTCCTTTAGTGCTGTGATATGAAACCTGCAGGCCCGGGGGGATGCAGAGGGAGAAGCAGTGTGCCTTGCTGGGCTGGCTGGACGGAGCACCGGAGGGAGCAGGGCCGTGCGGGGTCAGGAGCCTCCCTGGGCACACCCAGCCCAGCCCGGTTATCAATGGCTGCTGTGCTAACATTGCCGGAGACTTTCCAATACCTGTGCTGACTCAAATACTGCTGCCCGGCTTTGTAGATATACCTTAAAGCACTAAGATGGGGGGTTGTAACAGGCAGAAGGTTGAGCAGGGGGCTGTTTAGCCTGACCAGCAGAAAGGAATCACAGAATCTCCTAGATTGGAAAAGACCTGTAAGATCA
>RSEF01000004.1:33207603-33230907 GCA_003993805.1 Himantopus leucocephalus | reverse complement strand
TGGACACGCTCCAGCGCCTCAATGTCCTTCTTGTGGTGAGGGGAAGAGAAGGGTTTAGGCGCCTCACTCAGAAATGAGGGAGGGAAAGGCGCCCATGTACGTTCAGGGTGCAGAGCCAGGAAGGTTGGCAAGGAGGTAAGGGCGAAGGCTGGTCCACGCCTCCCCCCTCCAAACAGGCAAACAAACAGACAAGTCCAATGAACATCAGAGAGGCTACCAGTGTCACCTCAAGCTCTCTGAGGGCTTGAGGCTTGAGGGGATTTGGGGTTCTATCACTACCATGAGAAAGAGAGGTGCTAACCCACCAAGCACAGGGCTGGGGTTCCTCATCGATTTAATATTGAACCGGTTTTCGCAAGTGGAGCCACTTCAGCAGGAGAAATTCGGCGTGTTCCTAGGTGGTGAGGGAACCGCCCGCTGGCGAATGCACCAGGGCATCTGCCGCAGCACAGGTGCTGGGGAGGTCTGCGTGTGTCCAGCCTGCAACAGTTCTGCGTGTTACCAATGGGCGGATTATAGCTCAGTATTTTCAGCGTCTAAATTTCAGGTGAAGGCACCTTCAGTGTCAGACAGAGAGCTAAATCTCATCTGGAAAATCTATTTTTTACTTTCTAATTACAAAATGTACAACAGTTTTGCATACGTTCACTATCCATTAGCTTATTCTTAGCTCGTCAGCTGTTACTCTAGCTGTATTTGATAGAAAATGCCCGGGGGGAAGATGGTTAAACGGTGTAAATTCACCAATTCCACTGATGTCAACTGATTTTCTTAAGCAGGGATTCTGGGCCCTCCAAGTTAACATGTTTGTGTTCACACACCTGGGTTGGTTTAATAGAATATGAGGTATTTGCAAACAAATGGAAAGATGAAAATTGCAGTGGTGCTTCACTTGTGATGGTTCAGAGTTGGACTGTGACATAAGTTTCAGAGGCATGGGACTTATTCTGGCCTTAAAATTTGGACTATTATATCTGGGAAAAAAAAAGGAGTTTGGATAGTGGTGATATGAATTCAGATTAAACTCAGGTTCAGGTAGAATTTCACTATGGTGAGATATATTACGTGCTTGGGAACAGTAAAATTCAAGGATGTTACGCTCATTCAGATTACAGTTGAAGGAACATTTTACATAAGACTCTGTGAAACCAAAACAAAACTCTGTGAAACCGGAAGCATGGGGTTTTAACACTCCTGCAATGAAAGAATGGAGAATATTCTACAGAGCTCACGCACCCATAAGAATGTAAACAAGATGATATACTTCTGAAAGGGAGATCCTGGCATGGTTTGAAGCATAATGCTGTAAAGAAGTCAGTGTGGAAGTAACAAAATAAAAACCAAATACTCCAAAACAAAGCAAGAATCAGTATCACAACATCTAAATATAAGTTGCATACATTATTCTGGACTGAAAATGATGCTCGGGGAAATAAACATGAGATGCTTGAGTGACAATAACCAGATACGGAATCAACAACAAAAAAGCCAGCCAGAAAAAGATGAGACGGCAGCACAAAAGATGCAAAAAGATTTGGGGAATTTGATAAGCAGATACACACAAAAAACCTGTTTGGCCTTTGGTTTTGCAGTGGTTTTTACACTTACATTGTTGAATGCATATCAGAACAACTGTAAAATTCCTGTACATATGTAGAATGGGGTTCCTTGGAATATTTATCATCCTGTCCAGGGGAAATCCTTCCAAATTTATTTTAGTAGCTATTTGGTTGACTTTAATTTTTTCATTTGTTCAAAGGAATATTAACTTCTCGTGCATGTGTGCCAAAAAGTAACCTGGATTAAAAAAAAAAACCAGTTCCGCCGAAGAAGAAATAAAATCAGAGTATTTAGGTTACCAGTACTACCTAACTGAATACTACACCACTACCTATGAGAGTTATTTGTGTCCATTACATATAAAGAACCAACTGAGGAAAAACTGGTGATAAAACACTATGTAGGCATTATGGGGTTCTGATAGTAAAAAGAGAAAAGCGTGAGTGGTTTATGATATCTTCAGACTCCCAAGATACTTATATACCTGTATCATATTTTTTTCTAGTTTCAACACTTTCATTATCCTATACCACTGTGAGGAGCAACATAATTTTCCTGCCTTTATGGCTTGTAGTGGCCAGTTTAGACACAGGTTTCGGAGGAAGAAGGTCCCCTTCAGTGCTATATTTTGCATATTTTGCCCATAAAAACGTCTTCTCCCTGCGTGCTAAATCCTAGTGTTGTGAGGGACCAGGGAGCCTGAAGATATTTCTTCCAGAAGAGCAACCCTCCTGAAGTTTAACAGAACTCCTGAAGTTTAACAGAACTTCAGGGGGAAGAAAAAAAAAAAAAGAGAGAGAAATGCTTTTTTTATTATTTATGTGTTTTAAAAAATTAATTCAGATTTTATCTCAATAAGGTGAGGTTATATTCTTTTCATTTGCGGTTGTAGCGATAATATTTCAGAACTTTAGTGGTAGCTTCAATACTACGAGATACCGAGTTTCCAGTTTGCAGACCTGAGGCTGTTTCTTGGAGTCTTGGAGTCCGAAGACACAGAGCATGGATCATCCTTTGCTGTCAGTGGATGATGGAGTACTGCCCGCTTTTAAAGAGTCCCTGACTTGTTCTTTGCTCAAAGAAAACATTTTCCAGCAAGTCTCACTACTGGGTTGGAGACCTCTCTAAGAAGGGGCAAACACCAGGAGACTGCTAATCTGTTAACCCATTTTTTTACCCTTCTCACTGTGGTTTCAGTCAAATTGCAGGCTTGTTAGAGAGCTGCAGTGATTTGCTGCTCAGCTGGACTCGTCGGAGCTGCTTTTCCTCCCCCAGCAATACCCACTAGGTGGTAGCATCGACCCAGCTGCAAATTCAAGCTCCCATGGGCGTTCCTGGGTGTGCCTTCGAAATGTCGCTGCGGTGGCGATTTGCCTTTTTCTGGAAGGAATCGGTGTTTTTTTTCTGTGCTGCCGCGCTTCGTGCTGCTTCGGGGGGTGTGTATGTGTGTGTGTCTCACCACGAAAGGCGATACTAGCTTTAATTAGGGGGTGAAAGGAGTTTTAGGAGTTGGGATGCACCCGCGGTGACTTCACGCAGATCAGGCTGATGGCTGTTGAGAGAAGTAAAGGACATAAGAATGATCTGTCTAACAGATTATTTTTTATTTACCCTCACCTTACAGATTCATTACCTTGTATCTTTTGCACGCCCTAATTGTGCACTGCAATATTTAAGATGGGTCACCGCTAAGAGGAGGGTCATTAATAATGTCTCAGAATGAGCTATATTTTAGCAGTTAATAGTTTGCAACATGCAATCCTTATTATTGGTGTTTCAATTTACTGTTTGCTTAGAAACGTCCCTGGGGACAGAAAACCTGGCCCTTGCTCTGCATTTGTTTTGCACTTTTATCACCATAACTACTCAAAATCAGTATTCTTTCAGAAAGTACAATTTTAAAACGGAGCCAGTAGTTCAAGCTCCTGCTTTTCTTCTTTGGGTTTAGAGAATACCTAAACCAAAAGAAAAATGGACTTCAGTTTCCCAAGCCAAATGTTACCTGTTTTTAAAAAAAGTGTTTCAAAAGACACTTTTGTTTAAAATCACCTTTCCATTTTTGCTGTCCTCCTGACCTTTTTAGGTCATTTAGAGCGGCAAGTATAGCAAAACAGTGTGATGAGAAGGGTTTTGAAGACGTCCGGTAAGTTGAGCAGCAACTGTTAAATGTTCAGAGGGGAAGGCAGGAGTTTTTTTGTCTGCGAATAAATGAGAAAAGGCAATAATTTACTGAAGAGTAGTGAGGAATACGGAAAGATTCTTACCTGTGCAGTCTGTGAATTGCACAGAGCATAGTGAATGGATATGGGCCAACGTGTATTTTTCCAGTCATGTCTTGCTGAAGTGTTTCAAATTATGGGATCGTCTTGTTTTCAGTTATACTCTTCTTAAGATAGCTAGGAAATTACATAAAGTCTAACAGTAAGAGTGTGTTAAAAACCCAGATATTTTGCTCAGAAGGCAGGTGGTGACAAAATTAAAGCTTTATCTCAGCCATACTAATGAGATGCAATTGCATTGCAGTCTTTAATTACATGATCACTTGGACCTGATCTTCAACGCATATAAATTGTGGTAGCTTTATTAAAGCCAACGGCAGTATACGCTAACAGAGAGTGCGACTCCCTTTCTTGAACAGAGCAATTTTTCTGGAGAAGTACATTCATTTGCTTGAATTAAAAGAAGCGCGATATCTAAAGTATTTTAATGGCTACTTACCCACAGGTGTAGGGGGTTACACAAACTTACCGAGAGCAGTGCACCGGGAAACGCGTTGTTATTATGCTTCACCATTAAAGGCTGGTCATATACTCAAAGACTGTATCATCATCCATATGTACCGGGGGCAGAGCCCTGGAACCCATTTTTGGCTGGCGGCTGCCTTAGCTGTGCAGCTTCCCCGTTCCCTTAATGTGTCACTTTATGGGGCTGCCCTGGAGCCCTCTTCGAATATGATTGCAGCATTTCTTTTGTCGAACTCTAATGTGCCAGGACGCAAATATAGCGCTACTAATGCCTCAGCCTATTTTTGTTTCGCATCAGCAGTTAAGGGTAAAGAAGCTAAATCTAATATTTCCAGCCCTCCCCATACAATTACCTTGATTATAAATACATAATGGTTTTGGATTCCCTGTGCTAATTTGACGCAGGTTCCCCGTGAGCATTCAAGTTCGCTGTTAAATGCTGACCAGTTTTCGGTAGCCCAGTAGGCGGTAGCCTGGCACGAAGCTACAGACTGGGTCACATCTCTCCGACGGTGAGGCTGCGGTGCGCGGTACGCTGCAGAGAGGACCCAGGTAAACCCTGCGCTTGCTGCCATATGCACGCTCCTCCTGCGTGTCTTCATTTTGCATGAAAACTTTTGGGTATTTTCAACTTCCCGGAGCTTAATTAATAAACATGACAACTAAGTGAGAGCTGGCGCAAAGCCCCTTTCCCATCCAGCACATGGGCATAGTAGGGTAATTGTAGTTATTTACATTTGGCATCCAGCTGACTGAACTAACTGCACAGTATCTTCTTTTCTTTTTTTTTTTTTNTTTTTTTTTTTTTTTTTTTTCTCTTGGAGTGGAGAGGATATTAAATTAAACAGGTTAATGTGGCTGCAGCATTTCACCCCCTGCTATCCCCGCAGCCATAGTAAATCTGCCACCTGTTTATTTCCATAAAAATTCAATTACAGCACCGCCGGTTTATTCTTCTTATGTGAGCTGTTAACTTCAGGCAGTTTCAGATTCAAAGAAGTGCGTGGCCCGTTCCTTTCCAAAGCTGTTCTTTCTGATGCGCTTCCTTAGCTGGTAGCTTGTTTTGGTTTGTTTTTTTCTTTTTTTTGCGAAGTATCTCAGCCCCGCATCACTTCAAAAAGAGAGGACAGATTTCTGCCATGGTGCCTTGCCCTGATGGTGCTAAAGGCGAAGCTCCCTGCACACACACGTGCACACTCACACACGCATGCGCACCCCCACACACGTGTGCACACCTCATCCCAAGCGGTGGGTGTGCGCTGCAGGGCACAAGCAGAGGAGAACTGGCTGGAAGCCCACAGCAGCAGCAGTCAAAGGAGGTTAGCAAAACAAGCTAACGACTGCTACAGTAAACCAGCGATCTTTTAAAATCACGCTTTTATTCTCTCCCTCCCTTCCTCTTTCCCAACTTTCTCCTGTGAGAGACACAAACCCGTCTGACTATAACAACGAGGCGCTGACTGATGTCCCCCTTTGTGGTTGGGCCATGATGGGTAAAACACAGTCTTTACAAGATCGTCCTTGAGACTCTTGTCATTGGATCGGGAGCAGTCAGGAAAACGACAAGGCTGGAATAAGGCATCACCTAGAGCTATGTATTTTACTGGCAGAAGGCAGCTCTCCTGCTGGGGGAAACCCCGGTGAGCACCGTGCAGGAGTAAGGGACCAGGGCTGGCTCCGTGCTGCCTGGCTGCCACAAGAACTGGAGGTGGGTGGCAGGACGAGGAGAGGAAGGAGAAGGCACAGAGGAAAGTCGCCTGGCATGATACCGCTTTGTCCCCTCAGTATCCCCAAGGGAATGGTAATGCTTCTCCGTTTTATACAAAGTTGAGAGAGCGCTGGACGAAATATGAGTACCGCTGTTCTATTATTTTTTTTTTCTTTTTAACCACAAATCCCCCCATTCCTGCAGCTTACAGTTTCAAAAGCTACCGTGGCCTTTCTCTCCCTTATTTCTGGTGGGAAAAATAACTTGGAAATATTATTCTTCCAACAGTCTAAATTCTGGTCAGATGCCTGATTTTTTCCATTTCATCACTGCTCCCTCCTCCTCCTCCTTATTTTGTGGTCAAGAGCTTTTGCTTCTGCCAAAAGCAACAGTTTTAATGGGGAGCTTGAAGGTCAAAAACTCAGAGAAAGAAACAGTGTGTGACTCCGAAACGGAGTGCATGTGCTATCGTCCTTGCTTCTGGTATTGCTGCTCGTAGAGGCGTTGGGAAAATTAAGGACCCTTTGGTATACGCTGGTTGCTGGGGGAGCATTTAAGGCATTAAGGGGATAAGAAGCAGGGTGCTCTGCTGGCAGAGAAGGGAAAACCATTAGGTTAGGTCTGAAAGTCAGAGGATGGGATAGCTTCATTTTAAAAGTTGCGGTAGTTGCAAGTGCCTCTTTTGGGACTTACTTAACCAGAGATTCAGGGGTTGGATTTCTCCTGCCTCGTGTCTTGCTGTGCCGTGGGACACTGCAAGTGGTCACCGAGTCTGGGATTTCTCTGCTACATCCCCTGCGGCAGCATTTGGCAGAGGTACGGGCTGCTCTGCACTGAGCAAGACAAGGAAGAGGGGCTTGTGGCGCTCTTGAGAGAGACTAGATTTATTAACCACGCCGCTGTGGCAAAAAGGCTGGTGTTTTCCTCAAAAAAAAAAAAAGCACGCTACCAAACGAACATTGGCTTATAAAAAACATTGACTACTATTGTTGCCTGTTGCATTATTCTTTTTGATGTTTACAAATCTCAGTTTACTCACCCACCTTGAAAATGTTTTCAGACTGGCTCCTCCAGCCTGAGGTCAGTCAGGAGAACATGCTCCAAGGCTGCCTTCTCCTTCTGCAGTGGCCCGAAGGCTGCCGTGATGGGGGTACCTCTCCATTGCACCTGTCTGAAAGGGAGGATGCACTTCCTTCATCCTATTTTCCATGAAAATACTAGTTGTAAATCAACCGTGCTACATTTGTAAGAGAAATCTGGAGCACAGGGAAATTCTGCTAGTATCAACCTATGGGGTTTAGGTCACGTGTTCAACAGCCTTTGAGACAAAGACTGTGTCTACTTTCATGTACTTTTTCTGAGTTTTGCATAATTATTTATTACGCATGACCTAAACCAGGACAGTTGCTCAGGTTGTGTTACTTACAGTAACAGTCTTTGGAAATCTCCGTAACTTTTTATTTTACTGTTTTTCCCCTCTACAGTTATGTCCTTAGGAGAAGAATTATGTTGTAGAACTTTGTGAAACCATTTAAATTTGGAATTACAATTATATTTTCAAAGAATAGTTAAGAGCCGGGGAATGGGTTTCATATCGATAATATAGTATTTTGTCAGAACCAGACACAGGTGCATTGTCATTGGACACAAAATTATTCATCTGGAACAGTTTAAGAGTAAGGTTTTTTTCCTTCTGCCTGGTTATATTCATCCAAATAAAATTCTAATTAATTTCTTCAGTCCTGACTATCATCTGAAGCAAAACTCAACAAGCAGTTTATGCCTGTGCTTACATTTAAGAATGGCACTTGACTTGAGTGGGGTTTCTTCACATGCCAGAGTTCAAGTTTGCCTGCCGGTTCAAGGATTTGCATAGCCACATTTAAGTCAGAGTAAATGTTTGTGCAGGAAGGAATTCTTGGCAGGAGTCAGCGCATCAGAATTTGGCCTTTCTGCAAAACACGGGATGGCAAACTTTTTGCTGTTTTTGTCGTTGAGCAGTAAGGGCTTATTTAAAAAAGAAAATTGTGATAATGTGTTTGCTCTTGCTGCAGGTGATTTTATGTGGCGTGGAGTGTTACGAAACCATTGGGATCCTAAGGCTATGTTATTTGTATCAGTTTATCACAAGCTATATTAGATACATTGTTGAGGAAATGATTTAAAAAAAACCCAAAGAACATTGGACAGTTTCCAAACCTTTCCCATTTGGGGGATTTTAGGGTTTAACTGGCAGCTTTAAAATCAGTTCTTCATAAGAATGAAGAACTAACTTGTTATTTTACCATTATATAGCAATGGTCATTGTGGTGGAGGGGACATTTCCCACGTGATCCCTGAGCAAAGAAACTGTATCTTTCCTGATATATGTTCCTTATATCTTTTATAAGGAACAAATGATGAAGTAGCCCCGTGAAGCTTTAAAAACACAAAATGATTTGTCAGCAATACACAAGTGCTATTCATCCCTGTTGAAATGCAGCCTTCTGCAGCATTGCTTGATTGGTTCCTTTTTGCCATAGAACACCATCATTTTAGACTCTTTTTATGTTCTTTTGTGTACATTATATTTCTCAGCCATTATCCTTTCATGTGACCTAATCACCTTAAAAAAAAAAAAAGTATTAATGCATTTAGTCAAAGTCCAGACTTAGGTATTGTTTTTATTTTAATTCAAACAGGAACTGTGTAACAAAGGAGACGGGACTCAGATGATCTGAGTTTTACCGATTCCTCTCAGAGTTTTCTAGAAAAGGGGAATGTTGATTTATCATGCCTAACTTCCTGGGAGAGTATTAATAGATGTTACAGAATGGAAATATGTTACTGTTTATTGACACTAACATTCCTCAGGCTGCCTGTAGGAAACCTTCCTTCCCATTATCTTCCACTCAAATTTATTTATTTTCAGCCTACCAGATACATTTATTATTTGCTGTCTGCAGCTTCTTCACAAGCAAAAATTTATTTTAACCTTTATTTGGACATATTTGCTCTTAACTAATCCATACTGAGTGCTTTTTGTCACCGTACAGTCTAGATTTATTTATATATACTTTATTCTCCTGCTTTGGTGTGTAAACAAAGTTCAATGCCAGCTGGATCCTAAGTGCTGTCCTGGTGAATAGGTGGCTTCCATCCAGAATGGAACAAATAGGACACCTAGAAGAAACGATACCGGAACATCCTCAACAGAGTTTTCTGTGGGGAAAAAAAAAAAAATGTCCAAAATTATTTGGAGATTGCTTCTTATTGTTAAACAAATAATTTGGAAAAGAGAAAGGTCTTGTTTGCCTTCATCACATCCACAAACCAAAGATGGATTTCCCCAAATTAGGTAAAGAAAATGCAATCTGTGGCTTATCAACGCTCCAAAAATAAAAGAAGTCTTGAAATGGTTGCATTCACCGGTCAAGAGCAAGACACTTACCAACAGTTCACTGATGACACTTAACTGTCCTTATATTTGTAACCTGAAATTTAACTATATAAGAAATCTACAAAAGTGGAAAAGTTGAAGCTTGAAGGACATGGTACAAACATTTCAAAAACATGAAGCATGTACAGGGGGAGGGGGAGAACTGTACTTTTTTCCATTTCCTTATTCTATCTATTTTAATTTCATTAGGTGGCATAGGTTACAAGAACAGGTAAAATGTTTCCATTAGGAATATGTTTCCTAATTTGACTCTCCATGTAATTGCGAAATCAGTGAACATTAAAGCAGTGAAAGAAAAAATAGAGAAAAGGTGGAATTTCCAAACTGGTGTTGTGCCCACAATTTTAAGAGTTATTCTTGTTCCTGTTATCTTTAAATTGTCTTTTAAAACAATTTGGTTTAGCAGTTGGTGAAGAAAAAATTGCTAAGCATTTACAGCATTGCTCTTGCTTTCTGTGAGGAGCAGATGCCACTGTTCTTCTTAAGGAGTAATTGTGAGTGTGCTGGTGAAAGGTTACTTAGAAGAGCATCCAAACAGAGTAGCCCATACAAACAACTGCAGGATGACTGCCAGCTCTAACAAATAACCGCTGACAGCCAGAACCTGGGGTGTTTGTGGGCAACATCAAGGTGTCAACAGCCTGACAGAGCTTGTCTGTCACTCCAGAGGGAGCTAATATGTTCTGAAACTTGTGAGCTTTAAAGGTAATGACTATAAAGGCGGTCTAGGAGGTCAGTTCCTCCGTGTGTCCCTTCCCGGGACAAGCTGCAGGCTAAACGCTGGTTTGCTCTAAGTTTTTGACCAGGACTTTATGGAGGTGTGAGGATGAACAGTGACATAGGGGACTGGAATTAGTGATTTTGTGTTTTAACACTTTGGTTGAATTTTACTATTTGAAAAGCAGGAACACAGATGACTTCAGAAGTTCAGCTAGAACGTGGAAATCTCCCTTTTTCTTTTTACTTTTTTTTTTTTTAAGTTCCATTAAAAGTTTTCCATCAGTGGTAAGACTCCTAGCATAATTAAACTAAATCAACAACTCCTGTGTGCACTCTAGCAGCTGATGGACTCTGCTGCTCAGCTGTAGGCTAATTATCCTCTCCCATCTGTGGCTGAAATGAGGACTAAATCCACCAGCCTGGTGCACCTGTACAGCTTTATGTAATTAAAAGGGTACATGTTTTCTGCTTCCTAATTGGCTGGGTGAAATGACCAGTGAACTGGGCTGATGATTGCTGGCTGTTGATGTAAATGAAGGAGTTCATAAAGCTTCAGAGGAAGCCTGTCCTTTTAGGTGGTGTGTCCCTGTTCCAGGCAGAAGGACTAACGTGCAAGTGCTGTGGATTCTCGTTTCCAGGGCACGTGGCAAGACGATGGGGAGAGGTGAGTAACATTATGGGATAGATTTCAGCAGCGTTGCAAGCAGGAGAGGGAGCGGAATATCACTGGATTGTTCCTTAGGTTTGTTTTAATGTTTGCGCTGTTAAAGAAAAAAACTTTAAGGAGAGAGTTCCCAAGTTCCTGGAAAGTCACCGGGTACGGTGTCAAACTGGGGCCGTGTAAAAGGTATCCGCTGTTCCCCAGAGTGATTACAGCTGAAAAGCCCTTATCTGCTACTGTTTAGAAACCATTAGCCACCGGTGATGCCTTAAGGCTGGACTTTGTAACAAGCTTGGGCAGGATTTTAAAGTGGGTATCCTCACTGATTTAAACTGCTTTAATATATTATGTAACTTAATATCTATTTATTTCTATTAACTTGTGTGAAGTTGGGATGCGAATATGACCTTCGTTTGATCCAGTCAACTTATTCTACAGTGTCCAGAGACAAAGCTGATTATGGGTGGCAGGCTTTGAGGTTTGTGGTATTCAGCATGAGGCAGAATTGTCTGGTCTGAGGGACTTTTAAGACCTGTCAATGCAAAGACAGCCGGAATGTTGCCCTCTAAGTATTGCTTGGCTTTTTTAGATCAAGTCTTGTGCATGGTGCTGCTTGTGCTTCGTGGACATGCTCTGTATTAGCGCGGTGTGACTGCTGTTCCTCATGGGACCATCCAGAAAACTACTGGAGGTGTTTCTCCCTAATGAGTTTATCTGAGTAGCATGTTGTATAAATGCCTGTTGTAGGAATACACCGTGGCTTTAGAAGTTGGAGTGTTAGCTAGTCCTTTTGAAGTTGAAGTGGTAATTGGTCCAATGGCTATTTACATGGAAATCCTTACAATATGTGTAAGCATTACTGAGTTTTAAACCCTCAATTCTAGTTTCTTAATAGAAAGACTTTATGCCTTGTTCTTCTTATCTTGGTGTTGATGGCAAATATGTCCTAACTTTTCTTATTCTCCTTTTGTTCTGACTTGGTAAAAAGTATTGCAAAAATATCTTACAGACTTAGAGATTTTTTTTCATTAGACACCTGCCACTGAAATCTGATTCTTCTTCATCTTGGCACTCTTTTATCTATGAAAGCTAGCTGTAAAATGCAATTAAACCAGGCCCTTGATCAGAGGGAATGTGTCAGAGGGCATTGTCCCTCAATTGCACCTATGAGACAAACATGAAGAGAGCTGAAGTAATGTCTCTGTCATGCAGCAGAGCTGTCACACTCTTGCTGCAGACCACAGTTGCGTGGGCTAAGTGGTTATGTTGGGCTGGAGAATCTCTTGGGAAAAATCACCTTTCCAGCCTGGCAATAAAAGCCATTGTGTCATGTGTGATGATAATACATGCATCCTACTGTCAATGTGAGCCTGTTGACTAAAGATCCAGTGGGCAGCTCACCAATGCTGACATACAAACCATTAAGGCCCATCGCTGAACAGAATCTAGCATGCTGGAAGGTGGGATGGATGCGCTTTACAAACAGTAAGTGACAAGGGCTGAAACAGTGAGCCAAATTCTGAGAAAGCACAAATACTTAATGTGGTCAGCATGCTGGAAGGGTGGAGGAAGCTCATCTCTAAAGTCATCACGGGGGATCTGAAAGGCTAGAAGGAGCTAATGTGTTACCAACAGATACCCAACAAACTTTAGCACCAGGAGGAATTCTAATTTGTCTTCCTGTGGAGGGCCAGACAAAGGCAATGGGACCAGGACAGTGATTATCAAGAAATCTTTTTGCTGTATCTTGTGTATTATTTAGTTATCTAGATTGTCTTCTGGGCAATACGTGGGCCTACATGTATGATGCATGCAATTTGATCAGAATATTTTTCTTCTGGTCTTAAAGAACCACAAGTAAAATTATTCTTATGATTAAAAGTTTTCACTCGCATAACTCTTAAATAGAAGAGATTCTTTACACTGTGGCTATGATGTCCAAGCTGCAGGCATGTTTATCCTGAGGGAGAAGTGCATAAATATAGTACAGGTGACACCATGACAAATATCTTTTCTGCCAATAAAAGTGCTTGCAGTAAGAATAAATTTGCTTGGCAATTTTTACTTTGAATGATTTTTTTTTCCCCCCAGGAAAATAGTTCTGCAAAACAAGTTAAACTATACTGTGATGTCCATATTAACACTGGGACATAATAAGAGGTCGCTCTCATCTAAGCTGTACCTTTTATTGCACTCTGGTCTCGGAGCCAAACTGTTACTTTGTGGAGGCTGTGAAGTAGAAAATGTTTTGTGGGAGATGTGGTGCAAGCAAAGAGCAGGGCTTCCAGACCACAGCTCCTATGAGGCACTGCCGCACCACAAAAATGTGGAAAGTACTGAAGTAAAGCTTTCTGTGGCAGTTCACATTGAAAGGATGTGTTTTGACAGTGAAAATTAAGATGCCTGCTTAGACTGAAATAGGAAAAATATTTTTCTCTAATTTCACAATTTTTAGATTATTTTGTTCCATTTAAAAAAGCAACCCCCCCACCCCCCCCCCCAGCATATTTGTTTTCTTTCAGTACAATTGGACTGTTGCTTTACTGTGTCGAAGCATTCTTTTAAGCTCATTGGAATACGATGACTCGATCTTTCTCCTCTTAATACTTCAGTAGGATAGCCAGATAGCTATATAATAATTTACTGTTTGTTTTCCTTAACAATTGTCAAAACAAATAACACAGAAGGTACTTATAAATGTTATCAATAACTTATAGAGAATCCTTTTTAATGGGTTTTGAGAATCTTTGAGGGAAATTAACTTTATTTGGCATTGTATATGCGTTATCAGAAACAAACTTCTAACACATGAAGTATTTGTGTAAGCATTTTGAGCCATAATCTTCCAGAGGAAAGAAGCCTCTGCCCCTCTCTTCTAGTCTGAAGAGATCTGCCTTTATGGCACATTGTTTGAGCTCTCCCAAGAAGGAGCTTGAATTGTGCTGATGGGAAGCTTTTGCTGCGCAAGCTGTACCTGCTTTTTTGGTTTCAGAGAGCTCTAGTCTCAATGTCTGTCCAGTTAAATTTCACACAAGGATGCATTCACTCAGCAGCTATGAAGTTCTGTTAAAACCATTGTTTTCTCTTTAAGCGTACCAAGTAAAATTCTTTCTCCTTTGTAAATGCTTCATAGAGAAGCCTCTTCCTGGATTTACTATAATTATTCTTCTTTTGCATTGTGTACATGAAAATCACTTTAAATTGCGTGTATTTCTCATACATAATAATTGGGAAATAGCCCTAAAAACGAAAAGGTGAAGCATCTTTGCAAAATACCTACTTTTAACTACTTCTAAAATGACTTGTGTGCACTTTGTGCTAGGTGTTATTCTTATCTTTTGTTATATATCAGCCTGTCATTTTCATTGTAAGTGGTATAGTACACAATGTGCTTATAATGGTAATTTAAAAACATATTTTCCATTCTCTGAAAAGGCTTAAATCATTCTATAAAATTTCTATTCTATATAATTATTTTTAAAGCTGCCTGAAGGTAAGAGCTATGAAGAGTTAGCTGCATTTACAGATCAGATGCTTCAATAGAATACTTGCCTACAGTCTTGGAAAGTGTGAGAAAGTCTGAGGTTCCAACTTAAATTTGAATTCTATTTTCTTCAGTTACCGAAAATGTTCTGTTTTTCCCAAGAAGTGTTTTTTGATCTGAAATCTTCCTTTCTCCTATTAGATGTGATTGGGACTGGGGCAGGGCATGGGACAGGAGTGGGTAACCACACAAAAATTAGTTTAAGCAAATTAAGTTAGGCTGGTCTGGAAAAATAGTTATGTTCGGTCATCCCTCTGAGACCAGTCTTGATGACTTCTCGTTAGATGTCTGTGTGGAAATGACTTGGTTACTAATGGAAGACTATTTTGTAAAGATGTAGAACTTTTATTTTTAAGAATGTCCTAATTAGGGGTGCTTGAAGACATAAGAATTCAACACGTGCTGCAGCTTGCACTTGCAACAGTGTGGCAAATTGCAGTCTATTTTTAATTAATAAAATAGAATAAACTGTGTTTTCAGAGTTCTCAGTCTTCATTAAGAGTCTTCAGTCACAGTTTACCCGCTGAAGTCCTGGCCTTGAGCATCAGCTTAAGGTCCCTAATTTCCTGCATTAATTAGTTTTACCATTTATAATTGTCAATAAAAAAATTAAACGGCATACTGTACTCTGTACTATCAGGGTTAGTTACCCTTTGGAATGTAGAAACATTCCATCAGTTCTAATCTATCTCCTGCTACATTTTATGGACTACCCAAGAGAAGAAACAGCAGTACTGTGTGGCACTGTGTGTGTGGTTTTTTTTAAGGTAGTTTGCAACCCTTTTATTGATGTAATTAAGTCAAGTGAAGAGTTGTGGGAGGGCTATTCTAGATAAGGGCTGCAGGAGGCCATGAATGCAGATTTCCAGGGAGGGACGGGGGTGGGGTAGGTAAGGGATTAAGCACAGAAGCCCATGTCCTGGCAAACAAGTCTATTCAGGCTTTACAACCTGCGAGCCAACTAATCTCAACCAACGAGGGGGTGATGGAGTGTTTGGAAGTGGGAGCTGATGCAGCCCTTTAACCCGCGTGTTTCTGAAGCCTGAGCAGCGCGCAGGAATAGAGAAAGCAACAGAGGAGGGGGTTTCACCACCCTGGGAAAGACGAAATTAAAACATCCACGTGAGTTTTCTGCAGAAATGAAGTCACGGCAGAGGTTTGTACAGGTGACGTTATGACATAGGGAACGCAGGAAGTTTCTAAATGAGAAATGAGTCCTTTCAATTTGGGCAGAGCAGATGTTTTAATGTTTTTCATATGATGGGAATGAAGTCTGGCATTGTGTATTGACTTCTGCTGTTCTGTGAGTGGTAGGAATAATATGCCAACAAGAAGTTTCTTTCCTGATTTGGGCATTGGAAACTTTAGATACAAAACACTTACTTTCTGGCTGATGATAGATGTTTGTTATCCCTTCTTTTTAATCTTTTGAGGTTAATATTACCCATATCCTAGTTTAATTACAAACTATATATAAAAAGCTTAAATATGCCGAAAAAATCTGCTGGTTATGAAAACTAGATAACTGTCTTCCTAAATTTGAAAAAGAGATTGCGATGCTTTTGTAGTTAAAGAACAAAAACCATTAGAGATGTCTTTTTGATCAAAGTTATCACTTTCTCAGATACTCTTTTTCTACTTGCTATTGTTTATCCCAATACATTTTTTGTTGTCAAAAGATGCATTTTCTACCTCTGTGTACATTATCGTATTATCCCTTCATTCTCTGAATGTGTTTGGACAGGAGCAAGGAAGAAGTGTGAGGGTGCCAGCAAGAGAAACAATTACAAAATAGGGAAACGGGTTTGTTACCAGCCTACAGGCAGTTAAAATGTTATTTGTTCTACTGTGAAACAATTAATGGCTAAGACTGCAGGAAATCTTTAATTGAGTATTGATTTGAATCAAAATTGGTGCTCACTAAAGTACTTGCATTCTGTTGAACTGCCCTTATCTTGGCCTTAATATAGACTTTCAGACGACAGTGTTAATTAATCTGTATATGACCTTTGCCTTTTTTTTAACCTCTTGGAGGATCAAGATAGAGATCTTTTAGGAGGATCGAAACTGGCAGTGTTTGGAAGATGCTAGTATAAGGTTATAGGTGTGAATTATGATAATTCTGATTAATTGTATAATGATAATGTTGTTTCATCTTAAAAGCACTAAACTGGTATCTGTATGACCTTCAAACTTCAGTTGAAGGTCCTTTGTAGTGTTTGAGTATGTATTTAAATGCTAAGATGTGTAGAAATGTTCCTGAGTATGTGCTCATTGTCCAGATGAATTAGGACATTGTCTAGGAACAGGGAGTGAAGACACTACTGAGACACCTGGTTGCATTTCTGTTTCTCTCAGCTCTTGTTTGAGGGCTTTTTCATATGGATATGGTGGTCATTATTATAGGACAAACAGCAGAACGAGAGGTCACTGACATATTCTTCCATAGCAACATCCTTGTTTTCTGAATCAAGAGAAATATACGATTATCTCTGACTATTTTACTGCCTAATACCTATTCTCAGACCTGTAGGTGGTGAAACTGGGGAAGCTTTGTACAGGTGGAACAGTTTAAAGCAGTGCTGCCGAATAATGGAATATTGAAAACTCCAGTCTTGCTATTCAGTGAGCAAGAAATGGATAATCCTGATGTGATTAGCAGGGACACACACTGCTAGATCAGGGAATAGTGTCCTCTCTTTTCTTATCTCTTACCAGACTTTGTTTTTTTTATTTTTTTTATTTTGCCCCCTGCCTCAGATACTGAGGTGTAAGGGAAAGGGAACCTGAAACGGGAGTCCCAGTTGGAGAAGTTTTGTTGATGTTTCCTGTGTATCCAGTCCTAGGGAAGCATCTGCCAGAGAATGAAGGACTTCTATTCGCTTCTTGGGCACAAAATCTGGCTTCCTGACAAACCCCCCCCTTCCCCCCCCCACCGGGAGAGAAGGCACTGGTTCTTCTCCACCCCCTTTTTTGTGTGATGTGTTTCTCCTTTAGTTTGTCATTGGCTTTGGTCAAATTATCATGTTTGCACACCCTTATCTTGTACAGCTTAGCTTCTACTTTCAGCTAAGAAACTGAATATGTAGTTTTAGTCATGAAACTTAAATTACTGATGACAAACATTAGCTAATTAACATTAATTAAAGTATACATGTGAATCTTAAAACTATTTTGGAAGTAAAATAACTTCAGGAAAATGTTGCCTACCGGCATTTGTAAGTGTCAGACAGACTGATAGGCTTTCGGTTTCTCTACCTTTTCAACATCCACCTAGATTTTAAAAAGCTCATTGCAGATTTCCTTTTTGCTGCTGTTTCTCTGAATTTCACCCTCATCCGTAACAGTGTCAGCTAGATGAAAATGTAAAGTATGCTCCTAGGGAGCTCTCTCCAAAATTTTAACTTTCTGCCATGCACATTAGGCTAGCTCAGAAGACATCGCCTATCCTAAACTACAGAAAGCTAGATTAGTAATTTTACTATTACAACATGCATGAATTGCAATCTCATCATACTGCCTACTTAGAAATTCACTTCTTATATACACATCACTGGTTACTACCCTAACCAAATATCTAATGATATTTAATGGCATTTGCTATATTTACCGTTTTATAGATGTGAAACTCGAACAGAGTGGCGCAAAATTATGCAGAAATATCTCAACTTAATGTTGCATCCTCTTTGCCTAACAGTTTAAAAAAAAAAAGGGGTGGGGGGAAATAATTGACCCATGTGAGTTTCTGTAATGAGTTGTCACAGAACTGAGGGTAGAACAGTGAAATTCTGGCTGACTTTTTGCTGTAACCATTTTAATCTTTCTTTTTGAAAGCTAGATGAATAATACACTGACTCCTGTTACTTGTAATTAAACTCCAATAGTATGAATGTTGCTAATTATGATGAATTAATATTAGACCAATAGTATCTAAACTGGCAAGTCAAAAGATTGAAAAAGTACAAATTCAATAGAGAAAAAAGCAGTTTGGCAGAAGTAAAAAGCCCAGACTCTTCCTCATATACCATTCATTTTCTCAAGTACGATTTTAAAGTTCTTTTGCCTTCAACAACTTCAGAAAACTAAACTTGTCCTAGACTGAATTCAGTTACAAAGTTGAATATACATTTCTGCGTTCAACAGCTAGATATCTCCCTTCCCGGAGCACATGTCAGGCTTGGTATTCCTACGCTGAGGGGGGCTGAATAATGACTTAACTAGATGAGGAGAGGCTATTTTGTGATCCTGAATACTCTGTATTTTCGAAGACTTCTAGAAATGCAGCTTAAGAGTAGAAAAGCTTTCTTTGCTTTGGAGTAGATCTTAAGTTTCAGGGAAAAGGACTAGGGTTTCATTCTTAGTCATATATTTTCATAATACTTTGAGCCTTTTGATTTTCCAGAAAAAGATGTTGCTGGTGCCCGCTCTGAAAGACCATTTCTGTTACAAAAGCGAGAAATTTGGCATGTATTATACTTGTCCAGGAAGACAGTACCTGTGCTTCTGCCCACACATCCATGAGTTCTTGCTACCTAACTTTTGAAAAGAGCTGTGTTGTCACATACTGAGTGACAGGGAAGGACAAGGTTGTGGAGAAGACCATGTCTGATATCTTCAGGACTATCTTGCAAGTTAATGTGGGAGCACATGAGAACAGTGACCTGACGCTTCAGAAATGGCAATTCATAATTTA
This sequence comes from Himantopus leucocephalus, assembly GCA_003993805.1. Classification (NCBI taxonomy): domain Eukaryota; kingdom Metazoa; phylum Chordata; class Aves; order Charadriiformes; family Recurvirostridae; genus Himantopus; species Himantopus leucocephalus. The sequence goes on along the minus strand of RSEF01000004.1, from coordinate 33,211,838 downwards.
TGCTGGATAATATGTACATAACAATAAGCTTCAATAATGCAAAGATTGCTTTGCTTCTAATAGCCTGATCTATTCCACGGTTCTTCTCCAATCACCCTTCTGACATAGATAAACACAAATACGTGTCCGCAGAAACACAAATAAAGTTTGTTTCTCACTGGAATGCAGGACCCAGTGGGAATTTTACCCAAAACTCTTTTGAAAACACACATGAGGGAAGGATATTTTTATCCTTAATGTGTTTTGTCTGTAGAAGCCAGAACAGATTTTTTGATTGATTATTCATGAGACAAAAAGACTCTCTACGCTGGTACTGGTGACCCTTTATGAAAGACAGAGCCAGCAATATTTAGTGTTAATAACCGAGCACAAACTGATGCAAATGTGCTGCCTCCGGGTAAGGGAAAATCCCAGGCACAGGTTGCCTCCGTGTTTTATGTGTTGATGAGGGATTGACTATAAGAACTACTAGTTGTAGGAAGCATTAGGGTCTCTTCTCTCTGGGTGAGTAGATTCTACTTTAAAAGAGTGAACTACTTGGAGCAAGGTTTTGGTCTGAAGGTGGAAGTGTCACAGGAGCCCTAAGGAGAATGCTTGACCGTGGGACTGAGCTGCTTTAAGCCTTGCTTCTGTGGGCGCTGCTGCCTTTTCCAGCCCAATGGTAATGCTGGAGTGGAAGGGATCACTGTGGTACCCTGTGCCTCTCTCTGGTCACTGGGACCTTGTGCTTTCAGCTGGTGGATGATGGTCTGTGGATGGTCTGTGGGCCAGTAACAGCACTTTTAGAAATCACCAACTTGTCATGGTAAAAAATTGCTCTTGAAACTTAAAGTAAATGTAGAAAAATGGACATTCAGAAACCCATAGGAAGGTTAGGTGAACAGGAAAATGCAAAGAAGATAAGCAAAACTCATTATTCTGTGCATGTCAACTCCCTGACACTGGACGTATCAGACTTAAATGTAATTTCATACTGTAAAGGTATAAAAGGAGTTTTGCTGGAGCGCTCAAAGTACAGTAAAACTATGTATATAGGTGCTAATCGCATTGTAATGCACTAACCACCTCGAGTGTAATAAAAATATGCAACTATTGTTTGATTCCAAAGCAGTTCTGTTAAACTTTATAGGTGCAATTTGGCTGGAAAGGATTTGTATAAGGAACAGATTGTTAAATGCCTTTCTTAAAATGTTACTTACTGCTTAACAAGCTGCTTTGAGTGCAATTTCTCTAATCTGCTGAGAAAGAAGTACGAATTGGACTTGGTGTTTGTCTAAATCATTTAATTATTTTGGTATGCTAACAGTGTAGTGGTGAGGAAACCTTGCGTCTTTGTCTCAACCTGATTTCTCAGTTCTTTGGCTGGCAAATGAGTGCAGATAACTTTTACTGCAAGCATGTAATATACAGCCGGGTTTGCTTTTTGGGGTGTGGATTGGTTCCTTTTTGATCAGGATTTTATTTGCTATTAGATTTACCTAACTCTCAGGAGATAGGGAGCCACAGTCCCCATACGGGTTCTCTTTGTCCTTGTGGGAGTTCTCGGGAACCTCAGAAATGTCCTTCAATGCCCTCAGTTGCTTCATGTCAGGAAAATCTGCAGCCTTCCTTCCCACCTTGTTCTGTGATCTGACAGATTTCACAAGCTATTGTAATCATGGCTTGCCTAGATCTGTGCTTGGGTGGGAGACTTCAAAGACAGTGTAGAGGATAGAGGAACAAATGTTGCTAGGTTGTTTGGAAGTCCTTGATTTACAGTACTGAACAAGTGTCCTTCAGCCATAGGGACTTTTTTTTTTTTTTGCTCTGGGGGATACGTAATTTTAGGCAAAAGGCAAAATAAGTGTTGTTGGATGTAGTCATTACTGACTAACTTTCAGCCTTAGAGGATTACACAGCTCCACACTCTGAAGACTGGAGCACTTATATTTGGGGACAGACATTACACAACCACAACTCTGCTCTTAATTTTGTATTGCTGTGTTGTGCCAAACCAGCTGTGATCTTCATGAAGAAGCATGTACTAGTTTTTCAGATACTTTGGGATAACAGATGTTATTGGAAGTGCAGTGTTTCAGAATTTTACTGTGGGTTTTTTCCTCTGGTGTCAGGAGAAAAAAAATTAAGAAAATACCCTAGTCCTTGTGAAAATTTCAAATTTACTTTATTGTGTGTTTGGGAGTATGTTTTTTTTCTAAATATACCTCTTTTTGGTAAAAAAACTTAAGGTGTCAGCATAGCTGAAAAGTCAGTTAGGGATTTAGCCTCCAACTTCAGATGAAAGCCTTATTAGTCCAGTTCCTCCAAATTAGGTGTCCCACCTTGTAGAGGCTTCATTAGGAGTTATATGGTTAGATACCTTTGAAGACCTGAACTTCGGCTCTTGTGTCTCATTTCCATGTTTATATCTTAAAAAACCAAACATCATTATGCTGTTGTCATTAGTATCCATAGTCGAATAACAACAAACAAATGCCCACAGCCCCTGCGAGTGCTTGGGTTCAGCAAAGGAGTCCCTGTCCTTGCTCTTGTCATACTGAGGTAGAGATGTGTGCTGTAGGTGCTGATGGCCCCTATGGGGAGGTAGGTGTCCTGACCTAACACACAGCGTGTGGGGTCCGTGACAGAGCTCGGATGCTGTGCAACCCTCCCTTTACAGCAGTCGTCTGAGCTAACGTTGGCAGGTCTAAAGTTTACAATATATTCAGCTCCTGATGGAGCCCTTTCGTCTGCATTTCATTTTGTTCAGAGCAAGTGAAAGATCAAAGGGAAGGGAACAAAAATGAAGTATAAAAGTCAGAGTGGCTTGGTGAAAGGATGGAGATCCATCCACAAATAACTCTGGTGTCTCAGAATTAAGATGATGAACTATCATTATTACACCTTTTCCAGGGTTTTCTTTCTGTGTTTGTTAGATGCTTTGTTCCATGCCTTGTTATCTTGTGTCAACATCACTTACTGTCATTCTGGTGAGTAGTCAGTGTGGAAGCAACAATTACATTGCAAGCTGTCATTAGATTAAAAACATGTGAAGTTTTCTGCATTTGGTGATGGCAGTGAACTCAAAGTTGCTTTTTCTTTTCTCCTGCCTCCCACCCCCTTTTCTTTTCTCACAATCAGTGCTCTGAAAATTAAGATAAACATATTTGTTGTAATAAAGGAAATACAATAATCTGGGAAAAAAGCCTTAGAGGTATTTTCCCACAATTCTAGCAAGCTATTGCACACAGTTTGAAATTTCAGAAAAATGTCACATTATCATTTCACAGCAAAATGTTAAAATGCAGGTGACAAACATTTTAACTGTTGTCTTATTTCTCTCCTATAACCTCCAACACATTAGAAGGAAAAGAAGTTTTGGAAAATATTGTGTTCGCTGCTGTTCTACGACACTCAGAACCACAATATCCATCTGATGCTTATATGTTCATAGCACACTGCCTCCTGACATCCATTGTCATCTTTCTGTGCTGTGGCACACATTCATTGCAATGACAGGATGATTTAGGTATGAGATTTTAACCAAAACCAGATGATATAAGTTTAGACATACACTGACAAACTTACCCATTGGCTTCACCAAGGGCAAGTCATGCCTGACAAATTTGGTGGCCTTCTATGAGAGGGTTACAGCAGTAGTAGACAAGGGAAGAGCAACTGGTGTCATCTACCTGGACTTGTGCAAAGCGTTTGACACTGTCCTGCATGATATCCTGGTCTCTAAGTTGGAGAGACATAGATTTGACAGATGGACTACTCAGTGGGTAAAGAACTGGCTGGATGGTCTCATTCAAAGAGCTGTGGTCAATGGCTTGATGTCTAAGTGGAGACCAGTTAAAAGTGGTGTTCCTCAGGGGTCAGTACTGGAACTGGTGCTGTTCAATGTCTTTGACGTGGACAGTGGGATTGGGTGCACCCTCAGCAAGTTCGCTAATGATACCAAGCTGTGTGGTGAGGTAGACACGCTGGAGGGGAGGGATGCCATCCAGAGGCACCTGGACAGGATGGAGAGGTGGGTTGATGCCAACCTCATGAAATTCAACAAGGCCAATTGCAAGGTCCTATACCTGGGTCCAGGCAATCCCAAGCACAAATACAGGTTTAGAAGAGAACGAATAGAGGGCAGCCCTGAGAAGGATCTGGGTGTGCTGACTGATGAGAAGCTCAACATGAGCAGGTAATGTGCAATCATAGCCCAGAAAGCCAACTGTATCCTGGGCTGCATCAGAAGTGTG
>RSEF01000004.1:32995333-33207503 GCA_003993805.1 Himantopus leucocephalus | reverse complement strand
GCAGGGGGGTTGGAACTACATGATCTTCAAGGTCCCTTCCAATGTAAACCATTCTATGAAGTGTCCTTTGCTCTTGTGATGACTTGGAAGAATGAAGCAGTCGGTCAATCACTGAATTTTTATCTTTCTACATTTTTAGTAATGTATATGCTATAATTCAGAAATCATTTATTCCAAGCAAAGGAGTATACCTACTAGGTATGTGTATTGGCATATTTTGGGGAACACCTGGTTCCAGAGCAGCCCTCAGTCTTACCTTAATATGCTTCACTGGAAAAACAGATTCTTGCAGTCCACAGGCAAAATAGCAATGTTTTGAAAGAGGTTTTCAATATGTACGAATCGCAAACAGAATAATGGCAGCTTCATGTTATACCTTGTAAGGACTTTGCAAATGTTTTATTATTAGGCTGCAAAAAAGATTGATCTATGATTTAGTAAAACTGAGAGGTAAGGCATGCTTTTCACTGGCTCATAATCTGTGCCATATTTTGCATCACCTAAACAGTGAAGTCTGTTAGATTGCTTGTATTTAATTCTGAAATGTCTAGTGCCTTGCAAACACAGGAACAACTTTTGGGTATAGCCAGACACTCCTAGTGGAGGAACAGGTAAGATTTGGGGTTTTTGGGTCAATCATGATAACAGCTTGCACTGATTCCTTCCACAGAGCACTGCCCAAAGATGTGATGGGTGGGCTCAGTGCAATGGCCGTCTTGGTTAGGGGTAGGGGCCTCCAGGTTGGAGGCTTTTGGCTTTCTTGTTTTAATGATCTTGTTCTGCAGGCTAAGGCCAGGTTGCTTTGGGGGGGGAGAGAGTCCTCTCTGCTTTCCTCCTGTAAATATTTTTTTTTATTTGGTTTAGGACTGGTAGACTTCATGACAAATAGGTGGAAGAGGATTTGGGGGTTCAAGTGCCTGTTGGGTTCTTATAAAGGAGAAAGCGTAGCTGTAGGAGCGGGTGGAGATCCATCGTGAGGGAGGACATGGGGAAGCTACAGCCTGCCTGCAGTCTGTCCTGACGAGGAAGTGCATGTACCATATCAGCTGGTCTTTTAGGCATGTGCCATTTTATCAGAATTGCCTCTTTCATGTTCTTCATGTGAATGCCTGGCATTGCAGACTCTGATTTAAGTATTGTTCTTTGTGCTTTGCAATACCTGGAAGGAAGGTCATGCATAGCCAACCTCATCAGCTGACTCCTTTTTACCAAGCTTTGTCTTAGGATACATACACACTTCAATCTCTCTAGAAAGAAATATTTCTATTCTGTGGATGTTACTGGGGTCAAATCACACATATAAATTTCTCTGCTCTCTAAATAGCCCTGAGGAAGTCCACTGCATACATAAAACTCATCAGCAATGGTTTAAAGGCTGCACCAAACTGAAATTTTACATGTTGCCTTACAGGCAAGTTTGCAAAAGTCAGAGGTGTTAAGGCTACTAACAAGTTTCCACCTTCCCAGGTGCTTCTGTTGTCTTGAGTTTGGGTCCTGAGCGTTAGTCAAGCAGGCCTGTGGACCGTATGGCGGGGCTGTAAGCTACCACTTGCAGCTGAGCTGTAGGAGCTGCTGAAAGCATTACAGCTTCCCTCAGTGTAACTTGCCTGTGTGCGCCCCTTCCCTTCCATTTCAGAGATTCATTTGGCTCAAAGCTTGGTGACATTTTAGGGAAAGTTTGCAATATTTCTTGCCTTGCTTGCTCTCTTGAGCAAGGGCAGGTTAAAGCCTCATCTTTAACTCAGATTCCCAAAATATTTAAGTGACCAAATCCAACTGAGATAAATTATATTCGGTGCTTACCTGTGCTTGGCAGGCTGTCAGTCTTCAGGCATCAATTCCCAGAGTCACAAGATGAGATTCAAATCTCAGCCATTTCAGTCTTAAGTTTCTAGGCCTTATAAACAATTTCTCTTGCCTCAAAAAAAAAAAAAGAGTGAAATAAACTGATTCTGAAGAGCACTTGATGCAATGCTCTCCCACTCTTTTTCACCCGAGTTTAACTCGCTTTATCTCAGTTGCATGGAATAGAGATGGGGTATAAGGCAAACTTGAAGGGGCATGCCACTTGGAACATGTCAAAGGTTTTGGCTTGGCTTAGTTCGCGTGTGTTCCTGTATATTGTTAGTATGGGAGTCTTTAACATCTTCAGACATCAAATTTGCAGATCTAAATCGTATTGCTGGAGTAGGAGAAATTGTACTTCGAATGGTTCATGACAGAAATTTCAGCTCTTAATACTTAATGAGGCATCGATGATGGGACATTTCTCTATTCCAAACAGACAAATTATATTGGCAGATGTAACTGCAGGAAGATAAGTGAAGCATCTTGTGTTTGAAGTGAAAGTTGAGCAAGTGGTGAAGGGCAAACTGCCTATGGCCTTCTCTCTCTGAAGCATCCTCTGTAGCTTGAACAGACGTTAACTACTATTCACAGACTACCTGTGGGTGTTTTTAAATATTTATTACTTTCTCCCTCTTTAAAGTTAAAGCCTGCATCTGCCCACCACAAAACAAGTCCTTTAAGAATAGATGTGGTTCACTGCCTCTCTACAGTAAAAGCTGGTATTTAGCAGAGGAGATAGAAGCTTGTGTCTGCAAGTAGAAATTAAATTGCTCATCTCCCCTTGCTGTGTGGGCAGTTCTCATTCTTTCACTCTTGCTTCCTCAGGTTGATCGCTGCAAGTCTGAAGCAGGGTAAAGAAAATGCATCTGGCTCTTCTGAAAAAGCCTGTAACTCTTAAGACAGACATTTCAACATTACAAATAATAATTTAAAAAAAAAGTGTTCAACTGCTAATTCACTTCAACTTGCATTTTTTAAGCACTGAATAATCCTTGTCAAGCAGCCAAGGACTGAAGATAAATACTTGTTGTAACCACCATTTTATTTTTGGGAAAGCAGAAACAGACAATTAACTAGTGAATAGTACCAAGGGTTCTTGGGAGGAGCAAGTGTAAAGACCCCCTTTTTGGTATCTGTGTATATAGAAACCTAATTACAGTGCATTTTTACATAGCAGTAATGCAAGCAGGCAGAGATTTGCTTTTGACCCACTCTTTTCAATGGACTCAGTGAACTCCTGATTTATTCTAGTAGGTGGGCACCTTGGTTCAAAGCTGGGTAAAAGAACAACACTTCTGCTATGGGTTGTAATAATTCTTTTTTTTAAAAGAAGTTCTCTCAAAGTGGGAAGGGAAGTGAGTAATTACGCTGAATTACTGATAAAATTGAGTGTTTGCACTCAGATTAAATATGGGTTTTCAGTCACAGCAGACCAATCACTGCTATTTAACCCCTGCACCTATTGCTGCAGTATTTAAGTACAATCTCAATCTCTGCATAACTTAAGCATGAAGCTTAATGTCCTCAGTGGCGCAAGATCTTCTCCAAAGACCAGAAGAGTAGAAACAGCCATCTCTGCCATTAGCCCCAGGACCAGAACGAGTAGCATTAGTGGGGACATACTTTTCACCATTTGAAGCATGGAGACAGAAGCAGCTCTGCTCTTTGTTCACCTGGAGTACGCTGGGCTGCCTGAGGCACTGATACTCCCTCTGCATGGCCTCCGATCACAGCCATGTGTTCAGAGTCTTAATCCAGTCCAAAAAGCTTGCCTGTAGCCACAGAGTGAATTTGGGAGGTTTAGTCAGCCTCTGTTCTGCGGAGCTTTGCCTTTGGAGAAACAGCAATGGCAAGGGCAAACTTCATCCCTTTTCGACAGGGAAAGAAAAGCAGCTGTATAGCGCTTGCTCTCCCACAGCTTTAGTGTGTGAGGGTTTTTCCACCTTCAGATGCCACCCTACATCTAATGTCACTTCTTCTAGTGCCACTTGCTGGTGGGGGCTGTCATCAATGCCATGAGCTACTTCTCCTCTGCTAGACCAGCAGAGCACTGAACTCCATCTCCTGCCTGGCCCTGTAGCTTGGCATGCAGTGATTAGCACTTTCCTGAGAAGTCCAGGACAGTCAGAAGATTGGGAAAGGTCCAATTAAGGACAGAGTTCAAATGTTAGAGTATATGTGGAAGGTGAAAAGGCACCTGAGCTTTGCAGATCTGCTGGGAGGGCATCTCCTGTGCTTGGCAAAGGTGGTGAATCCTCACCAGTCTCTGGTAAGTAGAGTGCCGAGACTGGGACTTACAGTTGGTATCCTTGGCCAGGCAGGGATCTGTACTGGAGCAATGTCTTGTGCAATTTAATGTTTGGGGTTTTTTTTCTGCTAGTTTGCTTTTTGGCTGTTACTAAGCTGCAGTATCTAAATTTGACTGTACGATTGGAGCGCTTTGCAAAACATGCAACACTTACTTTTCTTTTAAAATAAGCTCACAGAGTTCCAAGTTTGCTTCCAAATCAAATCCAGTGGAAAAGCAACTTTGGGCTAGGAATTATTTCATTTTAATGTTGACTTATTTCTACAGTAATAGATGATTTAAAAAATACTTTGGGGAAAATGTTGAGACACTTGTTCTGGAAATGCCAATACAGAATTTTATGACATTACTATAACAGTGTGGTTTTTTTACCCTTGATTGCCTCAAAAATAAAGATTTGGCAAAGTTTTACTTATTCAATTTTATAGGACACTGCTAGGTTGTGATTATTTTTTCTTCGATCAGCTTTCCATATTATGTTTCTGCTGCTTTTTTCCTCACATCAATATCTGAAAATAGTATCTGTCAGATCTGTTTGGAGATCAAATTTTTGCGTATTTCCATGCAAATAAAAAGATTTTATTGAAGATGAGTCTAAACTTACCCTTTAGAGAACATCTAGATATTTCTCTGCTGTGAAATCAGCAGGCAAACTAATAGATTTGCTCTTCACTCTTTAAATAACATCTTCCTGAGCATTAACGAGACTGCTCTACAGAGACTGTGTAGTGTCCCCTTATGAGTTATGGTGATGACTATGCAGGCTTCTCTGTGCTCAGCTGTAAATATGAAAACACCACCCAGAGCTAAGAGAAGAGCTCATTTTCCTTGCGTGTATGGGCTGTGACATCTCTGACATGACCAGCATAGTGTGTGATTGTGTGTGTCCAGCAGCTGGGCTGAAACATAGTACTTGTTATTTTGTGCGGAGGGTTTTGCAGTAGTTATGTGCGTCTTGTCTGCTAGGAGTGCCTACCCATGCACAACAGGCTTCTGGTCACCTGTAACTATGTGGGGCATCGTGACCAGTTAGGCATTTTTGAGTAACTGGGCAAAGGTTCTTGGCCATTGCATAATTATCAAGTGACTTTTAAGTACTGTGCTATTAACTGTAAGGTTAAAATAGCAGTATTGCTGTGTCTGTCAGCTCTGACACGACGTTCTGTAAGCTCAGGCTCACGCTAGCACTAAATTAGCTATGCAAATTCTGACAACCCAAATCATACTGCTTCGACGCCGAGCCCCTCCACGTACAGAAAGATCATTGTAGTTTACAAGGGTGTCAGGCATAGATTTGGGCTGTGCATTAATCTTGTCTGGCTGAAAAATGCAGGGGATAATGAAACTTGTACTGTTGACTTAGAATTGCTTATCAGGAAGGCTACATGCTAGTGAACAAGGTCAAATCAAAGGGAGGAAAAGACATGTTGATTTTGGTTGGAAAATAAGCTGCGTGTGAATGCCTAAGGTTCCATCCAAAAATGTATTATATAAATCATCCCTAAGTGGCCTTTTGCCCCCTGTGGATGACCCATCAATTTTATTTTACCCTGCTCCTCTGCAGCACTACCCATGTGAGAGTACATTTCTTGTATAAACTGCTGGGATGTTGACATTTGGTGTCATTCCTACTTAGATGCTTGCTTTGTCTTTATTTTTTTATGAGACATCTGGGGATAAAACTTAAAACTTCCACTGTATCTGTATCATAAATCAAACATTTTGCTGGAGGATAATGGTGCACTTAAAACAACAAAAAAAGACACAGAATTCAATCAATACAATACCTAAAAAGCAACAGCTTGTCTGCAGCTTGAATTGTAATTCGTTAATTAGAGTTAGCATTTACATATTTATTACGGTGTACTGGTTTTGAAAACAACAAAGAATGAATTCATCCTTCCAGTGCATTTGATCAGTGTGTGAAAATCAGAACAAAAAATTTTTTATAGTGTTTTTATTTTATGGATATAATTTGAGTAATGTATACCCCTGGGTAAGGCTTGTGGGGAATTTCTAGAGAAGTTAATTCAACTATTCTGCCATTTTAGTTCACTTTCTGCAAATGTTTAAGAGGAGAATTTGTTCATGTTGTCACTTAATGAAGTCTCCTATTTCAGCAGTCAAATGCTCCACATTTCAACTCGTGTACTCCCATAAAATAGTTTCTGTGTGGGATGCAACCCTGCAGATATTATCCACTGCAAGACTACGCTTTGCCATGCTCTCTAGTACTGGCAAAAAGGAATTAAATGAGAAAGAACAAAAAGTATCTGAATGTTCTCTGTGGAACAGATCTCTAACCTTTGAAGAATTAGCCTTTTGGCACTATTGTTTCCCCTAAGCCGCTCCTGTCCTGAAGAGTAACAAGCTGGTGGTGTGAGACTTAGGTGCATCTGTATTTGGGGGTCAGCAGGGTTTGGTATAAACAAACTCACAGGTTGAATACAGACAGCCTCCTCTTTTCTCCCCTTCCAGCTCCCTGCTTGCTGCCACGAGTTCCCCCTGTGCTCGCTGCCAGCCCTATAGCGCTGCGGCAGAGCTGGTAGACCTGCTGGACCCCAACAGCCCCATCCAGAGCTATTCGTGTACACAGTGCTCCCATTGCCCCAAGTTTGTCCCCTGGGCAGGGAGTGTAACTAACCTTTGGTATCGGCCTATTAAAAGATGCTATTTTTTTTTTCATTTGTATCAGAAGAGGCATTAAAAAGGCTAACTGCTCAAGCAACTCAGCACTTTGCTCCATGGTGCAATACACATGTGTTACGAATTATTTACAAATACACTTAGTGGCTGTGTCTAAATTCATTTAAATGTTACTGGTTTACTGGATGTGGCAAGAGCAAATTTAATTTTTTATTGACTGAATAGGCAATAAAGACTGTTACCCGTCTAGTTCATGTGCTTGAAATCGAAAGGTGAACAATTTAGGACCATCTGCAGAAGCCTGCAGACTACTCCTGGGCTGTAAACTGAGTATATCTCTGCAGGATTACAAAATGATACTGAGCTAAGTGAGTTCTCTTCCTTGTGGACAGTATCTTAGTGCCATGTTAAAAGGCCGTCTTCGCACCTTGCTGTGGCCAATGGCAGCACCTGGCTACCACTTGTGTCACATACATGTGAAATGAAAGGTCTAAAATTTTAAGTCAAACCATTTGAGCCAAAAGCTATGAGTCTGCTATTAGATTGGATGAAAAATATCTCTGAATGTTTTTAAGCATCTTTGTGTCCCCTATCACCTCTGAATTGATCGATTTCTCGATCAATGGCAAAAGTTCAGGCTTTCTATTCTACCTCATTTGACTTTCAGCCCTGCAAACTCCCCATTCACCTATTAGCAACAACCAAATAGCAGCGTAGGTACGTATTTGTCACTGTCCCTGTTAAAGAGTGTCTTCAGAGATGACAGTGTGTTTCCAAATGATACACATCAGTGGAATTGCAACACGATGCAAAGGATGGCTCTAATCATTGCCAACCAGGTTAAAAACAAGTCAAACTCCATCTAATGCATCCTGGATAAATCTATCTCTAGAGCCAACTTCTAGTGTTTTATAAATCCTCTATAACAGGTTTGTGTGTTGTGTTTTTTTTTTTAAAGTAAGCTTCAGGTACATAAATATTTTTCTTTCAATAACTACGTGCTTTCCTTAGTGAGGTTCTTGAGGTTTGCTGTGGGTTCAAGAGCTTTTTGTCATTCTAAACTACGCCACTCTTTAAAATGGTTGCAAAACTATACAAGCAGGCTTTTGTTATGTTTAATAAGCTCTCACTTTAATAAACTGTGTTGCTGATAAGCAATCCCAATCTCTTTTTACTATCTCAGGCTTTTCAAAGTGCATCGTAACATCTTCCATTTAAGATCATCTTTTTCAAAACCTTTGAGATGCCTTCTCCACCTTTCGTCTCTTATTTGTCACACAGTGAGATTATTTAGGAGACTTGGACTGAATGCATTTCACAGATGTCCCCACAGGTTTCGCTACTAGGAAGAATAGCACGCTACCACCTTTTCTGTAGCTGCTTGGAGAGTGAAATGAGGTGCACAAAATAAAGCCATGTTGATAACACACTATTTTTCTGCCAACAGCTTGTGACTTGTGTGTTATCCTAGTAACGGGCAGTGCAAGTAATCTTGAATATTGGCATATCAGACCTTGACATCACTTGTCAACCCACCTCTTGTATTTCATAGGAGGGGGTGCAGAGGTAACAGTGAGTAATTTTTGCATACTCTTTATTTAATTGTTTAATAATGGGCGTGAATTGCAGAAAAATGACCATAGCTATCCATAGCTGGGGACGTTGTCTTCAGTGAGGCACGTTCCTGCTTTTCCTGAGCAAAACTTAATTTTAATAAACCCACAGCAGTAAATACTTTGAGGCATCACTTGTAATTATTTTACAATGGCAAGTATAGGTCAGATCCAGCAAGGAAGCCTGTTAGTCAACCAAAGTAATAAACTGAAAATTGACCCATAAACATGTCCAACAGTTCCTCTTTGGATTAGAAAAGAGAGCAGAATAGCTTTAAAGGAGTTATGGAGAAATATCAGTTTGATTTATGAACAGCGAGTTTGCTGTGGACTGTATACAAACATGGATCTTAAATAAGAGCTACCACTTCTTGTTTGAAGTGAATCTTTAATGTCAGTGTAAACTTTGCAGAGAGAAAAAAATAAGTAAACACTATTCATCCCAGTAAGAAAGAGCTGGGAGTAGAAATGTAAAATCAACCAGAGGAACTGGGATCAAAGGTTGCGCTCTTGCCCTATATTGTTCTTATGTAAAGATTTATTTTTGTCTTTGAATTCAAACAGATGCAGAGGGAATGGATTGTTAATCTACGTAACCAGGATCACTTTGTAAGTTTAGCATAGCCAAAAACCTGAAATACGTATGGAAAATGAAAATACATTTTTGGCGTGAATTGCAGGGGTCCAACACACCCATAAAGTCAGAGGATTCACACTCAAGACACAAGCTCAAATATTAGGCTATCTAGGTATTATGTGTCTAACACTTGCTAGAACAGCTTGGGGGATCTTTTGCCCATGTCTCCTGTGGGAGTTTGCCAGTGGCCAACTCATCAAAACCAGAATATTTATCACTTTCAGTCAAAACTTTCTTTGGGTTTCTCAGCTCTGGGAAGAGTCACTGGGGGAAATGGATTCACTCCTCTTCCTGTCTTGGTTTGAAGCAGTCTACTCTGAATGTATTCTCCCTTCATACACAACTGACTTTTTTTCTTAAGAAAATCCAAAAGATGTCACTTTCACTGGGACAAGGTCACATTTGGAAATAGTTTGTAGAAATAGCTAGATTGTTCATAAAACAGAAATGTTGTTTGGGTAGTCCTGGAACAGAAAAATGCCAACAAGCTTATTATAAAGGAAAACATCAACTCCACATGTAGACAATGTTGTTGTTCCCTTTAAAGTTCTGGGAAGCAAAACTAATTTGATGATGTTGAAAGGCCTACAAGAGTGAGGAGACTTCATAAAGTGAGTAATTGTTTAGTATTCACTTTGAGTTGAGGTTCACACATTCAGTCCCATTCTTGGGGTTTAAGTCTGATGGATGTCCAGAGCAGTTAGAGTCAATGACGAGAAGTTCTACAAAGCCAGCAGTATTTGCTACCTGTACTTTAGTTACAGGTATGATTTTCTTAAATCTGTACCTTGGAGGGGGAAAAGAAACAACCCCCCTTCTTTTTATCTATTTTTTTAATGATGTCCTGCTTATTAAAAATCCTCAAGGAGTGTTCATTTTCTGTGTATGATGGTGTATTTAGGCTTGGAGCAAGTGCCACAACTAGCTGCCTGCTAGCCTGGTACTTGAGTCAGTGCAACTTCTTGCCCAGGAAGGTAGGATCTCTTCAGTTACTTAAGTGTGCGTATTCTAAGGCAATCCCTGAGCCAGGCACAAGAACAGCAATTAAAAAACCCTTCCAAACCCTAGAACAACAAAGGACTAAGAACTTCCAGATCTATGGCTAGTTTTGTGGCAGTTCTGATTTTGCAGCTATGAAACCCCCCAGATTTCTTGTGATGTTAAATGTCTTAACTCACTACATTCTGAGTGGAGAGAGAATAATTTTCTCCTAATGAGATGCTGTGGATAGCTATACTGCTCTTAGGAGCATCTGGAAAGGACACTTGCAGAGGAGGAGGTCACAAAGGCTTGATTCATTTAGGCTAGCTCTAACCCTTTAAGATTAACTTCCTAATCTAATGTGCTTGTATATTTTGAGACAAAATTCTAGATTTGCATTTTCCTTTCCCTTGGGTCTAATATGTTCTTTCAGCTGGATAAAGTAGATTATTTTCTATAGGTTTATTGTCCTCTTGTCTCTGTACTTCATCTTTTATTCCGTGTAATGTATAGGCGTTCTTCCTTACTAATAGTATAAAGGAGAACTGTGGAGTGACTGGCAATTGTATTCTCTTTTGGTGATTAAAAATATAGCAGAATATCCTGACCAGTTAAAATAATGAGGATAATGAATTTTCAGAAGTTTACGTAACCTCACTTAACTAAGAGCATAGAAGTAAGCAACCTAGCATCTACCCAAGAAGTTTGTTTAACCAGGATGTATACTAGGGAATTTAAGACAAACGAAGCTTAGTTGCAAGGGCTGCTCTTTTGTAGGGGTAGTAATTCTATTTAACCGGATTTATTTTCAGTTGATTTAGTGGTGCTCAGGTCTTTATCAGTCTCATTACTTACTCCTTGCCCTGCAAAAGCAGTGTTCACTTTCTTCCTACCTGTAGCTCATAAATAATTTAATTCTCAATTCGCTCTCTGTGGTTGATAGCTGGCTTATTCTCCACCGTTATGCAGTTAATCTGCATATGAAATGTAGATTAATCAAGACTTTGTAGAGTCTTCTCTAACTTGTTTCCTTTCTATAATTGCTTTAATAGGTTGCTTTATTCCCCCTACTGTCTTTTGAGAGGAGGAGCAGTGTGGGGACATTTGAACGCATGTATGGAGACTTTGAAAGCATTGTGCAGTCATGGTATTCTTAAGGGTATGGTGCATCTCCCTGCTGCTGGTTTAGGTGATTAAAAAGAACAACAATATAGAGATGACTTCCTTGGTGCTTTGTCTAAGCTCTGAAGCAGATGTAAAAATGTTGCGGTCTTTTTAAAACTCTAAGTGAAACTATCAACTTGGATCAAATTGGGTCTTTCCTGAAGGTTTTTCAATAGTGTTTACCTTTAAGAGTGATTTGTACTTCTAATTAATGTGGGTTTTTTAATTTTATGAGATGTAATAATAGGTTATAGTTACTGCCTTACAATCAGCATGCCAATACTAAATACCTTATTTTCCATAAGTTCCTTTGTGTAGCACGTGAAAAACAGTTGTAGTATAAGTTCAGCAAACTATTTGGGAAGAAGCGACCTAGGCTAAATCTTCATACATTATTTAGTGAAGACAACCGACCACACTAAGTCTTATAATTGTTTTGTACTACTATAGTATATAGTTGTGAATATATACACTTCTTGTGCTGTAAAGGTGCTTTCCCATGATGAGATCACTGAGCTCAAACACACCTCCAGTTGCTGAGCCTTGTGCTTTCTGTATGAAGGTCTACTCATACAACTTAGCTTGTAAGGTCGTCTTTTTTTTTTGGATAGTGCCTGTCACTAAGTTTACACTAAAATCCTTGGATTTATTGGAATAAACCAGGAAGAACTGGCTTTAAATCTTCTGGGGTGTTTGTCATCCAGGGACCTACTGAGTTGTCAGAGTCAATCTGTTCTGTAGGACTGATTTCTGTAAAGCTGTGGTGGAGTCCAGATGGGTTTTTCTAGACATCTGCACTCTGTGGTGCCAGGTTCCTTGCTTAGCTGAAGATAGCTTCTTCACTGCTTGGACTTTCAGGGCCCTGACTGTCACAAACTAGCCTGCCTCCAAGCCCTTACAACGAAGCTGTTGGGGTGCCCATTTTGATTCTAAACTGAGAAGATATCGGGTATCGGCATATGGAAGTTTCATGGGTTGCCTCCTCCCAGTTCTGCTCAAAATGGAGACAAAAAGTTAATAAATCCAAGTGAACATGGTGGTTGTAGAGAAATAAGCAGAAGGGAGTGGTTTATTTTTGCTGTTGAACTTAAATGGAAGGACAGATATGTGAAGGAATACTCAAAAGTTCTTTCAGATGGCAGCAGCTACGGAGGAGCAGATCCTGGACCTGTCAGGCAGAGGCAAGGTGTTGAGGATGGAAGTCTGATGATAGAAAAGAAGGTGGAAGGATGGATTGAATCCTCTAAAATAACCAAACTCACAAGCACTGACTTACACGATCAGCAAATAGCCTGCAAAACTTGGTTTAAAATAATTAAGCTGCTTGAGTTTCAAAAACACGGTGTCAAAACTCACGTCTGATTCTATGACTTTAAAACAGTGAGGTTTTTTTCCTAGCTCAATTTATTGTTAAGAAAAGAAAGAGCCCTTCTGGCTGTGGCCGTGTATGCCAAGCATCAGCCAGGAGTAAAGTTTTACAGCTGACTTACAAACCCCTGAGATGGGTTTTCTAATGGAAATACTGACAGCATCTTAACTTGAGCAACACTAGCAGGCGCCGTTATAATAAATGAGACTGAGGGAGACATGATACAGGCCCACAAGGTAATTAATGGCTGGAGTAAAATAAAATATAGACGCAACATCCCACAGAGAGCATGACTCAATGGAGCAAACTTGTAATAAAGGACAAAGAACGTCTGTTTAGTAAAGAGCTGTGTGAAACTGCTTGTAAAATAAATCATGAGCTAGTGCTAGAGCTAGCTGAGCTCTCTGTATGTTTCTTTTAAATTAGGGGATTAAAAAACTCCCCTCAACTATAAAAAGCCATTTTTGGCAATCAGAACCACACTGTATAATGAAATGAGAAGCAATGAAATGCAAAGTGCACCTATGCAAACAAGCTCTTAGCACACTTCTCAATAGGAA
Organism: Himantopus leucocephalus; assembly: GCA_003993805.1. Lineage (NCBI taxonomy): Eukaryota > Metazoa > Chordata > Aves > Charadriiformes > Recurvirostridae > Himantopus > Himantopus leucocephalus. The sequence goes on along the minus strand of RSEF01000004.1, from coordinate 33,194,377 downwards.
TATAGCAGAGAGAAGTTAAGGCTGCACCTACTCCCTGATCTTACTTTTTAATCAAGTAACTTTTTGACCAGCTGTTGTTCTGATTCTAACCCAATTGCCTTCTCATTTAGAATGCTTCACTTCAGCCTTGCGACATGTTGTGTGTCAAAGCAGGCATCAAAATAGTTCTTATTTCTCAACTTCCTCACTTGTTTAAGATGCTAAGCTTTCTTTAAATAAATAAAAAAAAACCCCAACAACCAACCAAAGAAACCCCAGACTGTGTTGCTTTGTTTCTTGCAGTGCTTCCACTGATTTAGGAGGCTGTGTGGCTACAGCACTCGCAGTTGAGCTGTTCTTTTTGGTTTATGCACAGCTACGCCTGCTCATAGCTTATTACTGTTAATTTATCCTATGTCATGTTGCCAAGGCAGAAAAGTAAGTTGCTTCAGATTCATAAACTAAATGAGTTAGACACTGCAATGAACATGTTTCTAACAATTCCCAACTCTGCAGATCTTGGAAGGGAACAGACTTATGGCTGATGTTAAACTAAGGTGCAGGCATATGCCCTGTCACTGCTACTTTAATCTTTACCAAACAGTTAGTGTCAGCAAGCCTCAATCCTGCCTTCCTTGAGTTAGGAGTAAAAATACTTGACAAATGATAAACTTAAGCTTCTGTGACTTCGATCACTTGCTAATTAGCACATAAGTATGTCAAAGCCCATTATTTAAAACTGGTGACTTTGAAGGTGAAATATGGCAGCACTACAACATCAAAGTTGACTTCTTTAGATGTGAATGGTGTAAAGCACACAAATAGAAATGTCTTGCCCAAATATGTTTTTGTAATTTTCTGTTTCTGCTTTGTTTTGTTTTCTGCATCATAAGGGGGAGAAATTGGAAATGGCTTTCTGGGTTTTCATGCTGCAGATCTTCTGGACTGGTGCTTTACAACGTTTGTATTTGTCTCTGTTGTGAAGCAGTGAGCCATTTAGTTTCAAGCTTTGTGTAATAGGGAAATACTACACACATCATCTTCATGACATACTGTTGGAGCTTAAAATACTTCCCTTGTGTCATCTACACTTTAGAAATTACTGAGGAAGGTTATTTTCTAACTTCAGGCAGTCTACTAGTTAATTTTGCCACAGTTTCAATTCCTTGTCATTCTCGGGAGCCAAGATGCCTTGAACTCAGAACTCTATTATTTTCATGTTATGGTAGTGATACTTCTATTATTGTTCTGCATGTGTAATGTAGCCAATCACAATAAGTAGCTTCATACAAGTGGGGCCAGCTTCCAAAAAAAGCCCCAACCCTTAGAAATCTAGAATGCTCTTGTGTTCTTTGAAGCCTAAACTGCAAGAAGTAATCCAGGAAGACCCCACCTACCCTTGTCAGAAAAATTGGGGCTCCAATAAACAAACTCTTGCAAATTGCACCGGGTGATTTTGAAGATACTCTTGCTGCCTTTCACTCTGCTTTGACTCTGAGATGTGGGTGGTTGGTATAAATGTTTTCTCAGCTGCCACAGTCACACGAGGGTTATGCTGGAGGTATATTAAGTATGTAAACCTCAGCTGAAGTGCAGGAAGGGATCAGATTCTTCCTTATTCTGTGTATAGGATCTTTGGCACGGGCTCCATTTCAGAGCTGGATTACCAACTATGAAGGATTTTGCAGTGCTGTGTAGGACAATACTGAAGTCCTTCAAATGTGGACCGTTCTCCTCCGTCCAAAACCCTGCTTCCTGTTATACTTGAGGAAAAATAATTTGCAAGTCGTTATTTTTAATATTAAAAAAAATCACCTATTTGCATAGACAGAAATCTCTTATGCCTCTCACTTGTGCTGTGTAGGAGTGAATTGCTTATCTGTTACTTGGAGGTTCTGTCTTAGATTTATAACACTAACTGGCTGAATCTCATTGCTTGATTTATAGACAGGCTGCAGATGAGTGCCCATATATTACTGATTTAAATTAGATATGTTATCTATATCTTTACTGTGCATACAAAGAGCCAGGAATTAAATTTGGTACACTTGACACTTTTCTGAATATCAGCAAGAGAACTGAGATGTACCGAAACAGTGACTTTCTATCATTATTTATGGATTTTTACATCCAATGTCATTTGTATCTTAGATCTAAGTGGTGACTGGGAAACTTTACTAATAGCAGATCAGGTTCCACAGTCATTACTTTGGAAATTGTAAGGAATTTGCAGTTTTGTGTTTGATAATGACACAGTAGAATCAGAAGCTTAATTACTCATGCTGTTTTTTTAATACTGCAAAACCAGTGTTTTAATCATAGCATTTGAACTTCACATGTTTTGTTCAGCCCTATGAAAACTGGAATCTGATTTCTGATAAATTTTGCTCACAGGAAAAATTTAGAAATGAAGAATGTATAAATAGGAAAGACTAATAGCCATGACTAGTGATTGAAAAATCGGACAATAGCACCATGGAAAAAATATTCTTACCCGGTTTTGTCACTCCCATTGCAGTATCTGCATCTTTCAATGAATTCCTATGAAGGTTATCATGGTTTGACTGCAGAGTCTGAAGTGTGAGAAGTCTACTAAAATCACTTTTGTTTCCTCAAAAAGCATTTAAATTCAGGTTCAAAAAGGCTCACTGGTCAAAAAGGCCTTTTGAAGCCCTGAGTCAAAGAATCACCTATTCCACCCCAGTGGGGGGAAAAAAACCCCAGCTTTATCCTTTATTTTTAAAGGACAGTCCAATTATCTTATAGCTGCCTTGCATAAGGGAACCAATGCCTGTCTTCCTTTGCTAGGATAAAGCCAGAATTGAGAGAATTGCATAGGTCATGTCCATCATCTACATGTATTTGTGCTCTGAGTGAATGCCTGTGGAAAAGGGGCAATTCTGTGATGTTGGTGAGAAAACTTACTGTGCGATGTGTCTTTTTCACGCTTTCTCATCCTGTGAGAAGATGTATTCTCTTTTTTTTTTTACCTTGCAGAGACCATTGGTCTAAGATTGCTGTGGTGAGGTAGTTCTGTAATCAGCCAGCTAGCTGTAGTTCTGCTCATATGTGCTGCTCTCTTTTGATATTTTTTTTTAAAGCCTGCTCCCATCACTTGTGTTTGTATTCCAGCTCAAATTTGAACTTGGCTATTTAAAAAAAAAAGTTCTGAAGAATGAATGTCACTGTTTGAAAGCGAAAATTTGATTTGCAACTATGGGAGACCTTTGAAAATATACTGTATCCACATACAGTGTTAATTCAGATACGTTTCTGTTAAAGTGTTCTACTGAGGTAGCTTTATTTCTTTGTTACTTTCCTAATGATCTATTTCTTCATAGTTCCTATTTCTAGTCAGGAATCACTTCCATAGATAGGATGCACTTGGTGTAGAAGGTTTTGTGCAATGGGTGGAGTACAGACCTCTCTCTGCTCGAAGGAAGAGTTGGAAGTCTCTACTTCAACCAATGGCTGAAACTTTGCTTTCCTGGGGTGCTGTGCAGAGCACTTTAGCCTGGGCCTGAGTTTGGCCTTGTGCCCTAGGTTTTATCTGGCACTATGTCCTGAGTTTGAGCTACAGTATCCTTAGCCAAAGGGTTCAAAACCCTTGATAGCTTTAGGGTCAAGGGACAGGCAGCCTACCAGGCTGAGGCAGACCTTGGTGTCAGTGGCACATGCGCTAGTAAACATGCGATCCAGGTGACCTGATGTGACACAGAGACCAGGAGCTAACAAGTAGGAAATCTCTGCCTAAGCCAGAAGCAGCCGATGGACAGTGGACAGGACAGGGTCTCAGATGCTGCTCACGCTGCACATGCAGCCATGGTCTAGTTCCCCAAAACACAGTAGTTATCCACGTCTTTTAGTCCTTACACCCTGAAATCGTTAGCCAAGGGTTAATTTAATTCACTTACTGCGTAAGTCTAACCCAGCTTAAACTGTGTTTCAGCACACAGAATATGCCACTAATGGGTTGACAGTTATACAGAAATTGATGGCGTTTAAAATACATCTTTATTGCTGTTTCAAGTGGCCATATTAAGCAAGCTCTTGTTTCAAGTGTCACCTGAACGTTAGCCTTACACCAGTTTTGAGTCTCTGCAGCATACAGAATCTGGGGAGGGGGGCAATGACAAACTTGCTTCCTTATTGAAATTGGGATTGAAACTGCTGAAAGATTTGTGGCTAATACACTGACAACCAAACTCCTGTGAGACACAGGTTAAAGACTGGCCCCTCCAAAGTCAAAGGCAGAGACCATCTGCTTCAAGGGGTGCCTGAAGTTCATGATCTAACTTTCAGAGACTCTCTCTGGTTGTATGGGAAGAGAGGAAATATCCCTGAAACTGGAGTCTCGCTGACCTTGCTGCTGGTGGTGTGCATTAAGAGAGGCTCCTTTGCACCCTTACTGGAGATCTGGGGGCTTCTTTGTATGTAACCCTCTGGGGGAGAATTTACAGATCAAATATTTGGCCCTTTTATTAACCAGTAGGCAACTATGTCAGATGGGTAGGCTGGCGTGTGACCTGAAATTTGATTTGTGTTTTTCTTCTTTTTTCTTTATAGTGTTCTTTAAAACAACAATAAAATCACTGACATCCACTTAAGACTTTTTCCTGATGCTCATCTCTAGATTTGCAATAAATTTATATGATACACAATTCATAGTGATGAATACAAGTAGTAAACCGAGAGGAGGAAATGATAGGCTTCTAATCCTGGGTACCAACATTTTAAAAAGAGAAAATAAATTCACTCTGGAGAATACGTAATCCATTTTTCCAGTATATATAGTCAATTTGGTAATAAACATCATGATGAACTGTGGATCAGTCTTAACAGAGAAACTCTGTCTGGGGCATTCTAGACCTGGGATGGGGTATCAAATATCCTGTGGAATAGAACATGAACATTGCTGTTCCATTTTGATATCATTCAGGAACACAGAGTTCAGTATTTAATAATTGAAGCAATTGTGATCTATTGATATACAAAAATAAACACTCTTGCTCATATGTGACTTTTCACAGAAAAAAAATTGTATTAATACAAAAATGAGATTAATTCCTATGGAACAATTTCCTTTATGGTTCCTCAATGAACGGAAAAATCTTCACAGAAAAATAGGTGTCTAAAGCACAAGGAAAATATGAACATCACCAAAACTGTTGCGCTCCACAGGACAGTTGTGGTTATCAGCAATATCAAATAACCCGCTGTAGGTAATGCTAATAATAAGTGCTGAAGTACTCTAAGGGGGGATGTTTCCATTTTTTTTCTTACAACGGGTTACTCTTTATGTAATGGTATAGCTGCAGACCCTCTGTCCATGGGAATATGTTTTAAAACGATTTTTGAAGATATTTTCCACTTCCATTTGAAAATACTCTAGACTCTGATATGATATATTTCATTTCTCTCCTTTGTAGACTCTCCTGTGGTTTTGTTTGTGTTGTGTTCTCGCATGCAGTAATTTCTCTCTTTAATGGTCTTCCCTTTGCATGTGACGAGCGTGTGATCTGTTTGTGGTTAATACTGCCCTGCTTTCACTGTGGAGCTTCTGTATTAACTCCACTGCATCATATATTTGATGTAAGATGTCTTTATTTCATTCTTGAACACTCTAGGTATTTTCCTTTTATACAACGTCGTTGTTTTATTCCTGCTGTCACCCCAGTTCACGACTGTTTCTTATAGCTGTTTCAGTGCCTGTTCATTTTCACGTTTAATTATCAAGAGCAGAATGGTTACCTATAGTGCTTAAATTGATAGTTGTTACTATTGTCATCAAAGTGGAATCTTTATTATAGTTGCTGAATACTGTATGTAACAGTAGAATTGTGTTTGTCTTCAGAAGAAGACTGATTACAGAAAAGCAGTTTATTGTTGAAAGTCTTACTGGGAAGAGGACTTCTAGGTGTCTAGCTATTGATAGTATTGCACTGAACCAATTATTTTGTACTTTGAAATACTGTAGAGCGCAGACTACGAGCTGATAGGTCTCTAATTCTTCAGAATTTCCTTGCCATTTCTGTTTAAATAAAACAAACACCAAATCTGCATACAAACAAGAGCCACTATAGATTTTTCTTCTCTTGAGTGTATGTTGTGAGGAGGCTTTAGGGTCTGCATACAAAAATGCTATTTCTTCATTCACTTTAGGTGTTTAACTTCTGTTTCTCTCACTGGCTGTGCTCACCTCAATTTATACAGTGTCTATTCAAATTTTTCATTTTTTTCTCATTGATTCTTTTTTCTGCTATTAGTGGTAGTGAGATTTGTAGCCTATGAATACGTCCTTTTAAAGCTGATGGATGGATCAGAGTGCTTACATCAGCCTGGCCAAATTTGATCCATGGGGCAAATCCATCTGTGCCACTGACTCTTCTCTTATGGCTTTATGCTGTGATTAATGATAATGACAAGTGGCAGCTACCTGTATAGGATGAGAAGTTACGTGTTTCTGAGTTCATAAAGTGGCTTTCAAAGATTTTTTTGAAAAGTAGTATGAATTTTGCTATTATTAAGTATACAGTTCCCTGACAGAAAGGATAGTTTTAATCTCACATATAACAGGCTAATCTTTCACTCCTTAATCTTGACATCTTTTATTCTTACCTCTTTTAATTTCTGTGCTCCTGTTAAGTAGTATCTCCATTTCACTTCATTAGTTACCCTAAATTTGTTCTAATAAAAGTTTTCTTCAGCTAATTTACTCCTTGCCTTGGTGGTAAACAAATAGCCCCATTGCAAAAACAGGTTCTTCTTGAACTGACAGCACCTGGGGGATGACTCTGAACAGCTGAGTTTGATGTTCCCTCTGCTTTTGCATCTGTGCCCAGAACTGGGGGGAATGCTAGTGTTGATGCGGGGCCTTATGATATTTGCTGATACTACCTGATTTCTTGGGTCAGTCAGGGTAAAACACTTAGATTGTTGGATTAAAACAAAAGAAATCCTGCAGTTGGTACGCTGAAGTTGTTTTTAAATGGGTGGTTCATAGTTGCTGTTCAGAGATATGAGGCATCGTTTAATTGCACCTTAATACTAGACTGTTTTCAAGAGCAGCAAGGTGGAGAGGAGGGAAAGTATCCACACAGGGAATCAGAGTGCAGAATTTCTGCACTCTGTGATCCATTCTGCAAGTTAACAGTAGCACTGGGATGCTTTAATGGGTTCCCATGGCATTGTGACCCTCTTTTTGAACAGGCTGACCTGCCAAGAGGCCTTAATCTGCAACTTTCTGCACCTCATACGGCCCAAAAGGCCAGGGCTATTTCCTACTGGATAATGTCTGCCAAGATATCTTGTATGATTCATAGCAAGGTCAAGTAGAAACATTGTCTATACCAACTCAGGTATTTTAAGTGTCTTTTGTTAAACCTTTCAGTGTAGGAATACATGGGGATGGTAAGACAGAAAGGACAAGATGACTTTTCAGTATAGGAAAGTAGATGAACACAGCTTGCTTTCATAAATAGGCAGCGTAGTGAGCGTTCTCATTCCTCGTATAAGCCTTTGTATTTCTTTATTATGGTATGTATGGCACGATATGAAAATGGGAGCCCTGCTACACCCAACAGTTGTGTTGGACTCAACCAAGAGAAGCTGTTCTGACAGATGAGGGATGAAGAGCAGCGTTCTATGAGTTCTGCTGGAGTACGATTAGTTTGAGCGCTTATAGCTGTAATGGGGCAGGGGGTGCGTGTGCGGTGTGGCCTGGAAGCCTCTTGGCCTTGGCTTTAGCTGAGAAAACTGTAGCTTCTGCAAATGACCACCTCTTTTGGGGATCCCACTGTCCAGGGTCTTACAATATCCTAGGGAAGCCATTTCTTCAACAGATCCAGAAGGGAAGTTGGGAGACAACAAGAAAAAAGCTGAGATAAGATTACTATTCAGGAGGTATGGGTTTTTTCCCCCATAAAACTTTCTTCTGCTTTGAGTACCAACACCAAATGCATTTAGCAAGCTCTGTTTGATGGATTAAGTATCACTTTGGAAACAGAATTCCCTGAGGAAGTAAATGACGGTTAGGCAGACAATTGGTAACTGGTCTGTGGTTTGGATACTGGTTTGTTGTATGTCCTTTTTCAAGACAGATCTCAAGTTTGGAAGTAATCAGACCCAGACTATAAAAAAGATGGGATTCTGTGGCTAATATAAACCAAAAGGGAACACCGATGATCATTTAGAGACCTAGGCAGGACCATGTTAACTTAAGTCCTACGACAGCAGCACTGACACTCTTAGACTCTATTCAGACCATTGCCCATTCCCCTCCCCCTCTTGTTCCTTTTTCAGCTGACGTTACCAGAGAATGAACAGTCATGCATTATGCAGCACAATTATTCTATGGGAAATGCTCACAGACATCTAAATTAATGGAATAAGTATGTCAGCTTCCAACTGCTAAACTCAGAGGATTTTGAAGCAGAGATACAGTAGCAACAGCTGGTTTCTTTAACAATTATAAATAAATTCATTTTTAAAAATTAAAGATGCCTACATGCAACATCTTTTGACTGAGTTGCAAAGAAAGAATCCCCACTGCTTATACTTACCCTAACATATTGCTTTTCATGCTTTCCCCAGAGTACTGAAAGAATGCTGCAGATGTTCTCATTTAAGTGTTCTGTGTCCTGTCAACTAGATGAGAAAAAAGTCACTGTGGAAAGTGGTAATCACTTTTCAGAATGACGGCTATTAAATATTTTCCTTCTCCATCATAGCAAGGTTTTTTATCTGAGAGTTGAACTTCTACAAATACCATTGTTCATTTTCTGGAGAGTTTGAGAAAGAAATTTATGCAACCATATTATATCAAATTTAGATTAAATTCAAGATTTGAATTGAGTTCAGGTATTTGTCCCTTGACCTTTTAAAGAATGTTCATGAGTTAATACTGTAAAAATAGTAAACTGCTGCCTGAGGATTTATTTACACCAATGAAAGGTCGAAGTTAATACTGATCAATTAACAAAAACTAGGCACATCTAACTGTGATTTCAACCTGAATGGAACTGTAGAGGCAGTTTCAGATTTGATATAGGTCAAATCAATATCTGAAATGTAATAGTATTTGACTTTTTGCTTCTGACTTTCATGTTTCTAATGTAAGTTTATCAGTTGTTTACTTTTTCTTGTTTTAATTCAAAGGGTATGTTACATTTTACTGTTTACAAAAAAAAAGATTTGACTAGCAAATGGCATCATTATCGTTAGACTTCTGACTGCTTGTTTGTACCAGTGAAAGGTAGATCTAAGTGAAAAAAGTGATTATCTTCTCAAAACAATTAGTTGTGGTAAAGCACACAGCTTCAGGAGGTAAATTGAACTAAAGTATTTGGTAAATAGACAGAAGCTATTCATATACTGTCATAGAAGCATGCTCTGAGCTCCTTACTATTTTATCAGGAATTATAACTGCACGTTCAGAATCATGCAGGGATTTGAACCCTCACTATGGAAGTTCAGATTTGTACTGTAAAATCATGCTGTCCAGGGAAACAGCCCAGTAACTGGTCCTCACTTAAATGGAGGGAAGAATAATTTTCACAAGTATCTCTGGTATCTCGCTGGTGACTGCAGCTTACAAAACAGATGACTTCTGAGATGGGGCGGAGAATGAGAAATATTTATTTTTATAAATACATTTATATATTTGGCTACAAACAGAAAGTTGGTGTCTACACTTGTGTATTAATGACATTAGTTAACTGTGTGATTGATAGATGTCCTAAATTGCGTTTCATGGATCTTAGGCAGTAGATGGGATTTAAATGCGGTAGTAATTTCTAGAAACACAGATAGAGCTGACCGTGCAACTCATTAAGGCAGCTTTAAGTTATAAAGTGTCTTGTTTGTAGTTCGTATCAACTTTGTTAGTAACCGTTTTGGGCTTCTGCCTTGATCTGATTCTTTGTGATCTGATTACCTGGAAGATCTACAAGACTTAAATTTTTTTTTTGTCGGTTGCAGGCACTAGTTAAACTGACATGGCCCTATAACTCAAAGAACCCCAAAATACCCTCTTCCTGCTCCCAAATTTGTAGGCCAGCATCACAAGTTTTGGAATATGAATCACGACTGTTTTTTTTTTTCTTTAATATATAGGAGTAGCAGAGGTATGTGAGGTGCTTGTTCTGTTTCCTTAGAAAGGTGAAATTCCGAAGTAAATTCCCTGCCTTTGTCCCCCAGAGACTGATGAGTCATTTGTGCCTCCATGAGTACAGTTTCCTTTAAGCCACCCCAGGGCAATACACAAAATAGCTCTCCAGTACAGAGTTGTGGCTCAGTACCAAAATTTAAGTTAAAGAGTATTGGAAGGCCTTGTTATGGGTGAAGGGAAAAGGGGACAATTAAAGATGTATTAAAAAATGATTGCACAGTGCGGAGCAGAGGCAGGATACGATCTCTCCCATGTGGTTGATCAATCTGCCACCTCATTGCTCAGTCACAAATTTGCTTATTTGATGCGAACACGATGATTATAATAAAGCACTGTTACTGATACAGCTACACTGGAGCTTGGTTGAGTTCACTATTGCAGATAAAAATCCATAGTGAGGGTAAGAATTAGTTTATTTGGAATTTAGTACAAGGCATTTCAGTTGTGTTTTCCTCAAAATTATCTCTTTAGACACTGAAAGCAATTACTGTGTGCTAGCTTCAGACCAGCAATGTTTTACAAGTGAATTAAAAATGTGTACTGATAATGTTGCTGTGCTGCCAGTGAGAGCTTGAAACTTTCAGAAGAAAAATCATAAAACTATCTCATAAATAACTTTATGGCACTCCAACATAGAGCAGTCAACCATACAAATAAATAAAATAGATCAAGTGTGCGCTGCATTAGGTTACTTAGTGTTTATTGCGGTTATTTCTGTTCTTGTTACTTAGTATGTGGACTGATGATATGAAACAGTAAAAATTCAGAATGTGGTCCCGACCTCTGCTCCAAAGCTTTCTCTAGTAGAGAAATGACACCTTTACTCAACATAGATTTTAAAATGACCTGAAACTCTGGAGGCCTTTGTACAGAGGACCTCCAGGGTGAGTACACAAGTCTGAAACAATAATGAGCTCTCTACAAGGTTGGCTGCAGGAACTTATCTGTCATTCTGACATGCTAGAAGAAATCTGCTGGAAATGTTGGTGGCAAGAACATGAAATGGACTAGTTGAGATTTAAGATATCCAAAAGCAGATAAACATGAAGACATTCCATTAATCAAACTGACAACAGGAAAATCCAGACAGAGGGAAAGTATACCGCTGGCTAGCTAAAGCATGGCTCATTACTATTTTTCCATATACATTCTGGTGCTGGAGTGTTTCTTGAGCCAGTCTCACAAAACTTATGTATAAGGCTGGCTGCTACATTACATAGTAGCTTACTTTTATAATCTGATTTTATTCTTTTAGTGTAACTGACCCTTTGAGCCTTTTTCTTTCATGCAGCACTGGACTCAGCAGGACATGGTACCTAAGAAACAGCAAAAAGCAGGAGGGTTTGTGCATGTGGCAGCTGATTCCTAACTATCTAAGCATGTTGCCAATAGATTTTTATTCTTGTCACTGTATTCAGGAAGGCAAAACCTTTCTCTGCATGCTCATTACTCTGATGTCCTGGGCTTAGCTGGAGGTCATGCAACCATGTGTTAGTATGAACACAGTGTATTTGGACAGGTAGGTGAAATACCATAGGCTGAACCATCAATGAAATTTGCACAGTGACTTTTTTACCAGTCTGTGTAACGTATACTATTTTAGACCATGTCCTTGCTACAGTATGGCTTTTATCTTCCTGTTTTTGGCAAAAGCTTCTAAGAAAACTGTGGGTGTCTTAGAAAATTTATGTGTCTTCAGTCTTTTTTCTACATTTAATAAAGTGGCAAACTCTTGAAGTTAAAACAAATAACTTACATTAGTCTACTATTCTGTCAGCAATGAATACCTGGTAGTTTCTTTCTGACTGTTTAAAACTGAATCCCGTATTTAAACAGTGTTTAGTATAATAATATAATAAACATTCCTCATGCAGAAGGATAGCAACAGCCTTTAAGCCACTGGCATTTTACTCAAATCTGTAATTCCTGTACCAGGAACTTGCTGGACACTGTTGGAGCTGCCTCTCTGTTCCTAAGGATGCAGGAATTGAGGGTACTCATGTCAGCTTGTATGATGCTTCTGTCTGGTCTCCTGGAGTGTGAATTAGTGTGATAAATATTAATGAATGATTACTAATGTGTTTTATCAGCTAATAGAGAAATGCTGTCTGTTCTTCATTCCATCTGGAAGCCATAATCTTTGGGAGTGATATTACCAACATGAATTTATTCATCCGTGCCTTCATGTTCTGTAACTCTCCTTGTAGGAAAGCAGTAAATAATCACAACTTACTACCCCAACCTATGTCTGGAATACTATCCATTAATGTGTTCAAAACAGCAGGCAACTTGAAATGCAGCGGCTTAATGGAAGGAGTCCAGTGATCATCTACTGTTACTGTAGTCTGTCTGTGTCTTTTGGGAAAGCATCTTCAAACCTCTATTAGAATGTTTCTTCTGTGAATTTGCATTAAGAACAGTCTTCCTGATGTACGTTATGAGGATGCACAAAACCAAGAAGGAAACAATTGAAGGAAATGATTGATTATACCATTGAATACAATTAATAGCATTAAAACCATTCTGGTATTTACTAGACTTCCTTTCTGAATCCAGGCGAAAGTCAACATCCAAGACCTAGAAAAGGTCAGATGTACCAAAAGGCTGCAGTGCACTGCTTCATTCTTTCTCTGCTCTATGCCCCAGGGCCTGAAGAAGTCTGCTTGTGCTTGTGGGGGCCTCCAGCAGGAAAACTGCAGGTGGACTGGGCTCTTGCTTCCTGAATGACAGAGGAGGCCATAAGCTTGACCTTTCAGCTTTTAAACTTTGTGTGCAGGTCTTTACTTAGTGGCTCTGTTTCTGAATAACTGTGGCAACTAAGGCCAGGACTAGAATCTAGAATGGCCCTAAAAGGGCAGAGCATGCAGTTCATGCATTACAGCTGAGCCTTTTTTAATAACCCTAAAATCAGATAACTTGAAAAGTAAACTGCTGGGTTCCCTCCTCATAAAATGGTCTTAAATTAGCTGTAAGGATAAAAATGGTTTCTAGAAAGGAACTATAAAAAGGAAGGGGGTTATAGTTCACTCCCTCATCTTTCCATCTGTACATTTCTCAGCATGTCCCTTCTGTCCCCTACATTCTCCCCTTTACCACCATGGGTCCAAAGTTCAACGTTTATTTCTACCACAGGCAGTCTGCTCTGGTGTCAAGTTTTCACAGTCTTAGGAATCCAAATCTGTAACTTAAATACCTTGGCATCACAACGAGCGCTCTGGCACGATGTGCTTTCTTCTACTATTGGCATGAGTTGCTGTAATGAGATAAGGAAGAAGGAGTAAAGTCAAGGAGACAGGAAAAAATGTCTAGAGAACAAGAAATTAGTCAGTATGCAACCGTACAACTAAGAGCAAGTAGAGTCAGTATAACTTTTCTTTATTCTGCTGTAAGAAAACTAAACTTTCTAAAATACTGATATTCTGAAAAATGGAATGACAAGCTGCCCGTTGCCTTTATTGTCTTCTAAAATCTTATGTTGAAAAGGTCTCCTGTTCCCTAAGGGTCAAAATGGCATGGATTTCTTTTTTTTTCTTTTTTTAAACACTCATGTCATCCCATGGGCAGGTTAGCCTGGCAGAAGTAATATGATCTTCCTGCACAGGAGGTGGATGGCTGGGGAAAATGTGCCAATGAAGTGATGACCCTGGTCCTCAGAGCAGTAATCCTTGGACACACTGCAGATGAGGACCTGTGTGTCTCTGTCTAATCCATGTCTCTGTCTAATCCAAACTGTGATCTTCCATTGGAAGCAGGGTATAATGTTGGTGAGGACTGCTGTGGGTTGGAGGTTTTCACAGTTGATCCAGAGCATCTCAGCTAAAAATTTCTGACCATGTTGTATAAAACAGTTTGGGACACTGCCCAGACAGAGCACGGAACAAACTCTCACGCCTGTGCTAAAACTCTAGCTTGTCTTTTGCAGAGCAAAGTGTATTTTAAAGACTAGTTCTCCTCTTTTCTAAATGAATCCACAAATGTAGAATAAAAAACTGTCCTACTACGTGTCAACAGAAAAATGTCAATGCAGAAGGCCTTTGAGATTCATACAGAAGAGATCAATATCTGAATTTCCTCTGCACACCGGAAAACAGATATTTTGTTTTTCCCAGTAAAGTACATGCTGGCAATTCTAATCTGATACTTTAAATCTGGGAAGGTGACTTTTTTTCCTCCAGACTCTTTGATATTTGAGAATGGCAAGAGTCATTCTCATGAAAGACAACCTGAGTCTTCTCAAATATTTGATTAGAAGTACTGTAATGAGGTTTCTCGTAAGGCTTCCCTATTTTGACATAAATGATCGCAGTTCATTTAGTGTGAAATATACTCATCAGCCATTATAAGTAAAACGTACTGAATACAAACCATGCTTATTCATAATTACGAAGTCGTTCAGAATGCAATGCTGTCTTGCCACTTCTAAAAATTTTCTAGCCCAATCCTTAGCAACAAAGAGCACTTGAAATGTCATTTCTCCCTGCCTCTAGTATGTAGCTTTTTTACCCTGAAGTCATTGGGGCTATTTTTACAGACAAATTAGCAAATCTTCCTTTTTTTGCCAGAGTTCCTTCTACCCTTTTGTGAACTTGTAGTTGTGAACTGGCTTCTGTTACACAGTTCATTTCAAATGATTGTTTTTAGGAGATGAGAAAAGCATGCTATGATAACTGAATCATCTATTACATATTGATAGGTTAGAAATAAAGTAATTTCACAGCTGGTGTTTGTTAATCTCAGTCTCTGTCTTAGCAATGCGAACTTGGATTAGCAACGGAAAGCTTGGTACTTGGTGTTTTGCACCTCAGAAATGGGGTTTTAGGAGAGTATTGTGTATTTAATGATTTATAGCTAGAAATCTGGTGAAGGAATATGACCTAAGAGCCACAGGAATTCTTGAGGAAATTATTATACAGAAAGAACAAACAAAAAACTTTATTTGTGAATTCTGGATTCATCTTTTATATAAGATGTGGAGTACTGAATGAATGTTATCTGCTACAAAAACACTTGATAATCATTGGAGACTGCCAGAGTTGTCTTTCCATTCAAATACCAATGCACAGCATACTTGCTGGGTCATGACCTTTATTTCAGAGCACAGTCCTTATTCGACTTTCAAAAGACCAAAAAAAGCCAACCTAAGCCTCAAAAAAGAATATAATACATGATCGTCTTTTTAGACTTGTTTGGACGAGAAAGCCTAAAAGAAATACTTTGTGTGACAAAAGAAATTTGATATGACAGGTCCTCTGTGAACGACTGCAGAAAAAGCCACAAGTTCAGTGCCAAAAATGACATTAAGGAAGTAGTAAGGTTGGCTGGTAGTGCATAGTACTTTCCTAGAATCCCAATGTGATCTCTTTTTAAGAAAAAAAAAAGAGGCCCCCAAGTTATCTGGACGAACAGAAGCAGAAACTAAACACCTTTTCGACATTGCCCTTGTGTTAACTCATCTCGTCCATTGTAACACAAGTGGTTGCCTCTGTTCTTGCGTGCAGTGGACATGACTTGAGGCATTTGATCATGGTGAGATGATTAGTAGCGTAACCTTTTTGGGAAGTGGAAGTTTTGGTTCCTAGTGGAGCTGTACGTGTGCGCATCTTCTGGGCTGTCAGTGGAATGTTGGAGATGAGGGGCTGAGCTGCCAAGTCTTCACGGCACAGTGCTGTGTTCAGTAATTGGGGGACAGTGGTTTAGATTCCAGGAGCAATACAGTCAGTTTAGCAAGAAGCCACCTCTGGGTTAATTATCACACTTCAATTTTAAGTCTTTCATCAGCGAACTCCACATTTTTAATTTTCTTCAACAGAAAGAAATGTTTTTAAGACTTAATGAGGCCGATGGAGTTGATGTGTATGCATATGCTTATAATGCTCTGCAGCTCATTAAGCATACAAAATAGTATGTGATTCCTAAGTGCTTCTCCATACTGCTGTACAGTTTAAAGAGGAACAGAGATAAATAGGGTATATTTTGAAATATTTATAGGTTATAGTGGCTGACAGGAGAGGCAGAGAATTCTCTATAGCCAAAAAAACTTGACAGTTTTATTACATGGTAAAGACAGTAACTAGAGGCATATGAGAAAAGACTGATGTGCTTTCTAGCCTCCTTCCATAAAATACACCCCACTCTATCCGGTACAATGTTATTTCATAACTGTTATTTTTCTTCTAGTCTGTTAAACTGGGTGCTGTGCAAGCTATGACTGCATGTGTGAAGCTGCTCCTGGCTTTCTGGAGTTTGCCTGCAGGTGCACTTTGCCAGCTTGCTCCAAGTGTTCACTGGTCTTGGGTCTGTCTCCACTACATCTTGCCCATTGCACCTCCCACCTGTTTTTGGCTGGGTCTCCTCAGCTCTACTCCCATAGCATTCTGTGCATTTCTTCTTGTGGATAGAAATTAAGAAGAATGAATCAGAGTTTATACCTCTATTTTTAATATAACGGGTATATTAACGCACGCTAGAGTTTGTGAAAGAAGGAGGGAAAAATCTGTACGTACCTCCCAGTCAGGCCTTTGCCAACTTCCAAAATCTAACAAACAGCATCTCTCTAAACTGCGATGTTCCATTTCCATCCAAACCCGGTGTATGGATGGTTAGCCTCAGGGTGCCCTCTTCTCCCTTGGTCCCATCAAACCTATCGAAGCCCTTTTCTTGCAGGGAATTTCTTAATTATGCATTTCCTGGTTTGAGATTTACTTTGCACTTCTTTCTCCTGCATGTGAGCAGGATCTGGTTGGTAGGACAGATTCACACCTGAGGAGGACTTGTCCTCCTGGATTCAGGTTTATTTAGTTATGCTGCTGTATCTGGGGGATATACCAGAGGGATTCTTGCCTAGATGAGCTTGCTTTTTGAGCATAGCCCACCTCTGCCCTTAGGAAGCATGCTGAAATCTAACATAGACCTGATCCACACGAGCGTTTAGATAGTCAGCTCTTAGAAAGGATGGTCTTCTCAAACTGAAATGGAGCAGTGGCTCTGCTATATCAGGGATTCAAACTTCCTACAGTCTCAAGAATAAATTAACAATCTTAAGCTAATGGAAACTTTTACCTTTCTGTATATATCTCCAAGTATGACCATTACATAGTCCTGGAGTCAGATGACTTGGAGCACCCTGCTGATTCTTCCTGATCCATGCCCATAGGAATTGCTACATAAGGAAAACGACTGCGTCATGGATGGTGCAAATTGAACTTGCAAATTCCATTACGCATATTCATCCATTCTATGCTTGTGGTAAAGCTTTTACGGGGGGCTCCTTTTTATACTCAGGACCAAGAGCATGTGAGATGAGGATGGCTTTAAATTATTATTTTGAGGATACTATAAAAATTATTTTGTTAACCTATTTGGACATGTGTGGTATAAGTGAGTAATATAGCTACCAGTATTTTAATTTGTCAGAGTTGGTGAACATGCAGCCTTGCTAGGCTAATTTGTGCCTGGAATTTTGCACCTGAAAATGGTTTAGGAAGGACAACTGTGGCGGTCTCACATCTGGACGTTGTTTTTCTCATGCTGTTGCTACACAAGCCCAGCACTTTCATCTTGTGTTGAGGAGGTGAAGCACTTTCAAGGAGCCCTGTCAGGATTTACTGCATATCTGCAGTATACCAGTGCCGCAGATGATGCGGTAACCCATGTTTTCAGCAGTGTGAAGCTGACTATGAATGAAAAGGGCTGCTGCCTTACACATGTTTGATAAATCTGATTTGCCAAGGAAATAAGACATCTTCAACTCATTTTTTTAATAGTACCATTGTTTTTTTTAAAAAGATACAAGT
Source organism: Himantopus leucocephalus (assembly GCA_003993805.1). Classification (NCBI taxonomy): domain Eukaryota; kingdom Metazoa; phylum Chordata; class Aves; order Charadriiformes; family Recurvirostridae; genus Himantopus; species Himantopus leucocephalus. The sequence continues at coordinate 33,176,437 of RSEF01000004.1, read as the reverse complement.
GTGGCCTTTTCTACAAATAGAGCCTAAGGTAAATGCTCCACCAGTCTTAAAAAAAAAAAAGTACATGTGTATGTGTATATTTCAGTGTGTGTAATATTCCTGATAGCTACTCTTCATGAAAATGTTCTTGCTGTAAGATCTTGACAATAACTGTGCTATTTTAAAGGCTCTACACTTTTGAGTCAAACTTTTGATTCAATTTTGTTGCCTTTATTTCTCTGATCTATGCAAAATCTCATTAAACTGACGTATTTTAATCTAATGAAATGAAAATTTAAACGCTGCTTGTCACTTGTTGGGGGAAGAAAAAAACCCTTGAAGTATTTCAACATACCAGTAAACCAAAGGGCACATTCTGTAAAGAGTGTTTGAAATGCTCATTAAAAATGTTAGAAAAGTTTCTGTCTGAAACTTCATCCCAATTTTATTTCTAACTGGGGAAAATTATAATGCTGGAATGATTTTGAAATTGTGCTTTCTGTTTGCTTTTCAAAGCCTTTATCTTCGTCTGGAGGCAGAATTCTAAATCACACTCTTCTACAAGTATATTTTAATTAGGGCTTCCTTAATTCATCATAAACTCTCATTTCTTACATTCTTATTTTGTAAGTTGCATGGAACTTGATCATGCTGTCAAATGTGTTGCTTTGAAGGGAAGATGCTGGGAAAATTCCACGCGTGTGCTGGCTACATTGCATGCAGTTGTGTTTAACATTGCTGTAGAAAAGAAAGACCGTGCTTGTAGGAAAAGTATCAGTGCTATCACATGTTACCATAACATGGTTGCCTCTGTTTTTTCAGCTCCCTCCATTTAAAAATCTTTGTCTCTGTTTCCCACGGTGGCGTTTTAAAAGCTGCTACCAGGCAATTTTCACCAACCATACACATGATTACATGTACATATAAGAACTGTTTATTTTTTTTCCAATTTAGAGTGTATTTTAATAGGATCTGGTTTTCTTCTGTACTACTGTCTGTTGCCAATAGATGCATCAAGTGCAACACTATTGTGTCTTTTGTGCTTTCCTTGCTACTCTTGTCACAGGCAATCTTGAACGTGTGTCGCGTTTCCGAAAGCCTTATTTATCAGCCTTCTGGCGCAAGAGCTGAGCTAGCACACTTCTTAAGGAGTGCTGAGTGGCCGATGTTTGGGAATCGCGACACCCTGGGCGCGGGGAAAGCTTCTGCCTGCGCTGGGTGTGCGCGCACTGCTCTCCGTCTGTAGGTGGCAGTGAGCATACGCTATGCGACAGCACTTCCACCGTGGGGTCACAAAGTGAGAAACTACTTGCAGATTCCCATTTTCAGCGCTTTTCTTTTTCCCATGGTGTTTTATTTTTTTAAATGAAATTCTGCAGGGCTTTAAAGATTGAATCTCTTTGTAAGTGTTGTTGACCTTTTGGCAATAAAACCTCTACCGATTTCTTCTGGTTCCAAAAGCTGATGTTTTATATCTGTTCTCTAAGCAAGCGTTCATTTAACTATAGCAGGGGTGTATTTTAAAGCCTATTTTTTAAGTGGGGAAAGGTTATAATGTAGCCTCCATATTATTAAAACAGGTAGAACATGCTAATTTTTCATTCCTTTTCCTTCTTGAAGTATTTCTTTCCGCTGTTCAGCCAGCCTTTGAAAGTGAAGGCTGTGGGAATGTCTGTTTTAAAGGTATCCTTTAAAGCCAAAAGACTTGCTGCTGTTTCACTGGGGATCTGAAGCCCTAGGAAAATAAAAAAATACATCATGCGGAGAAACGGCAGGATGGCTGCTCCCTGGGTAGGTGAAAGCAGGAATGCTCTAGGGGTGCGTGTGTGCCGGAGAGAAGAGATGGATGTCTACGATGGAAGGTCAGCCTGGCCTGAAGAGAGGTGGTAGCCTGTGGCAGGGAGCAAAAGAAAACTTCTAGGACTACTGAAGAATGAAGTCAGATGCGAGGACAGGTTGTAAGGCGAGGAAAATAAGAGTCTGAGGGTTTGTCTCAGACTAAACCCGGCAAGTACCAGGAAAAGGTTGATTCAGGCTGACGTCACCAGTGTATTTTTCCAGTAAGGCGGCTTAACTCCCTTTCTAAATAATATCTTTACATTACAACTTTTCTTCTTCTGAGCCCAGTAGGTATGTTGAAATATTGCAGCTCTATGGATCTACATGCAGTAATCGTTCTTCAGTATGATATCGAGGAAGTAATGTTTAACAATTCCCAGTGGGAAAGCTGAAATGGGGGGGGGGGAATCCAATATGTTGCTGCATATTTAGTCTGTTTCATCTTCAATGGGAAATATGATGGGGACTGTGCTATTCCTGTCATGTGAGAAGGTTAACATAGCTTTTCTTATTTGTACATTTTCTCCCACTTTACTATTTGCATTACTTAACTCTGGGCTCCAGATGGGACATTACTAATTTTTCAGCTCTGGTCTTTGGAATGATTTCAGTCCCTAAAATGAGTGTAAAAGAAATTAGAATGAAATGAAAAAGCCTGTAGGAAAGCCATGCTGTCTCCTTGTGTATCATGCATGCCAGCACCACAAAAAGAGGGATTATCACTTTCCGCCCTGTACCCTGAGAGGAAGCTTTCTGCATGTCATCCATACTTGCATGTTATGTGGTGTTGCAAATGCATTGGATTAAATCACTTGAGACTTTCTTTTTTTTTAGCAACCAGAGAGATTCTGTCAACATAAGTTCAGAAGACTGCATAAGATTTCTTAGATTTTTTTCCAAGTGTCCTATGATTTTTCTATTTCAAAGGACAAAAGTAGTGCTGGTGCAGATGGCCAGGGGAGGGCTGAGGGCAAAACACATTGGTGTTTACTTTTCCTGTTCCTGGGCTTTAAATGCGAACTGGCAATAGGTAAAATAGAAAATTTAAAGGAGGGGAGATGAGGATGTGGTTAAAGGGTAAACTTGGGATTAAGAATGCCAGAATTTGGTGCTGGTTCTGTTCCTACGAGGGACATTGTGTGTGTGTGTGCGCACATGTATGTATTACTTTGGTGGGGAGGAGTAGGTGCACAAGCAGCTGCTGAACATGAGGCACGCAGTAAGCTAATGTCTGTCTGCACCTCTCTAGATGGGTATTCCCTTTAGCTCAGGGCTCAAGATTTAGACGCCCACTGACATCAAGACAACTATCGATTTAAAGGTTTGGTCTGTAATCCAAAATATTAGTTTGAGGTCCTGCAGTAACTTGTGGCTATAAACATCTCTGTGAGAGTGATCTCACTTAAACGCTAGGTGGATTGAATAGTCTTTTGCAACCTTCTGTTTCCATTTAGTTTACAGATCTTGCACTAAATGCTGATTGTTTAGATGACTCTGATTAGGTGATACAAGTCCTACCTTCAAGCTACTATGGATATGTGCTATCTTGTGCCTGCATTTCAGTTCCCCTCCTGTAAAAGCATTTTTCTGTCTGAGGCATGCTGAGATAGGTATGTTGAATTGTGAAGAGCCTAGATGTTGAAGGAAGGGAGCAATGTACTGGGGGATGAGGGAGTTGCTTTTTAGCACTCTAAGGTTGTTCTGGGGACTTCATCACATAAACAATGAATCCAAAGTGATGGAAGCACAGGATGTGGAGCATGATGGTTGGACCTGATGATCTTAAAGGTCCCTTCCAACCTAGACAATTTTATGATCCTATAAAAGCATTGGAAAAAAAGACCCCATACATGGGAGAGAAGTGCATGTAAAGAGCATTTCCAAGATGCTATTAGTGAATGAGCATAAAAGGAAATGTCTTTCAGATGAGCAAAGAAAAGTAGAAGTAGCAGAGTCAATTACTCCAAGCCTGGGAAAGCAATTTGATATCCAAGAATTCAGATGAAATTTTGTGCCCCTTGGAGTCAGTTTGTCTATACGAAGCCTGTGGAAGTAGGATTTCTCTCTCCATTCTAAATATCTGTTATGTTACTGGAGACCTACATTCTTTCAAAAACTAGGTCATTTTATAAACAGATGTACTCAAATGTATGCTTAATTCTAAATAAATTAGATCCTAACTTTATAAAGTAAGCTGGTAAACATGCCCCAGGCCAGGGTACAAGGTAATTGTTCCATACTTGAGGACCTTACCTATGCGGTTATTCTGGCTTTGATTCTGCAAGCTATTTATTTCATACCTAATCTGAAGCAGATGGGCCCTTCTGTTGAAGTCATTGCTTGCTGACCTGAAGTTTTCCACTGAACTGAGCTGGTATTAGATTAAATGTTTGACATGAAGTTAGAAAAGTAATAAATTGAATTATGCAAGCTGAAAAGTTGTTTCTGGTCATGTTAGAATCATAGAATGGGTTGGGTTGGAAGGGACTGTTAAAAGTCATCTGGTCCAACCCCCCTGCAATGAGCAGGGACATCTTCCACTAGATCAGGTTGCTCAGAGCCCCATCCAACCTGACTTTGAATGTTTTCAGGGATGGGGCATCTACCACCTCTGGGCAACCTGTTCCAGTGTTTCAACACCCTCATCATAAAAAAAAAAAAATAATCCAATTTAGAGAAGGCTGTTACGGGGGAGCATGTCAGAGGCCTTACAGAAGTCCAGATGGCATCTGTTGCTCTTGTCCACTGATGTAGTCACTCCATCACAGAAGGCCACTAGGTTGGTCGGGCAGTCTGTCTGTCTCGAACCACCTCCGTGTGCCTTTGCATAGCTTCTAGGAGGATCAGCTCCATGATCTTCCCAGGCACAGGGGCGAGGCTGGCAGGTGGGTAGTTCCCAGGGTCCTCCTTTCTACTGTTTTGAAACAGGTGCAATATTTCCTGTTTTCCAGTCACCAGGGACTTCACCTGCCTGCCATGACTTTTCAAATATCATGGAGAGTGGCTTGGCAACTACATCAGCCAATTTCCTCAGGACTCTGGGATGCATCTCGTCAGGTCTCACAGACTTATGTATGTTCGTGTTCCTCAGGTGGTCTTGAACCTGATCTGCTTTCACAGTGGGAGGGCCTTTGCTCCCCTAGTCTCTGCGTTGCGGTCCACCCACTCAAGAGCTGTGAGAAGAGAGATTGCCAGTGAAGACTGGGGCAAAAAATTTGAGTACCTCAGCCACCTTCTCATTTGCTGTCACCAGTTTGCCAGTCATGTTCGTTGGGAGGGTACACTTTGACCTTCCTTCTCTGGCTCACGTACCTATAGAAGCCCTTCTTATTCTTTGTGTCCCTTACCAAGTTCAGTTCCGGCTGTGTCTTGGCCTTCCTGACCCCATCCCTACACAACTAGGATATTAAGTCACAATAACTGTTAGGTAGGATGCACTGTAGTTACGTGTTACAGCATACCTATGTGTGAATGATAACACAACAAAGGTAAACAGTAGATCAGGTTAACTGCTGGACTGATCTATGAATCAACTGGATAATATCAAATTAGAGATCTAGGACCTACTTTATTCCTCTTGAAAGGTAATGGTGACATTTTGCTGATAGCGCAGGTGGCTTTTCTGATTGCTACACTTGACTGCAGAAATGAAGGGATGACTCTGTAGTATCTAAAGGTTAATTAAAAGAAGAGAAGAATATCAAATAAAGGCCAGATCTTCCCTCCTTGATCATGTAAAAGCCCACTGAAGGTCACTTGAATTTTAAGTCTGTAGGACTGAGCAGTGAAGGTGGTGTTAAAACAGAGCTCTGAGCTGATTTTGGTCGTGGTCTTAAATCTTTTAGCTTCATTTAATGACTGCTGTTTGTATGTGATTGTTAGCAAAGTTCTAACAGCTTGGTATAGTCTAAGACCAAAGAGACTCAAAATTGTTGAACCCTCTTATAGGTGGTGGTTCGATAAAATAAGGATACAGGCCAAGAGTGCAGGTGATATACCAGAGTCACAGGATGACAGGGGTTGGAAAGGACCTCTGGAGATCATCTAGTCCAACCCCCTTGCCAGAGCAGGGTCATCTACAGCAGGTTGCACAGGATGGTGTCCAGGCGGGTTTTGAAAGTGTCCAGAGTTGGAGACTCTACCACTCATTTTGTGATTAACAAATTTGACAGGGTTTATGGCAGGCACATCTTTTCTGTTGTCTGTGTTTTGCTTCAGTTTTCTGATCAGAACCATTTTTTTGATTAAACAAGCATATTATAGGTTGGTAACATTTTCTGGTATCAGCTAGTACGGTTTTCCGGTCCCTGTCTAGGTGTTAGTTACATCTACAGCTGTACAATGGGACTGTTGTCTTCTGGTTCCAGTGGTGTAGGAAAGGATCTGCGGTGAACTCTGACAGCTCATTTGGTCTGGATCATCTTGATCATAGCTCTGGGGTGCATGACACAAGCTGCTCTTTCCCCACAGTGCAGGTGTAGCAGTCACAGTTGTGGCCACAGTGTTCTCAAGATTCTGCAATACACAGAGACCTAGGTTCCTGATAATTTCTTTATTACAGGTTACTACAAAAGTACTATTAGTAAAATAATTTTTATATATGTGTGTGTATATGCACAATACAAGTCACTGAAAAACACCACTGGGAAAGCAAGTATGCATATAACAAGAGTAAAGCAAATTGTATGTTTATTACAAGTTGTTACAGAATTCCAGCTATGGAAGGAAGCATATACTTATGAACCTTTACTTGTGTGCACCTATAAATATATTATGTGAGGTGTTACCAGTAAAACACCAAACAGCTTCTAGGAGGGAAGCTGACTGATGACAGAGAAGTCTCAGTTGAAGATGATCGGCATCACAGAGACCGGAGTCAGGCAGGCATCCCCAGCCAGGGTCTGGTCTGTCCGGGAGATCTCACGCAGAAAGGTTCCTTTTGGGTGGGTACCGAGTTACTTTTTATACCTTTTTGGTGTAAATACATAAGTGGGTATAGGACATCGGTTCCCAGAATTGTTGTTGCTGACTCCTGTTTTCCAGGGAGGCAGGTTTGTTTCCACAGTTTTTTGTCCTATATCCATCAAGGTTTCTTTGTCCTGCCAACTAGTCCCCATCAAGGAGGTTTAGGGTGAGCTTATCAGGGACGTCCTTTGTCAGTCTGTTTACCAGGTTGCCTTTGTGGCAGCTCTGCCACTAGGCATAGATCATGACAATATTAATAACGCCATGCTTGCAGAACTTCTGAAAAGCTCTTCATCCAGGAAGATGATGTAAAATGCTGAAAAAGGTACTTTTCAAACTTCCTTTGATTTTTTTTATTTTTTTTCTGTAAGGAACTCTTCATGAAGTAAACAACCACCTCTGCTCTTTTCTCTCCCTCAACCTTGTCTCCCTCCTCTTCTGTCTGAGGGGATTAAAAACAAGTCAAGTAGTTTGACTGCAGTGTTATAAGTGGTAGATGGCGTTCATTTTCTTAGGTATGGTATTTATGGTTCACTAGTTTAAAAGTTTATGGCTCAGTTCACAAACCTTGAGAACATAAAATTGGTTCTTCCTTTATGTACTAAGAAGCTTATGATTTGGGACCTCCAGGATTAGCATCAGGTATCTAGAATTTTATATATTTAATGTCTTCATAACTAATGCATTTCAACAAATCCCTATAACCCATTTCATAAAGGCAGCAATACAACTTATTTGCTTAGAATAAGATTCCTATTGATATTAGAGAGCTACAAAGTGGTGTTAGAGTCTGTTACACTTTTGTAGTAAGGCTGCCAACCTGGAGATATAACCTAACCGTCAACTGTTGGCGCTTGTGTGCAAACCTTGGGAAGACTTGTTGTAAGAGATGACTTGTAAATTCCCTGAAACAAATGGTATGGTAACGGAACCTCCCCGATATCGGATCAGGACACTTGTCTTCCAACAGCTACAATAATGAAAGCAACAAGCAACTGATAAGTCAAGATCATAAATAATCTACATTGTTATTTAATTAGTCTTCTCACATTCAGTGGTTGGTGAATTTTGTGTGTGGTAGTAGGAGGCAAAATTAGACCATCCTTCGGAATCCTTTGCCTAGAATCTATGGACCAGTCCTCATTCCTCCATAGTCTGACTTTAGTAGAAGAGACGATTAAGGAAATTTTGTGGTAACTAAATTTTTCAAAACGCAAAAATGATTTATGTGACCAGCTGTTAAAGCTGATGGAAGCACATAAGCATAAATAAAGCTTCCTCCCAGGAAACTTAGCTATGAAATTGTTTTGGTTTAGGGTTTAAGAAGCTTCTGAAAATAGTTCTTGGCAAGATGGAGAAGTTGTAATATTGAGCTCTGAATTAGACACGCTGCCATACTAGGCATACGGGAAACTTGGAAAATAATGAATGCCATACTGTTACACCAGAATGGAAAAATCAATGGAAACAGATTATGGAAAATCTATGGAAAAGATAACATAGGCCACACTGGCAGTAATGTTGTGTTTAAAGCATAGCGTAGCAAAATTAGCAAGCAGATTGCATAGAATCTGTGCTTAAAACCCATCTAGCTTTAGAATTTAAAACAATGAACAGTCTATTCCTGCCAAGCTAACCAGGATGTTTATGCTAAACTTAATGTGTTTAGAAGGCTCAGTCAAATCTATTCTCTTCTGGGTATCTTATTTTTGCTAGTAAATTATTTTCGTAAATAATTTACACTTTTATTTGGCAGAAATCACCCTAGAAATGGGGTCTTTTACTTTAGATTACAATGGAAAAAATCTATGCTTGTCTTCAAGTGCAGCCACTATTACTTGTTACAAGGTCATTGACATTCTATATATTCAAGAACTTCAAATCTCATGGCACTATTGCCCTTTTTTTAAACATGCTTTAGACTGTGTCTCTGGTCGGAATATAGCAGTGAGGAACAGCAGGTGTGGAAATGCAGGTTGAGAACCAGAATATGCCTTGTGTTCTCTCCTTGTTTTCAATGGTTGTAATTTGCTGATACTTAATGCTGCTGAGAAAAGTAGCTTCACTCATTTGCTGTCACTGTCTCCTACTACTGGGAGTGTAACTAAGTTCATGCTAGAATTGCTCCTCTGCTTTTCCTTGAGTTTTGGGTCTTTGGGGTTTTTTTGTGGGCTTTTTGATGTAGAGCTTTTTCTGCTCAGTTTTTTAGTGGATATGTTTTAAGAAATCCGCAGATCAGTCTTTCCAGTTATAACTAGGTTTATTAGTGTCATAGCCCAGTGATTTGCAATATGGCTCAGCTCTAAGAGTTATTAAAACTCTTCCAAGATAGGCACCCTTGCACAGAGAGCCAGCCGAGCCCAGAAGCTGTTTTCTTGTAAGCAAACTGTTAAGCAAGAGGGGATGACCTACTGAGGGATTTCAGTCAGCTGCTGTTATTGATGGAAGGGGTAAAGTAGGCTGTCACATTAAATAAGAACCAGAAACTTCACAAAGGGAAAATTCAGTTGTGTCTCTATAGTCATTTGACCACTTCAGCTGATCAGCTGGGAGAACCTCAGCAGGAATTTCAAAGATTCCATAGAAAATCAGAGGTGGCTTGAATGGCATTGTCTTTGACTCTAGTAGTTTTCAAAATGACCTGTAACACCTGTAGAAAGCCTTTGTTTGGTACTAGTATAGTTCGTGTCTGGTTTAGAGTTTGAAAAGCCTTTGTTTCAACTATGACGTAACCCTGAGCAGGATGGTGATTTCCTCTTAAAGTGCTTCATTTCCAAATAAGCCAGAATAGTCAGAAGCTTTCAGTTAAATTTCCAATTAAAAGTTTAAGGGCACACGATGTGATGCTGGGTGTTTTGTGGTTTGACAGTGCTTTGTCCAATATTATTGGGAACGCCTCAAACTGTGAAGTGGGTAAGTGATATTTGAACTCTGAGAAAGGTGTGGGTGTGTTTTGCCGGTGGTAGATCTGTACAGCTGACAGTGAAGGCGTCTGGGTAACAGCCTCTCAGCTCTGCGAGGATGGTGGGAGGAGGATCTGCATCACAGAAGTGCTCTTGGAAACTCAGAGCTAAGGTCATGATATGAAAAACGTATGTGAATTGAAAGCATGTACGGGGCCAAACCAGCAGCCCAAGTGCCCAGCGGGGCACGTATATCATGAGCATTCAGGGTAAATGTGTTTGACGCTGCAAGTCTTGCTTGACTGATACTCTTTGTTACTACAATCCAAGCAAATGTTAATGTGTATACTGAAAAGAAAAGAAGATTCCCCAGGAGTGTTCCTGTACTAACGTTATTAAGCAATCCTGTAACGTTTTCTGATCTTTTTCTGCTAAAGAGCAGAGTGATGAATAAATATCTTGAGAATCAATAAATCTGTTCAGTATGTACTTATTTGGAGTCCATGATTAAGTAAACCTTGGTAATTCAGTACTTGGTGTGGTTTGTTGGTTTCTTTTTCCTGAAAGAAACAAACAAAAAAACTCCTCTACTTCTCCTAGGGAATGTTATTGGTAGCAAAGTCATTAGGGCTGAACCAAGTTCTGAGTATCCCTGAATGCTAGGGGGTAAACTTCTAAACTACATCATTACAGAACTGTATGGAGAATACAATTTTTTTTAATACAAAGTGCTTGGGGAGTTTACCCCTGAGTATTCAAATTAGTCATTAATCAAAAAAGCAATTTGTTGGGCATTTGAAAATCATTACCAGTTTAAAGGACTTAGAGTCTATTTTAGGGATTTCAGCGGGCAAAAAAACCTTCAGCTATCGCTAGAGAATATCCAATCTACACAGCAATTTAAACACTGTATCTCCAACAACCATATGTGGCTTAGTTTTCACAGCTTTTTGTAACCTGTCTTATAATATTTATTCATAGCAGGGAAAAATAACCTTCGGTAAAACCAAGTATGTTTAATACGTTGGGTCTGGCATGTTTAAAGCCAGTCTGCAGAGCTCCTCTGTACCTTTTAGTCTTCGGCTTTAAAAATGTCTGTATATTGATATATTGTCTTACTAACCCACAAAGGTTTTGTTATTTGGGTACGTTTTCTTAGAAAGGATTATTTGCACTTGCTATATAAAAATGTGAATGTGTTTCAAAGTGAAATGAAGTCGTTAGTCATATACAGCACCTCCCTGTTTTCTCTTGTCTGTAGCAAAACCCCCTCCTTCCTAGGAGAGCTTTTCTTCTCCTTGATGTAAGGCAATAAAAGGCATTTCATGTTTAAAAAAACCCATATATTCTGTACTCAGTTCCTCGTGGAATTTCTGTGAAGGTAATTTACTATTGCACACATGATATTTCTACATTCACTCATATATATCAATAAAATGTATATTTCAGGTAGCTTCTGTTTTGTTTCTCTAAGGGCCGACAAGCATTCCTGAGAGTTATGGGGTGAGCAAAAAGAATGCTTTAGCCTTATCAGAATGTGTCTTGGTTTACTCTTAATTAAGGTCCACTAAGTCGGAGTCTGGGACAGTCAATAAAAAGCATGTATGGATGCATCTGCATTTCTGCAAGCGTTGCACAGATCAGATGCAAATTAGAAAATTTGGTAGGTGAAAGATGTCAGGTAGGTAGAATGTGTGATCTACTTGTAAAAGCATAATGACTGTGATGCAAATACTCTATACCTTTGCCTTACCAGCTTTAGACTAATTTTACTTTCAGGTGGATGGGAAATTTAGTAGGCAAATGTATGGCATAAACCTATTTACTGTGAAGGAGTAGCAAATGGTTAACGCAAGGCCATACTCGTACCGCTGCTAACTAATCACAGATTGAACACTTCTTCCATTTTATAGTAATTCTCATCTGAGGAAAAAAATGTGTGGTTTGATTCGGGGAACAAACTACAACCTGTCTTCATCTGCAGTATGACAAGTGCTGGACTTACCTGGCGATTCACACCGGGTTAAGTCCCAATTAACCCATCAGAACTGGGGTGGAAAGGAAAGGCTTCAGCACGCATGATGCAGGAGTTGGCTATTACCTTTTTGACTCTTAATCACAAGAACAGTTGTAGAGCTGTAGATGCACTCCTATCTCTCTGCTAATGCTGTGGCTGCCTGACTGAGCTTCCTGCCTTTATATCCTAGTAGAGGACGGATCAAAACTGTTATCTTTCTAACCATGTAACTCCAACAAAGTCTGTTATTTGCCTACTGACCTGTAGAATAGCTTGGGCCCTCCACTGTTTGAAAAATGTAGGAAAAAAATATATTTAGAAGCTAATGTGTCTCCCTGAAGTAAAAACTCAAATTTAGGGGAAAGAAAAACCAAAAAAAACCCCAGCCTCTTCCTCCTCTGGCTAACTTGCACAAAACTGATAGGAGGAAGGTAGATTTCATTGAGGTCTTTGGAAATGTTTTGTCTGTTCTACCATGTCTGTCTTAAATATAGGTGGAAAATCTCAAAACCATTTCAGACGATGTCTATACGGTTTGTAGATCAGAAGCTTTTTCAGAAATAATGAAAATATTACACTATGTTATGTACAAAAATGTAGACAATCTGGAAAAGTTGGTATCACCTTGCTCTGCTGAAAATTCTTTTACTTTTCCTAATAATTTCTCTGTGAAAATTCCACAGCAGAAGAGTATTATCCGCTGGGAAACACTGATTAAAAATAAAGGAAGTGCTTAAACATCATCTAAATACAGACCTGACCAAAGTAAATATGAAAATGCCTATTAATTTCAGCATCCATAAGATCATGGCCTTTTGTAGGAGAGCCTGTGATTGCATAACATACGCCCGAGTTCCACAGTGTGTCTTTTAAAATACGCCTGTAAAACTGTGCATCCAGCGTACCATGTACTCGGTGAGCACAAGAATAGAATCCAGTAGCACATAAGATGCAATACCACCCAGTTCTTTGTCAGATAAATTGCTGCCAGGTCCATCCACCCTCATTGCTCTGTGAAAGGAGAATAAACGTTCAGCTGAGAAACGTTGGTAAATGCTACTGTGCCACAAAGTCCCTAAAAGTCTTCAGCACTTGCAGTTTTCGAGAGCTTGCTGATTTCTGAAGTTTAACCCAAATCACCAGTGTGAAGGAAAGCATAGTGAAGAAAAAGCTAATAGATCTTCACAGGCAAAAAGCATGGTTGGCGGAAAAAGTTTAAAAAACATTATTCAGGAGCATAATGCTTTTTCTCCGTAATAAAATACGGAGAGAAAAAAAGAAGTTTTTTTGGGCAATTATAATTTTGTGTTGGAGTCAGGGGAAACTTGAGGAAATCTTTGTTTTTGTGCCTGCTGTGTTTAAAGAAATTAGTAAACCAAGTCAGTCGATAGCTAGTTAAGGGGATCCTTACAAGCCATGTTATGAAGTTGCGATTAACCAGAGTAAGAAGGAATCTGCAAGGTTCCTGTAGGTGCTCAAACATCCAAGGGCAATTTCACCGTGGCATATAATTTTGGCAGTTATACTCTGGTTGTGCCCAGATCACATAATATTCCAATACACATGCCTCTGCACTGATGTGTCTTATCTATTGACATCTAATTGAAGTTAATAAAGGCTATATCAGTGACTTCTCCTCTGTAAAATACTTCGGTAAAAATTATGAAGTGCTGTATTTTTGCCATTTCTTTGTGTGGAAGTGATATGTGTATATACGTTTGTATCAAATGTATGACAGACTTGTGTCTCACTGTCTTTTCTCAGTAACGCAGTTATTCTGCTGGAGTGACCAGCAGCTTTTTATTCAGTCTGCATAGCCAGACTTCTTCACATGAAAGCTAGAATGTGACTGAAGTGGTACATATGCCTGGGTCTTGAGTTAACCTTGTCTTGTCTTGGTGTCATGAGAAGGAGCAACGGTATTGCATCATTCTAGCAATAAACTAATTAGACACAACTTAAAAAGTAAATTGAAGGCAGTTATTTCAAGGGGAGTGAATGGCATGTGATATAAAAGGAGAGATAACAGAATTGCAGGGAAGAAATAAATAATTTACCAAGAAACGTTTTGCATTCTTAGTGCTTTTAGATCTGCAGTTCTCTAAATGCTTATTTCAGTTAGTATAGCAAGATCTTGCTGGTCATCCAGCAACTGATCTAAATACTTTTACTTGGATCTGGATTATTTAATCTGGATTGCACCAGTTTTGCCCACACTTTGGACCTGAATATTAGTTTTATCTCTTGGCTCTATTGCTGGATCTGCCTTTGAAGTGCATGGTCTCCTGGATCGAAATAATCCAATGTCCAAATAAATGCAACTTTGTGTGGCTCTGTGTAGAAGTATTAAAGAACTGCAGGACGTCCTTTAATAGACCATCAGTAGGACTGATGTGCAGTGCCTTCAGAAGAAATCAGCTCTTTTCAGAGAAAGAAACAAAACAGTCATATCAAATATTTTTTGTCTTTTTTGCTGAATTTATAAATAAACTTTCTGACCATCACGCACGAATGCTTGCTCTCCTTATAGTGGTTCTGACACTTGGAGGAAAGCTGTACCACTGCTCTTATCTATTGTATTTGACATGCTATATGTTTAGAATATAGAGTTAGTTAAGAATTCTTTGGAGAAAAAGTTTTAAAAGTTACATGGACACGTACATATGTGAATAAGATCAAGACTCTGACTCCATGGGGAGCAGAAGAGGTCTCAGCAAATTCCTTACTCAGCATTTAGTATTGACTAAGTACGATTTGGAAATGTCTTTTTTTGAATGGTAGTAAAAATGAAGCAGAGATGCACACTAAATGTAATATTTGCTTTTCAATTATTAAAATAACATATTGAAGAAACTTTAATTTGAAGAAGAAAGGAAATTCCAGTATGTGGAAAAAATGAATTCTAGCGGTTTTGGAAGGGAGCAGGAGTTAGAATGCTGTATAAAATTATGATAGTTAAATAAGTTACTGAAGAAAGTCTAGGGAGTTTAATAAAATTCCTGTGTCATAACTTCTGAATGATTAGATTACTTTAGGCTTAGCCCAGCAATATCAAATCAGTTCTTTTGACTTAAGGTTGAAATCTCTTAAAAGCTTCATAGATTGTAATAGAAGCTGCCTCACTTTTCCAGATGAAACTTAGAGAAAAGTAAAATGCCCTTAATCAGCTCAAATCAGAAAAAAAAAAAATCACTTGTGTATTTAAATAAAGCCAGGGAGAAAGGGGCAGTGAGACCTTTTACTATCACAGAAAAGTCTTAAGACTGTACATTTTTCCTGTTCAAATTGATTTCCAAGAACAGCATCTTGGAATGGTGTTGGGTTCTGGAAATGAAGAATTCTCCAGTAATTTGACATGTTTTGAGGGGAATACCTAAATTCCAGCATGAAGCTGATGAGAATTTCATTTGGATTGGTGACTTTGGCTTTTGTAGAACTTGTTCGGGTATGAGAGCTCCTAAATAAGATGCATCTTTGCTGAAATTCCAAGTAAATGGATGTATAGTTGGGAATGAACTTGTAAAGGATTTCTTCCTATGACCTACTAAATTAGCATGCTACTTTTTAGAACTCTGAGTGCAAGTGCAACTGCTTGAAATCAGAATGCCCCCTGTTCTTTGTGGGTTCCCCCCCCGTCCTGCCTTGGAGAGTGTGGGAAACTTTGTGTAGCCCTACAGATGAACGAGGCAGCCTGAGAGCTGAATCCCAAACCATCAGCAGGTAGCAGAAAATAACGAGACACCCATTCTATTCCATCTGGTTCTGGATTTATAGCCACAACTTTCTCCATATGCTGCTCTACTGACTCAGATATGAGTGAACGCGTGGATCCGGTTGTGGAACCTGGGAGGGACATGATTGATCAAGTTAATAAATCAGACTGACTGCAGAGGTGGTGGATTTTGTGCTTTTGAACTGCATGGTTGTGGCAGGAGACTGGACTTAATAGTTGGGAAAGGCACGTTAAAAACCATGCACTGATGTGTTGTGAGATAGTCAGAAGCCAGAGATTTATAACCTAGTAAGGAAATGAACTAGAGTGTATACAATTGTGGTATTTGAAATGCTATCCTGTCTCTTCTGAAAGAATAACAAGTTTTAAGATGTGATTGAAAGCCAGTGTATACAGAGAAAGTAGATAATTTGATTTGTTTGCAAAATAAAAAGAAAGTTTTGTCTCTGCTGTACATGTACTGAAAAATTAAATTTATTCATAGCATAACTCCAAAAAAACATAAGTGTCGTGATACCAGGGGTGAACTAACTTGTATAACCGAAATTCATAGTCAAAATGTACTGCTTCATTTCTGGTGGCTCTTTCTATCTCTAGTGGAACTGCTTTTTCTGGTTGCTGTTTGTTTCAGCAGATACCGCGCAAGAATGCTCTGTTAAATGCTACCTTCAGGAAACACTGGGTAGCTTTAATTAGCCACTAAATGCAGCTCTGTGCCAAAACCCTAATGCTTTCAGGGGTAAAAGCAGGCTGAAGTAGCTGGGTTTTTTCTTACCTCTATGTTCCCACCAGTAAAGTTAGATTTTACTCTTAGTGAAAATGTTGATGAAAGTTACGTATAACTAACACATTGAAATTCTGGCTTCAGAATTGTTCTCATGTGTTGGACACGGCAGTAGTTTTCAGAAACCGCCTAACTGGCTTTTCTTGAGCTTTGTGCACACATCAATTAAAACAAAAGTCATCGAACTTTCTAGAAACAGTATTTCCTTTTCTTATATCAAATGTGATCTGAACATAATGGAAGATTATTTTAAAAGTTTGATGGTATTCATCCCAAGGCTAGTGGATTTTAGACTGGCTTTCAAGAGCTAATATTTCAACTGCAGGTATATATAAACTTTCAAGGTTTTCAGAAATGACCAGTATATATAAAACTCCCTTAATCTAGAGGTAAGAAGAAAGATAACTTTTTAATTCTTAATTAATATTGCTTTTCTTAATTGAATAAACAGAAGAAACTGGGGAGATTTAATTCAAGTGTCAAAAGAAAAAGGTCTTTATTTGCTTGCTTTTTATGGTTCCTTTATATTTCATTATTTGATCTCAGAGTAGTGAAAAAGGGGCATGGGGAATGTCTTGCAAGTCCACGTATGGTTTGAACTTCAAGATGATGTTATACCCATGGTGAAGGGTAACAGTGGTTTTTTTGGACAATGCAGAAAACTAGTTTATAGTGTTTAATCATGTTTAATTTCATAACATGTTGATAATACAAGTGCTGTAAGATACTGACTTCTGTGGGAGATGCTCAGCAGAGTTTTTAGGTAAAGCTGCAATCAGAACCTGCTATTCTCCCAGCAAGTGCCAGTTAAAGCTCAATTAAACTTTCAGGAGGAGAGGTTACTCAGTTCAAAGACCGAATTTTTGGATCAAAACAGCGTGCACAAAGAGAAAGAATTGAGGGAATGTGTAGGCATTTAGAACAGCCAAAAGTCTGGTCTTTGACTCAAAACTGGGTTGCTGGATGTGTAGATTTTTAGTATCTCTTGTTTAGAGGTGACTGCTAAAGAGGCACATTAATTTCTCTGCCGGATCTTTATCAATGGAGGAAGAGATAATTTTAAAGGTGATCGCTTCTTTTGGGGGACAAAACAGAATGGTTGAAATATTATAATATTTTCCAAGATTAAAAAAAAAGACATTCCCATTCAGCAGTATATAGTAATTTGTAAGCCTGAACCCGTACACAGTGGCCATTGAACTAGCTTCTCAAAACCTGAAACTTGTATATGACATATATTTGTACTTACGAGAAAGTTGATTAATCATTTGTAAACCAGTTCTCTAACACTTATCTGACTTGTCTCACTGTTTGATTCATTTAAACCAGCAGTTGAGGTTTAGACTGGAATCTTCCACTGTCCTCAAACTTACTGCTTAGCACACCTGTGTGTCCTGAACAGATGTCCCCAGCGTTTATGTTCCCATTACATGTGCAGTACAGGAGGGGTGAGGTGGGCAAGGCGGACTTCAGAGCCTAGTTTGGTGCATAACTTCCCCATGGGGAGAAAAGGAACTGCAAAGCCAGACTGGAGCAGTGCCGTGATGCACGGACACGTGCCACCTGACTTTTCCTCCATTGGAAATTTCCTATGGCTAATTGACTATGGCTTGTTTGTACAATGGAAGTGTCCATCTGACTGTATGCGGTTCTGTCCTGCTCAGTGTGGTTCCAGTGCTATATAAAGCAGTTTCATTGCAAACTCCAGAGGATCCTTTTTTTTTTTTATATTAGGAGAAAGCTCTTGCCTCAGACCTTGTTTCTTGCCATGATGGACTTGGAAACAGGTGTCTGGAGCTGCAGTGCTGAGAGCTGTCACAGACAGTCAGTGGAGACCTGAACTTCTCGCCACTAAGAGGCAGGGCGTACAGCTGCCAAGCTGGCTGACAAAATTAGGTTTTAGATGGCTCCCAATGGCACTGCTAAATTAGGACATTGCCAATCCTTGAGAGTCAAATAACTTTTAAAGACAAATCCCATATGTGGTGTTGCAGAAAAGGGGAATGGTGAGGAGGGGTTTGTCTTGCTTCTCCATCTTTTTAAATGAAAGCTGCAGTGTAAAATGATGCATGGGGTTTATGCCCGTTTGCACAACTACATGCATATTTATGTCTCGCATGTCCCTGAAGTGTACCTGAGGCAAAGTGAACACTGAAATCTAATTCTTCCTTTTGCATAAATGTCTAAATTCTGTCTTCCTCTTCTTGAGTTCCTCTTTTTTCTGCATCTTAAATGCATAAAGGATCCAAAGAAAGCATCAAGATATTTTTACTCTAATAGCAGCTTTAAGCATGAATACTGCACTGGTCTCTGAAGCTGCATTAGATGAACATTGTTATTGTTGATCAGATTTTGAAGCACTTATTCTATTTCTGTGTAGTCCTTTTTCAGGTTAAACGTTCTTTCTATTAAACATGACTATTTACGTGTCTGTGACTCTATGAAAGAGAATAAATTGTTCATGATCTGACCTATAAATAAATATTTATTATTGATAAGATACTAAGCCATTGTGTGACTTGGGGAAAAATAACTCTGCCTCCCTGTATTTCCTGACAGCTGTGAAACAATTCTACTTCAAAAGTCACAGGATTTGAATTTCAAAATAACTTACAAGCTGGGAGCAGAGCTTTAATGTTTTTAAAACATTAGCAGGGAACTAAGCAAGAAAGAAGCTGGAAATAATTCTAGGAAGTGTCAGGAGAATAGTAATTTTCATTTGTACAGGACTTGAAAATTTTGACGTTCTTTTCTAAAAGTTGGAATGAACACCTTAGTTCTCTTGGAATGAAATGGAGGGGGGAAAAAAAACCCAACCCCAACGCTCCTCAGAGACCCACACCAAGTCTTGCACCAGTTTTGGCAGCAGAGCCAAAGCGTGTATGTTGGGAGTGTGAAAGGATCCTTTCAGAGATTACAGGGAAGAGTTTTCCATATTTGAGCTTACTGCAGCCCAGATGACAAGTCATGAGGAGAAATCAGTCCATTGCTTTGAAACTAGTTCCTGGGTAGAGTCAGCTCTCATCAGTTTATGTGAATTTTTGTTTAGTTCTATGGGTAATCTCCCCTTCCCTATTAAACGTGACCTTTTAGATAGCTGTGACCATGTGCCATAAGGCCCAGGAGGAGGACAGCAAGCTTGGCGAAGCACGTTACGAATGTTAGGAACATATCATGTGCAACGGTAAGGAATTGAGGAAGCCAGTCTTGTCCTGGTAATCATCTGTGCTCCTTGGAAAGCTAACAAAAGATGTAAGGGACAGGTAAGACGGTTTTGCTGGTTAAAAAGAATGAGCCAATGGAACTGTAAGCCATTAGCCAGATGCTAACCCAATGAATGGCTACTCTGTGACTCTGTTAAGTAAGAATTAGAAACTAAAAATATAATTAGGCTTGTCAGTATGGGACCCCTTCTCGGACAAATCTGCTTTTGTTTTGTTTTCAGTAGAGTTGGAGGTCTGGTTGATAAAGACAGCTGTGTCAATATTAGATGCTTTGATTTCTCTGAGGCATTTAATTTTGTACCACATAACATTTCAATTTAAAAACATTGCATTATGTAGCATTAACAGGCTACACAGCAGATGGATTAGAAACTGGCTCACTGACAGGTATCAAAATGAAGTTGCTAATGGGGAGAGATCAATGAGAAATGCCATTTTTGCAATGGTCTCTCGGGGGCCGGCGCTACTTTATATTTTTATCGTTGATCCAGACATTGATGTGAAATTCTTACTGGTGAAATTTTCAGATGACTTAAAGGTCTGTGAGGTAGCAAATAACAGACAAATAATTAGAGAAATCTGAGTCACGCCATGCAATGTTCAGTTGTTGCTATAGGTTAATGCTGCAGTGGTACTGGGGTGCCATGTTACCCCTGTGATTGCAAACGTATGTGACATGCAAAGGTTGTGACAGCAGCCTCATGCCTGACCTGCTGTGGAGTTGTCTAACTCTGCTACATGTCCCTCTCTTCTCCAGCAATTCTGCCTTCCCTCTCCAGCAAAATCTGGTCTGAAGCTGCTCCGTGTAAGGAATACGTGGGTCATGGGAAGGAAAGAGGTGAAAGTTGATGTTCTGCTGCAGCAGTTCCTATAAATAAGGTCAAGCAAAGGATGGGCACCTCATACCAGACAGTGAAGTTCTCAGGAGCAAATTAAGTCAGATCAGCTGGAGAAAGAGAGGTGGTGTTTTGTTTTTTTATTTTTTTTAATTTTCTTCTTACCTCTGAAAAGTCAGTGCCTCCTTTCCTCAGAGCTGCTTGGTAACAACCTGCTGGAATTGTGCTGTATGCCGCTCTTTGCATTTTTTACATGAATATCAAACTTATGTTACAATTGGAAAAAGGTTGTTGTTGGAAGGAACTTCTTAGTCCAACCTCCTGCTCAAGACAGGGCAACTTTGAAATTAGATGAGGTTGCTCAGAGCCTTGTCCTGTTCAGCTTTAAAAAATTCAAAAGTTGGGATCTCCTCTGGGCAACCTATTCTGGTGTTTGGACCACTCCAGTGAAGATCTTGTTTTCCTTGTGCCCGAAGGGAATGTTCCATTTTGCGTCGTGCAGCTCTTGTCCTTTTACTGCACATATGAGGAGTGTGTGAACTGTTTGAACTATATATCAGCTATAGCTGATATAAATACCGCAGCTTAGTTTCTTGTTAGGTTTTCGGACACTTCTACAAAGTGTACAGTTAGGTCCCTAGGTGTTTAGTGCTAAATGCATTCAGAATTTAGAAAGGGAAAACTCTTCCTAGAAATATATTTATATCCACTAAAAATTATACCTCTGTACATTTTTAATTTTTAGTTCTTCTAAATGGATGCCAGAGGAAGAAAATAACATTTCTAAGTTTCCCCCGCCTTATTGTTTACTATTTTTTATCTATGCAACAATAAATGTCACAGTATAGGGTGTGCTGACGTTTTCCATGGTGTCTGAGGTTTATTTTGTAGATATTTACTCAAGGCACAGTTCTACATGATTGGTTAGGTGTCTTGTGTAAATTTTTGCCTGTTTTCTTATGTCAGCAACAGGATATTGCCCCAGCTGGATAGGTGCTGTGGGTGTTATAGCCATTAATTTGAATGGCACCCTGATGCACATATATATATTTTCTTTTAATGCTTAAATATAGTAATATTTGTTAGCATACTTCAACATCTATATTTCTAATTCTGATGAATTCTGATAGCATGATTGGTACTTCTCACTGATTTGATTTGTATCTACAATGAATAGTAACCCCTAAACAACTTTTACTTCACCAGTGGAATTGCCCTTATCTACCTTCACACTCTCTACATAATATTCATAACGAGCGTAGAGACAGCTCCTCTCACTTCCTGCCCCCAACAAGAAGTCCTATCTTCGGCTTATCTAGCTCTTTTTCCCCTCCAAACCCTAGTTAAAGGTCTTTCAATGCCTGAGTAGTTCAGAACCGGTTATAAAATGCATTGGGCAGGAAGCAAATTTATGCTTCTCAGCCTTTCATCAGTTTTAATACAGAAATGTTATATTTCATATGTAAGAAAACATCTAAGAGTAATTGGAAATTTTTAAAAGCTACAGAAATGGATAATTTGATCCTGAAAACAAGTGTCACAGTTGCCATCTTAGTATTTACTTTAATTTTGAAATAGCCATTGGTATCATGAGAACGGGATTTTTCAGAAAGGAGAAACTGGGAAATTGTAGTATAAAATGTTGGATTGAGTCAGACACAAAACTGCTTTACCAGAGTTTGTTCTGTGCATAATGTGAAATTCTGTTTCAAGTGAACCATATTATTAGACTTAGGGTTTTTTTCCCCACTTCAAATTTGTGCCTAAAACTCTTCCCGTTCTTTAGTTTAAACAGTGTCTTACTACAGTTAAATCTAGCTTGATCATCATTTTGAACAATACAGTTAGAAATTAAATTGTTTAGTGTGAAAGGAAGATATTGAATCTTCCATTTCTAACTATGTTAATAAATGCATATATATATATAGTTGAACCTCAGAGAAAGTAACATAAATCTTTAGAAACCTCCAGACTTTGACTTTAGAGTTCTTAAATACAAAAAGCTGAAGTGTGTTTGAGTGAAACAATATTTTTGGCTAGTTGTGTATGCATCTTGTACTTTACTCAGCCTTGGAAGGGTATAGCAATAAAAGTGCTTAAGTATCACTTAGGAATATGGCACTGAAAAGGAAGATCATCAGTTTTATTTTATTCCTCATGGGTCCCTTCCGACTCAGGTTATTCTAGGATTTTCCATTTTCTTTTTGATAATTCAGGGATTACGACAACCCGTCACAAGCAGTGAAATCTTAGCTTGATTGATACTTTCTAATTTCATATTACGCTTCATTTTTGGATCCAAATTTTGGAATTAGGCCCTGACAGTTGTAGTTAGGACTTATGTAGGTGGCTAAGGCATGGATGTAACCCAGAGCCTGCTTTTACTCTGCTAAGTGTACTAAGGACAGCAATGGTACAATTAATAGTGATAATAAGTGTTCATCAGAACTGGTTTTCAAAGGCAAATACAGTTTTAGCTATTTGTTTTCCACTGGAAGGATTTTTCAACTAAATATGGACTTGTGAAGAAACCAAACACTCTTTGCTTAAATATTTTGATTTTACACTTCAAATAAACATGTTCGCAAAAAAACCTTCGAGGTATTTGATGAGGGACTATTGACTTTCTGCCGCCTTCCACATTCACTGCCAATTGGAATGGACTGTGAGTTCTCCACCCAGACTATGGTTTTGGTTAGGCTGACCGGAAGGTGGGAGCCCTGGATGAACGGGCTCCTCAGGCCAGGGAGCTGCACCCAAAGCTGAGTGGGGAAAAAATGGGAGAGTCAAATGCTACAGTTGCTGGGAGTCCACTAGGGTACCACCCCCACTTTAAAATAAATAAATACCTTAGCTGAATTAGACTTTGACTTGGAGGATGAAATTTTTTATAAAGCCAGCCCCCTCTTTCTATTAACTCTAGATAGTAGGCCTTGAAGTGGGAATATAATTATGTAATGTGCCCATTTAGGAGCTGTCTGTATTGCTTTAGTTTCTGTTGGACTTAAGTCTTAACTTAGTTAGCTACTCATTAATAAGAAGCAAAGTACTTCTGTTTAATACTTGTGATTTTCAAACTGTGAGTACTTGGACATACAGATATATCACTTTTACTGATAGCTTTTAAATTATTTTACTGCAATTTTGACATATCTCATTCTAGCTGACACTTTTTTCATCATTTTTCATTTGTCTTACTCAGAATTTCATTTGCGGAGAGCATTTTTATTGGAGAGATGAAGTATACTTAAAATTTAACCTATTTGCCATGTGTTAATTTGTTATTCACACTTTAAATCTTGCTCTAAACTGATAACATTATTTGTTTTCCACATGGGAAAGGATTTTATGCAGTTGAAACACATTCTTTGTTGGTAGAGAGTTGTTTTGGCTTTCTTTTTAATGCTTCGGATTTCTGGTCAGATTATTAGACGTCTCTGGGTGAGGAAAAAAATGTATTTGAATGGCTGCTCCTTTTAATCCAAATAATCCTGGTCTCTAAAGAGATTAAAATAAACACATATAGTTGCTTCCTTTTGCCTATGCTTCGGTGGTTTGGTTAGTTAGACTATATGCCATCTCTGATTTATAAAGAGCAAACCAGAAAACAAACTCTGAAAAAGCAATGGCTAATTAATGCAATAACTGTTGACTGAGAAAACAACACAGACAGAGTCAGAAATGGATTATTTATTGTTCACAACACAGACTGAGTCAGAAACGGATTACTGTTCACATAAGAGATAACCCAAGTTTCTATTTGCAAGCCTGTGCAAGTTATTTTATCGATGTTCTTGAACAGCCCCGGTGAAATTCTAAGCTAGGTAATTTGCTTGAGGAGCAAATTTTGTGTGAAATAACCATGCGTTATAAGTGTCGATGAGAACTGCTCATTTGTGAGATATAGCAAACCGATTTCATCTTGTAATTGATTGTGCTTATGCTGCTAAAACATGTAATTCATCTAATCTGTTTTGTGACCTCAGTAAACACTGGAAGAAATAGACAAAGGGGACGGTTATTAAATTTCTTTTCAAACAGTAAGTATTGCCCTTACTGATGAAGAGCCTTGCGTGTAAATTTTATATAGTTAATTTACATCCCTCTTTTATTCTAAGTGCTTAGCTTGTTAATTTGGCCTCTCCTAGGCAAAGAAACTTTTTCTTGTTCACACAACTGATCTCAGTACTAATGCGGCTCAAATGATGACACTCTTTTCTTGCGAGACGCTAATTTGTTGCCTAATGTGTCATTAAGGAAGTTTTAACACTTATGTAAAATTAATTCTTTAAGAGCTGCTACAGTGGTGTGCACACATAATGTCATCTCTGTACACATATTACCACTGCCTTGAAATAATTGGCACTGTTTTCTGCGAGTCTTAATACATCAAGCAGTACCTGGCTTTGAAAGTAGCTCTCAAGTGCTTCACCACATCAGTAAGGGTCTTATCATCTGGGCTGGCAAATTCTGTCTGAATTAGTCTGTGGTCCTGCTTCAACTCTTGCTGACTCTTTGCTAGTTGTTTACTTAAGGTACCACAAATGTTACAGGGTTCGGGCCAGGATGAGATACGAATGCATATGGATTGTCTGAATTTAAAGGAATTAAATAACTTCACCTATTTGACACTTAACTTTCAATGAAAGCAGCAAAAATCTTGGACTGTGTACCCCCAGTATAATGGTGGACTAAGGCATGAAATATAACTTGAACATTATATTTTTCTTACTAGTTTTCCCTGAAGCAAGTCAGATTCTGCACAAGTTCACAAATTGTTTTAGCTTGAAACATACTTTCTGAAAAGTTTTGTTTGGAAAACTTTGCCACTGCTAAAAAAATATACTAAAATATACCAAAATATGTATCTAAATCTCTTAATATTTTAGCTAGCTCTCCATTAAACAAAACCCCAATCCAAAACAGAATGCACAGAGGGTTCAACCCAAAGTCAGTCCTTGAACAGACTGAATAGTTTGCTGAAGAAAAGATGGTTTGTAAGTCAGAGGTATTGACCATAAGATGTATTTTCATTTACTTAAAACAACCAGAAAAATCCATTCCTAGAAATGGAATGCTCTGGTGCTCTATCATTATTACTCCTGGATAGTTAACTTTAAGGTATCTTGGGTTTCAAATTAAATGTCAAAAGTCATTTGGCACTGAAAATGTCTCTGCCTAATGCAGAAAGCAAATAACTCTGTGTGGCATGTTTTCCATTTGCAATTCCTGTAACTGTGCCAGGAATGGTAATGTATCACAATTGCTTTTCTGGCAAAAATCAAAGCAATAAAATGCATTCTATTTTTAATAATAATAATACTTAAATTCTTATATACTATATTCTTTTGCTTAAACAGTTTGGAAAACCCTGAAGTAAAAGACTGCATAAATATATGAATACTTGATAGAATATTCTTGAAATCTAGGCAGCTCACTCTGCAGCACCTTGACGAGGTGCTGGGAAGTGGAAATTTTCTAGGGTCATTAAGATAAATAATAAATTCTCTTGCATACCCCCGAATCCCAAGGTTTACTCCAGGTGAGGGAAACACTAGGGAGCCCATACAGTATAAAATACCAGTTACTGCCCTCCTGTACTCTGAGGTAAGCTCCATTTTCCAATCTGGCTTTGTACTTTTCATATTTTTATATATACTGCCAGAAGGGCAGCAATTTGCAGGAAGGAAGTGCTGATAAACCTTTAGAGTCCAGTCAGCCTATAGATTCTCACTTTCAGACTTTAGCAAGGTTACAGAGAAGTGGAAGAACACATCACAAGAAAGATGTGGGACTGGCCCTCTGAGTGCACAAGTGACGCAATGGGTTATTGCAACTGGATTTTATAACTCTGAAAGTAAAGAGCTGAAGAAAGTGAAACAAGACTAGTAGTGAAGACTTCCATTGGGAATAGACTGTGAAAAACTAGTCCTGGGAGTGCAACGGACTGTTGTTGCTGTTGTAAGTGTGAGACAGTGGCTTTCAAAGGTTTCCCACAACTACTAATTTTAAAGCGAGGGCATCGTACCTGTGTGCAGTGCTCCACCTAGCAGCTTCCCACCCCTGCTTCGTGATCCCCTACATGTATATAGCGTAATGTTATTTTGTCGTGTAGCCAGAGTGTCACAGGGGAGAGCTCGTGAGATTGAGGTTGTTTAAAGGCATTGAGTGTTGAAGAGCAGAGCTTGAATTCATCCTGCAGCTTCAAATTTCAAGTCGGCTCCTCTGCCAAGCAAATGAAAGAAATGGAATCAGAAGAAATGGATCAAGTGAAAACTAATCCCTGTTCTCCCCTTGCTTCCTAAAGATTAGAAAAGAAGGCAAGTGATGGAAGATTGAGATATATTCTTTCAATAATATCTTCCTATTCCTTTTTAATGCACAGGCAACCACAGACTGAAGTCCGAGGAACTGAGAAGTGGTTTAAATAATGTCATTCTTGTTACCTAATAGCCTGGCCGTGCCCTAGTACTTCATAAATCTAGTTGGATACAGAAGTTGGTTTCCTCTTCAGTGTCACTGAGGCATCCACTGACATCCCAGTTGCAGTTTTAAGCTAGGATTGAGATCTTAGCTGTATTGCAATGCCTACGAACCCTCATTATCTAGTTAAAGGCATTAGTTGTAATGAGCATTCCCCAACAAGCTGAAACATCTATGCTGGAATTCGTTGGAAAGTACTACTTGCCTTACTTGGTGGCAGGTAATGGGAAGATAAGAAATGCTGCAAATACCATTGAGGAAGGAATTATATTGAACTTGACAAATCCAAGTGATAAATAAGGGATGCAGTTCAACAAGGACAAAAGCACTTTTCTGGATCAGAAGCAGGCAAAAGCATGAACTCAGAACAGGCAATAGTTGTGGGTTTGGGTTTTTTTTTCTGGCATTTGTTTGTTTTTCTTCAGTCAGGTTTGAAATAGGTTAGAGGCAGAAGATACAAAGCTCTGTTGCTGTGCAAAGGCAATCAGCCCACCCAGCTTTGTGGACAGAACGTTGTCACTTGCAGAGTAATCTCGTACCCCATCAGTATCGGAGCACAGTAGTCTGCTTTGAGGGTGGGGTAATACTTTGTCCAACTTGGCTAGGTGATATTCTTAAAGTTCAGAGGAGGGGAGAAAGAATAGCCTGCTGTCGTGTTGAAGTGGTAGGGTTTCACCTGGCTTGGGGAAAGGAAGGCGATTGCAATTGTCTTTAGGTGAGTCACTTAAAACCTCTGCCAGCCCTGAGTGTTAGTTAGGGGTTTGATTAGCTGAAATGATCTATTTAAATAACAACCAACAACAACCAAACTAACAAAACTCAACAAAAAAAACCCATATAAAACAAAACAATTCTTTTTTTAATTGGCTGTCTTTCAGATAGGCCTAGCAAATAATTGAGAAATTATATCGGGATTAATTCTATCTACTAAGAGGCAGATAGAGATGGGCCTTTGAGTTCCCTTTCAGACTTATTTTTCTACAATTCTACATACCAGATACTCCTTACCTGTGTGGAGCGACTCTATACAATCAGGAGGAACTCAAGTCTGTCTGTAAAAGTGGGTAATGGAAATGCAATTTATGATCTTTTAAAAATTGTTCTTAGTACTGGTAAAAAAAGATCATGAACTACAGCAAACACAGCAGCCCTCAGGCGTGTAAAGAAAAACCATAAGTAAGAGCTTCAGCGTTGTCTCTTCCAGCCACTGCTATACATTTTGGCTCAATCTTGAGGCAAAATGTTTGCTCACACTGGCAAATCATTCATCTGGAGTTTGAAGAGATAGCTAGGCGTATTCGCAGGAACTCCTACACATCAAACTATAATTCTCTCCATACATCCACAAATTGCCCTCCCATTTAGTTTAATTCAAATTCATTAGAGTCTTACTTCAGTGATATTCCATCCTTACAGCTCTGAAATGCATAAAGTATTCTGCTTGATCTGTGTCAGGTTATCTTTTTTGTTTGGACAGTTCATAGTCCCGGGAGTGTGTTGGGTGATTATTGTCATACCAGACTGGAGTCTGTTAGCAGCCCAAGCAATTAGCGGCCGGGATATTCTGCTGGTTTTTATCCCTGTTTATTGGCCAATTTTCTAACTAAACCAAATAGACCAAGTGCACTACTTTTTTTCTTCTCTATCAGCTAATTTCCAGAGACATATAAACATAATAGAACTTCGATGGCATTTAATGTAAGTTAGATCGCTACCAGGCTCTGTATCTGTTTGGAAGATGGGTTTGCATTCCAGCCTCAGGCAGAAAGCGATTTCAGATTAAGAATGCACAGCAGCAGTGCCGCGAAATCCATGGAGACGCAGAAGTGTGCTCATAACCATTTGACATAGGAAGCTCAGGCTGTCAAACTTTGAAATTTCAAGGGCTTGGTGATCTCTCAAAGAGATTTAAGGCCTGATCTAGAATTAATGGTTGAGAAAATGAGTAATTGGTCATCTGCGGCTCGCTGGACAGAATTAGGGGAAGGAGCATGATATAAAATATAAATACTTTACAAAGAAGCTGACTGAAATTAGCCAGTAAGCTTTCCTTTATGGTACTTTTTTCTTATGGCCGAAGGCACATGCATCTACAGGAAAGCAAAATGGGAGTGGGGAGCAAAGAAACACAGAAGTTCTGTGTGGCAAAGAAGCGTTGTTTTGTTGCATAGATGCTTGATGCTTTTAAGATAATGGAAATAAATGGTAAACTAAAAAAACAAAAGCAGATACAGAAATACCTCAGACCTTCCTATGAAGAAATCGGTCTCTTTCTGCCTCCAAGAGTTCAAGATGCAATATCCCTGGTTTGTGCTGAATTTCTGTTTCAAAATCCAGTAGTTAGGTCGCTTAGATTTGGAAACCTTTTGCCAACTTGCTGTATGTACTCAGTTTGCGTGGGCAGAGTCGGTGCTTGTCAGGCAAGAGTACAAGCTATATCACTTAGACATCTCAGGGATGCGATATTTTCTGGTGTAGAGCAAAGCGGGGNGGGGGGGGGGGGGGGGGGGAATGGTCTGAATCCATGAAGTTTTGTTTTGATTGTTTTTGGAGAAGTGCATCATAAAGGACATCTACTTTGCACTTAATGCTTTGCTTTTATTGCTCGTTTCCTGAAACAACCCTTTCCAGTGAGAAGAAAGAAATTGGAATGTGCAGAGTAGAATCCAACAAGGTGGAGCATTTAAAGCTAAAGGTTTTTCCTAAGGAACACAGATTAATAAGGACAAGAAGTCATTTAGTCTACTTATTTAATGTAACAGGCAACTGATGTAGACACTTAGTCTAGAAGGATACATGGAACATCTGTACCATATGTCCCTGCAAAATACAAGTCCAAAGTGTTCTCCTGAGAACCCAAAACAAGAGTGAAACTTGTGGTACAAGAGCCAAAGAGCCAAAATCTGTAATTTTTAGCATTACAGGAAGACGGGATGAATAAGGGCATAAGCAGTGCACTCAGTCCACACGAAACAAAGGATGTTTATAAGTTACTGTCATGAAGCAGTTTTAGTAGGAAACTCAGCAGTGCATAATGAGGTTGATTTTATAGTTTCTATTTACCTGAGTTTGTCTCTGCAGTGTAACAAAGAAGTTTTTGAGTATGCCAGAAGCGTTTGTGTAGTCCCCTTTGACACAGCTGAAGCTCTGCTGGATGGCTACTGCCTGATGATGGAATTTCAATGTATAGTTCTGAAAAAAAATGAGGTATCTCCTCTACCCTTAATCTCTCTAGAGGATTGAATAAAACTATCCATTTTACAATATTCTGTGAAAAACTGTGCTATTGCCTGTTTTATTCAGCAGCAGGTATATAAAGTAAGCTAAGAAAAATCCAGATACTCTTTCCAGGTGAACAGATGTTAATGTCTTCATTCAATTTTTATTTCCAGTTCTTGCTCTGCTAAACTCCCACTGAAGTCAGCAAGTCTGCCTAAATAAAGAACAAATAAAAACTAAGTAAATGCCTTAGGTTTTGTTCCAGGGCAAGGAAATGACTATTGGATTGCTGATCAGCCAAGCTTTCCACAGAGAGCAAATATTAAGATTTCCATATATTAAAAATTCAATGTGTGTAATTCAAAATAAGTCCAAAACCATCCATCTCTGATCCATTGCAACTCCCATGAGAAATGCAGGTAAATGTTTTTAATAGTACTTTAAATTTCTGTAATGGTTATGCTTTTAGGTGGGGAAAAAAGGGTGATCGTACACTTCACACGTGTATGAATTAATAAATTATCATATAACCCACCTATAGCTCCTATAAAAGAAAATAATTATTTTGCATATTTTTAGAAGGGGTAGAATTGAAAAACAGTCTTACATGTGAGTATGGTGTCTAAATCATTGCTGTTTATTGGTAGGTATAAACTGAAGTGTGCATAGTATCACCCTCAGACACTGACTCAATGTCAAGAAGCAATTTTGAACTTGGTTATTAAACAAATTCAGGACAGTGTTGGTTTGACCTGGTTTAATTTTTTAACTCGGGAATGATTGCTTTATAGCCTATGACACCAGTTAGCAGCAGTTCTGCTCTTCTCCCCACTTCTCATGTTATTGGTAGTTTGAATTTGAATGTTTTGAAAAGAAGGATGTGTATTTTCTTGCCTTTCTCAAAGTCCAAAAGTGAATGTGCCAGGAGTCTGGCGGCAGAGAAAGAAAGGGGGTAATGAATTTCCTGTATGTTGTGCTTTTATCAGACGCTTCTTTTTAGGACCTTTGATAGATGGTTTGATTAGTACATTTGGTTAGTTAACTCTTTCTGACAGCAAGAGTCCTAGATTAAAATGAGAGGGATTCATTATAAGCTAGTGACGAACAGAGGGTTACACAGACCTCCTTGCATTTGTGTAGATACGCTCGCTCAGACTTAACCCTGATGGGTTTACAGGCAGTGGATGTGCTCCCTCAGAGGGAGAGAGTGGCTTCTGACCCAGTCGCAGGGTGCAGTTACTGCAAGGTCGTTGAGTGCCAACATCAAAACCTGCTACCGAAGTTTTAGAGGTTCTGTGAAACAAACGCGGGCAAATCAATGGCAATCAAGGAGATGAATTACTGCATAACTGATGTGAATGTGCATATTTGGTGCGTTTATTATACAATCTAAATGCAGGCTATTCAGTGATTTCTAGTATGTGTTAATTATTCATTGAGTTCAGATGTTAAGCAAGGCTCCATCGCTGTACTCTTAGAAAGCTAAGTATGGTAACAAAACATGGAAATTATCCAATGAGAGATTCAACCTTTAAAGCTTTCATCCAGTTTTGAGAAATAAGATGGCAATAATAGCTAAAACTATGTGTCATCTTCCCATCAGGGTGTTTCTTCTCTAGCATAGATATGAAAGTTAATAGCATTCAATGTTGACTTAGATTTCGCTTTAATGATTGGGTACTGTAGCTTAGGGCAATTTTGTTTCAACTTGTTTTCAGCAGGATCCTATCACACCATCTGATGTGATGCAGCTTCAACCCCCCCAGTTTGCGTTTTTTCTCCTGCATTTAAAAGTTAGCATGCAGAATCTAGGATAGGGAGCAATCCTATCAGCACTTCACAAACAAAATTGACCTAAATTGAATGGGGGTACGATGCATCAATCCATTTTTGTAGATTCCAACAGTTACCAGAGTTGGCAATGGAGCAACTTCATATGTTATCTCTCCTTTTGTGTTCTTAACACAGAGTTACTCTATGTGCGTCAAAGACGTAACTCCAGGACAGCCGGACAGTTTGCATCATGATCAGTGCAGTGAATATAATTTCAAAAAATGTGAAGGGAGAAAAGATTCTCATTTAGTTCAATGAAATACTTCATAGCAGACCATGGAATCAGAATTTTATGTGAAGCATTCACCTGTAATATTGAAATTGATTACCATAAAACAAGTTGATGCAAGCTAGCTTGGATCAAATGGGTAACTCTGAAGCACTGAGTCTTCTGTCCCCAAATTTTGAAAGAAGAAGCTGTATCCATTTGAAGATTTGTTTTGGTGTTTTAGGAAATGGAAATACTACCCTAACACAGCCAGATAACTGCCTTTTGGTTGATTTTTTTTTGGTTGCGTTTTTTTGGGGGGGCGGGTGTGTGTGTGTGTTTGGTTTTGGTGGAGAAGAGAAAGTCTAGGCCAAGGCCTGTTGAACGGAATGTTTTACAGCTATTCGCACATCCTTATCTCTAACTGGAGTGCCACAGTTTCAGCAAACTTTTGCCTGTAGGCAAATCTTCACAGTTCAAATTTCCTCAGTGTGCCTGGGGGTTTAGCTTGAGGTGAAACTCGGGCTGCTTATATTTACATCTGAACTTGCGCTTGTCAATATGAGTCTGGGGATCAATATCTGGAGTTCCACCTTCTTTACTCAGGATTTTATCTATTTTAGTTCTGCGTGAATATGGCAGAGTGCAAATCAATGTGTTATGCTTAAAAGTGTGTAAGCAAACAACTGTCTGTTTGCTGATCGCCAGATACTGCTGCAGTTACTGGTTTTCCACTCCATAGCCAGACCTTAGCTCACCAGGTTCTTGTAACACAGACGCTTAGGAATTGCGGTTGGAGTCCTGAATGATAACAGCAAATATCACTGACACATTTGTTGCCTTAGGTTTTGTGCGCGTCTCCCAGGAATAAATATATAAGCTGTAAGCTTACAAAGTCTTCCCCCCCCGCCCCTGTTTTGATGAAACAGAAACAGGAATAGAAGGAAGCCCTCAAGCACAGATCAGGTTATCTTATTCAGTAACAGGCATGGAGCATGATAAACCAGTCATCAGTGTGGCGGTGTCACCGGAGACACTGGGTAAAACCTCCACTGGCATCTCTCATGTCCAGAGATCGGATCCGTGTTCCTGAGATTGCATAAGCTGTATCTTCCCTGAACCTGGTTAGATTGCTGCAGCAGGACCATCCATATGCCAATGAGCCCTTTGAAATGCCTCCCTGTGGTTTTGTTATTTTAACGTCATAACGCGTATCAGAAAGGCCAAAGTTCTCCTTTATTATTTTACCACCTCTTAATAGAAGCAAGCAGTAGTAGCTTGGGTGGCAGTTTAGAGTAAGGGGAATAAAAATTCAGTGTACTGCTAATGGCTCAATACAAAGGCCTTAGCTTTTCCTTGGCTTTTTATTTTTTTTTTTACGGGGTAATCTCTATTTCATCTCTACTACAAGCAGTGCTTTTGGCCTATTTATAACTACAGCTGCCTGGAGAAAGCCTAAAGGAGATGTGATCAAACCAGACTGTACAGCAAAACACATTATATAAACATGCAATTTGTACCAAGGAATAATTTGAAGTATGAGGGGGAAATGTCAAGTACGATGTCTGAAAACCAATTTCGCTTAAAATTCAACGCATTATGTATATGTGGCATTTGCCAGCTTTCCATTCATCCTTGGAGGGAAGGCAGACATCAATCATACCTGCATGTCAGCTACTGTCAACAAAGCTAAACTTCTTCAGTGGATTTTCTCCTCTGGCACACATTAATTTAGAATATATTAATGTAAGAACTCTTGCTGTGATTTTTTTTAGAAGCAGACAAAAATTATTTCACCTCAAATATATGTTATGAAACAAAAGACTATAAGTCACTATTGATAAAAGTTTGCTTCCATTCAAATGTTGCTGCATATTAGGAATGACTTTTTCTTTCTATTATTAGAGCTCTTCGAAAGGTTGAGCTAGAAGGGGCTTTGAAAGATGAACTTACTGCTTATGTGCTCTGAAACAAATATACTGAAAGCATCCCTGACAGATGTATTTGCAACGCTATGGTTAAAAATCAGTTTTCCTAATGTCTAAATTAAGGATTGCTTCCCACCTCCTAAATACACAATGGTTAATTCTTTTTTTTCTCCAGTAGCGATCTGTTACTATCCGTTTAGAACAAATTTTACGTATTTAGCAATCTGTTGTTATGTGACTTGGCCTTTTTTTTTTCCTGAAGTTTGTAAACAGATTCTTTCAGCCTCCCTGTTTAGGTCAGGTTTGGTAGGCCTTATTCCTATTGATACTCTCTAAGCTTTTTTTAATTAGTCTTTATTCACTAAATTGGGGTGCCCAATGCCTGACGCAACATTTCGGATGAGGTTTATTCAGTCTAAGTGTTGAGTAGGTAGAATCTTGTGCGTAGTAGTAAGTTGATCTATATTCAGTATTTTAATACATTTTATTTCTCTATGTACAGTGCCTGCTAATGCTATTAACAACTAAAACTGTTATTAGTCCATCCCTGGAGGTATTTAAAAGATGTGTAGATGTAGTGCTGAGGGACACAGTTTAGTGGTAACTTGGCAGTGTGAGGTTAACGGTTGGACTTGATGGTCTTAAATGTCTCTTCCAACCAAACTGATGCTATAATCATCACCACATGTGTCACGCCTGCCCCTGCAGAGTGAGGACGGGGCTCTGTCAATAGGATGGTGGCAGGGCGAGGGCAGAACATGAGGCAGGTGGGTGCCTGGGTTGGTTGGGGGACCCACTCTACTGTCCGGCAGCCCTTTCTGCTCAGGGGCCTGGCCGCTTCCTGAAGTCAGCCGTGTACGTGGGGGAATGCTGCTGATGCAGGTCTCATCCAAGCCTGGTGTTAAACTGGGAATGGTGTTTGCATGCGGCCTTGCCTTGCAGGGCAGACCCAGCCCTTCTCGCTCTGCTGATGCACGGACCAGGGTTCAACATGCGGCCCTTGCTTCGAGGGGAGAGCATGGCACAATACTCAGTATCAATGTGTGAAATGTACAGATGCATCTGTTTTATGGTATGTATCTGTGATGCTAAGTGGTCATTTAACTGGATGTTAAGTGGATTTGGTACTTACTCATTTTTGACTTTTCACTGTTTATAGTCAGGCTTGGAGCAGACTTTGATAAATGAAACTATAACAGTTATTTTAAATTGCTTTAGCTGCATAGCTACTGCCTATTGAGCCTTCATGTGCTGTATTTGAGTGCTTTTAAAAAATACGTAGTCCGTTGTAATAGCCGGCACTATAAATTCTGTAATGCTGGAGAGACTGCATCCTCTGGTGTTTTGTAAAAGGCGGAGTAGGATTGTTTGTGAAATCCTCTGTACCTATTGAAACTCAGAGGGCTAATCTTATTCCAACAAGAGCATCAGAACTTGGGCATCTGTGTGAAAAAGAAACAAAGTTTTGCAACTTTGGTTCTTCTGGAGACAGTGTTTGATGTTTCTTTTTTTTTTTTTTGACTGGACCTGAGGCCTCCTCTTTTTATTTAATGGTGGTCTATTACATTCCTCTGGAGTTATCACGTTTCCTGTGGTATTCCATCATCATGTCAGGGTGGTACTTCACAATATTTTTCACATTTTCTGCCTCATACATCAAACCATAGAATGTTATCCATAAGGCGCAGCTGTCATTCTGTAAAATTTTTAGCAATGCTCTCATTTTTATCTGACAACTAGAAATACCTAAAGTAATAAAAAATAATTTCTACCTCATATTTGCTTTGGTGCTCATTCTGTCCCTGTCAGTGTCTGTATGTTATAGCAGGTGAGATTTATACGTCCACCTATTTGCCATTCTGTGAGGGCCAAGCACAGAATCCCAGACTGTGAAGATATTCCTGTTTTCGGGATAAAAACGAAAACATTATTTCAACTTGCAAAAACTTCCATTGAATGTATTATATATGCTCTTTTTGAACATAAATCAGCACTTCATCAAATAGTTTGTTCTCCACATGCTCTTTTCTGCATAGATTCTCAGGTTCTCCTGTTCCTACAGTTCTGAAGATCACTAACTTGCAGTATTTTTTTACAGAGAATGATTTTATTCATGAGAGGACAGGATGTCAGAACCTGCCCTTTATTTGTTATTCACTTGAATTAAGAGTAATTTATCATCTGCAAATTCAATCCTCTAAGTACTTAAAATCATCATGGAAGAGAATATCAAATAAATCTGTTGTATTTTAAAGTAATAATTTGCATTTAAATCAAGATCTATTGTCATAATGTCATACAACTGAAAAAAAAATCCCAAAATCTGAGTTCCAGAGCTTTTAACAGTTAATTCCATTCAATGTTACTTCCATGTGGCTGATAACTTTCTCTCATCAGGAAAATGTCATGTTTTCAGGGTCATCTGTTTAATACCGCACTACATTTCTTTGAGCAGCAGGTTAACTTCAAAGAATGTAAAGGATTTAAATCTCTGGCCTAAGTCTGTAGTTCATTTGTTGAAGCATTTATGAAACATACATGAGTAGTGTGAGTGAAATAATCAGAATTATTCAATTGTGGGATCATTAATAGTATTCTAGTAGTACTATATGGTAGCTCTAGCTGTTTCACAAACACATTGGCTCCCACATATTATTGAGTCCTATATATTGGCACAGATTGATAAAAAAGGCTTTGGAAAAGTTAATGCAAATATTGGTAGGTTAGCCCAGTGTCTGTTAGTCTGCGAAGGTACACAGATTTAAATTTACTGTGGTATGGAGGCACTCTGTCCAATATTAGCAATTCAAATAAGGAGCTGTGCTTTATACCAGAGAGCAAGAACTGTCAGGGTTTCAAAGTTAATTAGACTAAACAGACAATTAATTACATCTTATTAAAATGTAAAGGACCTGTGACAAATTGCACTAATTGCATGTTCTTATATATCTGAAGAGGTCAGGCTACTTAGAAACTGTGTTGTTAATAGAAGACAAATGCAGTTTTATATGCTCGATAGGAATATTATAAACTGCATTATTTATTACTCTGGTAGAACACTTAATAATTTTAAGCTTTAAATCAAACTGTTCATTAAGCCAGGGAGTCAGCGCACAGCCCTGAAAGTAGTCTGTAAAAACCTGATGCCAATGTAATATTAATTTGAAGGTCTGTTGTTTTTTTTTTCTTCCCCCCTCTTGGCAATACAGAGATACTGTTATTTTAAAGTATGTAAACCCTGGGGGGGGGTTGAGCTCTTTGAAGTTTTCCCTTACTCTCCCAATCAAATAGCACAAAAATATCTTATATTATTAATATTTTCCAGAATTACATAAAAGTCAACCTCTCTCAGGTCTAAACTATTGTAATTCTATGTGATAATTACCAGTAAAAATGAAGAATGAAATAGTTGATAATAGGGCAAAGAATACAGAAGAAAGGTGAGGAAAGCCCCCAAAAGCTTTGCAGGTTTTGCTGTTAAACGTATGGTCACTATTGGATTTTTGAGTAGGTATGCTATATTACTTAAAGTACTGATTGTCTTCAGTTTAAATGAGTTGGAGCAAGTGGAAAAGCTTCTAAAGGGAGATGCCATTTCAAATCGCGAATAACACAGAAGGACACAGAATTACATTTAGATACCCTTCGTCACAGGCTTGGGAGTGCCTTGTTTTTTAGGCTGCTCAGTTATGATAAAAATCAGTGCTGAGAAATATATCTAAAGTGAAAGGCAAGGACACTGCAGTGATGTTAAATATACAATGCTTGCGCAGGGAGGTAACCATACTTGCTAAGACACACATTCAAAACCACAAAATTTTGTAGACACTGCCATACCAGAGAACATGGAAGACAATGTTAGTAATTTTGTGGTGGTCTGAGAGCATTACAGATGACAATCTGCAAGAGTGACTTTGTTTTCACGTAGTGTGAAGAATGGTAATGTCCATGAGTTTCAGGGTTTTGAAGGGGAAAGACGATGTGCCTGGGTATGATGTCTAGGATGCATTTAATTTTCCTTTGCGTGTTATCAGTTAATGCATTTCAAGTTTATTATTCTTGAATTCCTACACCTTTCCCCCCGCTAGGTTAATATCTAGATTCAAAAATATTCTTACTATTTAGTGATCCTGGTAGTTTGTAAGAGTCACAGGAATCCAACTCTTCTAGTGCCTAATTGCTTTCAAGATAGTGAAACGTAGATGTTTTTTTCTGGATGACAAAAGAGTGTAGCTCTTCATGAAGCATATTGTTTTGGCTGAAGAGACACCAGTTTCAAATCTGAGTAAAGACTAGAGAATAATCTTGAGTAGGAGAGATGTATTTTGGTATGGAAACCCTACATACTTACTGAAAAAAAAAATAAAATAAACCTTACAAAGCCAAACAAAGAATCAGAACAAAACTTTGAGTGAGATTAATAAGGGGATTTAGATTCCATTCCTAATAAAAATTACCACCCTTTTATGCTGTCAGCAAAGCAGTTGTATTTTCTTTCCAGTTTAAAGGAATAGGCTTCTTATGACTGAGGAGAGTAGCTTAACTGCCATGGGATATTCTGATATGGGTTTCTTTCTCATGCTTCTGCACTCATCCTAGCTTCCATGGAATTTATTGGACATTTATTAGGAGAAGAATAGAAACCCTTGTGCTATGGTTCTATAGGGAATATCATCAAATAAAAAGATATTGGCTTTTGGAGATTTTTTTTTGGTTGTGGGTTTTGGGGTTGTTTTGGGGTTTTTTTGTTTGTTTTAGGGTTGGGTTTTTTGTTTAAAATCCCTATACCCAATAAACATATGAAGGATGTGCCATGAAATTGCTTTGGCCAGCTCAGCCATGCTGAGTCATCTGAAGTAGATTCAGGACATGTTTAGGAGAGGATAATTCAAACATATAGCCAAAATACATGATTTGATTCCAACATAACTATTTGAAAACATGTTGTTTGCTATGCTCTGTTGTTTCACATGTTGTTTGCTGTGCATGAACTAACTATTATATGTACTAAGTCAGTACATTATACGTTAGAATACTTAAATTCTTGATTACATCTGTTTTCTGGATAAATTTTAGAAGTCGATGAGAATCTTCTGCTTTACAAGATAGTTGCACTTTTAAGTCCATTCCATTTTGGTAATTGTTTTGTTTACATAGTCTTGAATTAAAAAAAGATTCTGAATTCAGTGGCTATTTCTTTCTAAATTCATAAGCTGTGGTAATGCTGGAATGAAATTGGTGTAATATGTCTAAAAGCTACTATAATTTGTCTTGTGTTTTCCCTGGCTTTGCACCAGTGGTCATGTTTCTGCAATATACTTTTCTTCATTAAACAGAGAGGCTAAAATCATCTTTTTGATTAGCTCAAATGGATAAGAGTAATGTCCTAATTTTATTTAAAAAACGAATCTATAGACATATTTCCTAATGGCTTGGCTGTATCAGAAGATAAATTATGGTTATTAATGGTGAATACAGTAATATAAAATGTAGAAGAATGAAAGAGAGGAAATGATCAAATACAAATGGATATATTTTGATTACTGATAGAATAATTTAAGTGCTTTGAACCACGTACATAAATAATTCTTAAACAATCTATCAACATAGGTTACAAAATACCTTACTTCAGCAAGATATTTAAATATAAATCTAAGATTAAATATGTAAGCCGTCTGGACTTAAAAATGACTATTCAAATACTTAAAGTGAAGATTTTCTTAGATATCCTCCTGACCAGGGAGAGCAGAAAGCAAACGTGCTTTAACACTCCCCTTATTTTCTAAACCTCCTGATTGGTTTACCTAGCTTTTTGCAATGCTGGTATAAATGTTCAGTCCGTGTACAGTGCTATTCCATAGTTGTTCTCATAACAAGGAGTACATTAGAAAATATATATTTTTTTTTTTTGCTGCTGTCTCACACTTGTCCCTCAGGGTTGTGGTTTAATTGGCCTATGAACAACTTCACACTCAACGATGTCTGACAAATCTTGCTGCTCCAGAGTAGTGACACAGAACCAGATGCTCCAAGCTTCGTTCTTGCCATCGACAGTACTTGAGCTGCATCCCTTGATGTTCATGATTTTTCACATGAATATCACCTTAGCTGGCCTATGGCACTTAATGGTGGTACAGAGCTTACATTTGCTTCCAGTTAAAGAGCTATCATGGAGTATTGTTATTGTTAATTAGTCTGATTTTAACCACACGTGAAAGCCGTACAGACTCTGCTTTAATACAAATTTATGATAAAGTTTTTCGCTATGAGACTGTCTCTTCTTAATTAACCTATGCAATAGCAAAGAGAAATTAGCTGCCTTAGAAACAATTAAGTTATGTATGCATAATGTTAACACAATATTGGTAGGAGCACCTTTTATCATTTCACGTTTTCCCCAAGAAAGGAACTGCAGCAGAAATCTAAACTTGAAATATTGGTATACCCTGCACAGGAACGGTGTCTGAAAATGACACCTTGGTAGATTGAAACAGAAGTCATTGATAGAATGAAATCTTCCTCTGAAATGATCAGGTTAGACTCTCCAGTATGTAGAGCTTACAGATAGCTGCCAAAATAAACCCACATGGAGAGGGAGGAGGAAATTGCTGCTATCTGAATGACAGCCTCCAGCCGCGTTCCCCAGAGAAGTCTTCAGGACCGGGGATGATGAGTTTCAGGGTCTGACAAGGATAATAAATTGATCCAAAATAAGGCAAACCTGGTGAACCCTTGGGTGTTCTGCACGATGTGTGTGACAGGGTTTCCGAGTGTACCTCTCACAACCAGGGAGGGAGACAAAGGACGGGCTGGCTGGCTTAACCTGCTGAGGGAGCCTTACGCTGCAGCTGGGGCTGCCTAGTGCTCACCTGAGTTACAACCTGCTCCTGTGACCTGGGGATTGAGAAGGAAAGAGGCCTTCTACAGACAGAATAAGGTGAAACGGGAGGTTAAGGAGGGAGAAGAGGATGACCATGTACTTATAACAACACACTGGGCAAAAGAAGGTAAAATGCTGGGAGTGTGGAGAAGGGTGCAATAGGTAAGGCACAATGGAGAGGAGGTAACCCCCATGTAACAGCGTGAGGTTTGATGTAGTCATCTAAAGGAGGAGAGGAGAGTGTATTAGTGTATCTCTTCCTTCAAATATGCAATGCATACCTGAGTTATTGGATGAATTACTGACTCATCTGGGACAATCTGAGGGAAGGCTTGCGTCTGACATCTCGCTCTTTCCCTCCTCTGTTCTGCTGTTGCATCCCCAGGGCATTCTGATAGATGCTTGTCAACACAGCAAAGATTACTCTGCTAAATAGTTTTGAGATCTGTTCTTTTAACAAAAGGTGTCTTTATCTCTAATTTTCCCCAAAGCAGAAAACTCCAGGTGAATTTTTCCTGTCTTCTCCAGTACTGACTATTGGTTGTGAATTCACCTGTGGTGAAGGTCACCGGTGACCTTTCTGCAGTCACCAGTCCTAATAATTGCTTTTTCAGTATACAACTTGTGATTTTCTGTAAAATAAGAATAATAAGCACAAGTTGTTATTATGTGTTTCTAACTACTAGGCATGGCAACAGACAAACCATTTGGGGTATGGTAGTTTGAGGGGTGAAAAGAAATAGCTAATTACTTTGACTTGAAGCTGGCTTCTTTGGATTAAGTTGGAGACCAGAGAGAGTGAACAAGGTACTGATGTTGCCAGATATGCATTCTTTTATTTGGTCAGTAATAATAGATATAGACATAAAACACTCATGATCTGTATGATACATATTGTATCATACATTGTAAATCATCATTGTATTCATCTTAAAAAACATTGTCTCTTCTCACGGACAGACAGGACTAGATACGTATGTGGCTTGCAAATCAGTTTGAAACCAGACAGATCAATTTACTAATTCACAGATAAATTATTTTTTATGTAGCATCTAACAGTTCTGTTCAGAGATCACTGCTCTCTCCTTCACAGTATTTGGCTTCACCACAGTATTGCAAATTTGTAATGAAATTCATAGACTTATGTAGAGTTTCTTGTGATGGTCTCTAGAGTATCAGTATTCAACTAGACAGTGAAAGGAAAAATAGGCAGTTATAAATTTCTCCTATTATGTAAGTCCATACCCTGCAGAATGTGTTCAGAAAGTCAAAGACTTATTCTGTGTTTTCCTCTGTCTTTTCTTATTTGTGCAAATTTGAACTAATTGCTTTCTATACAGCATAAAGCACTTCCTAATTTCCTCTTCTATTATATTAATCCTTAATCCAAAACCACAGAAAAACTTGAAAATAACATTGGTTTGTAATTTATACTTTTTGTCATGGGATAGCAGAGGTTAAAAATTACTGTACCATTTGAAATAACTGGACGAACAAGTAATCTTTAGAATATTGTAACAATCTGCATGTGTCTCAGTGCTGGAGGGAAGTAGTTTCTTCCCTATTTGCAGTAACTTTAAAGACATTTATTCTCTGCGGCCTTAAGCCAAATGTATAGTTCAGTTTAATGTCCTCATTTCTGCATCTGCAAAAGTGGTCACTTGACTAACACACAGTGTCAGTTGTCTTGGGATGCTCTGTCTGGGTGCTGTGACCCAAGAGCTGCTGTAGCTATTTGTCACCATAAGGGACAAAATGTTTCCTTGTGTTGCACATATTCAAAATTTAACTACATGAGAGTTTCAATGTCAGGAGAAAGCCAAAGTGTCATTTGGCAAATAGTGCGAATTCAGATACGGAACACTTTATTCCTCTTTCAATTTATTTGTGTACAAAACCTCTTATTTCCATCTTGAATCCTTTTCTCCCTTCCCAGATAAAGTTTTTAATGATAGTCTGAAATGGTTTCCATAAGCCTGGCAGACATCTGTAGCAGCAACATGCTGAAATTATAATTGAAATGAGGAGCTGTGATCATCCTTATCATCTGCATATGTCCCCACATGGTGAGCATTAATTTATTCTGGTTTGCTATCTTTGTATGTTAAGACTGATTCATACTTTGTAAATATAATCAAAGACAACAGCTGCCCTCTTCTGTATCTTTAATAAAAATGAATCTTCCCAGCAATCTTTTTGTCTGGAAAAATTACTATTTTATTCCAAGACTAAATCTCTTCTTTTCAGTGTCAGTTTGATGAGTGGAATAAACCATTTGAGTCCAGCTCCAAAATGCTTCTATTATAGAGGCATCAGTAGGGGCTCCACAGTTTAAAATTGCATTTTGATTTCCAATAAAAGCAGGACTAAAATCTCTCCATTTGATACTGTAATGGTTGAATTTAATCTCTAAATTTGGCACAATAGCTCTTCAAGGGACAATTGAAATTTCTATCTGTTCTTCCAATAAAATATTTATAACGTTCTTCAGTAGAAACATTTCAAAGATCATCTTAGAAATGCTACTTTGGTTCTTATCTGTCTTGCCTTCCCATAGCTAAATGAATGGCAGTTCTCACGAATTTCCAGCTGATGACATTCTGATGGTTTTTTTGGGCATCAGTCTTTTCTGAAAAGTGGAGCTCTCAGCTCTTTGTTTTGGGATAGCCTAGTTGAGTTTGGTGAAGGTTAACCAAGAAAACTTTCTCTGTCCATATTCTTCAGGCACGGTGCATTAAGGCAACAGTCACAGGGAATTTCACACGCACCAATGTCTCAGTACAGAAGTTCATGAACTTCACTGCGTTATGCCTAGTAAAGGGACTCTCCTTGCTGAGAGTAAAGGGAATTAGCTGTAAAAGGAATGCGAAGAGTCCGTATATACTTAAATGTACAGGCTAAAGTTGACAGATTGAATAAAGAATGCAAGGCTTGCTTTCATTTCTGTGTTTTCTGTTTCTTTTAGCCCTTTCCAACCTGTATGGTTTATTACATCTCTCTTGTTACTGCTCTGCATCACATGTTAGAAAGGTGAATAAAATCTTTTATCTATTGAAGCCAATAGTAAATAGAATTAGCGGGACCCACACCTTGCCTCTTATTTCATGGAATAACTCCCTTGTAGTTGCTGTTTTTAAATCATTACTGTATTTCTTTTAGTTTATTTTTATGTATTTGGAAACTTTGGTCAGTCAGTTGTCCTGGTTGCTGCTTATAATCTAAAGATAGAAAACCTGATTTCTATAGGAACAAAACTTCTCTCTGAGCAAGCAAACACATATATGTTTATTGATGAATATTTCACATTTTCAAAACAACGTGATGATACTGTAAGCTTGAAAAGATGGAAAGATGCTGTAAAACTGACAGGCTTCTACAGATACTGTGAAATAGGCTCTATCAAAATTATTTGTCAATCTCTGAAAACAAAATCTGCACTTTTAACTGAGGCAAGCAGTTTTTCATCTCAGAAATGCGTAGGAAAGTATTTGGTGCATATACATTGTCCACCTGTCCAGAACATCCATTTTAGATGGTTTTTATAGCAGCTTTTC
Source organism: Himantopus leucocephalus (assembly GCA_003993805.1). Taxonomy (NCBI): domain Eukaryota; kingdom Metazoa; phylum Chordata; class Aves; order Charadriiformes; family Recurvirostridae; genus Himantopus; species Himantopus leucocephalus. Next base: position 33,132,052 of record RSEF01000004.1, on the reverse strand, counting down.
TCTGTCCCTATAACTTGCCCTTCGTTATTATCAGCAGGCTGATACCTGCTGGCTCTGTTTTTTCTGGTACGTACTACTCTAACTGGGAAGAAGAAGTATTGTTACACCTCTGAATTCAGCAGGATCCAGGATCTGAGAGAGGCTGGTTCTGGCAAAGCCCTTGGTCTATGAGAGGGAAAAGCTGGCTCTTGCTGAGTGGGACACTCAGTGGTACTCAGGAGTTAGGTACCGCTGCCTCTTAAATCAGTATGGAGATGAATGCATTTCCTTACAGAAGAGAATATGCAAAAACTTTGTTTCTTTCAGGTCTTTGCACCCTGTGGGCTGTTAAATCCTGGTGCAGGGTCTCTGGCACGTTAGCTGGTGACCCACAAAAAGCTGGGTGGCTGCATGTTGAAAACTCCCCTCTGATTGCAGGTGGTGCACCGTACAGTATTCTTCTCACGTGGCAGGCAATGATGGAGAATGAATGTGACAGGGAACAGGTGTACAGGGCTGGGAAACTGCAGTGGGAAAGGCAAAGAATGAGTTTCTCCGTCGACCATTTGTGCAAGGGAAATATTTGAGAACTGGTCTGTTGGCTGGCTCTGAGATCTGTGAAAGTCAAGCCAAGTTTGTCCCTTCTTGTTTTCCACTTACTTTTGTGGTAGCTAGCCCAGACTTTGTAGGAAGGTGGGTTGCATAATGGATAGGTGAATGAATGAAAGCAAAGGAGACAGGTTCATTAGGCTTTGAAATAATGTTTTTATATTTTTAACTGCATGATTTAAAAGGTTTTTAGGATGCTTTCTACCACCAATTGCTGCTAAAAAAAAAAAAAAGTGGTGGGGCTGTGTGGCTGGAGGGCTGAGACTTGTATTACTCTTTTAAAAGTCATTAAATAATGTATAAAACCACAGTAACACAATTTAAAACCCTTTAAAAGAAAAACAATCCTCTCTTACGGGCTCCAAAGTACTGCCTCAGGTTTTTAGTGTTTCTGTGAAGCTGCTTAAGTCTTACCTGGCAGAAGTTCTCTGATTAGCTTCTGGTGATAATCCTAATGTTGCCATCAGATTTAAATGACTGTGAATGCAGAACTCGGCCATTTAAGCAAGTGACGTAGCTATCTGTCTGGTAATTCATAGCACATAAACTCTTCAGCAGGCATTTCCAAGCAGGTAATGCTCACATGGTGTAGCACTTGGTCCCACAGCTTCAGGATATGTGGCTTATCGTACTGTATCTAGGTCGTCCGGTCCCACAGCTTCAGGAAATGTGGCTTATCGTACTGTATCTAGGTCGTCCCTCTCCTATCTAAAGACATTCATGGAAACCATTTTCCAGAATTGGTTTTCTATGTAGAAAGTGCTCTGGGTGACACAGATTAAGTAATTAAGAGGGAAGAATGAAGTGCTCCTTCAGACTGTGGCCAACGAGGAACTTCAAGAGTCTTCACTCTGAGTCGATCAGCTGTATGTTTCTATTCAGTCTCTCTCTGTACTATTGGTTGTCCCTCTTCCATATTGCTAAAGTGACAGCTTTCTGCTTGTGACAAAACCTGGTAAGAACAGCCTCTCAATGCAGTCCGGACAGGCTGCGTTTTTCCTTTTTCCCTTTATATTGGAAAGTTTTGAATAAATCTACTGAAATGTTAAATGACTTCACAGACACATCAATATAAGAACATATGGATGATTTTGGCTGTATTTTAACAGACTCTGTAGGTGTAGTGCTAGCATCCACAGCTGCTAAAATGTTACCCCTACTTCCATTCACAAATCTACGATGTGCCTTAGAGAGAACCTTGCTCTGATTTGGAAATTAGTTGGCAGTTGTTAAACGTTTCTCCTTCCTTTATGACTGGGAGAAATAGCAATAAAGGCATAGAATTGACAAAGGCTCCAAAGTAAATGAAAAATTAATGGCTAAGGTTAACAGCACCGTAGAAACACCTGTCTCACTGACCTAATGTTCACTTAGATAAACCAAGCCGCTTGAGTGAGAAAGATAGCTATAATTTGCTGATATGAAGTCAGAGGCCAAAGCTTAAGAGTGAAATGAATGTTGATGTGCATTAGACATTAGAAAATCCTCAAAAGGATAGGAATAATGAGGAAGTGGTCAGTAAAATGGCATAATTGCTATATGTAATCCAAGGAAAATAGTCTTGTAGCAGGGAGATGTGGAAGATGTAAAGAGGTGTAAAACGACTCACTTTGCGCACAGAAACGTGGCGTGTTCTTGTATCTTCTTACGCTGCCTTCTCCCGGTACGTGGTGTAGGCCTGTGAGGGCCAGTTGAACCGCTATGTTCCAGCTATGTTCATTCCATCACTTAGCTCACTTCCAGGTTAAACTGACAGAGTATGCTCTCAGCCCAGCAAAACCAGTTCCTGATCTTCCCCTGGCATCCCTGGGATGTTGCTCTGAGAGCCAGAGGACTGTTCGCTCCTCTCTCAGGGTTTTCTCTTGTGCTGCTGAGCAGCTGACCATGCCTGTGGGAAAGAGGTGGAGGGAACAGAGCAGATGTATACCTGCTACACGCATCTGCAGTAAAAATCAGATCCCGATTTACATGTGAGCTGGGGAGGATAAACAAAGCTTGAATGTGACACTTTTGCCTCAAGCCAAGTGCCCCAGAACTTCTGAAGAGAGCACGGTTTAACTTCAGTGGCATACCAAATTTCAGTGGTTGTAGAAAGGTACTTTCAGACGTTTATGGAGATGCGTGGAGAAGGTCTGTCTGGTGCTTGGGACCCAGGAAGCGAGTTTCTGCCGTTAGCGTTGCCACATCTGTTTTCTCTGAAGCTCTGTTAAGCTTTGCAATTGCTTTTAGTGCTATGGCTACCCTTAATAAGAGGAAAAGAGAATTATACGTGGATGCACCCAAAATTGACTTGAAAGAAGATCCTGAAAGTGTGATTTATGTCTCTTTTTACAAGGAAGAAAAACAACTTCTGCACCCGAACAGTTCTGGTTTTGCCAAGAAAGGTTGGACCAGATGATCCTTGAGGTCCCTCCCAAGCTGGTATTCCATGTTTCACTTTACTTGCGGTCCATATCCATTCTAAGACATGACACACTGGTGTAATGGAAACCAGCGTTATATGCCAATAACCAAACTCTGGTTTTTATAAAACTGTCTTCCTTTCTAGAGCCTCAGTATACTTTTCCTCCCCCCAGCTCCAGTGGCATTGCTCCATGTACCTTTTGGAAGCTTACACAGAAAAATAAGAGAAAGAGTTGTGAATAACACTCAAGACGACTCAGGCTTTTTTTACGTATCAATATAGCTAATCTTCAGAAAATAACTTTGCTGGAATGTGGGTCACCTATAGTTTTCACTGTTCTTTTAACTCTACCTGAAGAGAGAGAATTTCAACTGACAGACCAATCTTTCTTTTTAATGGCATGAAATATAGGGAGAAGGGGAATTACTGCTTCCATAAATCATGGCTGATGATTACAAAGCTCTGTTTAAGGTCTAGGCCTTTAGAGGTACATTATCAGAAAACTGCAATGCTAAGCACTCAGATGCTAGGTATTATCTTATGTCTAGCATTCTATAAATGCCACGAACTTTGATTTAAAAGGGTGCAGCCAGGTAATTGTTCAGAGTTTTTAAACTTTTGTTTTTACTTTTCAGACTTTTAATGCCTTGAAAATGTACTTTCTCCCCCTATTGATCTCATCCTTTCCCATTTGGCAACATTGATTTGTTTTCCTGTCTCTTAAATGTAACAGAATCCAGGCAAGACTGTTTTTATTTAACAACTTACATTTAAATAGTACTTTAATATCTTCCTGCAGCAGCATCTTTGAATGATGTTAGCACAGCTCTGAGGATATTATTTGGTAGTGTGCTGATGAAGTCAAAAGAGGACACAATACATTTTTTTTTTTTGTGCAAACTACTAAAAAATAAGTTCTTTTTACCTTGATCCTATTTTCAGTAGGTTTGTGAGTTTGAAGTTTTGGAGTATCTTTGGAAATAAACAACTATTTAAACTAAAATTATTGAAATTAGGAAAATCAGGGCTAATTTTATAAACCCACATTGAGCTCTGATTTCTACAGATAACGCCAGCATCCAGTCCATTTTGAGCATACAAGCAGTCCCCTTTATATCACTTAAGTTTACTACTTAGATCCATGTCCAATTTTAGACGCCCACATAAAACGTTAAATACATTTGTGTATATTTCTAAGTATTTAGGCCTTATTCACCTTAGCTACTCCCTGTATTGCAAGTGATTCCCTTTGCTATAACCCAAGGCTAAGAGAGAATGATACTCTCCACAGCTTGAAATTTGTGCCTTTGGTGACTTGGCAGGAGTATGCAAGATATTGCAACAAAGAGTGAAGTTCTGATAGCTCAGATTTACTCATCACCTACAACTTGCGATTCATTATGGGCACAGAAAGTCTGGTTTAAGCACTGTGATAGGCAGTATGAGTATCACCCCCCGATACCCATAGTGAAATCTAAATTTTTTTCACCCTGCAACTGGGAGTGAATACAGGGAAAGTTTGTACCCCCAAAACAAAATACAGAATAGCATGGATTCTGTGCAAGGAATCACTCAAAATGGTTTAAAATCCAGCTTCAGGTAGATGATACCGCCATGGATGTGCTTAAATATTTCTGACTATATAAATGCCTTAAATTCTGTTTATTTCTTTTAAGCTGGTAAAGATCAGTGGTTTTTTTTTTTTTTTAAAAAAAAAAAGCAAGGTCTAAGAAAGATTTAAGTTATTCTTTTAAAACCTATCTGCAATGTGCTCTCTCGTTATGCAGTAGTTCATTTTTTTTTTGGGAGCACTTACCTAGGAGGTCAGGATATGAATTCACTTTCTTCCTCCCAAGGTAGTTCATAACTCCAGGAAAGAATAATGTATAGTTAGTCTTTGATCACCCTCAGGAAAACATGTGATCAGAAGGAGAGGACAAGAAAGACTGTGGCTGTATATCACTGCCCAGTAGTCAGGGAGCTCAGTGAGGAAGAGAAGTGGGCTTCAGTTTTTCTGCTGTATGAAGTAATGGTGGCGTTATTGTACCTGCATGCAGTTCGTAGAATGGCTTTCCTAACCTACACGTGCAAAATACAGTGGCGTCCTGAGAGTGATACCAAAGCGCATTTTATGAAGAATACAGTCCTGTTATGCCCTGAGAAAAATCTGCATATCCTTAAAAAACTTAGGCAGAGGAATTTCTTTGGCCTCGCTGGGAGAATGTATTTTCAGATTTGTTGATGTTATCATGGTTGGTAGTTCTGGGTTGAGCAAGGGTACAAATTCAGGTAGTCAGGAAAAGCTAAAGTCAAAAGTACAGAAGAGATACAGAATTCTCCTACACTATGCCCAAGATTAGATGGGGACTTGAATGCGAGTTTTCAGAACTACAGGTTTGGACTTTGATACTAAAACTCCATAGAGCTTTTTTCTCTCTCCCTCTCTCTCTTTTTTTCTTTTAATTTTCTAGAGCTGTTCTTCAACACTGTGTTGGAAGGAAGGCTTTGAATCAAGAAATAAAAAAATCAGATAATCTGCTGAATTTCTGTACAGAGTGGGACTGAATTATACCCCTCAAAGTCATCTGGAATTATACCCCTCAAAGTCATCTGTATGCCAGAAGTCATGATGTCTGTTACATATTCACTTCCTTACCCCAAAAAAGTGCTCCTTTACAAACATTCCCCAATATTTTTACCTGTACCACCAAGGGGATTATAAGAGGTGATGTTGCAGTGAGAATGAATGTGAGAAGAAAGAAGTCTGTGGAACCACAGCCTCTCTGGGTAGGACAAGCATCAAAATGACCCTTAGGTGGTAGCTTTATGAGCGCTGTAAGCTGGCACACCATCAAAAGAAGCAATCCATTTTTTTCCTCTCTGTTTCTTCCCACTCCCTTGTTTGTGCCAGTACAGTCTTCCTGGGGAGCAGTTTGGAGCTGAAATGAATGCAGGAAGCTCATCGGTCCCCTTTAGCCCCAGTGGGTTTTCTGATCCTGTTCACCATACTTCTAACGCTTCTAATGGCACAAAGGCAGCATTTTAGTTGTAGGTGAGTGGCTGCTAGCTCACTGAAGCATAAGTCTTTTCTTTAAGTGAAATTCCTACCTTATTCTTGCTTAAAATACTTCCGAAACCGTTGCTTTGGATCAGCACGGACCCTGTGTATAACCCATGAGAAGGTGATGTTGGGGAAATGTGGTCACTGGTGTCAAGCACAGAATTTCAGTCTTTTGTCTTAGAATAAAGACCAAGAGGTGTCAGACTGGGATTTGTGACCAGGTAGCAAAATGCACCATCTCTGCATTAGAAACCATTGTAGAGAACCTGGATCAGACTGCACAAGAGCGTCTCTAGTAGAATTTCTCTACTATGGAGTCAATTAAAGTTATATTTCAGAGTCAAGAATTTGTAATGATTTAGCTTCCCTTGGAAGGAATGTCAATCAAATAGCAATATTGCTGCTGGTCAAGAAAAAGTTCGAGTTCTTTTTGTGATAGCTTGCAAAGAAATAAACTTGTAAGTCTATATAAAATTATGTTATTACTCCTGCATGGCAGTGGTAAGGCTGGCAGGCAGCCTACTCTATACAGTGCAGGCATGCCAACACCGCATTGCAATGGAAAATCAATTCTCAGCCAACTGTACTTGGATTGGAAGGAATTCAAGCACAGTTAGTGTTCTGAGTCTTAAATTGCCACCATGATGTCTTTGCTCAAAGATAAATCTCATGAAAGTATTAGAGCAGGGCTTGTAAAGACTGCATCTGAGAATAATATTTTTATTAAGGGTAATGTTAATGCCTTTTCATTTGAAAATAATGAGAGGGAGAGAAAAAGCAAGAGAGACACAGAGATAGATCTCACAAAAATTAGAAATCTCATTAGTGAGATGCTCACTGGTGGTGTGTATAAACGGAGGTGAGATTAAAGAAGAACATGATGATGCTTTTGTAAAATTAAAACAATGAACACACAACAAGACAAAGAGCTAGGAGCGATGATAGTACGGTTTATGCATAGTAATAATATTTCAGCTTTTCTGATTACATATGTTCCCTGGACAGCCTACAAAGTGAAAGCATCTTATTAAAGTGCTTTTAGAATTTGCCATCAGGTTGGTTTGATAACATGTGGCGGCTGAACAATAGATTTTATGCCACATAGTTTGCTATAAGGGCTGATGAAAATAACAGGAACGTTATTATTGGGATTAAGTCTCTCTTTTGTCTCATAGCACTGCAATTGGTGTATCTGAATTTTCTGTATTTGGGAGTAATCCCCTGCCTTTTCCAGCCATACTTGATTTAACAAACAATGGTACAGCTCTTCTTTCTCATGCTTTCATAAGTAGTTGATGGAGAGAATCTCAGTCCTTTCGCTTCTGTTTTAGGTCTGGAGAGCCTTGATTTAATAGCTGGTTTGCAAAGGCTAGATGATGTCTGCCAGCCCTGGTTTGAAGTTGCCTTTTAACTGTAGTGGGCTTCTTGCACCGCCTTTTGTATGATTCCCTGCAATCCTATAAAAAATGGACTTTTCTTTTTCACAAGTGAACATTTTACTTCACATCAGCACTGGACCAAAATCGCTCAGTAAATAAAAGATTTATACTTTAGTCAAATGAGTAAATATAATTAATTTATGATGGTGACAGCTAACTGAAACACCATTGGCAAAATGGAACTACTAGTGATCTTAAAAGAAAAACTGCCTTTAAGGACAGTCTTTAGGACACTGAGTGAATATACATTCTGCCTCTAATTAGGACACTGTTTATGATGCTGTTTTTCAGTCCGTTAAAACTGTACCTAAATCAAATGTTTGAGGAAGCTACCTGATTCGTGTCGTCGTTTGAAGAATCCTCTTCTACTTTCTGTCTCTCATGTATATATTTTTATGATTTGGGCAAAAGCCCCCAAATTGGGCCTTTCTTGAGTTCTCCTATGTAATCTAAACAGTGAAACAGCTCAGTATTTATTCTATTGTAAATGAAGAAAAGGCCATTTTCCTGCAGATACTTAATGAATGAAAGAAAAGCTTTTTTAACCTTGAATGTCTTTGAATGAAAACTTAATAACTTTTCTCAGTAATCAGTAAGCAGAACAACATCAATTGAAAAATAGCTGTTTCATAAATGAAGTAAATGGTTTTAAATATGTTTAGAAGAGACTTTTAACTTTAGCAGAGATATGATGTTCTCTCAGTGAGTCTCTGTGACTAATCCACTGGAAAGATTTACCGTTAGGGAACTCAAGGTCTGCGTTTCAAAGGAAATATTGGTAAGGATTATTATTCCCTTGTCCCCAGCAGTTCTCATAATCCCCTTACACTCAGAGTAGGATTTACAAATACAAAATAAATGACAAAACTAGAATGCTCTGACGCCCTGTGTTCACAGAACTAAAAATGAAGCCTAGATGATTTGAATCTTATTTTAAGTTCATTATTAGGCACCTATATATTTTTCCCCTGCTAGGCAAAATGGGTAAGAAAGGAATCAAATGTAGGCTACTAACAAGTGGCAGCAACAAAAATCTCAATGAAAAGGACCCCAGCAGCTTGCTTACAAGACAGATCTTGAAGAATCATCTTAATTGTAACATTGGGATTTACGATGCTTTGGTCAGCGCATTGAACGGCAACCCTCGGGTGCATGATTACAGGTTTAGAAATGAATGTTTGAGATGAGCAAAGAGCAAAAAATGGGATCTGTTCCTCAGCCTGCTGAAGCCAATGCTGAGCCTCACAGTTGGGTAGCCACAGGCTCTCTGAGGACTCGCTTCTGCTGCTGTAGCAGAGCAGCAAACTGGGTTGCTTGTGGAAGAGAGAGCAGAGGCCAGGGCTCGTGTGTTTCGGGTTAGGCGTGTGCTTAACTTCTTTCCTGGAAGACAGTCAGTCAAAGCAAGGGTTTTCATTAAGCAAGACAAAGCAAAGTTAGCTAAGTAAAGGCACACGTGGAAAGATCAGTCAAACTGGGTGGTAATCAGGTAGCTCGTCAATGTGGGATTCTCTCATGTGCATCTTTAGAATGACAGTTTTACAACGAAAATGTAAAATCTATGATATTAAATTGTTTTCCTATTAACCATTTCAGAGAGAAACACGGACAGGCTTTCACAGAATTCGTATATATGGATAGGGAAAGGTCCCTTCAGGAGCTGAAATGTAGATGAAATCTTTCATATCTGATGCTTATTTAGATGGTATTTTCAAAAGGTACTTTGCCACCACAACCTGAATAAGAGCTTAATGGGGAGATGAGCTTTCATATCCTATTTCTGTTAGTCCCAGCCTACCTTAAAGGAGTACTTGGTAACACATAAGTCCATTCTTATATCTCCTGATGGGGACAGTAATGATATATTGTGTTTAATTTTCTTAAATGCAGACAAAACCTGCTAGAGACTGTTGAAGAGGATACTCTTGAAGGGCATATGTTGTTTTAATCCACAGAAAACATCTGAGGTCTACTGTTTCCCTTACAATTTCTCACACAGATGGAATACACTAGACTGTGAGAAAAAGCTTTCTTCTGCTATTTCTGTCCTTTCCTGTGACTTTAGATCATTCCTTGTGACATTGCCTTTTGAATTCTGAATTATAACGGGTTGCTTGGATTCAGTCCAAGGCTTTCTTTGATTTTGGTTTGTTTTTAGGGAAGTAGTCTTGGGGGCCTTTCAGATAGAATTAAGACTTCACTTAAAGTTAAATCCCATGACAGAGCTGAATAAAATATTCAAACTAAACCATATGTTGTTTGGACCATCAGTAATTTATGTAAGATGTACCTGTGCCTGTGAACATTGTGTACTCTAATGGAGAGGATGAAAGGACATTGTCATTTAGAAAGAAATTATCATTTTTTAACAGGTCGCATATTTTTTGTTCAATCCAAACCCCACTGAATACAGTCCTTCGGTCAGATTTTTTTTTTGTGCCATAGAAGGTAATGTCAGTTCAGTGTTGAAGCATCTTAATCTGAACTGGACTTTGTCTCAGAGCACTGTCTGTACGAAGCCAGACAATGTGGGGGATGCATTTGCACCTCCAAACCTCAACCTGAAATGCTTACCTGGCTACTACGGAGAGGGTTCAAGGCTCTGGTTGAGCCCTAACCTGCTCCTTTTGTGTTTGCACAAGGACTAGAGCTGGCACAAAGTAAGAAAGAGGATGCTGCAGAAGGAGACAGGAGGGAGGCGAAGGGTGGGACTATGGCATCCTCAATTTACAGCAGCAAAGTTACTCCGGTGTTGCAACCCCAGGCCTGAAAAAAACATTCCTAAGGTCAGGAAGCCTTCCTATATGAAATGTTTTGGGTGTTTTATTGAGCATTTCTCAGGAAAAAAGCGAAGTTTAGAGTATTGCTGCTTGGTGATCAAAAAATGATACTCAGTCTTGAGAATAACGAGCAGTGGAAGTGACAGCAAAGCAGAGCAGTATTATGTGACTGTTTAAAGCTGTGGTATCCCAGTAGCTCTCATTACCCCATTTTAAAATTATTTCTAAAATTTAACAAAGAACAGAAATGGACAATAGAGTACCAGAAAAACCTAGTCCAGGCTGCTAGGCTGAACAAATGTGGCATGTTTTGAGCACTTAAGTCAATGTTCAGATGACAGCATTTGTCTGTGGAATCTATTAACTGTCAGAAATCAGAAAATTTGGCCTAAGAAGTGAGAGGAAAAATGATCAGCAGAGGGTTTTTAAAAAGAAATTTTAGAGTTGATAGGAAAAATGGCATTGTGGAAACCAGCTTGTGTTAAGTCTTAGTAAGAAGAAACTGATAAAATGATCAGCCTCCTCTGTCATAGCAGCTACAATATCAGTCTGTGGTAGGATGAGTGAAATGAAGTTTTCTTACAGCTTGGACGCTTTCGTGTATCTGGGTTTCTTGTGATCTCTGTATAACTATTCTACTTCTGCCTTCTACTGTCATTCCTTGGGTGAATAACTTGGTTCAAATTAATAACCTTGAACAACTACCAATATATCGTACATGACTTAAAGACTTGGTATGCTTTGTTCTTGGTATGATGATGTTTCTTACTGGGTACCCCGTTTCTAAAGTGTAAAACGTCCTTGCAGTCTGGGAACTGTGTTAGGCAGCTTTGCTTCAGACCTCTCCAGCCGTGGTAGTGAAATGCATGGAGGACAAAACAAGAAGAGTGACTTAGCAGAGAGAAGCCAGATTGTCACAGTGTTTGAAGCCTCTGAAGAGGCGTGCAAGGCTTCCTGAAAATCCTATTAGGCACAGTTTATTTGGCCCGTAGCTTGACTGTGTCAGAGTTTTTCATCTTTAAAATGGGTGTTGCTATATCCGTTCTCTGCTGGACAGGGCTCTATGGGGATGTGTGTATTAAAAATAGAGATAGTCAGTTCATGTGAAACTCGGACTGTTTAACTATGAAAGAGAGAGGTTGATACTTTACGTAAGCTGTTGATGTGCTGCTGCCTCCACAGGGTAAAGTGATTTTAGGGGATTATACTCACTTTAGTAGGTTAGAATTTTGTCCCTCAATGGACAATGAGAATAGGTTGTTTAAAGCAAACATATATTGTGTTTGGCAATTTACTAGGTTTTATACTGCAAAGGAAAACAGAGCTCTGACACAATTCACCGTGAAATTAAATAGCAGCTTACCCCAGCAGCAAGGAGAAATCAGCCCTCTGCCAGAAACTGAAGCGCTTCTCCCACACACAGATGTAATACCTATCTTCAACCGCACTCTGCACAAATACAGGCACCTTGCAACGTGCCCTGCCAGTTAGTAGACTGGGGCTATTTCAGATTAGGAGGGAACTTGTTCCAGGCAGAATACAACCATGGAAAACAGCCTATTACCAGATATCTCTGCCTTCACAGTTTCTCTGCATGTGGTTCATAACTTTTTGATCATCCTGGCATAGGTTAAATAAAAAAAAGTTTACCTTCTTTAATACTACCATATGTGGATGCAGTTATATTGATATAAAGAGTGCTAATCTTCATGGCTTATACAATTAAGGGAAGTAAAAATATACTCCCTTTCCCCCCCTCCATCGTGATAGCTTCCATTGAGCTAGAAAATAAAACTGAATAGTAATTTTTATTAACAAGTCAAAACAAAGCTATGACATGTGCATAAATGTTAAGTTTCTCAGTTTTTAGTACACTCAAGTGCCTAGGAGACAATGGGGAAATAAAGACAAAAATATGTTTGTAAACAGACTTTGGAAGTGAAAGATCAGCCAGCCTACGCTCCCAGTCCCAGGTTTGTGCTCTAAACCCCCAAGCAGCAGGAAGGCTGGAGCCTGAATTGGAGCAGAAGACATACTTTCATCCAGCTCACTAGCCCGCTCTAGGTTTAAGCTGCTTATAAACTGCTATGTGTGGGGAATTTGGACTTAGAGTTTCAAGGAAGACTTAATCAAAATACAAGCTTTTGTTTTGTCATCATAAGAAAGACAGATGTCATAGCCTTGTATTTACACTCAGGCTTCTTTCTGTCTCTTGGAGTATACCATCATGCCTCTAAGGCCTCCTATTTTACTAAATACCTATAATGGGGATCTTGTGTAAAAGATAAGTACATTTATTATAGAGTTGCTTCCTTTTGTGCAGTAGAAAATGGTGGGGTGAGGAAAGGCTACATAAGGCTGGAGCACCACTTTGATTCCTTAGTGACAGCTCATACAAAATTGTGATGGTCTCTTATTTTCCTTCATCTGAAAAAAACCCACGGACCTATAATAATATATATACGCACACACAATGAGCCAGTGTGGAGAAATAAATAAACCAGACAATACTAATGGAAGGCAGAAAATTAGATCTTTATCTTATTTGAAAGGCCATTACTAGGCACTTGTTTTATCAATGTCATCTTGAAAAAAACATCAAGAGCTAATATGGCACTTCCTGGGAAACTGATGTATTAACTATATGTTTTAAATGTTTATGAGGACAGAGCCACAAGCTGAGAAGTGGGCCATTTATGAAAAACTTAATAATAAAATCTGTTCAAGTTAGTTTGAAACCTGTTGTAGGATCCCCACTCCGAATATGTTTAATGATGCATGAAAACCATTAGTCTGAACTTGGCACAGTATCAGCAAGTAATTGCATTGCAGGAAAACTTAGACATGGTTTGCATTCTTAGCGCTGGGCAACAAACAGAATAAATGATGGATTAGTTACATGAAAGCCTACACAGTTGTAGTTCTGACGCTTTGACCAAGGGTTGTTTCAGAACATATGTGATAGCAGTGCTGCTGCTGTCACATTTAGTGTAACTTTGGTCCCATATGAGCTGGCGTGAATATTCTGTAACGCTGGCAATTTGCAAGGTGATATATACATTGAAGGCAAGTGCTCTGGTTAAACACTTAAAATGCAGTCTCTTGGGTTTTTAAAGCACTGGGGGAGCTCAGGAGATATTCCCATCTATATGCATGTGTCATCACAATGCTAAAAGAGCCATTAGAATTGGCTTAGAAAGGAGAATGGAACAGGCATGTGTGAAGTTCAGCTCAAAAGCACTCGGAAAAGATGTTTGCATCACCTTAAAAAGTCACCATGTCCTTTGTTCATCCTTTTGTTCTTTTTGCCTCTGAACTCTTTCTTTCCACTGTTTTTTTTGAAAGAGTAGTCCCTCGGTCGCCAGTGGAACAGTGTGCAATGTTACAAATCTCCTTAATGGAAAAAATAATCCATGTTTTTTCATGGCATTGAATAACAAAATTGGAACCGGGATGAATAATGAAGTTTTCACTTGTTGTACTGGTTAACTGCATATGTGCTTCGGCAAATCCAGCTGCAATGAACCTTGATAATTATTATAATTTATCATTATAATTTATAAACAGCTTGGCCTTGGTTCTCAGTTATGGTGTGCTCAGTTAAGAGTTTCAGACTGGAAGGAGAGAGAAGGCAGAAGATTTCTTAATCTCCATAAGGCAAAGAAAGCTACCTCAGACCTATTGCAGAATAAGGGTCAGCTTGAGCTAGAAATAGCAGTGGATTTGGCTATTGATTTGGCACGTGTTGCTGGACTAAGCCTTTATGTTAGGAGTGTAGACTGTCCATAAGAATTAGGAAGATGCAGCTAGTGCTCGGCCCTATTCTCATACATTGAGCAGAGCTTGAACATAAAGGAAAATCTGTTCCCTAGTTTCTGGTGAGTCACAGTAGAAGGCTAGTCCAGAATATCAACGAGACTGTCTCTACTCTCCTCCACTATTCACACGCATTAAGGATATTTACTACTCTGCCTTTGATTGCAGTTCTGGAGAGCTTCCTTTTACTCTTTTGGCTTACCTGAATAACTATCTAGGTGTGCAGCAGACACCCTGAAGGGACAAAGTTCTCTATCTGTTTGTTAAGAGCTGAACAAAAGCCTAAACAACATTAGTTTTTGTTATGTGTAAACCTCCTTTTGCTATATGAGCCTACTACAAAGCCATACAGAGAACATGAAGCTTAAGTTCCGATTTAAACCACGCCTAAGAATTTTCTTACTTTGACTATAGGAAACTGAAAGCAAGTTACTGTGAAAAACCTGTTAATATTAGCCTGGAAAAGAATTTCATTAGTTTTGTAGGGAGGGGCAAATAGGTAAGTTGGAAAATGTCTGGAACAACTTCAGGTGAATGAATTTACTGTTCCTTGGAGCCAACCACCCCCTGGAGGGGAGGATGTGCCTGGGCCCCACAAGGTCAGAGGAGAGTGGTTTTCCAGATGGGAGTTTCATTTGCAGAGGGGCTGTCCCTCTATGCCGCTGACCCATGCTCAGAGCAGTTCCTTTTTGCACGCATAACTTCCCTGAAGCCACGTAGTATATGTAGTCTACTGCATTTTTTTGTCCCGCTTCTCCATCCTTTGAAATCATCTCTCCGCTTCTTTTGTCTGTAAATTAACATTCGCAAGGAGCGTTCACAGAAAAGCCTGTATCTCCAGCAATGACCGTGCTTCTGGCTTGAGTTTAGTTGCTTTCTTCTCTGTTACATATTTAGTAATATTACAGCATCTTGGGTGGCCACATTAGGCAAAGATGCAGAGATAAATTTCCATCAATTAGCTGCTTTGAGGTTTATCGCGCGGTTTTAAAGAGTCACAGAACAAACATTCCCAGTGAATTGCTGAGATGGGATATGGCAGTGGTGTGGGAGGCTTCATAATTTCTCTGAATTTTGCTTGGTATTGGGGGATTTGAGTGGAACCCAAGACTAAACCCCCAAATAATCAGAACTTGCGCCCTCAAGCTGGGCTTGGCATGGGGTCAAATCTGAGCAGCCTCAGAAGTTTCTTCTGATTTCTGTGGCTTCTCCTTGAAAAAAGAAACAAACTGAAAATGACTGGTGAGCTCTGGGAAGCCTTTTAGCCAACATAGCCTGAATTTCAGTTTTGTAATTAAAGTATTATCATTGTCAGACTCCATAGGCTGTGGGAGAAAATTTTCATTTGGCTTCTGGCTTTCTATAGCATATCAGTATAATGTGCTTTCATGCTGTGAGGAGGATATGCTTCTGCTAGCCACTTTAGATAACAAACATCATTTGTCAATAACTCCTTGTAGGATCATTTTCAAGTTCTGTGGGAAAAAAAAAAGGAAGAAAATTTGGTAACCAAACCCAGAAAGTACCATCCTTTGAAAATACTGTGTTGAAACACCTCCTAATAATAATATATTCAAATCCTATTAACCATTGTTGGCAGAATTACTAGAAAACATAATACCAAATTGGGCATTTGCTGTACCTGTGATTTCTTCTTACCATGAATTCCTATCCGAGAAGTGGGTTTTTGCAAAGTGCTGAAGTCAGACTTTAAAGGCTTTTGTTCCCACTCTATTACAGGATGGCCTAAGTGTCAAGGATAATTGGTTAGTTCTCATTCCTTTGTACAATGAAGACAACCAAATTACCTCACTAAACAATGTTCTTCTTTTTCTTTGTCTGTTTTTCTCTTCCTTCATTAAGTAACAACCAAATATTGGAAGTTTCTCTCTCTCATGTTTATAGGATGTCACAGTTTAGAGTCTTACATCTAAATGTAGCTGAGAAATTATATGGCTGCTATAACCAAAACTAATTTTAAAGCCAAAGAATGTAGAATGAAATAATATTGTAATGGAAAATTTGTTGATGTGTAACTAGAGAGTATCTAACAACACCCTATAATATATAGTTTTATAATTGCATTCAGTTTACAATCAGGTTCCTAAGATCATAAACGTAAGGAGATTTCTTACTTGCTAGTAAAACTGCGAACTCTTATGGCATCTGATAAATTCTAAATTTATTCTAGACTCACTTGACTTGCAGGAGGACTTGTCTGTCAGCTCTTTGGGGAAGTGAATTTTTATTCTGCTAAGCACAGTGGTATTCCACCATTTGTGTGACTATAGCAGATTCATGATAGAGAAACACAATTCATTTAATTAAAACAGTTAAACTCACAGGGAAAGCCAAGTTTATATTGGCTGTCTCCTAATGTTTAAAGCTTTGCTTTGACTAAGTAAGGGTCTTTCTCATATGCAAATATATCATTTATATCTATGATTTGTATCCATCTCAGACGGCGGTGATGTAAATGCTGAGCAGTGCTGTCAGCGTGTTACCTTGTAAGCATCTATAAAGACCAACTAGGGAGCGATATCCATTTACGGGGATTGTAAATTTATGACATCAGACCAAATGAATAAAGCTCAAGCATGAATACTGTTTGAGCTCTCCTTAGGGGTCCTCTTTGCTCTCTTTACTTTGGGACACTGCACAATCTTTTAGCATGACCTGCAGGTAATGTCTCTCTTTCCAAATTATCTTCTTGCAGACGTCTCCGAAGTAAAGTCTGTCAATCTGCTGACCTTGGATCATCTCCTGTTTCTCTGTACAGGTCAAGCACTTTTACAGTGCATCCCCTGTCCAACCCCAAATGGTTTTAAGAATTATTGTCACAGGGAGCTATCTTTTCTCGAATGAAATATCGGGCTCTCTAGTCCCTTACCCGATATGGAATCTATAGCAAACACAGTAAGGGCGGGGCACGTTTAAGTTTTTCATGTTCCCCATGGCATTTTGCCCACATACACTGTGCACGCAAAAACCAGTTACCCCACCCAGCCTGTGTCATGTCCCGGTCATTACCCTTGCACCACTCCAAGCGCAGGCCGTCATCTCCATGTCTGCGTGCAGCAACTTTGGGGTTTGTTTTCCTTTCTCCTATGCGCCTCAGACACCATCTGGGCCATTGAAACGTCCCTGATCCCTGACGAGGAATGCACCAAAAAGTCGCCTGCCAGCTCGGTTTGGCTCCCACTGTGCTGCCCAGAAATATGCGTCGCATTGTCCTCTCCCACGTATTAACGGCAGCTGTAATCTCGCGTGACCCCTCCTCTTCCACTGTGACAAATTAGCTGCCGCTGGCAGTAGATCACAAACTGCTTTTGGCAGTAATTTACTGTTTGTACACCTTTGCTCTAAAGGTCAGGCCACGCTAGTGTCTCATGTTGATCCAACCCTATCTGATCCATTCGTTTGGCTTTCTTACACCTGTTATGTTACGTTATTGTAATTCTTCTCTTATGTTTCTCTAACCTTGCTGTGAATTATTTCTTTCTGCTTTTTTTTTTTGTCTTGTGCCTTGGGGTTGTTATAGTACATACATTATTTTTGTTTTCCTTTGCAGGCTGAGAATAGTCAATTTTCATCTGGGCAGGAAAGGTTTTTATGAAAAAAATTCTCTGTACTTTGACATTTCCTTCAAGGCTCCTGAGAAACCTTTTCCTCATGGCCTTGAAAATTAAGCAGCAACAACATTTTTGTTTCATATCCCTTTAAATACGTGACCTTTTCTAAGATCTAAGAGTGAGACTTCCTAAAGGAGGGCTCTGACTGAATGCTTGGGGCGGGTTTAGCTGCTGCAGTTGAAGGCCTTACCTTTCCCTTCTGCAGGGATTTAGGGCCCCTGCTGCCTGGGCAAGGAGACACAGCTTCTCCACTCCAGCAGAAACCGTCTTCACCTGGTTTCCAGCCCAGTATAACCTGTTATGTACTGAAACGGATGAAATATCTGTTTGATGACATGAGCGAGTACCCCTTAAGGCTTCTAGGGAGGCCTTTCCACACACAGCTGGGCAGATAAGCCAGAAGATAACTGTGTAATTAGCATGATTTCAAAAGCACACCAAACAGAAACAGGCTCTATTAAAAATAAATGAAGAAATAATAGTAGGAAGTAGCTGGTGCTTTTCAAAAGCTATAGGCAATACAGAAGGCAGGTTTGAAAGATGAAATACCTGTGAAAACTAGACATATCTTTCAGATACTTTGAAATGTTTTGGGGGAATAATATCAGCTGATGGGTCATTGGGAGAAAGAAAAACATTAGCTGACGTGGCAGCTATGATGAGCCTCCACTATTAAATAAAGAGAAATGCTCTTCAGGAAAACAAAAGACTTCATTAAAAAAAAAAAAAGTCCTCAAGTTGTGTGAGGTTGAACATAAGGATGGACACACCAGAGCAGACCAAAGGTCCATCTAGCTTAGTGTTACGTCTCCTGCAATGGCCAGTACCAGATTTGTGGAGGGGTGGAAGGATAAAGCCAAGGTGAACTTGTAGCAATATTTACCCTGAATGCTCCCCAGTCCTTCAGAAATTCACAGCTCAGACGTGTTGTGCTTCAGAAGTGGTGTCTCCATAACAGGCTCTGCCACACTTTGGGGTGGCAGGATTGAATTAGCTCCCTGGGCGTTGCAGGGTAAGGCCACAATGCTGCTTCCCCTTCTCTGTTTACAGCTCACAGTGCTCAGAGCGTGGCAAGAAGGAACTATTCCTGTATTCTTTTTGTCCTTTTCTGCCCGTGTAAAGGATGGATTTAATTTAGCCCTTAACACATTTCCTTTTGTGGTCCGCTAGAATTCCATGGGGAGCTTTGCTGCTGCTGAGGGGACGCCTTGTCTTTGGGGCTGGCTTGGGAAAATACCATTATTTTAATAGACTTAATCCAGTTTAGAAAAAAAAAAAAGTAACATTGTAATCAGACCTAATATTTGATTGCAGTGTTTGGGACAAGCTCCTGGTCGTTGAGGGCAACGTCTTCCAGTTCACAGTATCTCGAGACACTTTTGTAAACACAAATCTAAAGAGATCAATACATACTCTGCAAAATGCTGCTGATCATAGCGTTCAAACAAATAAAATAAATTTTCTCATTATGGATAATAGTCTGAAAGGTGGAAAAAAATGCCTTGGCAAGATGGGAAATGCTATACAAAAGAGCAAGCTGTGGAGACTGAAAGCACAATCTCATGCATTTTGTCAGCCTCACGTTCTTCCAACTGTTTTAAATAAGTGTTCTGTGATGGTGTGTGGTATTTCTGAGGGGGCTGCAATTCCCAAAGAGGTTTTCCAGAATGTTCTTGGTGGGAAACAGTTCAGGCTTCCTGCTTTTGATGTCAAGCAAAAGAAATGTTTAAGAAAGCGCCTTTTGCCAGTGTGCAGCTTTATAATGTGAAATATTTATTATTATTATTGATAATAATATAAGAAATAACATATAATGCCAATTTTTCAATATTAATAAACTGGTAATTTAATTATAAATAATATATTAATAATGTTTTTTATTGTGCCATTATTAGCTTTATCGCAAGATTGTTTTGCTGATGTGACACATCAGAACAGCTTCTGACTTTGTATAGCAAGCTCAGTTGTCTGCAACACAGCATGAGTTGCATGACATCGTAAGAGTTTGGGGTGCCTGTGTATTTGGACTGTTCTTCAGTGAACTTAACCAGGACACTAGGCAACTGGAAGACAAACAAAAATTAACAAAAGACAGATTCAGTAGAGTAATTTTGTCAAGGTACAGGTCTATCCAGCTGGCATTTGGGAGTTGATCTTCAGCTTGTCCCAGTAGGTCTCTCTTTCAAAGTATTGAAAGAGAGGAGAATGGTCTGTATCATATTTTCCCTTCAGATCCAAAGCTGTCTGAGACCTTCCGGAGAAAGGCTGCCTGCCCTCCCTGAGAACCCGCAGACTTGTGTGCTCAGGTCATGGGAAGTATGATCTGTAACATTCAACAGATGTCAGTGACAAACCAGAGTTAGTGCTGATCTCTACTTCACCTCTCACCATCAGACACACCAGAACTACAGGCCCAAACTGAGCCTACTTCTCAAGCACTCTCTTTGAATGCCACGCTTAGAAAAAGTAACTCTGTGTTCAAGATCATGTTAATGTTTTGAGTGGAGATATGTGCCTGCTAGCTCCACAGAAAGTCCATGTTTTCAGAGTTTTATTATATCTAGAGCAGATGGAGTTTCAAACAGCGAGTGTTAGCGGGGACCAGGCAAGGTATCTTGCATTCTACTTTTGGAAATGAGATTTCCTGCAAAACTTGTGTTATTTTGATTATCTATGTTGCTGTTACTTCAGTGTGAGACAAGTAATGACACATTGCTTGAGGCTAAGCTCTGAAATTAGAAATTGAAGTCAGGACAGAATCCAGCTGTTGGCTTAATAAGCATTGTGCTGCGCTGCTGGCTCGCTGCTTTGCATGAGCTCTTTGTGTTTCTGGGACAGCGAAAAGTTGTGGTCTGAAATGACAAAACCTCTAGTGTTTTTCAGCAATCTTATGCGTAAGGTGTTGCACTGAGCGAGAGCTTCACGGTGCTTGCCTGGGAGCTCCCAGTGGCTGGGGCAGGAGGGAGCTGTCGGCAGGGTTCATCAGCAATCCCTCTCCTCTCTTCAGCTTGTTTTTAGGATTCCTACCTCAGGCTGCTTGTTACTTTCTGAGTAAATAGCAGAGTTCACCACTTTTCCTGTGTGTTTGGGAAGCAGATGTACAAATATATTTATTCCAAAGCACTTAACTGCCATAGTTAGTTACTATTACATTGCTTATGTGTGAGATCAGCAGGAATTTTCCAACAGAGTGGATTTTCCTTTGAGAAATCTTCCTTATATTAAGTTCCTTTAGAACGGTTACTTGCAGGGACTCGAGCATCTGCATTGGAGTGCTGCTAAGTGGTACTTCCAGAGATGTGTTTAAGACCACAGGGTTGAGAGAAATACAAAACTCTATCAATGCTTACCTTACTAAAACACCTGTCTTTCTGGAGCTGATCTACAAACAGCAGCTGCAGGTTAAGACTTCAGCTAGACCGCAAAAAATGCTGCTGTCTTTCCTACCTCTGACAGCCAGACATGGCGTAAAAGAGACCAAAAGTTTATTTGAGCTTGGTGATTGCTGTTTGGTTTGCAAGAGGAGTCCACTGAACACTGCTGGGACACGGCAATGACAAAAAATAAGCATTCAGCTTGTGGTGTGCAGCCCACTTGCCAGACTGAAGCTGAGTGCTCTGGAGAGAGAGGAAAAATATTGAATACTATGTACACATATACCCCAAGGATGCAATATATTAACTGTTTGCTCTTGGTCATACGATCTTGCTTGCTTTCCTGAAATGTGCCAGGACAGTTCAGGGTGGGTGGCACTCTGGGTTAAATGTGCTTCACCTTTCCTGTGAGCTAATGGAAAGTGGATTTCTCATTCCCTTTGTTCACTTGAACCCTTCTTACAGTGCATTGCAAATACTCTTCAAGTTACAACTTGAAACAGGAGAGGAAGTGCCATCTTTACGTGACTTAGGAAGTTAACTTGGATTCACTGCTGCATTAATGTGGTTGCACACCTCTAGAGCAGAACAGGTTTGTGTCTGCTGGGCTCCCAGTGCTGGGAATGCAACTGTCTGGTTTTGACACGTGTACTTGGTTAAATCGTTCTATGCAGAACCCATAAATATTTCCTAAAGGGAAACTCCCGAAGCATGTGTAACAGTGATCAAATAGAGCATAATTTTGCTTTTCTTTATGTCCATGAATGTTATACATTCTTTTATCGGTTTGTTGACATTGTGAGGCTGTAAATTCTAACGACTCTCATTAACATTAATGGTGACCAGAGATCTAATGTTTCTATAACAAGCTATTTTTCTGCAATTTTAGAGTCAAATAAGAAAGAACCAGTAAAACCGAGTGGCCTATGTTTGAGTTCCCCTTTTTACACAGTTAAGTCTTCATTTTCAGAAAAATCCCTAGGTTTCTGGGCTGGTATGGAAAAGGAAATCTCCCCCAAATTAAGGACCAGATTGGAAAACACGGATCTCAGTCTGTCTGTATTTCATTTCCCTGGACTACAGTAGAGCAAAATTCGTTAAAAAGACTAGACTATGTGAGTTGAGAAGACCTCAGGGATAGTATGAAATTTAGTTAATTGTAAAGAGAAGAATATCCCTTGCTAAAGCCACATCACTGTTCAGGAAGTCACATTAAAATGAGCTTAAATTTAAGCTTATGCATGAGTCTCACTAAGCATGTGCTAAACAGCCTTTCTGGAGACGAAAGGTCTTCTGAACAGAAGCTTTAATTAACATGTTGCAATCCTGGGATAAAAACTGCTATAGAAACAAAAAAACAGTGGTAATGATAATACCACCCTCGATACATTTAAATCCTCTTATTTGCTATGATTTTAGCTTAAGCACGTACACCCAGCCTTTAAAAAAAAAAATAAATGGTCAAATTTAAATATAGAGCAGCTCTTTAATTGGTGTTATGTTTCATGAAACATGTGTTCTAAATAGCACAAAATAATTGCAGATGTGTTGCCAGACTACGTGAAAATTCAAATAACTTCTCCCTATGAGTGACCAAAATAGCTATGCAAGTACTTTTGCTTATATATTAAAAGCTATAAGAGCAAAGCTGCAATCCCAAATGTCGTACTATTTTTAAGTCCTTTATAGTACACAAGGGACAGGAAAAATATTTTGTATATATATTTCAATGAGCATTTAAATCCTAACTGTAGCTTGACTCCACAAATTAATAGCAGTGCTCCTATGTAATTTATTTTACATATGTGTTACTAGTTTCCCTGTTTCCTTATGTAGAGTTTTTAATTGGCCCTCCTTTCGTATGGACTTAAATTCCTTATTTAAGTAAACAAGTGCGTATTAAGCAAGTATGTGATTTACACGCACAAACAGAAACTTGGTGTATCTATGGGTTTTGGTGATGCTTTTTCTGGATTTACATCAGTAAGTAAGACCTGGCCTTGTTCCCGTTAATATAAAAAGCTTTGATGAGGTAAGTTTATGATGAAGTAAAGGCTGCAGTAGTAGTTAAACACAACATCAGTTTAGAGCTTTACTGGCAGGGTCTCTGTACTTTGAGGAAAGAGTATGGAAAACACATGCTCGCCTCAGAAAGCTTGGTTGAATGTGCTGCAGGATTTTTTGTGTTTGCTTCCCCCTCAAAAGAAACATTTCCCCTGTTCCCCTCCAAATCCCAATGGTTACAATTCCCTTACTTTCCTCTTACAGCGTTTCCTGCTTGTTGGCTAAATAACGTCCTGTAGAGTAGGACTGGAGAATCACCACTAGTCATACAACCCTTTGGAAATACAGAAAGGCTAGCAATGGTCTCCTGTGTCTGGATCGATCAGTGAACGGGCAGCGAGAAGTCTGGTAACACTTAGAGCATTTGGAGGGATTGCGCTTCACTTTCTGCTAGCAGATCTGCCCCCATGTCTTTTTTTGGGGAAGAGAAGCATAGATAAGTTGTTAGCATTCCTGCCTATGACAGTAGATACCCTAAAGAGTTGTCTTGCTTTGTAGGGCTGAGATTTGTGTTGTTCCTGACTAGTGAGGTAGCTATGTGCCAAACACTAAGCCATGAAGCAAACTGCAGGGGTGACCCTTCTGAGCTTGCACCGACTCGGTGTCCAACACTGTAAAGTGGAAACCCCTTCGGGACTTTCATCTTGAGGTCACCCTCAGCTCTTGGACGAGTCAGATAGTATTGAAATGCAGCATGCTTAGTGGCCAGTGAACTTCTGTGGGCACAGACACTCAACTGACCCTGTTTTTCAGATGGTCTTTGTAATTGTTTTGGATCAGGACACTTACTGCCTTCTTGGTTTGGTTTAATGGTTAGCCTGTGGTGAGGCCCGTTTCTTGGAGGTACTCTTGGCTGCAGTCTCCTTGTTCTTAAGGACAGAATTGTTTGCTAGCATGGGCATAAAGTATTCTACCATTGGTCTGCATGTGAGAGGAATGCGGCCTGACAATGTGGAGAAGCAGTTAAGTGAACCTCTGGCGGGACCTTCAAAATCAGTTGTACTACTAAACAAAGGTTAGAAAAGTCAGTAGATGTAAGTAGCACTGGTTTGCATGGTTTATCCTCTGGATCTCAAAGTCAGGAAGTTCATAACAGGTTTATAAGAAGCTAAAGGTTTTCCAAAGAAGTTGTTTAGATTCCCATTCTAATGTTATTTTCTTGGTATATTTAACAGTCTCTTAAGTGTTAAAGTTTACCTGTGTCTGAAAAGGGTTCTTCTCTCCTTTGTGGACACCTCAAATCTGCAAGTGGTGCCTTTACGCAAGGATTGTGGCTGGGAAGGGCAATGTACAGCTGTAACTCATTTTTAGCAGAACCTTTTAAATATGATGTGGGAAGTAATTGCTGTGGTACTGAAACATTGTTACTTTGCAATTGCAGAACAGTCATTAACATTGATATTGTTGTGTTCGTACTCTGAGGAGAGACTCTATTCTTTTCCTTTACGGTGGTTGGAAATTACCACACTGATCTGCATACTTGGCTTTCATGACTAGAATAACAAAAATGTTCTGTGCCTCTGTGTAATTGTAATATTTACTTGCTTCTTCTGCTTGTTTCTTCTCTTCATCGTTTGACAATTTTAAATGAGGTAGGAAAATTCTTCTGCAATGTCCTTAAGGAGCCTGGTACAACACAAGCTAATTCTGGAGTCATGTGTCATACTATCATCACAGCTACCTTTTTTTTTAATTATTTCCTCTTCCTTCACCTTTGTAGTCAGTGTGCCTTTGTCTTGTGTTTTACACTCTCCTTAGGTGTGTCTTGCTGTTCATACTGCTCTGGCGTAGATAACTATAATGATAGAAATTGATAAAAATTGTTAGAAGGGATTCGCGTTTTTGAAGCATGCCAGAAGAGGTGCACTCAAGGATTGTATTTGTATTAGTCTTTTGTTTAAAAACCATTATCAGTCACCTGACTTCAGACTTAGATGATGGTGTGGTTTAACTCTGGTAGGGAGCTAAGACCCACACAGCCCCTCGCTCACTCCCCCCTGTAGTGGAATGAGGGAGAGAATGGGAAGGACAAAAGGGAGGAAACCTGTGAGTCGAGATAAAGACAGTTCAACAGGCAAAGCAAAAGCTATGCGTGTAATCAAAGCAAAATAAGGAATTTGTTCACTGCTTTCCATTGGCAGGCAGGTGTTTAGCGATTTCCAGGAAAGCAGGGCTCCATCACACCTAATAGCTACTTGGGAAGACAGGCTCCATAACTCCAAATGTCCCCCACGGCCCCCCCTCCTCCTCCCTCCCCCTCCCCGCCCCCAGCTTTTATTGCCAAGCACTACATCATATGGTCTGGAATGTCCCTTTGGTCACTTGGGATCAGCTGTCCTGGTTGTGTCCCCTCCCAGCTTCTTGTGCACTCCCAGTCTCCTCGCTGGTGGGGCAGCGTGAGAAGGAGAAAAGGCCTTGATGCTCTGCAAGCACTGCTCAGCAATAGCTAAAACATCAGTGTGTTATCAACACTGCTTTGGTCACAAATCCAACGCGTAGCGTCGTAAGACCTGCTATGAAGAAAACCAATTCTATCCCAACCAAAACCAGTACAGATGATTAGCCCTTGGGAATGGCCTGCCCTGCTTGGCTATGGATGGTGCCTTGCTCAGTGTTTGCAAATGATATTTTTCTTGGAGTAAGTTGCAGGTTGGAGAACTCTCATAAAAACACCAGTGGTGTTGTAGCTTTCTTTTTTTGTGTGTCATGACACAAGCTGACTGTTTGAATTTGATTGCTACACCTTTCTCTCCATCATAGTCAAGGCTGTACTTACCTGGTCAAAGCTCCTCATTCTCTCCTTGTATGTAAAAGCACTGTCTTAGTAGCTGCCGTGGAGATGCCCTCTTCTCTCCTCAAACTCACAAGTGTTTTTTCAAGGATATAATCTTGCTAAGAGAATCAAGAGTATGAACAGACAGTACCAGGCATATTCGCTGTTGTTATATTATTTGCAAATTTGCAAGGCCCGCTTTTTTTCTTTTCACATCCTTCCTTTTCATCATTCAAACTGCTCATTCTTTGCTGAATGAGCTACATTTTAGCACATCTAAAAATAATTTGCAGAATTTATGTTTTAGGAGGATGGATACTTACTGCAGGGTAATCTTTCATGGAAGCACTTACATATCTCAATATATGACTTAGAATGGGGTTCAAACAAACTCTCATAAACAAGATTTATTTTACCGTTCAACTGTAATAAAGTTGTGCCTTGAATTGTACTGTCTGTAAGTCATACACAAAGCAAAGGGATACACATTAATCCTCAATATTAAACCCCTGGTTTTATTCACTTAGTGTAAGAGACTTCTCACTTATTTTTAAAATGCTGCATTTATTCCATTTCAGAATAGATTGTTTTTCACTGGTAAAGAGAAATGCGAGTCTTGTTTAATCCATTTTTTCTAAATTTTCTGCAACCTTCATCTATTAACAAAATAAGAATTTCCACTCTCTGTGTTCCCTTAACCTGAGTAATTTACACAGTTGAACAGAGCATTCAAGGATACGTAAAGTGACTTTTCTTTGGCCTTGTGGTAAACAGTAAAAATGACACTTTTACTGTATTGAAGCGTTTGAACTTATAGTGTACTGTGTGAGCATATTCATAAGAAGAAATACTTCCAAAGAAGCATAATATGAACTCACATTGTTTCTCTTTCAACTATTTCATCTTTTGAATTTTAATTTTGAGCAATTTTAGCAATTCCTCTTTTGTGTGAACTTGATTTTGATCTTATCATGCCTTTGTGGCCTCCTGGGTATTGTGTACTTCCCAAGCTTTAATTAAGAGATTTTCTTGAAGCTATACAATGATATTTGATCTCTGCTTCAAAATGGAAAGCAATTGAGGCCTCTTGAAGTTGTGCTAGCTATCAGGTGGAGACTGGAGCACGGTCTGTATGTTGCAACTGCTGGATAACCACTCTGGAACTGAGCTTCTCTAGAATCAGGGGTGAGACCAATTAAGCTAGCCAAATTCTTCTGAGAAATTATCTGCTGGGGAAGAAGGGAATGTGAGCAATGAATTTAAATAAATCTTCTTTAAAAGCTATGCCATCCAAATGCAAAGAAACCTGGGAAGTTTTCCTACTTTGGAGGATGGGTTTACTTACCTCTGCAGAAGGTGATTTACAAGAGTTGGTTATACATGGCAAAAGACTTCTAAAATTTATATGAGTGAAACCCAAAGGAAAAATAGGAAATATTTTCCTTGATGCCTAAATGATCGCTAGTTCTTAAAGTGATTCACTTGGAGGGTGAATGATGGTTACATTGCACCACTTCTGTATGTAAATGCTAAGTCCGTGGTGTTCCTTGGAATCCTCTCATCTGTCCTACTTTGCATATAAAAGATAAAGTCCTTCCCGCTCTTCGTCCAGTTCTCCAAGCTGAACAATGTTTTAGGGATCTTCAATATATTCAGTAAGCTTTTTTTCCAGATACAAAATACAAATATTTAGTCCTGCACAACAGTACAGCTTTATACAAGTTTGTTACCTATGGAGAAGTAATAGCAAACGGAAAAGCGCTTCATACCTCCTTCACGCATAATCAGCTTATAAACACACCCAAAGGTCAGTGTTATTTTCCTCCTGGGCAAAGCTGCTTACTTAGGTGAAGAAGAAATTTTAGTTTTGCAAGTGAAAACCTTTGAAAGTTTCACCATTGGCAATATTCCCTCATCATACTTTGTACTGCTACTCTTTAGTTTAAAACGCAATTAAAGCCTACATAGGAGCCCTGAGGTTGTTACCTTTATGTCACTATCTTTTGTGCAGTCGTACAGCCAGAAAGCTCAGGCTGTGGAGGAGTATGGGGAAACAGAGGCAGCCAAGCTGCTTTTTAGTTTAAAACTAATATTTTTTCAAGCGTAACATTTTGTGTCTCACTATTTCTCTCCAAAAGGTTGATATTTTGCAAAAAAACCCTGTAACAAATTTGAAAGAGGGAGGAATTATTTTCACAAAAAATGGTCAGCGAGTGATGCAAAGGGGATAGAGGAGGACTGAGAAACCTTTTTTTTTTCCTGCCTAGTGAGTCACAAATGCTCCCTTCCAGCTACAAAAGGAGCATCTGTCTTACCTTCAAGGTTTGTTTGAGAACTATTCCAACCACAGGAGGTTTTTTGCTTGTGTTTTGTAGGACTCCTAGTGTTGATATGGTTGTGACTGGTTGCTTCAACTTTTGTGGGGCAATTCATGTCCCAATTTGCAGGTGTAAGTTAATGAGAGATAAATAAGAGTAAGATCGTTCCCTGATGAGAAATGGCTGAAACTGGCATCTTTCTCACCTTAGATCTTGCTTGGTGATGTAAATGTACACAAAGGATTATAGTTGCAGTGACCCTGCAGTGTGGAAGTGAACAAAAGTAACTGAATTCTGTGATTGCTGTTAAAGTTTATCCTTTTTGGAGTTTTCTCTCAATCTGTACTGTGGCTGTGCAAATGCTTCTTTCTCTTTAGGCCTATTCTCAATTTTTTCTACTGTTGAAGCGAATGCTGAAAACAACTGACCTCCAATCCTAAACTGTACCATTTGATTTAATAAAGAGCATTGACTACTTTTTGCTCATAAGCTCTCTGTATCCAGCTCTCCTTCCCTCTGCTGTCATTTAATACCTTTTTATCACACTGGGAATCTCTGGGTAATGATTAATTAATTAGAAGGATGAGCAGGGAGGTGTGGAGATGCCCCTGGCACGTGGTCGAAGCTGCCACCTCCCAGCTGATGAGAAAAGCCTGCTGGAGTCCAGTCCGCCAGCAGAGGAACGTGAGTCCATTTTGCCTAGGTAGGGAGAGGCCTGCAAATAAAGGCAACGTACAAACTCTGCTCTAGGCCGAGAGCTTGACTTTAAAAATCTTGTTTCTTTTTCAGCGTATGCATTTTAGACGAGAGATCATTAAATCACAGGCCGTCCTTTGCAGTGTCCACGTCTTTCATGACAGAGGTCCCTAAATACCATGTCATACTACCAGAGAGGGAAAGGTCTGGATTGTCAGCTGATAAATGTTACGTGTCCTTTTATTTAATTAAGCAATGAAGGTGTTTGTGGGTTGACTTAGATGGGAATTCCTGTGGGTAAAAATGAGAGATTCTTTACTTTCCTTTACGATAATACTTTGAAACAGAATATCCTTTGTTCATAGGTTTTCCTTTTACAGGGGTACTCCATGCTTCTTGAACTTGCATTCATTTTGTGCTTTTGACCACTGTGAGGTTTTAAATCCATTTGTGCCCTAAAGCAAGAAAATGTTTTGGTTCTATTCAAGAAAGCCTGTCAACAATGAAGCATCAACAGAGTTGTTTGTTCTTTCAATGATAGATTATTTTTTTTTCCTTTGATATCTACGCTCATCCAGTTTAAAATGTAAAGCTGCTTATCATGCAAGTCATGGAATTCTTTAGGATTTAAAAAAAGTGAAACATGTCAAATAACAGAGCAACA
This sequence comes from Himantopus leucocephalus, assembly GCA_003993805.1. NCBI lineage: Eukaryota > Metazoa > Chordata > Aves > Charadriiformes > Recurvirostridae > Himantopus > Himantopus leucocephalus. Next base: position 33,102,446 of record RSEF01000004.1, on the reverse strand, counting down.
CTTCCCAAGTGCTTATCTGGCAGACTAGAGAACCCTGATAGTTTACTTGAATCAACTGTTTAAATGAGCAGTTTAATGACAGTCATTATTTGTGCAAGATTTGCTTATGTAGCAACTTGAGTATTTATACAAAGAATAGAAGCTTGATGAAACAGTTAAGAAATGCATGCAAGCAAAATTAGATCTGTGCCAAACCATCTTGTTTCACATTCTTTGCATTAGAAGATGAACTCTTCTTCCATAAATGGAGAAGTTTGTATCGCTTAATAGGGGAGAAGTTAAAAAGAGTCAGTCTGAATTTTAATTGGGGTGATTACACTCTAGGAAAAATCTGAAGCCTTCTTCCTGTTTAGTCCATCTGAATACATTACAAGAATCCACTTTTCTCTGGCATGCAGGTTTTCATTTGCAGGCACCCTCCCACCCCCCCTAAAATGTCCAGGAAATGTGTTTCCACTTGCTGAAGAGTACTTAGTAGTGGGGCTTTCAGTCACAACTTTCCTTATTAATATGGGATAAGATTCATCTTACTGCAATGTCTGCAATCTATATGTTTATATCTAATGGGCATAAATCATCTGACTTGTTTTAGATGCATCTCACTTTAGGGTGAGATGTGTAGTCCGTTGTAGTGCCTACTGATCTCCATGGAGTACGATGAGATCTTAGAGAAAGCATCTCAGATCTATACTTTTGCAGTGTTCTTGTCTACTTCTGATCTGGTGAATCTTCCCATGTGGGCCCTACTAATGGGAAAAATATTCTATGATTTTTATGCACTTTTAGACTAAAAACTACCTATGGACATAACTTTCAGTTACACTTTTACACAGTTTTTAGGAATTTGGTCCTTGTTAGATGCATCATTTATTCTAGCTCATACATTTTTTTGAAGTCACTGCCACTTTGAGGCCAGAAGGAAAGATTAGTCACTGAGTGACTGCTGAGTAAACTCTTGCTCCTCTGTATTATCCCAAAGAGTGGCTCTGAGCTGTTCCATTTGTGGAGCCACTTACATTGGCTGAAGATATTGGTGGTGTCTTTCTGCTCTCATTAAGGGTAACAGTATGCATAAATAAGTTTTTTCACTCAACATAAGGTGATCTCTGAACAATCTTGAGACATATTCCTGTCTCTTGATTGTCATTTTGTCCTTCTAGTTGTGATGGTGTGCAGAATATGAAAAAAAATAATAATTGAATGTGCCGTAGGAAATAGTGCAGTGTTTTCTCAAGAGAATTGGTCAATATATATGCCTTTAGAAGAATATTTTCTCTAATGTTTGTGTTTGAGTATTCTTCTTGTCATAGATGGAGTGATGCACTTCACTTGTAGAGAGAAGCAGAGATACATTTCTTGATATAAAACAGGGATTTAACAAAGTTTGATAGTAAATGCGACTGTGCTTTAACAAGATTCGATGGCTAGGTACACCTGGTTATTTACTGCATAGAGGACAGTGTCAGACAGAACTGCCAGGGAGGGCCCTCCTGTTGAGTCAAGGTTCAGAAAGGACCCCCTTGCTTTCTACACGCCTTCTCAGAGGAGTCTAGGTACGGCTGAATCCAGTCCTAGTCCCAGACTTGGTCAACAGTTTATGTCTAAAGGATTATATATGCACATTCAATCCTTTGTATTACTTAACTAATATTTCAAAGTTTAACATGCTATTAGTCACATACCGAGGATCTGTAGCAGCAAGGAATCCCAGAATCTTGAGAAATAACCTTGAGAGATGTCCCTACTCAAGGGGCGATCCTCATGTGCAGCCCGCTGCCATTCAGGAGAGCTCAAAGGGCTTTTGGGCTGTTCATTATTTATGGGGGTAAGATGATTGACCTATAGTCATATTTGCATATTGACCACAGTACCAGTATTGTGATTAGGTGGGTGTATTGCTCAAGTTAGCCCTTGGCTACTGTGTCGTTATCTGTCTCCCCAAAACCACGTTGAGCTGGATGCAACCATCAAGACTAGATGCACCCATTATGACCACCACAGGTGGTTATCACTTGGGCAGGGTTATGGGAGATAAAGGTCAAGTTTGTGCCTGGGGTGGGGAGCACACTGTCACACTCCACCCTGTGACTATAGTCAATCCATCTTATTCCTACAGAGTGGTGGTATGATCACCTCTTGCCTCTGCCATAAATAGTATACTGATAATTTATGTGCTTACAGATCCACAGTAAGTAGATAGGGAAGTATTGCTTTGGCTATGTGTTATCTTCTATGTTTTGGGTGGTTTTGGGGGTTGGGTTATTTGTTTTATCGTGTACCAAACCTTTATATACAATTTTATAGGCAATAGACACATTAATGTTAGAGTTAGTAAAATCGTAACTGGGTGAAGCATATGATTAAAAACTCCTATTGCTGTCGGTGACCATCCAAGAAGAGTTTCTCACTAATGGTGCTCTCCATCTTTCTTCACTCTTTCCAAGACATAGTGTATCTCTTCTGTATCATGCTGAACAGTGATTATAGTTTTGTGTCCATTGTTTCAGACTTGTTCTAGCAGCTGACACAGGTCATTGTGTTGTAGTAGTTTCTTTACCAACATAAGATTCATTCCGATGGTGATAACCAATAAATCTTGACTCAATGTATAATTAGATCGTAACAATTGCTAAGACATAAGAGGAGCTGAATAATTGAAGTCACATCCCATAACTTTAGTAAAGTTAAAACCACAAATATTTGAGTGATAACTTGTATCTAAAGTAATGTTATCTACGGATACAAAATCACAAAGGGTTCTCATACAAACACATCCTTTTCTGATATATAAAAGTACAGTTTCAGGAGTTTCATCAGGGTGTATTTTAAAATGACAAACACTTTGTTCAGTGTCAAGAGAAATGTCTTTGATGGTGTTACACTCACAAATAAACCCTTGTTGGTGTACAACGTATGCGTTATCATCAACAGTCTGCCCTTTGTTTCCGTTTCATTGGGCCCACACTCTCTGTTCTAAAGGATGGAGTATAGCTCCATTGTGATTTAATCCCAATGCAGTAATTGAGTATATGGTGTATACTGAAGATTGTGTATTGTTAACATAAAAGCTGTGGCCTTGTTGATGGGGTCATAAGTAAAATTGACTAAATACCACCAGGACTGGAGTTCCTTTTCAAATTCAATTGTGTTCACTTTACATATGTATTCTTGTAAGTACACTTGTCCAGAGAAATGCTTGCATAACTGCTGGATTGGTTATGCAAAATAGCTATAGAAAGATATCCAGAAGTAATGCCATGTGATCTGTACATAATTCTAGACTATAGAATATGAGCTGTCTGCAATGAAGTGCTTAGAAATGTATTTATAGACCAAGAATTATATACTAACATTTTTTCAGTAACGATTTTTAATACAAAATAAATTCAATGACGAGTGTGCTGTATTCATGGCCAACTGAAGAATTACACTGAACAAATTGCTTTCCATAAACTGTTTCCCTACTCCAGCTATAAACAACACAAATATTTTATTATCTTTTACAGAATACAAATAGACATTTACATTAAAGTCAACAGTCTAATCAGGAAGAGAATGCAGGCCACACAGTAAATTATCATTAATGCTAATTAATTCTATGTTTGTAGAAGTCTTGGCTTTTACATGCAAGGCCGTTTTAGTATAGAACAGTAAAGAACATTTAATTCCTGGGAAATATAATATAGATAGATGTACATATTTGCATATAGGAGTTTAGTTTATTGCAACAAAATAGGTAATGCAGATATATCTGCATCATACAGTGTAGCCACTCTATTGGGACTCGTGCTCACACATCCTCTTGCAGATACAGCTCTTTTAGCTGAAGACATTTGTGCCGTAGCTGATTCGCATTTTCTTCCTTTAGTCCCTCACCCTTGAGGGTTTTGCTGGTTGTGATGCTTCACAACCTTTTTCCATAGAAATAAGAGGATAGAATAGCCTAATAAATTAACCAGCGTGCTTTACGGATCCAGCTTTGATTGGACACATCACCCTGTATGCAATGCTATGCTAACGTAGTCGTTAGCTGCAGCCCAATTTAATACTCAGCAATACACCGCACAGTGCTGAGCAGCACAAGGCTGCTGAGGAATGGTGTGGGGATTGCCACAGAGTGCCATGTTGCACTGCATAGACATAGGGGTTGATTTGGAAAAGAGAATTAGACAGAAGCAGTGAAAGCACGAAAATCTGCAGTGCATTTTTAGCCCATGTGCCTTCTCCTACGTAGGTCTCAGCAGGATGTAGAAACTTATTCCAAGCAGACACAACAAGTACGTATTGACTGGGAAAAACATAGTTGTATTATTGATGGAGAGTCATAGCAGCTTTCAGAGAACTGTTCCACTGTTGGAAATGATGGTATAAAGCAGTGAACAAATGCAAGTCTACACACTCGGGGGTTTTATGATAACTATTCACAATTTGTTTTTAAAGTATTATTAACGTGACCTACCATTGATTTAGGTTTGTTTTACAGAACAAACAACATAAGAATTTGCAACAGTATGAATCTCTGCCACAAATATGCCTGTGATGTTCTCCAGAATCTTTTGTTACAAATTGCGATTTGGTTGAAAATCAAATTAGGCAATGAGCTTGCATGGAATCCTGTCGCTCTGGTTTGTAAGCCTACAAAGAAAACAGATCAGTGGCATTCCGGTTTAGTTTCACAGCCAGATCAATTATGAAAATGTTGCCATGTCAGTGAAGCTGCTTTGACTCAAGGCCACATTCTTCTCCTCCCACACTAGTAAGTCTGATACAGATGATGAACACAAATAAAGGATCTCTAGTTTCAGGGAGCTGTTGTGCTCAAAGATTGTTCATCTTCAAATTCTGTTTTAGCCATCAAAGTGTTTGAAGCTCAGGTTATTTTGAGAGATTATTTTTGCGTGAGAACTAGTATCTAAGTTTTTTCTTTGGAATATATTCATATTTTCAGAAAAGAGCATTCCCATGATCTAATTCTAAAGAAACCCACATGCAAGGATTGAATTTAGGCACATTTTCAGAGATTTCCATAACCATGAAGTGCAATTTGCCATAGCTCTGATGCTATGACAATATTTCCATCCAAGGAAAACCTTAAAAAATATTGGGTGAAAGAGAAAGAATTTATCCAGCCTGGTTTGAGACATCAGCTGTAAAAGGTAACTCTGCTCCCTTTTTGGTATTCCTCTTCTTTCAGTGTAACAAATTGTCTCTTTCTTAGAAAAAAAAAAAAAAGTGAAGTATGGCTTCTTCAGAGCTGGATTGTTCCAATATTATTGGGTAGAATCAGGTGACTGGGATATAGGAATCCACCATGTGACATATGTGATATTTTACAGTGTCCTCTGCTCAGGTTTGAACAACAGCCTAATGAATCACAGTGGTATCTGGGGAGAACAAAGTAGTGTCAAAAGACAATTCACTAGATAAAAGTAGAACTTAATAAATACATGCTGGCTTAGACTAAAGCTGATTTAAGTCTTTTCACTGAAATGATCGCCTAGTTCAAGACATTTCTGCTACTAAAAGAAAAAAACAAAAAAAAACCCCAAAAAAGTTTTTTATGAAGGATGAAATGGCAGTGACAAAACAGTATATTCTAAAAGTAATCTCTGTGTTTTCTCTCTGCCAAAAATCTGTTTAAATCCTTTGAAAATATGAAAGGACCATCTAAGGATATTCCCTGATGGCTTTAGTAGTGGTCAACCTCTTCAAACTCATGGTGAGCTGGAGAAATTGAGAAGCTGAATCCATAGGATTAGTGTGTCTGGAAAAGGAGCAAAAAAAAAAGATAGAACAATGGAAGTTCATTAAAGTTAAAAGATAGTTTTGTTTTCTGGATTCAGTCTGAGCTTAAAAGGAGCTTGTGAGCTTCAAAATCCTGTAGAGATTTGACAGCTCAGAATGCAGTAAGCTAAATTTGTTGTAAAAATTATTTCTTTTGGCAGTAACGCTGATCTATGAATATTAATGATTCAACTTAGCATACATTAGAATTCTGTGGATGGCATCCACAGGAGCTCTGTCGAGGCTTTTCTCTATCTCACCATCCATGAAACGTAATTCTGTTTCAAGGGAGGAAAAACATAACAAAGCCTCTTTTACTTGTCTATGAATCACTTGACTCACGGTTGGCTTTCAGCTGTATAATGTTCCTCCTAACCTGTTGGGAGCTGAGACGCATTTCCATGTAAGCCCCATAGCTGACATTCACAAACAATAGGCTTGATATGTGCTGCCATCATGTCTTCTTGAGTGGACACAAGAGAAAAACTGCTCACTGCCAAACACCTGCTTTCTCCACATTCACACTGATGGAATTTCTGCTGCTAACATATGCAAGGGCAACAGTATCGACATCTTCTTTAAACTTTTAATATTATGAGGAGCCAGGAATAAAATTAAGGTTCTGGTTACGCTCCAAAACATGTAATGATCTTTGATCTTCCCAAGGACAAGCAATAAGTGGAGTAAGAGCAGAGCGAGTGAGAGGTAGAGAGGTTCTCAAATAGACACGCTCATTTGGCAGCTAATTGTGGGATTGTCCAGCATGCCGTTGCTACTGGCAATGGTAATGCAGAGCTCTGCCTGGTCAGGATCCTGGACGGATCCTAGGAGCAGCTGCTATTTAAAAGAAACAAATTTGATGGAAGAACAGTGTGGGGGAGCAATGACAGCTGGCAGCCCCACAAGGGCAGGTGAGTTGGGTGCTAGTGGTGACAGACGGGCAGGTGAGGGGCAAGTGCCGCGTCGACAAGGGGCCTGAAGTTGTCAGCACTGTCAAGGTCGTGATTAGTCCCAGAGACAGCAACTGGGATCAGCCTCAGTTCAACAATTGCCCAGCAAGTCTATGGTGATGGGGCAGGTCCCAGGTCAAGCCAGAGAACCAAGTCAGTGGGCGAGGGTCAGGGTTAAGGAGGTGTGGGACCAGGGGCTGGCAGTGGTGAAGGGTGAGACCTTCAGCTTGAAAGCTGCTCCTGAGGGGAGGAGAGGGGAGCCTTCCCTGAGGCTCCTTCCAGCTCCTGCTTCACACCAGATCTTCGCAGGGAGCTAGCACTGAGTGTAGGGAGCTAAACTCCTGCAGAGGCAGTAGGCACTGGCATCATAACGGTTGAAGCAACATGAAAATATATTATACCCATTAGGTTGGAGCCCTAAGCAATAATATTCCAGGTTGTGCCAACTTGTTGACACAGAAGGTGACAATCTTTACCTCATCTCACAACACAACGGCCTTTGAATTCTGCATGTGTGTGTACATATATATATATAAATATACACATATGGGATACACTGAAAAGTGTACTTGTTTACCTATATATTTATATTGTTTGTGGCCGTATGTTTAAAAGTGTTACTAACCCTCAGGCTAAATGTCAAACCATATGTTTTCTGAGTTTTTTAAATTTTATTTTATTTTGGTAGATCCAACAAGCGTGAGGAGGGCTTCACAAGAAATAGCCAAAGTGAGAGTAAAATAGCATTACCGACGTGCAAGACTGATAATGTAGGAAAAAATAATGGAAAAAAAATAAATCTAATAGCACAGTGCAGATGGTTACAGCAATATCTGTTGCAAATCATAGCTACCTAGTGATCTGATCCTGTTTCCTTATTTAGACAGGTGTCATTCCAGACCTCTTATCACCCTGAAATGTCTGCCTATCTCTCTGTCTGATCTTAATCAATATTCAGTAATGAGTCATATGCGTTAGTCGTGTTGGTATGCATTAAGTGTGGTTACCAATGAACATGTTGTATGAAATACAAGGATTAGTGTATGGAAAGGCAGAACTTTGATGTTGGAGCAATTCCTTGCCTGGGAAAAGGGACATTGTTCCCCGTAATGAGATACCAACCTGTTAAAGGCTTAGGCAGTCCTGGGAACAGTCATTAACAATCTGTCTGGGCAAGGTGACAGTTTGGAGTAGGCCCAGGAAATATTAGCATATCCAAAGCTAGCAACAGTGTGCTGTTGCTTGAGGAAAGGAAGGCTCCAACCCTTCCTGACTGAGTTACTCTGGGCTGGAGAGAAGGTGGGAACGCATCTGGTGTCTGCACCTGAGGAGTCTCAAAGGGGGATATGGTCAATAAAAGACAAAAGGTCTGTCTAGCCCTGAACCTCTATCTGTGAAGGTTTTATGACAAGGTTGAGAATTGTATGCCAGCTTATTAGAGCTAATTGATGTGCCAAGTGGACAGAGACGACTGTTCTACCTTCTCTGAAAACCCAGAGGATGGGGAGGGTATTTTGGCGGGGAGGTGGAGGCACAGGGCCAGAGATGGATGGACAAAGACCCAGAAGATAACATTCAAATTTCAAGGCTGCTTTAAGAACTGGTTGTGTAGGAATCTGGAAGGTAAAAGTGCATTCCCCTGGTGGATGAAGTGAGATATGTAGGAGTGTGCCTGAACCTCAGGAATCCAGAGAGTCTGGGGCAACGATACTAGAGGGAAAAAGCAATTTAAAATAAGTAAAACTTTTATATTTATCTGGTCTCATAGCGGTTTTGCTCTGCCAGTCTCAGTTATAAAATCAAGGACTAAGGAGGATATTTGAGCTGAGAACATCCTGTTATGAAATTTAATAAGTACTGCTAGTACTATTTCATCCAGAAATGCTTCCACTTACTGTGAAGGAATTACATTCTCTCCCCTCTCTCTTTCCCTATCTCTTTCTCTTTCCAACAAACATCAGACTAGCCTGCCCACATTTTTGTTAAGGCATCTTAATGTGTGAGCTACAGTTGGGAATTGCACCTTAATATGATTTTAATTTGTGTTAACATAACTGAAAGGGTTTGGCAACCCTCAGCAACAGAGCATCATGAGAATGAAAGGAGTACATTATGGGATTATTCCAACACCTCTATTTTATTTACATTTTTTTTCCATTTCCTGTTTTCTTAAGCAATATCCAAAACTCTCATAAAAGTCTGAAGATGGTAACTATTTGGATGCCAAGAAATATTTTTTTTATCCCTTTTTATCACAAGGATATAAAGCATAATGTTTTAATTGCAGGCAAGAGAGCGTAGCTGGAAGCACCAGCCAGCATAGTGCTGTCAGAACTATTTCTGTCTCTAAATGGTTGGCTTTGAGCAGAACACCAAAGATGACAAAACTCAGGAATCATTTTAGGGAGCTGGTGATTCTGAAAGTAAGATACCAAACATCTGTTTCTGGCTCGTTAGCTTACAAGTTACCTTGATGTGGGGAGAAAGATGTTTGCTTGTTATATTTTTCCCTACAGCTTTAGCACAAGGTTTTATTGAGTCTCCTTTTTTACGCCTGGTACCTATTCATACATAAAGCTCTCTTGCAAATCTGATGTTTTCTATCTAGATCTGCTGCCTAACTGAGAGTATAGTCCAATACCTAAGCAATGCTTTCGCCCACCCACCACCCTGCAGTCAGAGAGGGCATGCCTCCAGTATTCCTTTTGCCTTTCCCAAAATTTACTGGCAGTCAGTTTATTGCAGGACAAAGAACCATGATATATGTCCTCCAAAGTCCAAGTAACACATGCTAGCTGAGATAGATTGTCCTTGAGGGCTGTCCTCCATCTAAACATGAGGAGGGACCCCTTTCCTTTGAGGGTGGCAGAGCACTGGCACAGGCTGCCCAAAGAGGTGGTGGAGTCTCCCACTCTGGAGACATTCAAAACCCACCTGGACGCTGTCCTGTGCAACCTGCTGTAGGTGACTCTGCTCTGGCAGGGGGCTTGGACTAGATGATCTCCAGAGGTCGCTTCCAACCCTGACCATTCTGTGACTCTGTCTCAGTGAAGACACCCAGGCTCTGTCTGGTCTGTAAGCGCTGAGGGTGCCCCCGGACCCCTCTGGGTATATCCGTGCTGTGCACCAGACAGCAGCTTTACTCCAGACCTGCCTCACAGACCTGGGCAGCTTTGTCCTGGGAGGTTTTTCTGGCACTTCTGCGTCACACCTGGCTGTTCAGTGGGGAACCCGATCACCTTCCAAACCTCCTGATGCAGACACTCAACCTATCGAGGTGCTGCCATCTCCTCATCGTTTCCGTTGCCGCTTGCTGTAACAGAGTAAGAGAGAAAACTGGAGCTTCCAGTAAGCACGGATGGCAAGAAAGATTAAATCAGTTTTGTGAGGCCAGCTGCCTAAATCATCGTTACCCAATGTCACTGGACATATGTGAATTGGGAGGGATATCACTCTCAGGCTTCAGGGCTTTATCGATCATGAGGGGTCCAGCTGCTGGATCCAAATTATCTGGTAATGTTTTGAACTCCTGTGCCCTTTTGGCACAACAAAGCACCTTCTCCTTTCAGCGTACCTAAGGTATGACTGGAGGGTGCTATCATCAGGATGGCAATTTTTGTTCCCTCATCCCATTGTCCCTCTGTTTCTCCTCCACCTTCTCTCAGCGTGTTCAAGGGGTGACCCTTCTCTCATTAGAGAGGCCTCTCTGCCTGAACGTAGGATGTGGTAGGAAGATTTTCTTACTCAAATAACTAGAGAGGGAGAAAAATAAGAGTTTTCTGTTAGAGCTCAGACTGGGGTGCTTCTTATTGTACTAAAACTCCCAGACACTTTTACAAATACACAAGCTACTGAATATCTAACGCATATGCCCATGTCCTTAATCTCTAAATGTGGTTCACAGTTTTAGAAAAGTCTCAATTTGCTTATTGTCAAAGGAGCAAACCTTCTTTTGCTCCTGAACAGGAAATGTGATCAGAATACAGAAAATGATGTTACTGAAAGCAAAACTTGCTTTTTCTTTTCTTCACAGGACAACTTTCCCTGGTTGCTGCCTGTTTGAATGCCTGTAACTCATTTAAAGGAGCAAGAAACATCAGTCCTCCACTAACAAAATGAAGTCTTATGTAAGGGTAAGTTGTTCAGCTTACTTCAAAGGATATCTACTGAATTTGTGGAGGTTGCTTATTTTCTGTGGGGGACGATATTGTCCCTTAATTAGGCTTTTCAAATGTAAATTTCCAGCAATGAAACATTTTAAGGATAAAAGCGTTTGTTTGTGGCATAATGCCTCAAAGTGTCAACAAATCTGAGTCTGTAATCTCCATATGTTTTGATTACTTGCTATCAGAAGAAGCTTCTTGCAGAGCAAAACTTTTTTTTTCTTCTTTTTTTTTTTTTTAACACTCTAGCTGTGTCTACTCTAAACTTACACCTGGTGCCACTACTCTCTTGCAACCGACATATGACTGTTTGAGTGGGAACAAAACCACTTTGACAGATGGGCATAAATTCAGGGATGCCAAACAACCAGTGCCTGCACTAACTTTGAATGCTAACAGGCCATTCATGCCCAGTAGTGCCAGAACAACAGCCTATTCACAGCTCCCGGTCATTAAGGAGAGGAGGGGGAGAGCAGAACATGTAGTCAAATTAATAAACCTGAAGATTATCTTGTTGGTTTCAATGCTATAAAAATAGATAATTAGTTACAATAAGTGGTCTAAAATCTTAATTTGGAGAACCAAGTCATATCACGCATAGAAGGAATTCATGCACCTTCAGTGTAAGCAGCTGCCTATGTGGCCAGCCGCTGAAAACTTTGAAAGAAGTCCAGAAGAAATTCTTTGTCCAGCGTTTTACAAATAGCTTGTTCGGCTGCAGCAGTGAGGTTTTTGTAGCTTACTCAAGTCATCTTCAAAAGCCGCCCCCACTACTGGACCATTCCGAGTGATCAGCTATTTGCGCAAACTGATTCTGGCAGGTTTTTTAGGAGAGGAGACAGACCGTCCAGTCGTCCTCCGTTGCTTTCTAGAGTGGCCTGTGCAATGAACCAGGTATGCAGCAGCAGTGTTCTGCAGCTGCTGCATTAGTTCCACATCACTTTTCAAAGAAAGATTTTTGAAATGAAAAAAATTACATAGGAAGTAAGTTGCTAAGTTGAAAGAAACAGTTCAGCTGGCTCACGTTCATGTACGCAGTTCTTCTGGGGATACAGGCTTGCAACTTGTGAATAAACAGTACCCCCTGCTTCAGTGAACCAGGCACTACTGGCTTCTGTACGGAGTACTCTGCAAGGATTTGTTCCCTTTTTTTTCAAGGAAAGCCTGAGACCTTGAGGGATGACAGCGTCCATCCTCCTATTTTTTAATAATTCCTTTCCATGCAGAGATATCAAACCTCTCGGGTAGGGGCTTTGGGTAAGGTAGCTTAACTCAGGGGGAAAAAAATTGGAAGGGAAAAGACCTTTATCATCTAGGGCTTTTTAACGTGGCCAGAATTGCACATGGGTCTTTGTGCTTGGTGTTTTCTCTTGGCTAGCTTCAGGCTTTCAAAAACATTTAGTGAAAAGGAAACACTAGGCTCAGGGGCTTAGATGGAATTTAGGACATCTGAATCGCTCTCAGAGTGTATAAAATAAACTGGCTTTTATCTGGACTAAGGTTGTTGACTCTTTTGGGGCATGATTGTTTAGGATTTAATTTACAGTTTTGGCTACACAGCACAGATTTCATTTAACTTTCCTTTTGGGCACATATTGAAATTTGTTTATGACTGAGATTTTTTTCAACCCAGCTTTAGGTTTGTTACCAGGGCGTTAAGGGGTAAATGACACTTCCTGGCCTTCTACAGCTCTAAATTTAGAAGTTTTTCATGATGACCTCCTGTTGTGGCTCCTTCCTCCAAGTTTCCTGTTGTATTTTTTCCATGCACATGTTTTTTCAATTTGGAAGAAGCACATACTTCAGATTAAGGAAAGGAGCAGAAAAAGAAATTCCCCTTCCGAAAGAGAAAGCATTTTTGAGATATTGCTCCCTCTTCATCATCCACCTTAATCCATATGTGGTGGTTTTGGCCAGGCTGACTTGACATGTGGAGACAACACTTGATTTAAAAGTTGTTATGAAAAAAGAATGGAACTAAAATGTCACTACTCTATTTTAAAAGGCATTTATAATTAATTTCCAAGATAGCCGCATAGATCATTAGAACCTTGTTTTTGGGAACACGGTGCCAGTTCTGGTCACAGTCACAACTGATTTAACAGGCTTGAGTGGAGTCGATGGAGAGTTTGGCTCATTTGGAAACTGGGGAGAATCAGATTCATTATTATATTCTGTTAAGAGTGAAACTTTTTCTAAAATATTTCTCTATATTATAAAATCGTTGACATCTGAGAAATGTGTACATATAGAAACGTGTACATTCATGTAAGAATAGATAAATATACCCTGTTTTTTCTGGGCCCTGGTCTGGTGAATACTTATTTTTATGTATCTAAAAATACAATACTTTCAGGCGAGCAACCAACACAGCCTGGAGAGCTCTTGTAAGCACAGAAGAGCTTATACATATGTCTTGTCCTGAAAAATAGCTTTTCGCAGTTCTGTTTCTGTCTCACGGTGGGAGGGCAGGAAACACTGGCACACGAGCGCTGCAGAGAAGAAGCGGCATCTGCCCCATTCCTGCCCTGTGGCTTGTGACAGGGGCAGGAGGCATGATGTGCTTGTGGCTGGTGTACTTTTCAGCTGCACACAAATGTAGGATGTCCCGCTCATTTCAGCTATGTTAAAATCCAAGGTGGAGGACATAAGAAGCTGCTTTCTTCTTGCAGCCCTGACAGGCAAGCCCCGTACTGGATTTTCTTACTCACGTAACACGTATTCTGGCCATGGCCCTTAGGAATTGCAGATGGACTTCAAGGTTGGATTGAGTCATGGAAATCATATGACCTGATCAACTGAGGACAACTGTTCCTCAATTTCTAGTCTTTAAGATTTAAATCCACCCTTGGGGCAGGCGGTAGGCACATTTGAGACAGCTGTGTGATGGGCTAAGACCCAGCACCAGAGATAGCTTGCTTTTTGAGGGGTTTTCGTATGTATGTATGTGCTTTTTAAAGGCTGTTTATTTTCAAAAATCAATATTTTGAAAGACAGAGGAAATCCTGTTAAATATTGACTTTCTCTTTAAATGCCAGATGTTGCGAACCTTCCATCTGCCCATCACTTTCTAGGCAGATGCCTGAAATAAGATATTAGCCCATCCTACCTCTAAAATATTCCTACTGCTTCTCTGCCCTTTCAGCCTTTCTTCCCACTCTTCACATCAATCTCTGAATTTCTGTTCTACATACATACAGAAATACGTGCTTAATTTCTACTCTTCCTACTGTTTTACTAAGAGTCTTGCGTTTTATTTACCCTTTCCCAGTCATCTCAGACATAGAGCTGGTATGTTTGGGACATCAACAGAGATTTAAACTATTGCCCCCAAAGAACTGATAAAGAATTAATGGATACGGAAGAACCTATGAAACTCTGGATAAGGCACCCACTTTTTTGCTCTGATCTATTATTTTTAGCGGTTCTGTTATGATCTTCGAACTGTAGGAGATTGGCTGCAAACTGAATGTTTGCATGGTACTGACGGCAACTTTTCAGGAACCAAAACAGCCTCAGAAATGTGACAGTGTGGATATTCATCTCCATGCTCTGCGGCTCTTGGTGCCAATCTATCACAGGGAGTGAAGGCTGTTTTTTTTTCCCTTATACGGTCAGGAACAAGAAGGGAAGCCCTGGGATCAGAACAGAGGACCATGTTGTGATCTGCAAAGTCACCTCAGGGCTGGCGTAGGGTGAGACTTTTTTCAAACAAGTTTCAGTCTCAGCTTTGTCCATCTGGTGTATCACCTACTCCTGTAACAGGAGGTAGAAGCACACCCATGGGATGAAGTGAAGGATTATCATTAGGATGCTCTAAAGCATGTAAGCCTCAGTTTAGCCTGACCTGGGCAGAAGGCTGTGGTCTGGCTTAGGCAGTTGTGTTCTGCCTCCAGCAGTGTGCCAAGGCAGACCTGGTTTGGAAGGCGTTTAGATGTATCGATAACCTCTGAGCAGGGAAGTCACCCAGAGACACTCTACACAAAACCAGCCCTTTTATGCAGAGGTGGTTGAAATACTCACCTGGGGGGGATTTGAGCTCCTACCTTGTCTGAAGTGATTTGGGTATCAGGTCATTCATGGCCACTAGCTTAGAGCTTGCTAAACTGTTGCCAGTGAAATGGTTACTCTTTCACATGAACAATTAAATATTTGGTGGATTAAGGACAGGGCACTTTACATAGATCTAATATTGACAATGTATCTGAATGAGAAGAGTCATCTGAAGAGGCTGATCTTTCTACCAAGAGATATGTACTTTCTCTGCGGTGCAGAACAAAATCTTTTGCACTTTAGAGCAGTGAAGCTTAATTCAACCCTTTCCTTACCTTTTTTTTTTTATATATATTTCCATCCTAATTTCCCAGGTACTGTTTAAATGGGTGTTTTCCAGCTCCACGTGCTGGCCTCTCTGAAGCCCAATCTTAACTACAACTTCTTAGCTCTACATGGATAATCAAAGTGGTAATGTTGCCCCGGCAGCTGTACAGTTAAAATTAGGAACGTATTTAACACATAATTCCTGATTGTAGATCTAGTTCTGAGACATTCAGACCTGTATTTAAAAGGAAATTAGAAGTTTTAAAGGATTTTAGGCTTTTGAATACCTTTTCAAACTGTGGCTTCAGATTGTTTGAAAATGTTAATGTGCAGATAGACTGGGAGATAAAATAGTATTTACAAAATGTTAAGATAGCACAAGGAAAGACCAAATAGCCTGGTAACAAGATACAAAGGAGCTATAAGGTGAGTTCCAAGTTCACATTTTTATTGGCCAAAACGTTGCAGAGCGTTTAAAGGTGGTCTTGCACTTTTGGCCTATGTGAGACCGTTTGGCTTTCAGTGCTGTGTCTGGGTCCAGACATGAAAATCCTCTGTGCTTTTCAAACGAGCGAGCCACACGGGTGGGTTCCAACACAGCCTACGCTGACCCAGTTTGAAGAGGGTTAGAGTTTGCTGGGTCAGACTGGGCTGCAGAGACTGGCCAGAGTCGGAGTTCAGTCGCTCTGTGTAGCTAAGTACTGTCAACTCCAAACTTTGAATGAAGTCAGACAACATCTGTGTTGTAACCTCGCCTGAAGACTCTGTTTTAGTTGTCGATGCCCCCAAAACTGAGGAAAATCCATGCGTAATATGGAAAACAGTGGGGATATTTGGATTTGAAGAAGTGGTGGGTGGAAAAAGATTATTCCATTTCACGGATGACAATGTTAGATCTGATATCGCTCTGCTACGAAGTGAAGACCCAATCTTTGAAAAGTCACTGTGAAAGAATGTGGGTTTGCCCTTTGGAGCACGCTGCTGGGCCGCCTGCCGGGGGACGCCCTCCAGGCTCTGGCTCAGGTGCCAGACAGGGAGCTGCAGGGAATTTTGTCCCAGTAAAACTTCACTGAAATCAGAAGAAACGAGTAAAACTTGCCAGAACACTGGTCAGGGATGTGAAATTTTTTTGTGACCGCATGCTTTTGGAATTGTGGTGCATTTCAGCTGCAGATGTGCTCCTGGAATCAAGTTTTAGCGTGTTCTGGTGTAATTCCAGTGATAGTGGTAGGATATTTTTTGAGTGAATTGGCGTTGCATGCTCTCTGGCTTCAAATCGTTATACCTTCTGCTGTTATTTTGCTCCTACCAAGCGAGTGACAGCCATGTGCAAAAGGAATACATTTAGCTCTGTAAACACCACTGTGAGGGGGAAAAAAAAAAAAATCAGTTGATTATATTGAGCCAAGCTTTTTTAAAAAAATGTATAAAAACATCAGGTGCATGGGTCGCTTATGTTCACAGTGGGCCATAGGGATGCATGTTATACATACAAGACACTTTCATATACGGACATGGTTCATATGTGCCTCAGCAACCAGTGATACACCTAATCTTTATTTAAATGCCTATTAATTACGTTGTTTGATTTTTTTTTTTTTGTTTACTACTGGGAATGCCCTACAACATGCATAGTTGTGAAAGCTGCTCAGTGCTGTGCAGCGTGCTGTGGAGATACTGAAGGATACCGTAAGGAGGGGTGCGGTGTCCGTCCAGAATTCTGCAGGAGTGATCTTTCGCTGCTGGGACTGAGGGAGGGTGAATTAGGCTGAGTTACCGTTTCATACCGCCCCGGTTAGGTTTCTCCTAGTGCCCAGTAAATCCTGACTGCTGCGAGGAAATACCCAGATCCAACCCCTGGTGATCTGTCTGCTCCAAAGAAACTTAACAAAAAAGCTCTAGTGGTTTATATTCTGGGAAGCTTTAGTGTGGAAAAGACTTCTGAGGCAGGACTGAGCCATATGACTTTGGCTCAATTTTGGCAGAATTAACTTAAGTAAGGGTGAAAGCAGGTCTAGCTGGTTTATCTAAAAAAAACCACTCCCATAGGATCCCGCATTGGTTCAGATGAGGGTGTGGATTATTCTTCTAAGTATCTCCAGGACTGACACAGCCTGAGAGGTTAACCAGAAAGCTGTTGGTAGATGTAGAACAGAATCCAGGTCTCCTATCTGTCTTGTGTCTTAGCTCCAAAATCATCCTTTTAAGGAGAATTCCCCGGACCAGTCATGTTTTGTCATTTCTAAGCATTAAATTCACTGGTATTTTAATTTTTAAAGTTTCATAAAGCTGAAGAACCCATTTCTTAATCTGCCTCTAAGCATCTGGAGAGCTTTCCTTTCTTTCTTTTTTTTCTTCTAACTAAGCTTTCCTTTAACTGGGCGGGGGGGGGAGAGGGGGTCACAAGAGAGGCTTTATGCTACTTTCCTGTTTTCCAACATGACAGATGCATTAGAAAGTGTAATGCACTCTAACAAACAAGGAAACTTTGCATATTGAATATAGCACATGAAATAATAAAAGAAGAACAGCTGCTGAGAGACAGAAAGGAAAAAAAGAGAGATAAAAGTTAACTTGAGTTGTGTTTTATATGAAGAGCTTTGAATTTAGTCAGATTTAAAATTCAATGCCAAGTACATTTACAGACATCTGGGAAATCAGGTCACATACTCTTTGTTAAGTCTGCTACTACTGGTATAAAACAGGACACACGGAAATGTAAGCCTGTCACAAGGGCACCCTTTTTCTTACATAAAATGACAATTTAACAATTACATTCTTACAGTGATTAATGTGACCAGTGATAACTGGAAACAGGATAAAACCAGAAAGGGAGCTATAATGGGATGCAAACTTTTCCGAAGTTTAAGGCTATTTGAATATACAAGTTCATGGAGTAACATTTGTGCCAAATCTGTATATGCTAAATGAATGCTAATGAAATCTTGTGCATCAGGACATTAACTTATCGCTGAAGGCATTACGAAAGCACACATACGTCACTGCGGAAAAAATAACTCTTAATAGTGAAATGATTTCAGGGGATACTGCTGTGCAATTGCCACTGATCTCCACTGTCAACCTATAGCCAATAGAGGGAATGCGTATAATAGCAAGTTGCCTTAGACTCCCAGGTGTTTGTTATATGGACTTTGTATTGAATGTTAGATTAGACTGACCTTGACCAGACAGGTATTCGTACTTTACCCATCCCCAAAAGCTTTGAGGGTAAGTTCGTAATGGGTTTGATCTCTTATGTTGGACGTGAAGCTTGGAGGAAAAGGATCAGGAAAAGTGAGTGAAGCTGCATATGGTCACCCTGATGCTGAACGAGCTTTAGTAGTTGCATCTGCTTACAAGGAAATGTCTGTCCCCAGTAAGTTAATGGATGGTGGTTTAGTCAAAACGATGTCTGCAGTGTCCTAAGCACGAATACACGGGGAGTGGTCTTACGGTTACAGCAGTGGTATTTGTGCTAGTTTGATACATGAGAAATAGGAAGATAAAAATAGCACAATATACTTTATGCCTTTTCATTGCACTTTAGCTTTCCATCAACCATGTCTGTAAATATCTCCCTAGTTATAAGTCCTCACATGTGTTTGGAGTTCCAAAATTGGAGATAGGTCCCCCCAGCCTTCCACGGAGGAAGGTTAAGAGAAGTTGTTTTGGCTTTGATTTTAAATAACATGAATTTCAGCATGCGTGAGATAGCAAAGCAATGCAAGGTGAGGCATGTTCTGTCAAAGCCTATGCTGAATTTTCAGAAATGTTATGTAGTCCTCAGCAGGGCGTGCTCCTCAGTAATACTTTAAATGCAACTGAGAAATTAAGTGCACTGGTCATGCATGCTGCATTGCCTTCTTTGCTTGAAGTACACACTGAACTTAATAAACCCCAAAGAAGATATGTGTTAAAAACCTAACATTCCTTGTAGGCTATGGATGCTCCTTGAATGCTAATAAGCAGTTCCTCCCCTACATATTCCATGAATACTTTCAGCCTCTCAGTAATTCCGTGGAAGAGGCCCAGCAGGTCTGGCTGCTCACCATTTTGCTTCGCACCCAGTACTTCAAATATCAGGGTACACATTCAGGTACAGGTACAAATTTCAGCATATATGCCTGGAGCCTGAATACAGCAACTGGACCAAGCCAACAGTGGGCAATAGCCATCGTGCAGCGTTTTGTGATTTCTTCAGAAACCAAAACGTTTAGCCCTGTTGGCTCTGAGGAAAAGCAAAAAAAAACCATGTATGTTGCCTGCCTGAGTCTCCTTGCAGCCTGACGCAGTAATTCCAAGAAGACATAAAGGCTGACGGAAGGTTGAGGGACAGCAGCGGGATAATTACAATAATCTCTCTATTTTCTTTCTGCAGTTGACTGAGAGGGGGTGTGAGCAAGTGGGACTTCTCCTGAGGGTGATTGTTTGGGCGTACTTGTAGGAGTTCTGTGCAAAGTTAATCTAAGCAGCCGTCATTGCCAGGTGACATGACTGCCATTTGCACTGATGTGAATAAGGAGGGCAAAGATAGTTTCTTAACAGCTGTGGTATGAGACCAGTAGCCTTCTCTAGGGAGATAGCAGTAACCAGTTGGGGGGGGTTGATAGTTGGGGGGCTGATACAGTAAGAAATTGTCATACTTGTGTCACAGGGTAATAATGAGATCAAGGCGTATTTTCAGGCCATTATTATATTATTGAATTTCCCTGATAATGTTTTCTCCAGTAGGACTCTTATCACATTGATCTTTACTGGATTTACCTGTTGCCCGAGTTTTGGAAATTAGACCATTCCTGGTTCTAGTGTTAGCCCTTTTAGTGTGGGAATTTGTGCTCTCCAGCCGCTCTGAGGAGCGAGGCAGAAGTCTAGGGCAGTTTTGCTGCACCCACAGACACTCCTGCAGAGAGAAAATGTTTACCTGGATGCGTAAATTCCCCTCTCATTGCCTCTGCCTGGCTGAAGTGGCGTAAAGAGGGTTGTACGGATATGAGAATCTGCCTTTCCCTCTTTTCTGATCAAGGATGGCAGATCTATCTCTGACGACTACTCAAAACATTTATTGTGGCGATGATGGGAAGGTGCACTAAACGCTATCGGAGAAATCCAGCTTGATACCATTCTAGCAGTGACAGAGCCTGAAATCCTCTATTCATTTGTAGTGTGTGGTGTTTCAATCTCCCTGCTTTCTTCTTCCTTTACTCATCTGTGCTGAGATTTTACATTCCCTCAAACAAAATCTTAGGAGGTGTTACTTGGGATTGCCCTCTAGGCTGTACTGGATGCATGCCAGTTTGTACCTCCTGATGAGACAGACCACTATTTTAAAATAAACATATTTCTTTCAGAAAGAGAGGCGGGGGGGGGAAAAAAAAAAAACAGGAAAGAAACAGAAATCCCATCTAAGCCTCCAGTATTTTAAGTGTTGAATTTCCCATCACATTTTCTTGGTGAAGATGAAAAGCCTGAAAAGAAAATCAGACTTTGTAATCAGATGATGATGCATGAAAGGATGTGTCTGGATAATGTGACAGATGATCCTAACCTTCATTAATGTGCTTTAATTGGATTAAGCTCTATGAAAGGCCTTTTCTTCTTTTTCAACACCTTCAGGGCTCTTGGCTGCACAATGTGAATGTACAGAACATCCTGCAAAAGGGCACTCATCCAGCTTCATAGACATATGCTGTACATCCTGACACTAAGTTAACATAAACAGAGCTTATCTTCAATGACATGGCCCCTAGGGTGCCAGAGAGTGGTGGCCATCAAGTGATAATTGGGCAGTTACAAGATTTGTCGCAGCATTTGGAGCACTAAATCCCTTTACAACCGAACGGGTTGCTGCACCAGGGCTGGAAACTGTCAGCACAAGTATCAGCTCTTCAAACTATTTTTAATAAAAGCACAGATTATAGATGATTGACAAAGGGACAACCTCGCTGCTGCTGTTAATACTTGAGAATGTTATTCCCCGTGCTGTCTCACAGTTTTCAATAGGACTACCTGGGGAGTAAGGTATTACTGAGCATAAGCCAAAGTGCCAGCCACGCTCATGAAATGATGGACAGCAGCAGAAGGAACATATGTTTTGCCTTGCTGGATTGGGAACCTGTTCTGCATCATTTTAGGCTATTTCTGTGAATAGAGTTTACTCACACAACTATTTTTCTGAGATCCGGCTCCAGACTTACTCATTTTGCCCGCTTTTAAAGATTCAACACTGGTAAATTCCTTACAAACATTCACTGTAGTGGATTTGGATGCTGCATATGGGTTGTTGGGAAGAGGTGGAGGGGAGATTAGAGAGAAATAACTAAAAATAGGATTAAACATAGGGGTGGGAGATAGGAGGTGTGTGCTGAAGGAAAAAGGGAGGAGAGAAGCTTTCTAAAACAAGAAATGCCTTTCATGTCACATAAAATACAGCATCTCATGTTAGCCCAGTTTGCTGGTCGTGGAGTCTTTCTCTTAAATGGCACTTACCCCCCCTAAAGCATTAAATTATATGGTTAAGTCAACGTGTATGGTGCTGGCTGTGGCAGTTGTGCATTCAAGTTGGAGGTGCCATTGTATATGTGTATTTCTGAATGTCTGGTATTTTAAATCTCAAAAAAGCAGGGGCAGCTGGTTTTGAGTATTCTTACAGTATATTGTCTTTGTGTTCTTGAAAGACTTTTTTTAAAAATTTGTTTAACACACTGTATTTACAGTCATGTTGGAACTACAACTTCATGGGAAGCTACCAACTGTATCACAGCTAGAATACTTTGTGTAAAGAATGTTCCCACAATATGTCTTTAGGGATGTGTCTGGGGGAAAGCCAACAATTCTGAGATATTTCATATTGATTCATGACTCTCCAAACGTTATTTTAGTCTTCTAGATCACAGAATGTGGTACACTCAAGATTTATTTCTTTTCCATATTTTAACAGTTGTTTGTCAAAGGTCTTTGTCCTATTTTTAAGATGACTTTTGCAGCTTCCTTTTTTGCCTTTTATTTATTCACATGATTCCAGAATACTTGATTTTTACTTTGGGTATGTTTTGACTCTTGGTCTTCCCCTTAGTATTAACACATTATTTCTATAACTTAAGGGATTACAAATTTTGCGCTGCTTTCAAAAGCTAGATTTGGGTTATATTTGCTGCTTGAAGTTATTAGTGTGGATGGTAGTGAAGCCAAGCTAGGAACAGGTTTGTTCATCTCCCTTCTCATTCCTTGATGTGATTAAATCTACCATGTTGTTCCTTGGTGTTTTGCAGCCTATAGAAGTTTGTCTTTTTACTGAAGGACAGGCAAACAGTGAGTAAAAGTAACAATTTGTTGGGGCCTAAACAACTCCCTAATGCATAGTATTTTGTCCCAGCGCAATATCATACCTCTGTCCTACTGAATGTGATTCCACACAGAAACCCTGATACCCATTCAGGAGAAAGTGCATAGAGCGAAATTACAGCCACACAAATAAACCAAAGTTGAATATTTCACAGTCGCTGTCAAATCCCTTTCAAACAATCATGGCTGCTTAATTGTGAAATAAATTGTGTTCTGTTGCCACAGACATTTTCTAAACTAGTATCTTTGCATAACCTTAATAATTCTGTGCATTCTGCATGTTGTTACAGCTTTAGAACTGGAATTTTACACCTAGTTGTTAAAAAACAAAAAATAGTAAGCTGTCAACTCTGAGGTCCAGACGCCTGTTAGACTAACTATGTAAATAGCTTAAAATTATTTAGGTGGGCATGTTTATGTTGAGAATGTTCTTGCCACCCATATCTTATACTTAGATGTGTACTATGAGAAATAACCCCAGGAAAAACATCTCTTCAAAAATAGAAAAAAATCCTTTCATGTAGTTCTTGTATGCCATAACAAAGCCATAAAGAACACAAATCCTGGGTTTTTTTCCTCTTCCTTTCTAGATCACCTTTAGCTTGCTTCATGCTGCTTTATTCGCTGACCTCTGAGATGGAGCAGTCATCCAATGACAGCCTGCTTCAGGCTAAAACTCTTTTCCTCTTCAAACTGCAACTTTTTCCATTAATAAACTCTCCAAGGTCAAAGTCAGTAAGCAAAATATATGCATGTTTGTAGCAACCAGCAGCGCTGCAGAAGCGCTTCAGAAGAGGACATACTATCTGCACATCGGAGTGGTGGCAGCACTGGTACACAGAACTACAGGCTGCCAGAAATAGCAGGAGGCGACGACGTGTTCGTGAATATTGGCTTAGAATTAATATTTCCCGTGTGCATCTACTTTAGGTGAGCACTCTTCTCTTGGAACATAGCCTGACTTTGCTCTGAGCACCCGCATTCAGTGTGTCAGTGGCTCAGCTGAGTGTACTGATGTTGTTCCAAGGCAGCCCAAGCTCAGGCTGCTTACAGATCCCGCCTGCCTTTGCAGCAGATGCTGGTAGGTCACAGGTGACCTGTAACCAGATTTTCTCCTTTCTTATCCTTCCTCAGTTCTTCTCTGCATGTGTAAAATTTTTTTGCCTTGGCATTTTGGTCTATGTCCACCCAGCATGGAAGACGAGGTGGTGCAAAAACTGATGTAGGGACCAAAGAAAAATTCTTAACTAGCATTGTAATGGTGATTGATCAGTTTGTAGGTTTATATAATGTGATGGCATAAAATTGGTAGCATAGCAGGATCTTTAATTTGCCTAGCTTAAGCTTCTTTGTTGTTGGTGGTGACTCCCCCAGCTCTCTCCAACACCCCAAATGGAAGGCCAGTGCAGGCGTGAAGACATCCCTGTTATCCCTGTTCCCAAACCAGTTCAAGTCTGAAACAGCGTGTTTAACCTGGTGCTGCACACTGTTGTTTTGGTGCTTTCTGATCCTACTTGTTCTCCTACTGATGACTTTGTTGCACTGTAGAGGTTTGCTGGGTCTAAATTAGGTGAAGAATTTCTGAAGCGTACTCCATGACGTGCTGTAAATACACAGGTTGTACATGTACAGTCAGGAAGTGTCTTCCCTCTATTTTTCTTTAACTGAGCAGGTTAAAAGTCTTCACCTGATTAAAACAGAAGCAAATTCAAAGAGTGGCAATATATCTGAAGACACCCTAGAATAAAGGCCCTTTTAGAAACTGTCTTGTTTGTGCACGAAAAAGAGCGTTTAAGAGGAAACTTCCAGTTGCCGGTCCTCTGGCATGCCGCTTTGGAAAGGAAAGGCAGGGAATGCAGGTGATGCTTGCAAGCTTCAAAGCTCCCCAGCTCCCTTGAGAGACAGATAACAAATCATCCGAATTCCCCGCATCGTTCTGGCCTCTCTGCTCCCTAGTTTGGAGCCAAACATATGGTGACTGGCTGTGGGCAACATCCTTCAAGCTGGCAGGACAGGAATGCTGGCTGTCAGCTCATCTGCCCCTTTCTTTCTGCCGCTTCCAAGGAGCGCCTACGATATCGCTCTCGTGCTGATATTTGAGTGGGCCCAGACTTTTTTTATAGCTCCAACCGGGAAAGCCATCGGGCACTCCAAAAAGCGATGAACCCGAGCCAAATGCAGACAAATTAAGGAGTGAGAGCAGAAGAGTTACATCTGCCAGGTCAAGCTGGGTGCAAAATGGCTTTGGAGCTGCTGAAATGGAAGAGGAATTTCATCGTGCTGAACTTCTCACGAGAAAACAGCTTGCTCTTCCGCGTCCTCCTCCTGAGGCCCGTGTGAGTCAGCCCAAGTGGTATGCAGTTTACAGTACGGCTCTGGAGGGAAAAAAAAAAAATTAACAATGGGCCTGAGAATCCCAAGGAGATAAAGATGCTTATTATAGAGCCCTTGTACTGCTAAGCTGTATTTTCTCCCAAGGGCAAAATGTTAACAAGTAGCAGCGGTCAGCGTGAACAGCAATTTAAAAGCATTATTCTCTTTTCTGGAGAAAGACTTTGAAAAACTGACTTCATCAAAAATCCATTTCCTTTCAAGTATTTTACTACTACATTATTGATACCATTTCCTTTTTAGAGTATCATTTACGCATAAATATAATCCTTCCCTTTCTTCTTAATTAGCCTGTGCCAGCTCAGGGTCTCTTCTGAATGCTGGATACCGTCTGTGGAAAGCACAGGGCATGTAGTTCATTTTTATTTTAATGGAGAAAATCAGAATGTGTACTTCAACTTTGCATACTTATGTACGTAGCCGTGCACGCGTGCACAGTGCACGTGTGTGTGTCCTTACAGGATTTGGTTTGCTCACTTTCTTAGCCTGTCACTGACTTTAAGCTTATTCTCTTCTATTGAAGTTATATTGGCACAGGCTCATTTAAACACAGATATTGCCATCAGGATGGTCAAGAGAGATCATCTCATAGTTACTGCTAAAGGAATAGTCACCAACCAGCCAAATGTCATGCGTCTGATGCACTAATTGTCAAGCCAGTAGCGAGGTGCCAAGTAGCCCCGTAACACTTCTGTTAAACACTCAAACTGAGTAACATGGGCTTGGTTAGCTGCACCTTTTCCCTGAGGGCTACTGTTCCTCCAGGCTGAGGAGACCTGAGAATCAGTGAACCAAAGCCATAAAATGAGATTGACTTTGTCTACTCTTCTGTGTGACCTGTTTTGCTTCCCATGTGTCATGAATGTCTGCTAACAGAAAGCCAGATGCAAAATGGGACGCTATTTTTGCTGTTCTCCTGGGACAGTAATAATAGTTCTATGGAGTAAATGGCAAGGGGTGTTGCTCTTGCTGTTGTGGGAGCAGGGGTGGGCTATGTCTTCAGTAGGGAGCAGCTACATGTTTTAGCTGGGAAGATCCATGCAGGATCTTCCACAGACTGTTACATTCTCAGCTTCTGAGTACTTTTGTTTCCCCTCTCATGGTTTTTGTTTCCCCTCTAATGCCATGCCAGCTACTGGTAGGATTACATAAAGCACACGGTGTTGTTAAAATCTAAGAAATTTTCCAAAGTGAATCTGTTTCTTTGAACAATCCCAGATAAGCAAAATGAAGGAACATGGTGGGAGTAAGGGTCAATAGGGTCAGGAATGCAAACCCAATGTAGAGTTTGAATTTAGCTCTAGGGTTTCATGAGTCTCCATATATAAATGGTGAGGGCAGCAGCCATCAAATATTGTTTCTAAAAGATAGAAAGGACCAGAATGTCAAAAGCCTCATTGGAAGACGCAGTAGAGAAGCCTGCAGAGGTGAATGGGCCCAAATCTTTCTGGCAAAAAATCTTTCTGGCAAAATCTTTCTGCCTCTAAGCACATGTAATGCAATACACATTCTTGTGGTCAAAACTATAACTTTCATGTAATTAATATAAGTACAGTCATATGAGGTTCTTTCTATGAAACAAAACAACCTCAGTTAAAAGCATTCCTCTTAAACATGCTATTTCTGGACCTGACCATAGTTTTATATGCAGAAGTTTGGAAGTTTATGCTCAATAGAATCACGGAGTCAGCTCACATGAAGTAGGATACAAGATGGCTGAAGGTACTTAACTTCAGGCTTAAATGAATCTTTGATCCTTTGTCCATAAACGAACATGCCTATATTAGATTTTCCTCTTGACAGAGATCATGTTTTTTCCTGGAAATTACCATAATTCCGTTAGTAGAGTTGAAACTGTCTTCCAAGCAACCACTATCAAATCAGTCTCAAAGCTATTTTAGCTAAAGGTATATAAATTAACCATTTCATGGATTTAAGATCTCTAGTAAACAGTATTTAGCAGGTTCCCCTTTCATTATAACCTGAGGGGTCTGATCCAGCTTGAATTGCCCAGAATCTCTTGAGAAAAACAGATCTGTGTTTTCAAACTAGTCTGAACTTATGTCCAGATGCCTTGGGTAGGAAATCTGTAGATTGTTCTGATTTTTGTCCTAGTGCAGTGTCCTACTGCAGCTTAAAAAATTTGAAGGCCAAATTACTTACTTTCATTAGCGCTGGTAGACCTGTGCAGCTACCCCCAGGCTAGTTCACTGTCTCCAGTAGTGTCTCTTTCAAGCCACAACTGCAGAATAAAGATCATAGTAGTAGTAGGAATGTTTTTATTTGTGACTTGAGAGGATGGCATCAAAGGAGGTCAATGAAGCAAACATCCCTAAAGGTAGACATAATGAAAAGTTTAGTTTTCTCTGTATATTATTTAACAGGTGGAGGGATCCTTTAATACCATATATTTTGCAGTTGACTCTAAAACTTCTGCAGAGCTTCTAAGGTAAGTCACTGTGGGCTATACCTTAAGAATTGATCTCAGTCTGTGGACACTATATATGACCCAAGAAGTTAGGAACAGGTTGCAGTAGAGGTACAGGCTGTATCCTGTTTCCCACTTTCTCCTCTACCAAGAGCCGGATTTTGCTCTGAGTTGGCTGCGTTGTCCTGCCTGATAGTCACAGCTCACCTGCTTCTTCTCCTCTTTCCTTTAACCTCCATTGCAAGGGAAAACTGACCCCTTTACATTGTTATCTCCCCTTTTTGCCACAGCTTGCTGTAAGGACAAGATAGGGGTAGAAGGAGGCAGTCTGGATTCATTTACTTACCTTTGTCACAACAGACACTGGATGCAGTCTGTCTCCAGATCTGTATTTCTCCTGTGGCACAGCGACTTGGATGAGCAAAACTCTTTGTCAAGTCACTCTCGAGATGAGTTTTGAAGGGAAGAATGTGCAATACTATGCAATACTAGAAAGAAATGGTTTCCAGACAGGATTTTCCTCTGCAGACAATAAAGTAAACTCTGTCTCTGCCACTTATGTATGTAATTGATTCAAGGTGGCCTGTCTTGGGTAAACACTGAAGGGGGGGAGGAATTAAAAATGGTTGTTAGAGCGCATGGAATTTACATGGTGAAAACAAAAAGCTGAACATAAGCTTGAAAAAATGGCTTTCACAGACAGAATGAGAAACTTTTCGAAGAACAACTCTGAAAATTACCGAGGCTTCAAGTACATGCTTCAGCATCTTCCTTGTGTCTCTCATCTTGCTGTGCTAGCTTTATGCAGTTACGTTCTTCCAGAAAAGGAAGAGCGTAACAGCTGGTCTCAATTATCTTAACTACAGTGTGACTACACACATAAATGTCCCACGTTTCCATTTAGTTCCATTGCTTAATGAATGAGTTATTAAAAAAAAAAGGGGGGGGNGGGGGGGGGGGGGAGGGAGGAATAAACCGTGGCATTTGTACTCTGCTCCACCATTTGTTTCTGTTTACTCACATCAGTGGAGCTCAGTTCACGTGATCTCCATGATCAGAGGCCAGCGTATTTGATCAGAGAAGAGAGCTTTGCAGAATTAAACAGGCACAGTAGAAAAGACTATGTTTGATACAGAATAACATAAAAAGTTCCTCCTGGAACTAAATGACATTTTTTTTAGTAGTGCTACAAATGAGGACAACCTGTACTAATAAGAATGCCTTTTTTATTTCAGATAAGGGTAACTGAAAATCACCCAGCATTTTGGACCCGAGTGACCTTTATCAAAGTCAAAGACTCCTGGCTACAGCGAGTTATTAAGGCAAAACCTGTATGCTCTGTACTGTCCTTGATAAAGGTCACGTGAGACTAAATGTCAGACCTTTTCCATCGCTTCACCTTAAGTAAAAACACCATTGTATGTACTAAAGCTGTCTTGATTCATCTAGTGTTTTAAGGAATTATTTGGGTCCAGCGTGCCCAGGGGAGGTTTGTGTTAGTTTATAACAAATGAGATGCTGAATTTGGAACAGGCAGCACCCTGGAGCACCTGCTTCATGCATTAGAAAGTAAAGTCAGGCTGTTCGTCTGCCCCTGTTCGGGACTCACCTTGCCCTTTTAGAAGTCAGGTGAGAACAAAGAAGAAAGCTTCAGGAGAAATCCAGGCACTCAGAAACTACAGGGAGGTAGTATGTCGTTAAGATATAGCCAGTGATTTTTTTAGGCTGTTCTCTAGCAATAGTTTTCACCAGAGGCCAGTTTTCTCTCACACATGATGTTCGTGATGGCCCTGCGCAAGAACCGTTCCTCTCACCAGAGGCGGCCTCCTCGGCCCAGTTGCCCTCGCTGCTTTCTTATGAACCTAACTACAGGCTGCTTTGCAACTGAGCTGGAACACACCGTGCTCAGTTCTCTAGCCACTCTTTGAGCTTTCGGGGGAAAAACACTCCTTGGAGTCGCTGAACACATTTGTGTGGCCTCTTCTTTGAGCCAAAGCTCAAAATATTTTTCCGAAGAATTTCTTATTGTTTATCTAAATACAAATAATGCGCATTATTGAGCATTATCAGTGACTCTGGCCAGGACATCTCAGCCCATAAAGATGAAGAGGTCACAGCCTCAGAAAGTGCCAAGATCTGGGTGTTCTCTGTAGAGGTGGGACCTTGCCAGTGCGGGTACAGTAGCAGTCAAAGACGTCCAGCTTCAGAACTTGGAAAAGCCCGGTAAATCTTATAGGGCAACTCTCTGCTGAATGGGTGCTTGGACCATAGCAGGGCTTTGAGGACCACACAAGGAGGTAGCAGAAGTATACGGATAAAGCTGGCCACCCCCAGGGAAGTAGATGAGAGGCTATGGTTTCCTGCACCAGGTAAGACTTTCAGCTTTAGGTGAATGACAGGGCAGGAAAACTGCAACTGTGGGAAGAACAGGAAAGGGTAAGTTCTTGTCTGGTTCCACGTTATGAACTTCCTGCAGCATTTTTCAGTCAGTATGGGGAAGGGGGAGAAGGCTTTGCTTTACTCCAGCCAGGCAAGTTCCTGGTAATGGTTATATTCATGCCTAAGGAAGACTAATTTTTCATTTTTCCTGATGGCCTCTCCAGTCAGCCCATCCTTTCTTCCCTTCCCTGTTTTTTCCCCCACTGATTCTCTGGCTAACTCCGTCCTCAGAAGAGATTCTGTTCAGCCTCACCTGGGGATATAAGGTTAACGTGGTCATTATTTTGACCAAACTAGCATACTTAACCTGGATTTGCAAGATGTCAGGGTGTCTGCCTTTTGCACTTCATTTCACTCAAGCCTGAACTTGGGCTGATTTGCTACCTGACTTTAGGAATGTATCTGGCAGTTCTCTTATTCTGGTGCGTGAAGTAAGTTGTCCGTTAAAATCTATAGCATAATTGTGAAATATCTATGAATAAAATCTCTAGGTGGATGTAAACTGTTCCTGAAAGGAACAGTGCAAGCTGCATTTGAAAATGCTATCCTGAAATAATATTATATAGTTTTATTATAGGGAATAAATAGAACTATTGTTTGCTTCAAAAAAAGAAAGGGAGGATCACAGCGCAAAGCTGTTCACTCAGATGCATCCCTTCTGTTGCTAAATAAGGCAGGCATGTAGAATAGGCTAATAGCACACTCTTGGGTTTACGCTTTATTTGCATTCACCTACCTTTGAAATAACGGCATATAGAATTGTTTAAAGTCACAATATCTGAGAAATCTCATGACTGTACAATACAACTGGAGAAACAAAGCTTACAAGAGCCTGTAATACCCATATTCTAGTATTTCGAGACAAGATAAAAACTACATTTGCAAATAAACGGGCGGCTGTTTAAACAATATTTCCACTTTAAGAATTTTTTGCTATTTCTTGTGGAGGAACTACTGATCTGTCTAGGTCTAGTTCGGCTATATCAGCTAAGATAAGAGGTCTGGATGCTTATGTACTATCTGAGCAGATTACACTAGCCAGATTGTGGGAGGCTTTTTTGTTAGAAAAAAACAACATACTATACAAGCTTCCTTTTCCCTCTCGCGACAGGATGTGACCTCCTCCTTTCACTCTCCTTTTAAGACAGCCTGTCGGAGGAAAGCAGTGAGCCTGGCAACTTGTCACTCACTGGGGTAGAAATCTTGTTTGGGAATTGGGCTGAGATTGTCTAACCCTGAGGCAGAGGCTAGCTGAACCACTGCGAAAGCACGTGTTAGGCTTCGTGAATATCAGAGGGGATTTTTGTTACATAAAAAAGGTCCACGGCAGAGTTCTGTGTGGTATCAAAGGAAGCTACTATATGACAAGTAACTTGCTCCAAAAAAAAAAAACCCAAAAAGAAAAAGTTATACAAAAGACCTTAGTGTATCTCCCAGGGCAGCTCTGCATCAGGATGCTCTACTACAGAAAACTCTTCTGTAGTAACACAAGAGAGTGAATGTTGATTCTCCTTTAACTATGTGGTTACAAATGTTTTTAAGGCAATTAAAAAATGCCTAACATTTTACCATTTGCTTGCGCTAGTTCTGGCTGGCTGCCTAAAGTTCGCAGGAATGTCTCAAATCCAAGTGTTTAATAATCTCCTGGGTTGCCTGTTCCATATTTCAAAACACTAAAGCAGCAACACTTCCAGAATTATAAATAACACAATCAGATATCACGGTATGCTTCCTACTTTGGAAATAGATCACCAATGTAGAGCATATATTTTCAATTTACTGCTTTCAAGTCTGGTATCAAAGACAGCTTCTCACTGTCATCAAGGAGCATATTTACAGAGAACTTATATTTAATAACGATAAGAAAGATAATTTTTTACCGAGCATGTGGCCTGCATCTTAAGGCAAAGTAACAAACTTAGTTGCACTTCTGGCTTTTAAGGATGTTTTTTTCAGAAGATCTTACTGGTGCCAGCTTTATTTCTACCAAAGACAGTAAGTTTTTGTTATTGATTTGAGTCAGTGCAATCAAGTAGTACTGATTGTTTTTGGAAATTCCACCTATCCTCCCGGATAATCCAGTGTGTGACTTAAATTATTTATTCATTTACTGTCTCCTACTTTTGCTATGAGCTAATTTAGTAACTGTTGTTTCACACCTGTGTGGTTTTGAGTACTTTTTTTTCCATAAGTATTGGCAGTAGCTTTAAAACTTTGTCTCTTACTGTCTCTGTCCCATTCAAAAAATTAGACTTTTGCTTCTAATTCACTTGGGTATTTCATGAATCACCATTTCCTATCCCTCACCACTTCCTATTTCAGGTATGTGATCTAGTTGCTGAATCCACTTTGGAGCCAAGTATTTCCATTTTTCAGAAGCATTTTAATCTTGAGCCTCAGTTTTTTGCATAAATAAAACTAAATGACAAAATAGAATCATAGAATCGTTATGGCTGGAAAAAGACATTTAAGATCATCAAGTTCAACCATTATCTAACTCTACCAGGCCCACTTCTAAAGGTAGGATGGGACAAGCTATATCCTTACTGTCTTAAAGGCGAAAAGAATGGTTCATTAGCGTCTGAAAACTTCAGTCACAAATTCATTTCTGAAGGTAATGCCTTATTCAGCAAGCCTTTAAAATTGTCTAACTGGTGCTTTTATGCTGTGATCCAAAGTGCACTCAGCTCCCCGAAGAGGCTCCTGTGTCCATCAGCGGGGTTTGGATGTGGACCAAAGAACAACGTGCGGTCAGGTAGGAGGCTCTGCCAGAATGGAACAAGGCTATAGTCTCCAGAACAGGATGAATTGGCCGGTCAGGTCTATAAAAAATTCTTTAATAATATTATTTTTGGCTGAGTCTCAGTCACCTCTTCTTTCTTCCTTTTTCATAATACTCATTTTGGCAGAGCTCAGAAAATTCTTGGCTCTCACAAAGGTTCTTAAAGTGTCACATTTAAAGTTTTGAAACAATGAGCTGCCCCAGAAAGGATTAAGATCCTCCATTTTTTTTCAGACACATATTCAAACTCTGAAACAATTAAACAGGATAGAGGACAGAAACTAAATAGGAATGGCAATAACAGGGAAAAGCATCTTCAGATAATAATGCGATCCTATTCTAAAGAATGCTTGATGTCATTTCTGCGTTAAAGGGTATTTATTTCAGTGCAATTGAGTTTGCTTCATCTATTAAAACTATTTAGAAAGGACTATTAATCAAGACAGTTAAAACATCAGAGTTTTCATAATTTCAAACAATGCATACAGGTGTAACAGCATATCAAAAAGAAGAAAAATGTTCTTTCAGATGCACTTTAATATATAGGGAACAGTGATAGTTTACAGCAAAGGAGATCAGTGTAAGTATACATCCTATTAGATTTTTACTGTTGTACGATGTGTAGAAAACTTGCAGTCATGTAGTCCAGTGGAATACGGGAGATAAAGAAATTCAGACTTCTCAAAAAATAGTGGATTTTTTTGTTTTCTGCTGAAAAACGTTGAAAAAAAATCTTGAAATATTGACAGTATAATTTGTCAAAGTAGCAGCACATAGATGCACTCTGCATCTGGGCCATAATTCAGTGGAGTTTTTAAGCATGTGCTTAACTACATGCGCATCAATAGCTTCTGCTAGACTTGTTAGTGCCACTTGCATAGTAATACTTAACAGGGCACTAAGCTTGACTATTGCAAGGTCAAAACATTCATTCACATTTAATGATTTTTGGAAGTCATTCCCCATTTTTAAACCTCACAGAAACTTTAGACTTCAAAGATTGAGAGTGTTATGAGCTGGTTCTCATTAATGACTAATCAAATCCCTGTTCCTGAAAATGTTATCTGCTGTTGTTATTAGGCACAGCAGTCATAGTTCTGTTGGGATTTTCATCCAGCTGGAGAAATATACTAAAAAAAATATCTGACCTTAGAAAAGGAAATTCATTATTAACTACCTATTTTTAATATTGGGCTGTGGGACAGATATTGATTTTTTTTATAAAAATGTACCTGTTATTTAAATGAATGGTCTGTGTATGACTAAACCTTGACATACTAATAAGCTTTTAAAATGTATTATTCTACCATACCTTATAAATGGAGTGGCCAATTTTAAATAGTCCCTAAAGTGCCATTCATTTTAACATGTGCAGGAAAGCAATTAAAAATGCAAGGTAATGGATGGCTCAGATTTAGTGTGTTTGCATCAGATTTAAATTATCTAGAATGCCAAAAACCACAGAACTGTATCCTAGAAGTGTCAATGCAACTTATTAATTTTTCTAAGCTTACAGATAGGTGGGGAAAAAAAATCTCTGAAGACCACAGTCAATGCAGAAAGTTTTGTTTGGCTTCTTAAAAACTGGGACTCTTAACACCCAATGCAGAAATCAGAAGTTCCCTAAAAATTATTGTCCTTACACACTCTAATAAAACTGAATAAGACCTCATTCTTTTTTACAGTTTGAGCAGTACTATCCACAGCTTAGGAGTAACTGCATTCGAGGGTGTCAGAACTTAAAACTTCATTGCTTTTCAGAATCAAAGTTGGTCTATAAACATTGCCTCTGTGATTTATTTGGATGATTCTCCTAATGAAAGGGGTTAATAAGGATGTTTTATTTCCCTCTGTAGCCTTAAATTAAAATTAATAAATACTAAATACGAGAAAAAATTAAGAAGTAATACATGTTTGTGAGTAAAAAGGTGGGGGGGTGTGTAGTGTAAGAGTATGGACTATAGAAGTACATTGGACATTTATTTCTAGATGTAATTCCCAGTTTCTGTAATTGCAAGCTAATTTGTCCTAAGGCCTTTTTCATACTCTCATAAAACTCTATCTTCAAGCAGGAATATGGTCTCCCACTGCTGATATAGCAATGCTGCTTCAGTATCACACCGTTCTGTTTCGAGAAAACTTTCCTTATTCCTAATCTTACTTGTATTAGTGGCCATTAAATATCAATTTTGGTCTTGTACTAACAGCATGCCCTATAGCAAGTATCTCTGTCTTCTATGATGTTTACCCTACATAGGGAATTTCCTGAGGACAAATGGTTGTCGCTGAGCTTCTTACCTATGAATGAGCAAGAAAAGATGTTTTATTTAGTGTTTACTGGTAGATTCACCACCCAAACTATTCCAGAGCCCTTACCTTTCTTAGATGGTAAGACACCTTACTGAAAAAGGTCTCTGTTTCAACATGAGTTCATCATCTTCAACATTTGTGTCAAGAAACATAAAGCATTGCAGATGGGGACCCAGCAGGGTTTCATATACGACATAAACACTTCCCTATTTCTGTGGGAATTTTACCTTTCTTGAGGTAGCAGAACTACATTTAGCTTTTTTATAGCTTCCCTGCGTTGGTGGTTTGTTGATAGACATCTGTATCTTTCTGTTATTTCTAGCTGAAAAATTCACAGTATAAAGCAGCAACTATTAGTAGTCCCTAACCTTATACTTTTTACTATAGCATTTCATACATTTTCTGTAACTTCACATCTCAAGATGCTCCTTTTGCCTTGTATAATACTCTTTCTTGAATTTACAAAGCATCTTATGTTTGCATCATCAGGAAATTCATCAACATACTTTTACTTTTTCTGTCAAGATGATTAATGAAAATAATGCATAAGAATGTTCGCAAGAGTGATCCTTGAAGAACGATATCAGAAGCATCCCTCTAGCCCCAGCTTTTAATGCAAACTTTATCTCCACTTCTCCCAGTTCCTTATCAACCTTACAGTTCTAACTATTCTGCATGTTTCTTAAAATGATATTTTCCCGTGTGCCATAGTGCTTAATTCTGCACTGGGATCAATACTACTTCCTTTTTCTAGAAAATAAATTTTATAAAAACTTATTCTGGCCAGTCAGTCTGTAATTTTAAATTTTTTTTTAATATATATTACACTCACATTTGTTCATTGTCAGAACATTAGCCCATATACCTGTTTTTGTTGCATAATAAAATCATATTGGGATGAATTCACCAAGGTCAGTCAATTGAAGGTCTTCTGACCAGTGTGCTAGGACA
Source organism: Himantopus leucocephalus (assembly GCA_003993805.1). Classification (NCBI taxonomy): domain Eukaryota; kingdom Metazoa; phylum Chordata; class Aves; order Charadriiformes; family Recurvirostridae; genus Himantopus; species Himantopus leucocephalus. The sequence continues at coordinate 33,066,587 of RSEF01000004.1, read as the reverse complement.
ACTGTTCCTGAAAGCTATGGAGGAGGATTTAATACTTTCCAGAATTACGTGTTCCCAGTGGGATATAGCTTAGTTTAAGAACAACAAGAAACTCATATGGCATAGGTTAGAATACCTACATAGTATTAAGTCAATGAATTAAAGATGTCTTGTCTCTCTGGTGGCAGTTTCTTCTCAACAACAAAAAGTAACTTACACTGAGGTCCTCAAATTGACCACCCAGTGGTTCAAAAAAATATATTTGTAAACAGTTTTCAGGCAGGAAAGTACCCATATGCAACATTTCTCCTACTGAATGAATAAGAAAGAAGGACCGGTGTCACTTGTTTGGAAATGACTTGGTCCTGCTTCCAATGACAAAACTCCAGTTGACTTCAACTAGGAATAAGATTGGATTATACGGTATTTGCAGTAGTAAATTTCTTTATGGTTTTCACATTTTCATCAGTTACAAATGTAAACCTTCCTCTGTCACAAATACAATGTTCCCTTTGCAAGTTGAAACCAAAAAGAAAGTCTCCCCTTTCTTGAACGAATTACTCCATTTTATGAGCTTATTCTTCTGCTTCAAAATTTGGGTATCTTTTGTCAGTTTCGGTATTCTGTGGAGATGGGAAAGAAAGTTCCAAGTACAGTTAGTTACTGCCCACATGAAGACAGCGAAATCCAGTGTGCCCTTTCTTTCTCCATTTCCCTTTCTTTCTGTGAAAAATTTTTGGAATGCAAGGAATTTGGCGTTGTAGGAGGTCATACTGGAAGTTATCATCATATCCTTCAGGACAGCTCAAATGATTCCCTCTCTTCACAATCTCTTTCTGGTCAACTAATGCTTCCTCAAAATCTATTTGAAAAAATGTATCTGATCTGAAAGTGTTCACCTGGGGGCTGGGAAAAACGCTACAGGGAAGGGGAAAAAGGGGTTGAAATATATTTTTTAAAGATTCTTACATTTTATTCTCAGAGTTGCATGATAAATAATAGCCTAAAATCAAAGAGGATGTAGACATTGTGAGATATTGTACACATTTGAGCTTTGCTCTTCAAGAAAGAGTTTGGAATCAGGAACTGAATGTACAGTCTTCAAGGATAATCATATACACCGGTAGTGAAAACTATTGAGATGCTACTGGATTGCTATATGTTGCTTACTGTAAATCTTTCTGAAGTAATTTGGTGGAAAAAAGATGGAAGATGACAGCCAGAGAGGTTGTGGAGTCTCTGTCTGAAGAGATATTCAAAACCTGGACACGGTGCTAGTGACCTGCTCTAGCTGACCTTGCTTGAGCAAAGGTGTTGGACTGGAGGATCTCAGGAGGTCCTGTCCAATTTTAATGACTCTGTGACACATTAGTGGTAATCAGTGAGTATGACCCTTTCTTGCAAGAAAATGAAGGCTGGATTAAAAAAGCTACAGAACATCTAAATCTCATAACCTGTTCATCTGACCAATATCCAAGCTTTCATACCCCAAAATCTGAATCTAAATCTGAGCTCAGTATTTTTGCCAGTCTCTGTTGCATTGTTGTTATTTTTAAAATACTGCCATTTCTGATATTCCACGAGGTCACTCAATATATACTATTTAATGAGCCACCAAGGTTGGTGTAGACTTGAAAAAGACCAAATGTTTATGTATGGGCTACCAGATCCAAGTGCTGTTCTCTGCTTGGTTAAGGGTATGCTGTCATTAAATTGAGAGTCTTGGAAGGTCATTTGTCTCTCCTGAGAATGAAGAGTAGAAAAGAAGACATGGTGATCTGAGGCCTACCTGAAGTTTGTGTCTAGTAAACAACATAGCTTTGGGGCTCTGGGAACTGGACCAGGGGGTGGGAAAGAATTGGTTTGGATTGCAGGGTTAGTGAGTGATGGATTAGAAAAAATGAGATGGCATCTAAAATTTGTCAATCATTTCTGAAAAAAAAAAACCAAAACAAAACCTTCTTGGCTTAGTTTGGTTTGTTGGGGTTTTTTTTGCTTTCGTTGTTTTTATTTCATTACTCTGCAGAGAGCAAGCTTTATTCAGAATCACACCATTAGAACGTACGTCAGTATTCCTTTTTCTACTTAGTCTATATTTCCTTTTGCTCCGGCTTTTCTCCATTGTATTAGCTATCTTTTGGCATAGTCAAGTGCTGTGTGTCGAATATTATCTGTCTCAACTTTACTCAGAAAGAGTGGAATTTTGATCTGAAGGGAGAAGGGGGGGGTTTGAAGCCAAGTCCTATGGAATCAATGTCGTAAGGGATTTTGAATTCCAGCAAGTCTTTCTGAAATAAAACTTCCACTGATTTCAACGGGAGTTTCCCTTTCAAATGCGCTGAGAAATGCCTTATACAATTCAAATCTGGTAAATTAACTGCAGCCATGTACTATTATCTGACATTATAGCAAGCAGTCAAATATAGCATATCATTTTACACAGGTTTATAGAATGTTTATTTTCATAAAAGAAGCAGAGAGGATTACTGGACTTTTTTGATATACAGTTTAAGTTCCTGGAGTGACTCCCGCTTGTCTGAATCAGCTTCCAAAGAGAGACAGAAATACGTCGAAGTGAGGAGGAGTGCAGTAGGTAAGGCTTAAACTGATATGCAATTTCAGTTGCCCTGAGGACTCTAAGGGTTAAGAGAACTTGGAGAGATGATCCATATGAACGTATATGCTATATAACTATTTTACATTTGTGACACAGAGATTACCGTATGGTTCAAGGAAAACAATTCACAGCTTTTAGTAAAGTGTCAATGAGACTAACAGGGCTATGTGCAAATTAGTGGATATTAGGCGTCTTCCTCTGTCCAACTGTCCAATTGTTTACCAGGGACTCTGCCAGTGCTGACATGAAACCTTGTTACTGAATATGGTTGAAGCATTGCACGTTTACAGAAGAGAAAAATAATGTTTTAGGGTGTTTTAATTTTCTGAAAAGACATTTTTTAATTAAGGGCATGAAATACATGAGAAAGCAATGATCGTATAGATTGCATGTTGAAAACTCAGCTGTTTTTTCCTTAGCAGAGCTGTAGCACAACTCTGTAAACAACCTCACTGGAAACAAAAGTGGAAATCAGGGCAATTCTCAAATAACATGCCTCAGTTCATCTTTTTTCCCCCCCTTCCCTTTGCCCAGCCTGTACTTTGACAGATAAATAACTCTGACAAGCACGCTCCTGTGGTGTGGAAGTACAGGTCTGAGATTTTGTGAAGGGTTATACTTCACCCTCTAAGTGCTCAAGTCATTAAGGGAGGAAAAGTGACTTTCGTTATCATTTCAGTTTTCCTTGCATTAATTCCTCTGGGTTTGCACTAACGCTGGCAATGCTTACATCACGCTGTGCTGAGTACAGGCAGTCTCCATGAAATAATCTCTCGCCACCCACATGCAGCTCAGGAACTGCTCAACGCATCCCAGTTCAAAGCACCTTCAGGCTTCATTTCCACACTTCTTGAGTTTGGCTTGCTCTAGGAGTGCCTAAGCGTGCTTTGACAGTAAAGGCAGAATTTGCACTAATTGTCCTCTGGAGTGGTTCGAGGCTACAAAGTGAGAGGGTGAAAGCTGCAAGACAGACAGAAAACCTAGAAATAGCATTGATTCTTGAGAAAAAGCAAAGCGTGAGAGAGCAAAACCACAAGTAGGGACTCCAAGTGCATACCAAAGCCCTACTTGTCTGTGTCTCTAAGTGAAATGGTGCAGAGTTTTACTTCAGCTTCCAGGAAAAAATGTACACCTGACCATAAGCTGCAAAGGTTTACAATGGGGAGAGATTCTCAGCAAGTGAGGTCTAGAATTAGGGAGGTGGTGAGATTAGTTTACTGAGTTAATTAGCAAGCTAAGGCAAGCAGGTGTGTCGGCAAGGTAAGACGTCTCTCTTGCTCCTGGCATTCTGGCTCCTACTTTTCTGTCTTTGATACGCAGCCTGCTCCTTAGGTTTGATTTGAATCATCGGTTATTGATGTATAGGAGAGCTTGCCTCACTGTGATAGACTCATGGGAAAAACTAATTTTTTCTTTGTTCCAGGGTGAATACATTTCCATAAGCAGGATCGGGCAGGGGTCTGGCAGTCGATACTGTTCTTTGAAACTGGACCGCTGTCATCTGACAAACCTACGTGTTAGGAGAGGTTGGTTTGATAGTAAATTCTCTGTTTAATTAATGACAAGAACAAATAATGGGATCTTCTTAGTCATTTGATAGACTTTGCTGACCAGGCCTATCCTTATCCCTGGAGTAGAAATAATCTACTCCATTTGTAGTTCTTCTGGGCCTTCTCCACAGGAAATTTTTACATCAGGTTTCTTTGTAGAAGCCTTGTTAATAGACCTAACCAAGAATGCATTTCCCTTTACAATGTTTCAAGTCTGTGAAAAGGCCTTTCAGACTCTCAAGAACTGTTTCTATTGTAAGTCTGTATATGCTTTTCCTCAGTGAGTAATTCACATTTCAAACATATTTCTGAGAGGAGCTAGGGGCTGTCTTATCCCAAGAGGTCAATGGACAGAAGTATCTATCGAGACCAAATTGCTCCTAAAGCTTACTTGATGACAGGAAAGGAATGCCTTACCATTGAAAGGCTTTGAATGTCTTCACAACTGCCTCTTCAGTAACCAGTCAGAATTGATGACTCTTTCAGACATCTGACTTTCCGGGAAAATGTCAGTATCTGAAATAAAATTATGGTACTTAGCCCTCAGCCCTATTCTTTCAGAAGGAGAATACTATATTTCCATTTCTTTAGCATGGAAGAATTTGACATTTGCTATATGGGTCTGATGACCCTTGCTTACTTGTATATGGATGTCTAAGGAGTGCACAAACTCAAGAACAGCCCAGCATAGAAAGGAATAAAGGGCTGAAATTGTCAGGATAGATTTAGGTCTTCCTCAGTGCAATATTTCCCAGATATACATATCTGATCTGCTGCTGATAATCAAGGAACAGCAAGAAACAACGAAAAGGAAAGAACCTTCACACAGGAACAGCTCTAACAAAAATAGGACTAATTTGTTTCATGAATTAGGTCTGTAAGCCCAAACACTTCTCCATGGTTGGACGCCTGATGTAATGGACTTTCCCTGCTTACCTGTTTCTTGTTCCAAGCATTTTTGTTTATGTTTGGGGTGGAGGTGTTGGTTTTTGTAACTTTCTTGTTACAGATTTTTATAAATTTCTTTTGTGTTCTCAGAGGCTTTGACGTTCTTAAAATTGAAAGACTTTCCATTTACTTTCACACTATTTCTCTTTCCCTTATGCCTNTCCCCTCCCCCCCCCCCCCCTTCCATTTCTTCTTGACTTCAGCTGCTCTTCTGATTTCCTTCTTTGTTCTGCTTTTCTACTCTTAATCACTGCTTTTGGAAAGCTAAAGTGAAAAAGGGGCTTAAATATTTCTTTCCACAGCAATAACAGACATTAACTGCAATATCTCTGAACACTTACCAAGAGCTTACGGAAAGAAGGCTTTCTTTTTTCTTTTCTTTATTTGAAGCTGTGCTTTAAGCAGTCTGAGAGTGCATCGTTGTGTTGTTAGGCAAAATGTCTTGAGGTGAAGTCAGAAAGTGCTGTTACATGGCATTACAAGGGCTCTGTAAAGCGATAACACAATACCAATTAGTGAATCTCAATGGATATAATTGGAAAAAAATGCCAATTATATGATAATTACAGGTTAATTTGTAAAACTTCCATAATTATAAAGTGTTTTAACTATATATCTTATATTTTTAAGTACTGTGGCAATGCTAGCAGGGAGCTAAAAGGGAGCAATATTAATATACGTAAGGTTATCTTCATTTGGTTGGTTGATTTTTTTTCTTTCAGGAATAAAAAACAGGTGAACTTACATTGGATTAGAGAGATTAGAGTTACCCTGATCCTGTGCTGTGATTAGTGCCTTCTGGCACCAAGTGCTTGGATTCCTGAGGCAAGCAATCCTGATCTTGCAGGGGTGGCCACTAGATGAAGGTTTCCTTAGGCTGGCTCAGCTTATGCTGGGCTCTCATGATAAGTAACATACTTAGCCTGAGGGGAAAGTTAGAGGAATGAGCTTGTTTGGATAAATTTTGCTATTTCACACCAACTTTACCCCTTCCACGCTCTTCCTCCTACTACTCTTTTGCATGCTGTCTGCACATACGTTGACGCATACAGGCTGGGGAAAAAATGTTCATGCATGTTGGGAAGACTCGATACGTTCACATGAACGCTTTCTGCCTTTTCCAGTGCTCTTTTTCTCTAGCTGATGATTGCGTTTCATTTGAAGCAGCAATGCGAAACTCCCAACATTCCCAACATTGGATATGGCAGTTTCATGAGAAACCTAGGGGAATGGTAAATTTCTCTGGGAGAATAATGAAAACCTTATAGAATGATAAAAGCCCCAGTCATCTGTACTCTGACTACATAGCATTGTTATCCTGTCTATCCAGAAAGGATAAAAACAGCTATTCAGAGAGAAGGAAAAAAAACACGAAGCTGCGGGTTTTTACCCCAAAACTTCATGTCATGATCTTGAATCAGCAGTGCAATAATTCAGCAACAAGTTGGGAATTCTAATAGGTTTTCAACTGGGACAGATTAAAACCTGAAAATGCTAACAGATACTTCCATGTTAAAATCTCTCCACTGTGTTTTAGTGAATGTGTGCATTCCTAACTACAAGAGACAGAGACATCATAGCTTTGAATGCACTGGGTATGGCATTTGTTGTAAAGACACAGAGCATAATGGGAATGAGTGGAGAGAAAATGGCATCTTTATCTGTTGATGAAATTTTAACCTCCAAATTAAGCAAAAAGTAGGATGACTAAATCGTGCATATTCACTGTGTAGTGTGGGACAATAGGATCAAGAAGCCTGTTTAAATTTTTTTTTCATGGAAATTTGGTCAGTGGTGGATGATCTGAGCTTCTAAAAATGCATGGATAAAGTTGAATATGAGTAGAGAGGAGCTCGGTATAGAGGAACGCAGAAGGGTATCAGGAAATTCAGACAAATTTGGATAATCTTTTAAAAAACATCAGAATTTTGGAGCCTTATGGGAATCAAACTGTTCATCTACCTTTACCCTAATTACTTACTATATGTAGCTTCTATGCTGGCACACATCAGTATTTAATCTTTTACTTCAAACAATGCAGGAATTATTTTACATCCTTTCCATGTGTTCCTTATTAGTATCTTGAAAGCAGAGGGACCGACCTCCCAGCATTTCCTGCTTAGAAAGCCTTCAGTTCTAAATGTCTAGAGAATATCTGAAAACATTTGTTTATAAACACATTTTTAGAACTTAGCTGCATAGTCAGAGCCAGGCTGGATGTGAAGGACATTTACAGTTGTCCATACAGCCAGATCTGGAATGTGAGTTGTTTATTACAGGAAGAAAGGTCTTGAAGAGCCAAATAAAAAGAGAACTGCAAGTTTGATAAAGTTTTGTTTAGTCAAAGATCTAAATAAATTCCTGAAGGTTTTCTCTCGCTCTCAGCTACTTGACGCCTTTTGATCATTTACAGATGGCTCATGTGGGACTGTTAGGAGATCCAAGAGCAAACCTTCCGCAGACTTCCAAGCCACTTTACGCCAACGCCCAGTTAATCCAAACAATAAGTAATAAATCGGATACTTCAAGCCGTTCTGCTACCATTTTGCAGAATGCAACTCCACCCTTCAGGACAAACGGCTGAGGCTCAGCTGGGAATACAGAAATAGGTGCGATGGGTGTGATGTCATTGCTCTGAAGATTAATAATTTAAGAGTTAAGTTTGCTTGATACTTTGGCCTTATTTTGAACCGCATAGCTGCTGTGCTTTAAAATCCGCTGGCTAACCTGAACTGCAAATCTTCACATAGTTCTCAATACAGCCAAGAAGTAAAGGAAAGAGAGTGACTTTTTATTTCAAGATATTTTAATCAAGACAGAAATATGACAGCGATAAAAAATGGTTGAAATTTTAAAACGGTGCATGTATGTTAAAGACAATTTGTCTGAATGTCAGTTGCAGGATCCTGTATTTGGCATCTTCTAGCCGTACACAANGAGATAACTTTTTTTTTTTTTTTTTTTTTTGGATAACAGTCTTGGGAGCTTATGTCATTCCTCTGTTATTATAAATGCAAAGTCACTTGTAGATGGGCTTGCTGGGAACCAGACTTGCTTTTTCAGAGAAGTAAAGGGTTTTTTTCCCTTCATGTAAAACATTGTCATAGACTTTCCCTCTGTAAGGAGAGACTGGAATCTGGTTAAAACAGAAAAAAAAAATACAGACTTTCAATTATTCTAATCTGCATTATTTTTAATACTACATCATCGTCATAACAACTACAAGAAAAACCCAGCTACGTTATGTGGAAAGATGTCAGTATACATTGTTTTTGAATTCAAATATTAAAAGGATTATTCTGTGTCTTTTCCCAGGGAACGGCTCTTTGTCGTTCAAGAAAACTCAATCTGGCCAATAAACACTTCCATATTTTTGTGAGGAAGTGCCTAGACTCACCATTCCTGCTTTACTTTTTGATTATAAAATGCATTGTCACTCCTCAGCTCAGTTTTCTGCTATATTTCAGTGATTGCATCCTAAGACCTTTTTCTTCCCATCTGTGTAAATAACTGCTGTGCTTTTCTGTCAGATAAATTACAAAGCTGCACAATATTTAATTTTACATTTTTCCCATTTAGAAACTCTGATGATCTGAAATTTCTTCAGCTGTAGCTTTTTTCCTGTCTTATGTGGACATCCCAATACTCAGCAGACATTTGTTATCAGGGCTTCCAGCATAAGTTATTTCATCCAGCCTGGCAAAAACACAGCTGAATATCAAAGGGATATTAACATTTCACTTTGCCAAGAGTGGCAGATCCGATTCAAAGCTGGCCCAGAAGACTGCAAATAATGGCCTGTTAAAGAAAGGTGACAGATTATTTCATGCTGTGTTTCATGTGCAGTCTAAAAGCATGCTGTGAGACCTGGCTAAAGCTCTAAAGAGGAAAATACATCTTATGGCAATATTCAGCTAACAAAAAGAGAGAGAGAGAGATACAAATCTCAGTGCATTCCTTTAGTTCAAATTCATAGGCTGGGATAATAATTAGTAAGGATTTTCGCCTCTCTTTTGGCTCGCAAGTGGCTTGCAGTCATATTGTAGGGCTGGGCAATGTCTTCATTCACGCTTCCTGAATAACTTCTGTGAATAATTTGCAGCTTCTTGCTTGTTCACAAGCATTTCACCAGTCACAAGCATTTGATATGCAAGCTGTTTCCTCTGGAAACGCGGGTCACAGAATGTGTCTGATCCCTTGCTGGATCAAAATGAAGGTTTGGATGCAAAATTTTTCTGGTGATGAATTTAACACTTTTTCCCATCTGAAGACACTTGCATTTCCCAACAGAACACGGTTCCATCAATGTTTTTCTGATCAGTTCTAGTGCTGAACCTCTGAAAAAATAATTAGCTAAAGAAAATGCAAACCACATGTCCGTACCTGTCTCTATAAAATGACACGCATATACAAACATCCAGGAAGTACTGTAGCTCATAGGGGCCCTATTTAGACTAAATTAAACATGTTTTGGATCTCACAGTTCTTGGAAGGCAGTGCACTGGTCTAATACGCTAGCCCAGACTATTAATGGAAAATATTTTTTTTCCAGTGTGCGTGCCAAAATCCACACTTAGTGGAGCTGTAGAGGGGAAACTCGAGAGTGGGTGATGCATGCTATTTCCTATCTTGAGTCTGCCTATCTGCTCTTGCATCTCCAATAAATCTAGGCAGCAAAACTCTTTGTGCCGTAACAAACTCCTTACATCAGCCTTACCAGGGGGATGGCGTAACTTGAGCAGGATCTTTGCAGTTCAAAAAGAAGTAAACGCATCTTCTTGGTAATGGGAATCAGATCCCTCGCTGTGAGTGGGCGGCACTCTTCCCTTCAGTGCTTCCTGCGACTGATGCAATTTGTAACCTCCCCTTTAAGCCCAGTGCCAACTTCTTGTCCCATTTTAGCTTTTCAAACTCAAAATGGGTGCATTCACTTGAGAAATGTGAACAGGGTCGTGCATCATTAGCCAAGGTTCAAGGTGTCTTGGCTGCCATGGTTGGTGTAATTTTCGGTGTTATTCAAGGCATGTTCACTGATGAGTGAATTTACATAATAATTTCTAACGATTTGCTTTGATCAAACCCCATTAGCCCATGGGCAAGACACTGGAAGATGTGACTAGAGCAGATGAGATGCAGGTGAGAATGTGGCGGGTATTTACAGCCATATGTTGAAAAGTTGTTAGTTACGTGATCGCTATAAGGGAAAATCAGAGTCTCTGGAAAGGCAGACTGGCACTGAGTAAGGACGGTGCTAAACCTTCCTCATGCTTCCTCTTTACCGCTGTTTCTGCTGCTGTTGATTGGCATTTCTGAGCGTGGTTCTTGCAGGAAGCGATGTCCACGAGCGAGAGCTGGTCCCCTTGCGGGCTGCTCGCCACAGTGGCCTTGGGCTACCGAGACAAGAAGTTACAAACCCTCTCTCTGCGGCACAGGGAGTTCCCCTCAGTCGTGCTGCGGTTACCAGCGAGAGGCTTGCCCAAGGCATAGTTATCAGCCGAGATAACAGGTACTCTGTGTATCTCAACCTAGGAGAGAGAAGATGAAGGCAGCATGGTTCAGGGAACATAGCTGGCAGTGATCTCCTGGGTGCTGAACTGCAGCCACGGAAATTTTAAAGCGTTAAGAAAGAACAAGTCAGATATTCAAATGTGCTTGTATTTAGCAAGGTGTGAAGGGACACATTTGTCATTTATTGAAATAGTAGTCCTGGGGCACCTTTTTTTTTTTTAAAAAAAAAAAGCAATTTTTTATTGAAGTGGTTATTGCAACAGCTAATCCTTTCAAAAGCATGTTTGTGAGCATTTTTTAGGTCACAGAATAGCCAATAATGAAAGCATTTGAAAGAAAAAACACATTTTTCTCGCAATGTTTTCCCATTATTGAAGTTAGATCATTTTCAAATGACTGTGAACAAAACAACAAACCGAAAAATGAAATAAACTATACAGCCAGCTTTGCTTGGGAAGACGATCAGCTCTTTATGGGGCAAGTAAGACCACTGGCTGCAATAGTTTTTCACGTGCATGAAAATCTGATCTGGGGAAAACTATTTATCTTTATTAATCTCTGAGAACTATTTTCATGATGTCTTTTTAAGCAGTTTGTTCAATATAAATTAAGGGATTTTTTACTAATTCAGCAATATCTGGGAATGAACCAATCAATACATTCTCACATCTGCCTACGCTCATTGATGACAGTTTCCCAATGTCATAGACAAACACCACCTTTTTGCAGTGCTTTTTAGCTTCTGCTTTCTTGTTCCGAGCTTAAACTGAGTTCAAACAGCTACCGAAACATTTCCAGCTGGGAGAGAGGAAGCTGTAATAGCTAACCCTATGATGAGCTGAATATACCATTCCCCTTTGAGTTGCAGGAGTAAGAACCTACAAAAATATTTGTTTCAGGTTATGGTTATTAAAAGACAAGTTCTCAGGGAACCCTTCAGTGTGGGGGAGAGAATTCAGACAGGGCTCTGAGAACGCCAGCTTTGTAATTCATTGCATATATGAGGTCCCTAAGAAAAAGTTTGCAGTCAGTGGATAAGTGGATATTCCTTTCCTCCACAGAGTAGCAATGATTCTTGTGCCTTCACTTCAGAGAGATGATTATAGTTATGGTAGGGGAATAGTTTCATCCTTCTGTGACTGGCAAATGACATTTCTTGTTTCTCCTTTGCAAGACAGAATGGATTCGTTCTTTTGTCAATTTTTTTTCCTCATTAATATAGGAATTGCTTAGAAGAACAGTTTTCACAAGCTCTTTTCCAGGTATTTGAAACGGTGAAAAATAATGCTCTTCAGGAAAGTAAATCCCTGAGATGTAGACAGGAGTTTTAACTTTGTCTGTTTATTACATAGCATTTGATGCAACGGCACAGACTTAACCAAGAGGCAATGTTTGGTTTGCAGAAACACTCGGGATTATGCCATCATCATCAGCCATCAGGAACTCAGTTTACTGCAGATCCCAGATGAGGTGCAGAACTGGCAGTTGCGAAAACCATCTGCTAACTTACAAAAAGCCACTGCAGTTTCTTATATTTAGACATTGGTCTATTTCAGGGACCCTGAAGTACCCTAGTTCTGCACAGGGGTTGAAACCTAGCAAACATGCAAATATTTCAAGTGTATAGATTGTTCTGCTGTCAATCAATATGGCAAGACAAGGCCATGGTGGTGCATTCTCTCCACTTCCCTCTTCCAGTGCTCCTCACGTGACTGGTGAAAGCAGCATACGGGTGATGTTTCTCCTCTCTATGCTTCTCCCTGCCCCTTGCCCCGAGGTTGTGATGCAGGAGGAAATGATTTTCAATGATACTGAGTAAAATCAGATGTGGGGTCCACTCAATCACCTATGTAAAGCCACACAGTGCCGTGCTTGCCAGAGTTATTTCTCAGTCTGTAACTGCATTTAACCCCAGTGATTTGAGTGCATGTGTTTGTCAGATTTGGACTTGGACAACAGGCCAGATAATAAGGTAAATAAATTTTGCAGAGTAAAGTAGTATGTGCTCATGAGTCAAATTAAACATAATGGGAGCTAGGTGTGCATTTCATTAGGGGGGCAGAGCCCCAGTTCTCAGGAGTGGTATGCAGCTTGCCTGAAAAGTGAATGCGTTCTGTGTACTGTAGTAAGAGGCTGCTGGAGAATGAGGGTTGCCATAGCAATACAGAAAAATTTTAAACAGCTAATACTTCCTACACAGCTGAATAGAGTGGGCTGAGTAGCAGAACCTCAAATCACCATCTTTAGCACAACTAACTTCATTTTAAATGCATTTATTAAATGTTTTTTATGTCACACTGGATACTTTACAGGACCTCAAAGTGCTGCACCAGCATAACGTATTATCTGGAACAGCAGCACTCAAAGGCAGGCGCATTTAAGTGGAGTGATGACAGCTGAGTACCACAACATAAAATGATTCAAACCTTGGTGAAGGACCAAATATGACAGTAAGACAACTGCCAAGTGATGTTGTGTCCATTTGGAAGAGATAAGGACTTTGATTTTGACAGTCCCTTCTGCAGTCAGGCTCCACTGTAAACTCCGTATTATTGAAGGCTGGAAAAAAAAATATTTTAAGGAAACATCATGTTCTCTAAAGCATCCATGGTATGACTCTCACTTTTAATTTTTTTTCTTGATCCGTCCTGCACCAGTCTTTTGCCACTGACAACAGCCAGTATTGGATGCTTTCAGAAGCTACAGAGCAGGGAGATGGTTCTCCCTTCTCTGGTACACCTCTCCAGGAGCTAACTCATCAGACAAACTACATAGTTGATAAGTTTATGATCTGTTATGTTTTTTGGGGTGGGTTTTTTTTTTTTGGTTGTTTTTTTTTGTTTGGATTTTTTATTATCTTACTGCTTAAAATCATGATACTCTCCTACAGCTCACTTTCAGATTGACTACCTTGGTAGCTTTGTATTACCAACAAGCTTTGTCTTGCCATTAATAACTGAATTTTTTTGATAACTTATGACTGTGTTGAACACTGGTTCTCAGAGCAGCTCCTTGTAGGATTTGATACAGAAAAACGTTTTATCTGTTGTGATAACTGAATATTTAACCTGTTTCCTGTCTTTAAATAGTGACTAACTCACAAGCAGGTGTTCTCCTTTTTCCTTTCACATGGAGCAACATGAATGTGGGTTCTTGTTTAAAGGGTCTTGAACACAAAACTTCCAAAAATTCCACTCGGTACTAAGTGCAACATTAATTCCTAGGGAACCTGGAGATTTTCTATACCATTTTTTTTTTTCCAGCTTGGGAAAATAAAGTTGCTTAGTTGCTGAGGATAACAGTTTCCCCCAGTGATTAAGAATTGTCACAAGTAGCCTATATCCAGATTTCTCCTATAAGCATGTCCAAAACACTCTGAATACTTAGCTCAGGCTTTTTTGAGCCTTTGGCCTTAGTGCCCATGTTCAGCTGCAGACACATTATTCCAGGCACAGCAGTTAGTAGGCTCAAAAGTCTCACAACAAACACATTGTTCTGAAGTAAGTTTGTTATGAAATCACACTGCCTTCCGTGCTGACAGAGGCTATTTCGTTTTTGCTGAATACTGTGCAAAGTAATGAATCCAGCTATGGACTTGCAAAGTTACATTATACAGTCACCCAAGGGGGTTCTCCTTGTCCTTGCTGTGCATACAGAAATGTGCAGTCTAGCAAGTAACTTGTATGTGGCTGCATATTTTATTTTTCCTCTAAACACTGTGCTGTCAAAACGTATCTGTCCTGTCACGTGGAGGAACTGTGTGTCAGGTTATAACTAAATCCCTTTGAATAAGAATATGGTGCCTTAATTGCATCCTTTTTTGAGTTTCCATCTTTTTCTTTTTTTTTTTTTTAAATTATCTCGATTGCTTTTAGTAGCACATCATGTCTTACAGGCTGTGCCCACAACTTTAAGCGCAGACGGGCTCATGGCTAGCTGGACGCTTTCATAATCAGCAGCAGCTGTGTTCATTTGTAAGCTGACATGCCTGCATAGCTGGGCCTAATGGTTGGGGACTTTCAGGAGAAATCCAGTTGTTTTTATAAACCACGCATTTTTGCAACATCCTCCATAAGCTACAGTATGTTTTTCCTTGTCAATAATCACAATAGATCTGCACCTTATTCTTTTGGGTGTCATCTCCCTTTGATGTCCCTGCCTTTAAAGCATTTCTAGTTTTTTAATTGTGGTTTCCCTTTGAGATAGTTTCCTGACTGACACATTACAGAAGTTGCATTTGTACTGTATGAGCATCTTTGTCTTGATGATCCCCCGAATAGCGATAACACAGAGACTGAGGAGGAAGCAAGCTGTCAGCAGATGTGAAATTTTACAATGTGAGTAGATTCAGTTCCCTGTCCCTGTTATATCTCCGGGATTGTCAGGAGTGAGATACTACGAAATTACTACAATGAGATATAGGTAGGTGAAAAAGATGGGTAAGAAGGAAATACACATCTGTCCCCACTTCTGATTTGAACCAAATAGCTAGAGGCAATTAGCTCTTGCTCCTCATCTTTAGCATTCTGATGGCCTATCAGCTGTATTTTGTCAAATGAATAAATAGTGCTTCTACCCCCTCTAAATTTTAGAGAAATTTAGTGTAATTGCTGACGTTGCCTCAGAGGATTAGGCAGCCAAAGTGCTTTGACTTTCAATAAGATAGAAATCCTTAGGGATACGTACTCACTACAGTATTAGCAGACTTGTGTGTGTGTGCTGCTTCCCACATTCCCACTCACACACCAAGGTACATGCCAGCAACAAATAATAATATTGCCAGGTCTGACTAACTTGCCTTTATTCTGCTCCTGTTTGTGCTTTCTCCCATTGTAGTACCACGGCATGTTGAAATAACTAAGCAGAGAGCAGCTGGGCTTTACGACATGCAGGAGATGTCCTCAGAAATTTAGTGACATACCCTCAGGAGTGAAGCAGCAGAACACAGAAGCACGAGGGATGGCTTTAGAAAGTGTCTGTGAACATCTGTTGCTAAGCTAACCCAGATGCTTGGGCCCCCGGTGTCAATTATCCGAGTTTATGCTATAGGCCAGGCATGTCACAGATCCCCTTTGAAAAGGGGGCTTCAGTTCCGAAGTGATGTCAGAGTATTAGTAACTTTATGATCTCAGCCTTACGAGCCTTTTGCCCAAATCCGGAAGAATCGCTGTAGATGGATGAACGATGAGACACTGGTTTAGGCAGAGAAAGCTACAAAATCGTTGTACTGCTTCTACTGCATAAGCTCTATTTTAAAATTGTTATAAAATAGGGAAGCTAGGAACACTGATTTCTTACGTAATATCTTGAAAATTTCCTGGTTCTGAAAGGTTGCGTAGAAAATATTGGTGCTTGCAGACGTATCCCATTAGAAAGTTTAACTGGAAATTACATGCGGTTTTATAAATCTCTGGTTGTTGTACCCCCCAGAATTAGGGCAGGCAATAGAATTTTTGCTTCCTATTTATGAGCGTTCCTGTGAGAACTCAAATAGGAGAGATCCCTTCTAATAACGCATTTGGCACAGTTCTGAGGAAACGGATACCAGAAAAGCCTTGCTAAAAAATTAAAATAGTGTTTCCTCTCCCCCAAAGCCCTTCTACACCATGGACAAAAACAGAGAGAAAAGAGGGCAGAATGAAATAGATGTGAAATGCGAGGGTCCTTCAGAAGACACTCTCAAGAAATAAAAGAACACATTTATATTTCATAATGTGGTCCCCGATCACCAAAGAAAAGGCATAAAATTAAGCAATTCCCTACAGACATTCTGTATGATAGCACTGCTTTAATAATTCAAACAGAAGTCTTTTTTACAAGAACTCAGTGTACGACTCCCTCCTTCCTTCCGAATGCATCACGCTGACTGACTGGGAGAACTCTGCGCGAAGAAGTGCGATGGTATAGTAGCAGCTATATATATATTTTATTTTTTTAACTTCAGTTTTCTTCCTCTCTTATCACCCCAGATTTCACAAGATGATCCGACTGACCGCCTTTGAGCATCCCAGTCCCAGTAACATGGCATTTTCCAGAAGCGCACAGACAGGCGGAAGGGAAGCCAAGTGAAACATCCCAGGATTTCTTTACAGAACAGCTCTCTTTTTATAGTTATGTTAGGCCACGTGGAAAACTGGGCACCTTAAACACACAGTCTCTGCACATGAGACTTTACGCACTCAGATCCGATTACAAATAATAGCAACTGTGGGTCTGATATACCATTTTTAAAATGTATGCTTTCTACGTAGGCCGGAGTTGAAAGGCCAGCGAGACATTCCAAAACTGCATCTCCGTAAGCAGAGGAAGGTGCCAGCATTTGCAGCCATTGTGATCATTTGGGGTTTGGGGCCTCTGGTAAATCAAAAAGTTCGTTTCTCAGAAAGTCTATGAGAAAAACTGTCACTCCAGGTGTCAGAAAGGGATTGGTTAAGCGTAGGGGTTTTTTTGTTGTTGTTATTTAAATCCAGCGAGCACCGGTAGATAAATTTGGCTGTGAAAATATTTTCTGCGGTTGCTTTGTGAGACACCTTGGGTGATTGTTTTCCCTGCGCAAACAGAAGAGCTGTATCCAGTTGAAGCTTCACGGAGCACAGGTTGGTAGGAATACATAAAGAATATGAGCGAATAACCAGGGGTTTTTGATCATCTCTAATTAAGTAATTATGACTTCACCAGAAAAAAATACTTACAAGAATGTGGTAAATGTTATAATACATACAAAGGAACTAATTTCTCAGTGAAAATAAACAAATCTTGTTAAGAATATAAACACCTTTTGGTCTTTGAATTCCCATGTTGAGAATGTTATTTCTCAGATGATATTTTAACACTATGGCTTTGCTGTAAAGCAAAACAGTAACTTTGGGATAGATCCTTCCTTTTCTTATTATGTGGGTGGGAAAGTAAACTTCCTCAATTTGAGGAGGTGAAGGAGTCACCTCCACAGCTCATTTACTTTCTTAAAATAGTGTCTCTGAGCAACTGGGAGCAACTGGGAAGGCAGCAAGTATCCTCGCATGTTTTCTGTTAGGCATTCTAAGTTACTGAAGAAGGAGCCTTGGGAGCTGATGTGGAATGTGAAGTGCAGAAATTCATGCAGTTTCCCCATTATTTATGTAACACAAAAGCCAGGATCACTGAAATAGACTAAATAGATCGCCACTCAGCCCACTTGATAGTAGATTGGCATTCAGCCCCTAATGGAAAACTATGATGAAGAAAAGCAGAATCATGTCGTCTTTTCAATCCTACCTGGAAAAAGCAGATGTTGTCCATTTTCCCTTTTCTGCCTTTGTGCTGGTTCAATTTTCCATCTAAAGAATACGACAATACATCTGAATTCCTTGTCATATCCAGCTACAGTTCTTGGGATTTATTTTTCATGTATTGGAAAACCCATATCTGGCCATAGATTTCCAAAATAGCCTTCTGCCTTCCCACCAATATGCAAGTTATTATACTACCCTTAGCGTATTGGAGAAGCCATGGTAATGAATACATAATTTAGTAGGGGTTTTTCTAAAGATTTTTTCCTATGTGACCTTTTCTTAAACTCAGTCTCTCCTCTTTTCATCCCTTCTGAAAATTAAACATGATGCAGTGAGAAAGAATTTGGTATGAAGTAATTTGATAACATTACCATCCAGGGCTCTAGCTATTTTTAAGATCTATTATTTCATATTTCACTGCCTCTATCGCTTTCCTCTGCCTTGAGCTCCACAGGTCCATCCAGGTTATGTCTGAAAATCACACACGGGAAATGTGATCCATCTAGTAAGTGAACAAACAAGGGAAAGAGAAGCCATAGGAAGAAAATTTGCAGAACAAATCCACTTTGCTGTGTTTTCTATTAAGGCTTTTCTTGGGTCACATGGCAAACCAGCCACCTAAATTCATAGTCTGGAGTAATGGGATTTGAGCGTAAATCTTCAGTGTCCTCATATGAATATTTACATCCCCCTCTTGCCTGAAGAAAACAGGATGCCTCATGGTACAGTTGGCCCCAGCCCTGCCATGAGAACGCTACAACTTTCCAAGAGGGGCTGGCAAGCCTCACAGCTCTGTCCTCATTCCCTCCCTTTTAAATAATATCCTTGCTGTTCAGAAAAGCTGCTCTTGCACAGGGATTTTTAAAAAAGAAAAGAAAACAGCTGCTGAAGACTCTGTATTTTCTACATAGCATTGATTATTTTGAATTGAGGAGTATCAGCATTGATGTCGTATGCAATAGCGCATTTCCCTTTGCTTATATGTTGATAGGGTGTGATTTTGTAGTTTGTTTTTCTTTTATTAAGAATCAGTGTTTTTCAATACTTATTTTTAGCGTGTAGCTCTTTCTAAAAGACTCGGGACAGGAGAGACGTCATCTGTGAGCTCCCAATGCAAATTACATTTTAAGTCAATGTAGTAGCTTTCAGGTTTTGTTTTTGTGCACAAAATGGTCTCAGAGAGTTTAAGATTAGTAAGGAAAGTCGTAAGGGGGGAATAAGAGAAAACAAGGGTGGCAACATGTTGTCTTTCTGGAGAACATGTTAAGAGGCAAGCCAGTTACGTGGGTTTGGCATATTGAAGGTTTGTATCATGGGACAGCAGCTCCTCTTTATAAATCACTGTGATGATAAGGAAAACACACATCCTGTTCCTGAATCCAAGGAAGAAAAGCCTACATTTGTTTTTCTTCCCTAAGCATCTTTCCAGATACATATTCTCTGGCTACATAATAACTTGAAATGGACCTCAACTAATCTCTTGTTTTCAAACATTTAAAATTCTTGGTATTTGAATTTGGAAAACAGGAACCAAAAAATAAATAATTCTTATATAAAGGTTAAAAAGGTATGAAAACCAGAAGCCTTAGAAAAGAAATACGTTCAAACTCCTACGTGCAGAAGCCAGTGGTCATTGTCCACTGCTGCTAAGGTGGGTGGCGCTTTCAGGACCAGGCTCCTTGAGAACCACCTTTACGGAGACAGTAGAAGAAGAGAGGTGAAAATGCTGTTCTCGAGGTTGATTGTCACAAAGCAAGGCCAAATACGAGGCCAGCTTACTTCATTTCAGCTATCCTGCTTCTATCAAGTCCATATTTTTTATTGTGACTATACTTTTAGGAAGGAGAAGTAAAATGTTGAGCCCACATATCTAGAACATCAGAAAGACTCTGGAAGCCAACTAAGAGGAAAGAGTACCGCATATTCAGCACTTTTTGAAGCTCTCTGTAGTCCCCTTCTCTAAGATGCCAGTTTTTTTCTCCTCAGGTATGACTTCTCCAGCCATCTAACCTCTATTAGTCCTTTAGCCCTCTGGTACGAAGCAAACCCACAGGCCCATACGCCGTGCTTTTAAATCACAGACACCCTGACTTAGGATGCAGGAATCCAGCACGGTCCTAAGGGGTTGATACGATACTGTCCTGCCAGGCTACACCGCCTAGTTCCTGCTTTAGCTTCCCAAATCATCCTCAGTATAGTATTTTGTGATAATATAAGCCTGAAGCCACAGAGACGTGCTAAGGCCGGACCCTCCTCAGTGAGAAAAGTTCCCAAGTAATTTGACTTCTCCCACACCAAAGTGTCACAGAGGTAAATCGGGTTGCTGTTTTCTTGGGTTCACAGAGGTATGACGAGTCTTTCTTTTTTTTTTTTTTTTTTCTTTTTTTCTTTAAGAGATCAGGCATTCAGAGGTAAATGGTCTCCTTCTGGTTCTGTGAAGAGCTTTTACATTTCAGCGGTCATACCATTGTAATGAGTGAAACCAGCAGACCATCTGGTCCTCTGTTTGATCTCTGGTAATGGCCAGTACCAGATGCTTCAGAGGACAGAGCAGCAGAATCCACAGACGAATAACCAGCCAACAAGAGAAGGGTTTTTTCAGCTCCTGTCAATTAGTGGCTCATTTATGCCTTATAAATTGAGCGTTTTTTTATTTCTTGTACTTTTTGTTATATAATAATCTTAACCTTATTATTTTCGTGTTGGATTCTGGAAATACTGATGATGGAAATATATTCCTTATCCTCCACCATCTTTTTCGGGAGTTCATTTCACATTTATGGTTGATAATAGAGATGATCACAGGATTTTACATTTTAGGATGTAAAGGCGATTTGCAACACAGGATAGCTATCCCAGATCAGTTAGTAGAAATACAATTAATTCATCATTTGTTCCAGTGGCCATCCTGTTCTTCAGCTTGGACTTGTTGTTTCACCCTAATTCAGCGGGAATTTGTTTTTGTACTGATTAGAGTAGAAACCGGAACAAATCTTAATAAACACTAGAGCTGGATGTACAAGAGGACTCTGGTGGAGTCACTCTTGCTGTGAAGCAGGCCAGACATAATAATATTGAATCCTGATTTATAATTCAGGATTATTGAGTCCAATAAGTACCTCAGAGCCCAAAAGCTTTGTTGATCTCATCTGCATCTAATTGCATGCTCCTACAGCCTTTGCCATAAGAAAATGTTACCTTCATTCGTACCTCCTGGAGGTATTGCTATACAAACTGTTTAATAATAATTTCTAGTTTGCAGTTTTTTGAATTGATACACAACAAACACAAAGTGAGTTTATTTCAGGCTGTTACTTCCAACTAATATGTTACAATGCACTGTTGTTGGCCAGGCAGTGGGACGTTCTCAGTCAGTAATGGTTTGTGTATTTTAAGTTATTTTTAGTTTTTAATTGTATCACATCCTTTGTTTTCCATTTCACGCCAGAATGCTGAACCTTTGTGTCTCATAAGATGAAATTTGATGCACTGTCTCAGACCTGAAAGATTGAGCAAGAACTTTAGACCGGAGCGTGTGTGTGATGGAGAGTCAGAGCTGTGCAGCTCCACCTTTCTAACCAGGCTGTATGTGAATGAGGTTTGACGGTCAGAAATGGAAAAAACAGTGCACTGGTTTTGGCTGGGGGATAGGTTTTCTTCATAGAAGCTCTTACAGTGCTACGCGTTGGATTTGTGACCAAAGCAGTGTTGATAACACACTGATGTTTTAGCTATTGCTGAGCAGTGCTTGCAGAGCATCAAGGCCTTTTCTCCTTCTCACGCTGCCCCACCAGCGAGGAGACTGGGGGTGCACAAGAAGCTGGGAGGGGACACAGCCAGGACAGTTGACCCTAAGTGACCAAAGGGCTATCCCATACCGTATGACATTGTGCTCAGCAATAAATTTAGGGGACAGAAGGAGGAAGGGGGAGATGCTTGCAGTTATGGAGTCTATCTTCCCAAGCAGCTGTTATGCATGATGCAAATGGCTGAATGCCTACCTGCCAATGGGAAGTAGTGAATGAATTCCTTATTTTGCTTTGCCTACCCATGTAGCTTTTGCTTTACCTGTTGAACTGTCTTGATCTCGACCCACGAGTTTCTTCCCTTTTGCTCTTCCCGTTCCCTCCTCCATCCCACCGCAGGGGAGTGAGCGAGTGGCTGTGTGGGGTTTAGCTCCCTACCAAGGTTAACCCCCAACAAATGCCTAAAAAATCAGCTATCCTTCCCAAACAGCTATTGACTTCCTTGGCTCGCTTTTTAAAAACGATTCAGACTCCCAACTTCCAGAGGTCTTTCAGAGCCTGCTAATTTCTCAGATGTTTTGATCTGCTTTTTCCTACCTTTGCTGTGCTTTACAATTTTCTCTTCTCATTTTGCTATTCAAAAATAGATCTAACAGTGGAAAGGACAGGGTTTCTTTTTTAACAGAAGGTTATCTGAGAAGGAAAGGTTCACAAATCAGATCTGCCATCTAGCCAGAAAAGGACTGCAAAGAATTAATTAATATACGGAAGGAGCATGCAGCAGAACATGATTTCACTTAGAGTGCACAGAACCAGCACATTTATGACAGAATTGCTTTGCAGCTACCTCAGGGAACACAATATAAAAAATAATCTTATGCGCGGAACGAGAAATAGTGGAAAAGACTGCACGTCATTGAAAGTTAACTGCAAAGTCCTGAAGAGTAATTTTGTCAAGTGTGTAGGAAAGCTAATGAAGTCAAATAGCTGTGAAGTCTCACTGCTGCTTCATGGCAGAGACACGATTGATTTGGCTTCGTATAGAACTTCATGTGTCAGTAGATCAAAAATTCATGTACGGTCTAGAAAATCATCAGCCTTTTGGACAGGCTTAATGGGCAATATGCTATATTGGTATGGATGCAAATTTAGCAGGTTTGAGAGGTTTGTGGCGTACAAGCGTAGATACAGATTGGTTCTTATATAATTAAACATGTAAATGCCACCTCTGATAGCTGAATTACCTAGGTGGTATCTAGGTACAGTTCTGTCAAACCCTGCGTAACATGGACATTTCAATGTATCTGTCATCTGGCAAAACTCCCCCAGAGTACACGAAAATGCTACAGGAATTACTTATTTTCCTCTTTGCTAATAATAAGCTTATCTTTGTTTTCAGCTCAGTTTGGTGAAAATGTATGAACAACTTTTACAAATCACTGCAAGTAGTAGAGGGGGGAAGAAATGAGTAAAAAATAATCTCTTTCCAGTGTGAATATTTACTGTGGCATGAAAAGACAATTGATTCTTGCCATGATTAACTGCAAGAAATCCTAACGCAGCAAAAAAGCCAGTGATAAATTGGCACAGGGAATGGAACTGAATGAAAGGAATAGGTTTTCAATATAAGCATAATCTAAAGCACGGCCTCAAGTCACCAGATGGCTCAAGGGATTAGCAATGCTATATAGTCTTTTCACCTTCCTCCTCTGTCCCCTCCCCTTCAAGCAACAGGTTCAAATGTTCAAGTAAGTAATATAAGCATCCAGACAGACACAGCTTAAAGGGTCTTTATCTACACCAGGCAACATGGTAAAAGCCGTTACTATCTAGTAGCGTTATCTCTGTGAGAAGAATTATATGCCGGGGCTGTGTGAATATTTCTGTGTTGATGAAAAGCAAAACATTAATTTGGGTCAAATTGAAATCTCCCCTCTGAAAACTTTCGGTTTATCTTCAGGCCCTTTTAAAAGACATCTTTATGTTTATGTTCATTTTGTAAATTTGGAAAAGAAACTCCATTCTGAAATGAAAGCAGTATGGTTTAAAAACTGTTACAAATCTCACATTTGTTTACTCCAATTAGGAGGAAAGGGTCAGATGTAAACCATAAATCTGTGAACACAGAGAGGGGATGTGATTCTTAATTTTCAGTACACAGAGTGTTCTGTCAGAGATGTTTTGCTGAAGTTTGCTTCTGGTCATGTTATTTTCTTAGGGGAACGCATGCACATACTATAAAAGTATGATCATGACTGTTAGTAAATGAAAATCCTTTAGGAAATATTAGTAGACTACATATTACTTAAGACAACATTTTAAGTCACCATATGAGCAAATGTGGGATAAAAGGTGTTGAGGAGTTATCTTTTCCCCTATATTTGTAGTGCTTGCTTAGGAGATAAATAATGGACTTTAACCTTTTTCTTGAGAGCTATAGGCTGTTTCAACAGCATGAAAAGCAATAATCAAAACCATTGATCATACTCTACATTTAAAATAACATTTAAATTAAAAAAAAAATACTCAAGGGGGGAAAAAGGTAAGGTAAAAAGCCACTGAAGCCTGCGTATAAATGCAACTCATAATACTGTACCATTTATTCTTGTGTGGCGCTTCTTTAATTCAAGAAAATATATGGATAGCTTTGAGTTTTCAGCTGGTCATACTCTGCTGACTTTTAGCTGTAGGCTTAAATTACTCTCTCTTTTCTTCAGCAGAAGTAACATTTTAGCCTCTATGCAAGACAAATGCAGAAGAAGAAAAAAAAAAACTAGTTGAGTTTAATGACCTGATTTTATGCTACAGCTTTGATAAAACTCTACTTTTCTCCTTTTGCTCAGTTACCTGCCTTCTGATGCCTATTTTTGCAGGCAGCTGCAGTACAGTGGATGATTTATACTTCAGATGCTAAAATACCTATTTTCTTATATGTTCAGGCAAGCTCTTAATGTTCTGTCAAAGTTTCTTTTGTAAATCTTGACCTTTCAAGGCAAGATGTTGGCCCCACTGATGTCCCTGGCAAAGCTTGAACAGAGGGGAGGTTACCCTCGAGGATGTCATTGCTGTAAGGCTGTAAATACTCCTAGGGAACTCCTATATTCAGATTAGAATCACATTGCCTGTGATTTCACTCTGGTTTTTTGTTTGACCGAGTACATGCTGTTATTCTCCTGAATGATGTATCTCAGATAACAGTACTTATTCACCTGCTGTGCTGTGATGTTTAGGTACAAGGGAAGGACGAAGTTTGGGACGTAGATCTGTATTGTGACTGTATTAAGTCACAGACTAACATGGTTCAGTTTATAGCTTGGTGCCATTCATTGACCTCTTTCCTTACTTCCAGTGATGTAGGCGGTGTGGTTGCAGAATATGGAGCAAACAAACGTTAGTCTGGCAAATCTCTACAACCCCGGGGCCCTTTGACAGTCCCTCCTTACTTAACCACAGTGCGCATTCTCTAGAGTCAAGGAGCTGCTTTTCTTGTCCTATATAGGGACACAAAGAACAAGAAAGGGGATTTCTCTGTTCTTTGCCTGTTTATATTTAGGCCACCTGATTTATATTTATGTTAAACAAAAGCAGAGAGAGAATGCTCAACTTAAACAACAGTCCCTGGTTCTGCCAGGACCTTTCAATAAGTTATTGCTTTGTGCATAAAGAAATTGTTAGATTAAATATCATAAAATCATAGAATGGTTTAGGTTGGAAGGGACTTTAAAGATCACCTAGTTCCAACCCCCCTGCCATGGGCAGGGACACCTCCCACTAGACCAGGTTGCTATCTTCATGGAAGAGAAGTTCAAAACAATGTGACAGCCCTCACTGAACAAGTTCAATACTGAATAAGCAAATTTTTCCTCCGATCCCCTTACTTATAGGGTCTTACCATAATCATGATAACTAATTAACCTAGAAGAATAACATCAGGAAAACAAATACCAGTGTGTTAGCTAATCTTGAATACAGTTTGGCATATGGAAGCAGGGAGATACAGAATGAACTGCATGTTCAACAAGGTCTGCACAGCAAATCACCAAGCACTACACAAGTTCACAGTAATTCACCTGAGAATGGGTTCATATCTCAGTAGTCTTCTCCTGAATCTCCCTTTCACATTTTTTACATTCCGTCTCTGCCATGTTTTCTGTCATTTAATACTTCATAAGTAGCAGAACATCTAGTTTCTTCTGTAACAACTTCTTCTATAACAACTATAACAACTTCTCTTTGTAATCTCCCTTGGAACTTGCAGGGTTTTTTCTGTATTATATGTACAATGTATTTGTGATACCATCATGTCAGCTACAACATGAATTTCTGCGCACTTGCAGACGGAGCAGTTTTACGGTACAATTACTGTGATGGCTTTGGCAGACATACGAGCCTGCATTTCTTATTCAGGCACAACTTCTGTAAGTTCATTGAATGCAGTTAATCAATGGAGACAAATCATGCTGACACCGATTTCGGAAAGTTTGCTAGATGTTTATATATTGCTACATGAAACTGGATCAGGAACTGGTATGCTTAGAGTTGTCAACTATAGGCTTGGGGGGGCTTTGAGCATCTCCTGCTTTCCCTGGTTATCGTGGGCTTCATCTGACCCTCTGAAGGACATGCACCATTTTACTATCAGTTGAAGTTTTGATTCAAATAAAAGCATGGGGCTGGTCTGTTGGTCTTCAGCCATTTTAAAATTCCTCAAATATGTTGGTTTCTGTGAGGTATCTGCTGCGCAAAGTTGATGCTCAGTCTGAAAGTTGCAGAACTGGTATCCAAGAAGAGCGAAATTTATTGTAGTCGCAGTATTTCTGTATGAACTGTTTAGTCAAGTGCGGAGTGTAAAGCTATGGACTCTAAGCACAGTTGTATGTAAGGCAAAAATGCTTTTGGGTAAAATATACTTTCTAATCCTTCTCTGAGTGCTGCCAGTGTTGTTTCAAAAATATTTGAGCTATAAAATTATTTTTACAGGAAAAACTCCTTAAAAACACATGTAGCTGAAAGACTAAGCGCAAAATTTAACTCCCCAAGTTCAGTGTCAATATCCTATGTGCTAGACTTATTTTGAAACCGAGTAGTTTGGGACAATTTTACAGTTGTTCTCAGATTACAATAAAATCCAAACCAGACTGTAGAAACGTGCGACCGTTATTGTTAGTCTGCCTTTCAGCTCTGGTCTCATAAAATAAATTTGAAACCGCAGATTTCCAGCAGAAAAGCTTTCAGAGCCGCTCGCCATTCAGGACCCCGCGAGACAGAATGGAGGTGGGAGGACCACCCTTTTCAGAGGTGGGCGCAGGCCATGTAAACAGATGTGGCGGGGCTGAAAGGGGGGCCCTGAATGGCGGCATTGTTCCTCGCCTTCCCGGCCTCCCTCCGCCCTCCCAGCGGGGACCCGGCACAAGTCGCGCTCAAGGATGAGAGCTTAAAGTCTGCCCGTTACGATTTAAGAAACCCCGACTGCACCCGAGTTTTATTAAGGCTATCAAATATCACCAACGCTAGTTTGCCTCCCCAGGGCCATTTCGGAGGCATTCCTGAGCAGCCTTTACAACAGGTTTTTTTTCCAACGCGTGGCAGAATTCATGTTAAAAAGACACCGTCAAAGTAATTTCCAGTGGAACTTTTACATTTCTAAATTAATTGTAGTTTATTTTTGAAACTAACTTATCTTCAGTTGCCTGTGATGATGAACCTGTTCATGATGAACCTGTAAATAGTAGCTTTAATATATATATAAATATCTAACGCTGTTTTAAATCTTTATATTAAGCGCATTCCAGGAGGGAAGACTTGTGAGATGCTGTAAGCATTCTTTTATACGATTATATATGCCATGCGTTCAGTCAAATCTTCTAAACCGATTGTAGGGACGTGATTCAACAGTGTTGATACTATTTCATCTTGCAACTTCCGTGCCACTGCTGAGTTACTATGCACATGTTCATGGATTTATTTCATAGGGGACTGTTATTGTTGAATGCTTGTAAAGGTCACATATACCAGCATTTGGAAGCTTGCCCAGGTTCCTTTAAATAACCCCAGGGACACAGAGTTTTGTAATTTCTGAGGCCTTTCTGGGGAAGAGACAGCAATAGTAATGCGGTTCTAGTTTAACAGTCCAACTAGCGCTTAATTTTACGGAAATAAAGCAGCACCGTTACTCCCGTTTAAGTTCAGTAACAAAGTTATTCATAAAATACGCGCTGTTGCATTCTGCTGCACGAGAGTGGTGGGTTTTCCTCTCCCCTAGCAGTGACAAAAGTTTGCCATAAACGTATTTCAGCTGTGTAGATTCTATCATTTCATAAACTCTGTGCATAAAGGTCGTGAATGTGTTTCGTAGACATTTCTGTGGACTGAAGCACGCCGCGCATCGCCAAGACAGAAAAAGAGGAAGCAAACCCGAAGGGAGAGGGTGAAGGAATGCACGCTTTGTAAGTGCCAGTTTGCATTTCTCTTGTATTCAAAAATTAAATGTAGTCCTTCTGTAACAGCTCAACGTGCACACGTGGTAAGAGGTCTAGTTAATTTTCCAACCTTAAAGTCCTTTGTTTGTCTCAACAGCAGCTCAAGAAAGTTGAGAAAGCAAAATAAACCCTTTAAAGAGTATTTCAGGGTCACCCTGCAAGCGTTCAGTTTGCAGTTCTGCAAATCTGCCACCATAGGCAATGCACAGGAGTGTGCACCATCCCCTTTTGGGGGGATAGGACTTGATCATTTATTCTTAGGCACGCTATTAAAGCCTGTTTTATTATTTTTTTTTCTTTTAGCAGTATGATTCTAGCTCAAAAACAGTGATAGGGAGTAAATAAGGTGGCCTGATTTAATTTCTTGTTCTGCCACGCACTCTGACTTTGTGTCTCATGTCATTAATAGATCTAATAGGATTTTGGCGTGAAACCAAAGAAGGGGAGGGAGGAGGGGATGAGCTGCAGAGAGCTGCTGCCTTTCTCAACTCGAAAGCGATGTCAGGCCTATCAGCCTTCTCTTTAGTCCTCCCTGACAGAGCTGGAGGCATTTCTCTATACATGAATGTGTCTCATGCATTCATGAGGCTTTTTGACACCGCAGCCTCTTTTGTTACGAGCTGGATCACGGCTCTGCCCTTCTCTCAGCTGCCATATGGTGCAGTGGAAAGAGGCTTTCAAAGAGAGAGCGGGACTGAGGGACCCAGGCAGAGAGAAGAAAGAAATCGAACTGCGGCAGATGAAATTGATTTATTTTTCAGAGCAAAAGGGGCAAGTGACTACGACTGGTGGAGAGAGGGGGGGATGCCTTGGAATAGAAAACCGTCTCCAGAGCAGGCGAGCAGGCTGTTCGGCTGACAGCCGTGCTGTGCTTGTTCTCTAGGCACAGCGCTTGAAAATAAGCATACGCATTTTTGTTATCTTAGTAATGCTATCTGAGAAAGACGTATAGCCCCAACGCCTCGGCACCGGACCTCAGCAGCTTCATTTCGGCTTGCGATTTTCCATTTTTTTGGAGAACAAAATCTCTCTGCCCTACCATGTGTGCATAACTGTCAAGTATTAGTCTGACAGTGTTAGAAGTTTCCAAAAATTATCTGTCTCCAGCGTGACATCTGGAGAAGGACTGCTTAAAGGAAAACATCAGATGATAAATTCTTTTCTCTGTTCAATCAGTGCAAATCCACTAAAAGCAATTGAGTTTGTTTAGACTTACAGGTCATTACCTTGTTTTACCAAGGTGACCTACTCTATTAAAAAATAATATTAAAACCAAGTCAAATTTACTTCTTGTTGTTTTTCATGCCTTATACTTCATTCAGCTTCAGAAGGAGGCTTGTTTCACATCTGCCTGCAGTCACTTTGACTGCTAAATTTGGTGGCAAAATATTTCAACTTAAAAAAAAAAAGTAAAAATTATACATACGGGTCTTAATTAAGAGAGCTTCTTATAGAGATTATTTAAATTTTGTGGCAAATTGAATTTTAAAGTTGATGTCAATATGGATCAGAAAAATACGTATAAGGACAAACTTCTCAAATGCATTTAGGAAAAATTCTGATAAAACTGGTTGAAATTGCAACTCTTATTCCCAGAAAAATAATTAAATCTGTGTAACTATTTTCATACCTCTGTGGGACTGAATTAAAGCATACAGAGTGCATGGGAAAGGAATGCAATATTACTTAGAAATCTTGAAATGTTTTGGTTTAAATTCATTTGGTGGTGTTTTGCATCCCCTGAACTGCTTCAAAAGACTTATGGGAATTGTAGTTCAAGGGACATGTGAGAGGACTGGGGAGATCAAAGACTGGACCGTTTCCACAGGAAGAGAGGATACATGGACAGAAGAGGCAATGAGAGGGATATGGCACGAGTTTGAAAAATCGTGATTGGAATGGGAGCTGGGGAATCATTATTCACTATTTCCCAGTGAAAAGACTGGGAGACACCCAATACCAATTTAAAATAAAAGTTTTGAAATGAATCAAGGGAGTCCCTTCTTCACACCATGCATAATTAAATCGAAGCTCTCACGCCTGCAGAAAGTTCTGAAGGCCGAAAGTATAGATGGATTTAAACAGATTGAAATATTCATTTGAAGAAGCATAAAGTTGATATTACAGTGCTTTGGATGCAATCTGCAGCTCAGGAAGTCCTAGAAATGGCACATTTTTGGGGAGCTGGGGCATTATGTCAGAAGAAGCAATTAATTTCTAATTTTCTTGTATCTTCTTACCTCTTCCACTGACCACTGTAAAAATACAAATGTATACTAAGAGAGAACGTTTTATCTGCCCCAGTATAATTATTCTTTTGTTCTTATAAAATATTTATCACTTCCAGTAAGTTGGGCTATCTCCTTACTCCGTTTATCCTGTTAGATACCATTCATATATTTACTTCTGTAGTTCATTTTGAGGTTTAACTGGAGGGAAGATATTGAAGCACTTGGGAGATACATCAGACAAGGAGAGCTAGCTCAAAGGGGAATATTCCAGTCCGCTTCCCATGAGACACTATGGGAAGCTCAAGTGGCTACTGAAAGAAGTTGAAATGACTCAAAACAAAACACTGCTTTTTCTGAAAAATCAACTGCTTGGCTTGGATTTGACCCAAGGTGTTTTTTATAACAGACAAATTAGTTTTGAATCATAAAAAACTACAGACTTTTTTTTACAGAAAAAACTCTTCTACAGAGATTGGATTTTCCATTTCCCCAAATGCGCTGCTTAGGTTAGCTTATTCATCATTGTAAATGGCTTTCTATCACTGCACATGGCTTTCTCTAGGAGCACAAAACAGTAACCAGGGTTACTAATCATCTAAAGATGATTCTCACCCCTCATTTCTGAAACAGCATTCCATATGTTTGGCTTGTTTCTACCTGGAGGTGGATCTTCCCTGTCAAGGTTTAGGACCATATGGTAGAACTGACAAAGGAGGAAAGCGGTCGAGGGAAGAATAAGAGGCAGAGCCCTTGGAAAACCCAGAAGCAGCACAGAGGGCACTAGGGCAAAGCCGGACAACTGTGAGCCATAAGGGCTTCTGCTGTCAGTCCTCACTCAGTGAAGAGCTGTTCTCCCCACAGATACAATTCTGTGCTCTCAGCTAATGCTATCGCTCTGGGAGCTGATGTGACCATCCTGTGGTTTCCGTTTCTCCCAGAAGAGTATATCCTTTCACACGTACACAGCACATGTTGCATGTGGTCTAATTGCAATGTCGTTCCCAGTTTTGGGGGTTGAACAAAAAAAAAAAGGGGACTTGCTGAAGCATTGGTGGTCGGTGCTGGTAGGATCTTGCTGTGCTAGGAGTGCCTAGTGAAGCACGGCCCCAGCTGTCCGCCCTCTCCTCCATCCTCTCTCTGTCTATGAGCATCCTCAGCATGCAGCAGCACAGGAAAGCATCCTCACTTTTAAAATGTCCCACACTGCACATCAGAGCTGTTGGGACAGATCACATAGGTCAGCCGAAAGCCCGTAAGACTTGGTGTAGTGAAACAGGATTGTCCTTTCACCCTATTCACCGATGAGAGGAGATGGAGAAGTGCCAGCCTGAATTCCTTTGGCTTGGATTCAGCAATGCCTTTGAGCAAGAGTCAGCAAAGCTTGTTTTAAGTTAATGATTGTGCTACATGCAGTCCTCATGGAGAACATGTGCGAGGGATCATGTTCCCCTTTTATGCATATGTCAGCCCTTGAGAAAAGTAGAATGAGATGAATAAAACCACTTCATCAAGATTATTTCTGAGAATTTTCCACTGAGTCATCCAAGTTTTGTATCTTTCAGAATTTAAATGATCTATGTAGTCCTGTTTTGCCTTCTGCAAATAGATACATATGCAAATGAATGAAGGAAAGGAAAATAATATTTTTCTGAGTTGGTGGTGGTCACAAAAGAACTATTGTGTTACTTGTTTGTTGTTGCATTTTTTCTCTTTATTTGTCCACGCTAGGAATAATACATATTGTCAAGTGAAAAGACACTGCAATTACTAATCGCCTTAAAAAATGCTGCTGCTTTTTGAAAAGAGAAAAGCAGCATTTGGGCTAAATTGTGACCCCGCATTATAAATCAGTGTTAGTCACAAGCATATTTATTCAGTATTCGCCTTCTCTAGCTATTTTTTCAGTAGGAAGAGAAGGACAAGTTTATACAAAAGAACAGATAGGTAAGTAATATTTTTCTTTTTTTTTTTTTTGCTTATCTTTTATTATTATTATCATCGTCATTGTTGCTACTATTATTTATGCTTAAGAAAGGAAGCAATGCTCTGCTGGGCCAGACCAGTGGCCTATATATCTCAGGACTATTTCTTAGAATGGCCATAGGGAAGAGAAGGACACGCGAGCCTATGTACTTCCAGCAGTCCGGTCCCTTTGGCTCCTTGATGTCCAGAATTGTGGTACTACCTGTTTTAGGACTAGGCAGGAATGTACCCTGTTGTAATCCATTTGATGACCTGTTGACCATGAGCATGTCCAATCCTTAACCCACTGATATCTCTAGACAGAATATTGGAAATATATGTAAATAAGCTACTAATGTGAAAGAGTGCGTTCTTATCATGTTTAAATCAATGCTTTACAGTGTAAAGGAGATTACTTAGTAAAACACACCATTTAAACAATTTTAAGATGTTTTATAGAATCACAGAATTTGACTGAATAGCTCTTGATTTACACATAAGATCTAAACTGACTAGCATAATTTGCGATATTCAGATAGACAGGTTTACAATTTATTTTAAAATATAATAGCTATAGCTATGAATTTAAGCTTCTCAAGAATGTCAAGTATGACTAAAAAAATCTTAAAACTAAGTGTTCGTAAGTTTAATTGAAGATAGTCAAAGTACTTAGCACCTTGCTATATTCTAAGTAAACTGTTTATGCAGTATGGTATGGTTAACAATTTTGAGTCACAAGTGAAATGTTTTTAACAAGGTCAAGCAAATTATTTAACAATCTGATGTTCATAAGGACTACCTGGTAAAACTTCCTTATTCTCAAAGGCATAGAAGGAGCTAGATACTCAGTGCTTCGAAGATAAGTAAAACATATTAACACAAAAAAACCATTTCAGCAGCCCCCACAATATTTCCAGTATAGCTCGCTTGTGACTCCCTAGTATAAACCTGTGGTAATTGTATTGCATGTGGGTAGTTCTGCCCTGTTTTTCAGGAAGGGTGCTAAAGCATCGAAGATAGCCTTTTTCGGGTGCCGCAGCTACAGAGAGTCCCTGAGGCCGTGGGATCTGAACTAATGTTTATCACTGCATAAGGGTATGACATCCATCTTAATTTTCATTGAATATAGTGTTTTGGAAAATCATTTGACAGGACATTAGACCAGAACTGCTCTACTCAGGCATCTTAGTTCATAATTCCGGGTAGCACAGAAGTGCCAAGACGCATTGGTTTTCAGTTGCTGTTATTCATATATGTTTTTGACAATGAAGGCATTATTATATCAGATTCATTCAAGTGTCATAATTAGGTGCCTCATCACTTTACAAAAATTATGTCCTATTGATAACTGTAATGACAGTAAGATTTCAAATGGGATATCTGTAGAAAGATATGCATATTTGACATTTAAACATAATCTTGATGTATTTACAGCCTGCGGTAATTATTGTTCTGCTTTTCTTTCAGGGGAAGTAACTGACAGCGCTCATTGTACCTTGACTCGTCTGCAGCCTCCAGGTAGGTCCTTGCTATAGTTTGACAACTGGAACTGTTCTTGAGTCTTGCCTAGCGTAAGGGGATTTTTGGAGGAAGGTTTTATTGATGATACTCACAGGAAACTGCTACTCAAAAAGGACTAGGCAACTACTAGTTTATCAGAGAAACCCTTGAAAGCTATGACTAACAGTACTGAAAACTTACATTTAGAAACACATACATGGGAAAGTTGCAAGCCGGTTTTATATTGCATGGAAGATTTTATGGACCATTTATTGTAGCACCTATTACTACATGTTCTCCTTTTCATTTTAGCAGCATTAAATCGGCAAGACTGCAACAAATTGCTCAGATACTGTTTAACTAAATTAATACAGTAGATTCCCAGGGGACCAAAATGCCAGAACTTGACACTAACTAATCATATGGTTTCAGGGAAGCATCCCTTTCATTTCGTACCCAAAATTTCCAAATTCAAGATGTAACAGACTTACAGGTATAGCGAAAAATGCTTGAACTAGCACCGTTAAGGCATTATTGCTTGTAAAGGCTGAGTAGAAGTCTGTTTTCCAATTAAAACAAATTGTTTTAATTTTAAACATAATTAATCTGTGTTAGTAATGAAAATAGATCAATAGAATACAAGCTGAGTGCTTAAAAGAATCTTAGGTATTCTTTCTGCCCATGTGGGAAATAAAACATTCTTATGTAGAAGTTGTTATTCCTGAGTTAGGGCATTACCAGAACTGAGTAATATAGGTTATACTTAGTATAGAAGCAGAAGAAATCAGTAGAAATCATGGTGCTCAAAAATGGATTGACATTCAGGGAATAAGTCATTCTTAAAAATAAATTTTCTTTTTTTTTTAAGACACTGTGTAGAACCGGCATTGAGATGGGACAGTTCCAGACAATCCCTTTAAATCAAGCATATTTCATACCATATGAAGAAAGCGGAACGATGTAGGCCCTGCATCTCTTCCACACACAAATTCCTGTGAATCAAAGCTTTGACTGATGCTCTTTGTGGAGATTAGCCTTCAACAATCCAAGTAAGTTCAAAAACTGGATACCTTGTTTGATATCTTTTCTCATTTTGTTCTTGTGTTTATCTGTTATCTCTATCTGAAATTGCAAAAACTATCTTTTTCTATTACTACGTTTGTTATATATTCTATATTCTTCAGGGGTTTAAATTCTAGAAGCTAGAAATGGGAACACAAAAGAAGCACACGAATGCTAAGAATTTCTGTTTTCACTTGTAGCATCAAAACCCTTTCAGGCAATTCAATAGTGGTGAACCCACGACATATGGATTATGAAATACATGTCATGTATATGCATATACTGTTTCTACAGTGGGCAACTTTATAATGTGTATGTGCAATCAGTGTCTTAGAAGTTGTATCTGCCATCAAAATGTCAACCAAGTCACAATGGTCAAGATTGTCCCAGACTGTTGTTAGGTTACCAAATCCTGATTAGAAATGGATATGCAGGAAGTTAGAAAGCTCTGAAGACTTGCTGGTATTTACTGATTTCAGTAGGATACAAGCATTCATAAATATTTACATTTCCGGAAACAACAGCACTCTAGGAAGAGCTGTGTACTTTGTACCTTGCAAAAGAAGGAAACTGGGAGCTGTGTTTCCCAGTGAGTTTCTTTCACTGGAAACTCCTCGGTTCTCAGCACCTTTGCTGAAAAGCAACCTCTTACTTAACTTTACTTACTTAAGTTACAAAATTCTGCTATGTACAAAATTCCATAGCCATTTTAGTGTTGCAGTTAATTAAAAAAAAAAAAAAAGAGAGAAAATCTGTGTGCCTTACATCTGGAAGTGCCCAACGCAGAATTGTGCCCAACCCACAGAATTCTTCAAGAAAACTGGTACTGGTTTTGTCCATGGCATCGCACATGGTGGGATATATGGTATCCCAAACTGTGTTGACTAGGAAGGATAAAAGAAGTCTGGGCGACTTTTCATGCTTAATGCCCAGTAAATGTTAATGTATTATATAGTTACTTTGTGTCCATTTTCATTAGTCATTCTGCTGTCTGCATCACATATCATTGATTTCTCATAAGCTAGAAGTGTACTTTTCTCAGCAGCCAAAAGTTTGCTTCGAAGAATTTTTAACTTTCTGCCAGATGGTTTCTGCTAAATTCTGGAAAAAAAAAAAAAACCCAACCCACAAAAAAACCCTCAACCCTATATACAGGTTTAACCTTAAACACGTCTTCTCATTTTATCCCCAAGTTAAGTGCAGGTCAGCGGCGTGCATTTCTGCAGTCTTGACAGATGCACTAGGTGATTTCTTAAACAAACACAAACCTAAGTAGAGGCAATATTTGCACAGATAGCTATCAAGTCAAACAAAATAAGCCCCCATTTCATTACTGAACGCAGTGCAATAAGCACATCCAGCCTCTGAACAGAAACACATTTCTGCTGGTATTTCAGCCCTAGAACATACTGAAGGATCCCCGTGGCCAAATAAAGTAAGTTGAAAAACCGTGTGTAATGAGAAGCAGGATATTATCCTGTTCGTCACTTTTATGGGGTCACATGCCTCCTAATGTTAAAGCTGGATCATATAGCACTTTAGTCACACAATAAGTAAGTAAACACTGAATCGCCCCTCTTCCTGTCCCTGCTCCTTCCTCCCTGACCCTCAGAGGAACAGAGGAAAGAGCAAAAGAAAGGGAAAAAAGATGACTTACATTTGCTAGGATTTAGCTTCTGGCAAGAGACATTATAAGGAATTCATTTCCTGGCACATAATTTACATGTCCAGTCCTCCCTCCCACTCCTTTTTTTTTTCTCCCACCCTTCCCCCCCCATTCCCCCTCCGAGCTGTCTTCTCTCTCTGCGGCGTTCGCCGCAGCTTCCTGCCGTATGTTTGCTTTCTATTTTCATATCCATGGGAAAGGAATCTGCTCTAGCACAGGGCTGCTATCCTGCCTGTGCCCGTGCCCGTGCCGGCTGCCGTTGCCACCTTTAGCTTAGGCCACAGGTATTTGGACTTCATTAAGCGATGGTGAAGCATCGAGCAAATGGCAGTCATTAAATTTTAGCAGAGTCAGCTGGAGAAATCTCCTCTTCTCTTTGAGGTTTTTGCTTTCTGCTAGCGAGCTCCAGACAAAATAAAATAATTTTCAATTTTAAATATTTAATCTAAATCCTGTTTTAGGGTTTTATTTTGGGGAAAAGACAGTCATGTCCCTCTTGCTCATTAAAGGGCTCTCTGTTGTGTATCTTTGATGCTGCTTTGGGCAGCTCTGCTACTTTGATCCTCTTAGAAATAGGCTCATTACAACATCCACCTCGCAGAGTAACACTTCAAAGAGCTTTGCGAAGGACAAAGGGAGGAATTTAGAAACAGAGCCAAGTGGCTCTCAAGTATCTTGACTAAATTAACTTTGCATTAAGAGTTACTGGCCCAGTTGCAATTTTGAGAGGAGGAAACAAAGAAGTAACTCTGCATGCTTCTTTCATGCATTTTATATCAAATTAATAAACACACTTGAAATCTTCTAGGACTCTCTGTCATAACTTCTGCTAAGCTAAGCAGACACCACAGTTGTCACATCGAACTTAACAGTTGCTCTGGACTTGTTAAAAAGGCGGATTGACGTTACTACTCGATTTATACTGTTCAGAATGATGGAGCCAACATTAATCAACCAGTGAGATTAACAGAGGAAATAGGCAGTTCTCAAAATCATTATCTCCAGAAATAGCAGCAACCATGTACATTTTCAACACTCTGAAATCTATCACAGCTGTAATGATTAGTATTATTGGTCATTCTCCAATCTAATTTCATTACTTCTGACACGTGTGACTTAGGACTTCAGTTAGGAAGTCATTGCCATCACAATATACTATCTGTAGTATGTGCTTTCAGCACAAATCTCAGTGCTAGGTGCTGTACAAACACAAACTGCTTAAGCAGCCTTGTCCCAGAGAAACTACAACGCCAATTAGAGAGCTCAGCCTGAGTGTCATAGTCATGCTGCCTAACAGGAGCGGGCAAAACAGCCTGGCCCTTCTGCACGACTATGAACTTAGACCCTCAGCTCATATTGCCATAATCCCCCTACCATGAGAAGGTTTTTGTCTTTCGAAATATCAGATGATCCTAGTTTAAGTAGTAACGATTCTTGACATAAACCCTGTGCGTGTGCTGTAAGTCAAATGCAGATGTCATTCATTACTCTTAACCACTGGAACAGCCTTTGCAAAGATGTGTATTGGTCTCTCCCAAAGACAGCGCAAGGACAGGACAAGTTCACTTAAAAGTTATGATTTCATTCCGCCTTTTGAACACCTTCACCAGAAGGCTTTCTGAACAAATCAGTATCATTTGTCTGAGGTCCCAGTAACATAATCTAATATTTAGTTAGGTTTGAGCCATTCTTAGTTTAGAAAATTCCCCTTTAATTAGCAGGTGTTTTACAGCACCTCCTATTACAATGAAGTTTTTCCTTCTGCTGTGAAAGTATAGTAAGTGTGAAATAAAGAGAAAAACCACCAGGAAGCCTGAACCTCATAGGTGCCAGGATGGAGGGCGCAGGTAGCTGCCATTCATCAGGCCTAGGCCACATTCATTACGTGGCTTATTGCTCCACAAGAACTGTCATAGTCTCTTGCCCACACATACTTCTACTACAGCTTCCTAGAAATTCTTAACATGTACTTGTGTGTCTCCTTGAACCGTTAATTTCCCTTTTTGCAGAGAGTTATCAGTGAATGTAAATCAATGAGGTATGATTTTACTGGGAAAACCAAGATAGAGCTGTATAAACTTTTGCTAATAGACAAAATTTCTTTCAAAATAAAGAAAATCAGACTTTAGATATATTTGGTTTACCCACATGTATTTCTTTGTGATGTGTGAATTTAGTGCTAATATAACTTCAAATTCTTCTTCATCTGGGTTCAACAGCACTCCCAGGATTTCCAGTCTGGTAAAAGAAAACAGAACGAAATCATGACTTGGATTGATCCCTAATGTGACTAAATTTGAGGTAGAGCATTGGGGGGACCAACAATGAAGCTATTCATTGACTTATTCATTCCACTTAGTGAGGAATCTACTTCCCAGCCACTCCAGCCCATATCAGCCTACCCAACTGAAAGATATGGTGATCAAGCAACTGCTTCACTTATGTGAACAATTTATTCTCTGCTGCTAAACGTGTTAAATTGGAGATTAAGCATCACTACAATTTCAGTGTTAATATGTCCTACAGCTGCAGCATTCTCCCCAGCAGCCACTCTCGCTCTCATGTTCCCATCTCTGAAGTTATCATTTAAATCTTTAATCTAAGATTCTAAAGAAAATATCCACACGCTGTATATTTCATTTGCAACCTGTATTGCAAATTGCACCTACCTCCATAAACACTTCTTTCATATTTTCTCCTAGTCCTTCTGTCTATTACTTGATTATTTTTTTTCCCCACAGGACTTCTCGCAAATAATAATGTGAGATAGCCATCTATGTAGCTGCATTACATTCCTTATATCCTTCTTGTGGTGGAAAGTAATCACAGTGATTGCTCTGTTGACATGTTCTTATAAGTAAATTCTGGGATGTATGTAATCAATCTGCTCTTTAAATTTTGTCTGTGAAACCCAAATACACTTTGTAAGTGTTTGTCTTAATTCTGTTAAATTCTGCTCAGCCCTGATTCCCCTGAGGAGGGTAGCTTTTTTCCACCCAGTGCAATAGGTAGAGGCTCCACTTCCTTACTTCAAAGTACATAATTCTCTCGGAACAGTTTGGACTTCTCCTGTGAGCCTCTTGAACCAGGCAGAAGTTTCGGTTTCATTTCTTCCCAGTATGGCTGATACGCGGTGCTTCTAGATCTCTTAAGGCTGGAATGATAGCTCACCCTAAAGTTCTCCTCGTCTGTTTTACAACTGCAGAAATGAAATAAAAGTTCTTTCCAGCATTGTCTGATTTGGCAACCGGGACAAGACCCAATGACTGAAAAAAAACCATCATTAGCTTAGTAAGAGACAGGGAGAAACCCTATCCATTTCATAAATAAGAAAGCTACATTAAAGAGGGCTGCAAGTCGATCTCCACTGTCCACTGATGGACTGCCTAGCCGAACTGGAGATTACTCTAGGGTGGAGTTAGAGAATTGCCACTGTTTTGGGACCCTGGAGAGTTACGTTCTGTCCTGCACGTGATACCTCAACATGATTCTTTAATGTTCTTTTGTATTTTTCTCTTTAATGCAAACCATGTTAAAATCAGCCTTGATTCTGATTAATCACAGCCTTCCATTCAGAAGGCTGCTTAACCTTTACACTTCAGCGACAAGTCTGGAGAATCTGCCTGGCGTAGGCAGAACCTGTACTAGAAGTCAGGAGCGTTAAGAGTGCAGGCACCTGCAGTGTAACCTCGTTACGTCTGTATATACATGCAGCTTAGGTCCTTGCACGTTGCGTAAATGGGAAAACCTTGATTTTTCCCATGTTAGTCTTTCTTTGGACATCAATTACTGCCATGTCTGGAAGATAAGGCATCTGTATAAAGAGATTAATCTTCCTTCTTCAAACAGCAGAAATGTCTGCTGTGTGCCGCACGGACTCTGGGATCAAGTCTTCCCTTCAGGAGAAAATGGCCTTTCGGTAGAGTAGCAGTTTCCTGTTCCTAGTGTACTTGATCTCTGAAGGAATTTCCCAGAGCAAAGACCAGGCTATAATGCAGTTTCCTAAAACTTTCCCGCTTTTGTTCTGTCACTGGCCAGAGAGATTATGGGCACTGACAGCAAGTCTCAACAGCAATGTTTCCTCCACCAGTATATCACTGACAGAGCCAAGCAGCCCAACCAGTGACAAACAGAGCCTTTTTCATAACTGCAGTTAACGCCTCACTATTTCATTCACGTTTCTATTGGCACGGGCATGCTGTCAACACTGCGGTTTTGATATAGTAGGGTACCAACACAGTGGTCGTTATGACCTCCTTTTATGTAGAAAGGTATTCCTTTCTCCGACTGTGGCTAAGCAAAGCTAGAAAGCTTGAGATATTCTTCCATTCTTCAACTGACCTTTGTCGTTTCTGTCTCTAAATCTATGGTGTATCTTTTCAGAAGAAACTCAGAAGTGTTTGAAGAGAATACTTGCTGACAACTTGCCTTGAGGAAATAAACTTTTGTAACTAAACTCCAGGAAAAAGCTCTTTTAGGGCAGTTGGAGGTTTACTGTCCTGATGGGCTACATACTGTCTTGAGGGCGATTCTTTCAAAGTTAGCTCTTCCTCTAAATTTCTCACCATTTTTAACACAGTTGACATTTAGGCAATGAAATATTGGTCTCAATTCACATCTTAGCTCTTCTCAGTTCTCAAACCAGGAGACCCCCAAAAGTAGACCCTTAGCTCTATTTCAGCTTCCTTTTAATATTTGTTTCAGGTATAGCCTTATGGAGAAGTAGACTGAATTTTACAAAGTTGTTAGTATACCCAAAGGAACCTCCATGCCCAGTATATGAGGAAACCCAATTTTTACTGATCACTTTGGCCAGCTCGTAATGTTCAAAAACTATCTGCCACGTCCAAGCAAATAAGACCTTCCTTGGAAATATTAGGCCTCGTATTTTCACCATCTATTCCATTCTCCTACTTCTCTATCTATTTCACTGTCGACTGAAGAAGATCTTGTTAGGACAAATCATACTATGTTTTGAAATCTGCTTACTAGAAAGTTGAGTTTAGTGCTTGTACAATTTTATTCTATCCTATTTTGAGCAACGTAGCGGCCTCTAACAGATTCAAAAGCAGCCAGCAGTGGCTTTTATTGCATTATTAACAAGCCCCTTGATTTGCTGGGAATCTTGATTACATATGAGTTCTTGAAAAAGGATGCTATTTGCAGCTGCTGTCCTTTGGACATCTTTTCTTCCTCTTCAGTCCCGCTTGTAAGGGTGGGTAGATTGTCCAGATCTAGCTGTATTAATTGTGAAGTACCCTCACCAGCACTATGAGTGCATCTAATTCGTCATGCAGTGTCCTGGAATGTCATCCTTCTACAACATATATTTCTATTTTTAAGAAAACTTCCATATAAGGAGGAATCAAATCCTGACACATTTCTCAAAATTGTGACATATCTCTGGGAGGCTGTTGCCTAACTACACTTTTCCGTTCATAGCAAGTTTCTTTCTCAAAATCTTAGGTTTATCGACTTCTGCAATTTTCAAAAGCACAAAGGAATTCATAGCGATAGAAATATATTCATGAACGTGGACTGCTTTCTCATGGGAATGCAGTTTATCTATTTGTTTAGTTTCTGAGGAAAAAACCCACTTGTTTTTATCAGGGAAGCTAAAAAAATCAGCAGCAACTGTAAAAGACAAATAATGGAAAGGGCTGACAAAGTGGGACTGGAGGGAAAGGAATGTGCTAGACTTTTTTTCTGTCTTTAGTAACTGTTAGTCCTCATTTTACCCCAAAACCTCATGTTTTCATGGGGAACTACATTCCCTAGTTCCTTTACAGCAGAAATAAAACCCAATGATCTGAGTTCTTTTCCAAGAAAAAGACTAAAATGCACATTTCTTTTTCTTTGATAAAATGTCATTCTAAAGGCCTCTAGATACACAGATATTATAAGAAAACTAATATTTCTTGCATGGTGTGCAGGCTAGTTTCTAAAATGTCTTGAGAGTTGATACCATACAACAGTATCTAGGTGCTAGTGTTTGCTATAGACTTCTGGAGCAGCAGCAGATAAATTTGTCTCCGGTCCATACTTTTTATAGATTTCCATAGTAGAAAGACTTTTTTGCTTGTCTTAATTGCACACATTTAGTAGAAGAAGGATCTATTTTAAATACAGCTTTTAATTTTTGTAAAAACGTATTTCAACATTTATTAGTTTAAGAAGAAGCATATTGAAGTATTTATTTTTACT
Organism: Himantopus leucocephalus; assembly: GCA_003993805.1. Classification (NCBI taxonomy): domain Eukaryota; kingdom Metazoa; phylum Chordata; class Aves; order Charadriiformes; family Recurvirostridae; genus Himantopus; species Himantopus leucocephalus. The sequence continues at coordinate 33,023,864 of RSEF01000004.1, read as the reverse complement.
AACAACAAAGTCAGAATGAGTCCTTCAGCAGGATGATGGATTCCATTTGCAAATGTATTATCAAACTTCTGTATGGATTTTTTAAAGGTATTTACCGAAATTTTCAATCGTATTTCCTAATCTACAGATCATTTGAACATCTAAGGCAAACAAACATAGACGGATTCACAAAAATAGGATTTCAAAATTATACCCACATCGTGGTCTTATCAGGATTATATACACAGAGTCAATGCCTTGTGCTTAGTTGGCTACTTTCTCAATGCAAAGACACAGAGAAGCATCATGGCTGAGGTAAATCATATGTATAAATACAGAATTCTCTAGTAATTAAAAATAATTTTTGTCTATGAATTAATGATTTTTTTGTATTCCTGCAGCTCGGGACAGGCAGCAAGTTCCCAACCTGCTAAGGTATGTGAATCAGGATAGTTTACATCATCTGGGGTTACTGTGCTATTTGCATGGTCATTAAGGAACGGATGAGATAGTCAAGCTTGATGAGACGGTACCCTCTGTGGCTGGTCCTGCTGCCGCCTGTAAGACCTCCGGGTTCCTCTGACTACTATGGGGTCAACAGAGCAATCACTGTGCCAGGCACTAGACAAAAAGTCAGACAGCTTCTTTCTGCGAGACGAAAAATGAGAAGGCAGAGTTCAGTGATTAAGGCAGTGGTCAAAGAGATTAATGTGACCAAACTGAGACACTAAACTGACCAGACATAATTCACAAACTAGTATTACTCCAGATAACATGACAAAGTGCTCTGGCCCAGGGAGATCTATTTTTGATGTACTGGCATCTGAACAAGAAAACTGGAATTAATAGTCACATAATTTGTTTCCCACTCCCACTCCTCTTAAATTATTGGACAGGGCTCATGGGAGAGCACAGAGGCTTAACGCCAAGGCTGATGAAAACAGACCCATTTCAGTTTGCGTGTGACTGGCAAGATGAATTTTAGAGAAACTGTGGCAAAGGCCTCGTATTTCCACTGATGAATGCTCTACAACTGATCTCTCAAAGACAGCAGATGGGAAACAGAGCGAAGCTTTTATAACACAGTGGAACAAAGAGGGACATTTCCAAACCAAATAAATAAAAAGATGAAAGCATAGCAAAGAACACCTTTACAAATGTGGGTAACAAAGGGCTACGGACTCAGCTATCAAAACGAAGCTTTCTTTTGCTGTCTTTTTGCAACCCCCAGCATTGTTATCAGCCACGCAGGGAACGGCACCTCACTAAACGCAAAGCAAATTCGCGCCTCATCGACACATTGACTGCAAGTGCACTGGTAGAACAAGACGTTAAGACTTTTTTATCAATTTAATGAGAGTGTGAGGTAAATACTTTACACTGGGTTTGAGGTATGTTCCTTTTTCTAACATTATGTGGAAACTAAATTGATCTCATCAGTGTTAAAAGTGCGATTTAGAGTCATCTCTGAGCAATGTGTACATAGCCTTCTTCTATATAACTATAACTATAACTATATAACTATTATTGCTGAAGGCTGGGCAAAAGCGAACATGCTCTGTCTCCACAATTTCTGGACTGAAACTGTTGCTGAGGGAACAGATATATCTTTTTCTATCTGCATAAATCTGATACAAAGTAATTATATTGGGGGTTACTGCAGCTTAGCTAAATTAGCTCATAATTTAAATTAATGCAAGGTGTTGGAATTGGTGCTAGGTTTCAGAAACAGGTTTCTTACAATGCCTGCTCATGGCTGTGGAGCAGCAGCCTAGGAATGGGAGGCCAATATACTTATAAGTGACCTTTGTGAATTAAATTCAGGTGAAAACAACTCAGAAATGCTGCCCGTAATTTGCCGAGTCCCATTTGCACAAGGATAATAACATTTTTCTGAAGTGCTACCATGTTAATATTATACTGTTTGTTGTCAGCCAATAAATTGTTTGTTGCCCTTTTTTTTTTTTTTCTTTCCCTTTCCTCCTAAAAAGCAGGTTTTTAATGGCGGTTTCTGCCTGGAACTACTTGTCCTTTAGATAAAAATGGTGTCGTCTTTTTCTCCTTAGCAGGTACAGCTGCAAACACTGTTCACTAACTGAACTAAAATATTTTCCAGGCAAGATGACAGGTATGTAGATAGTAATTTGCATGTATTAGCTGGCAATACCTGAAGCAGTTTCTAAGAGTCAGCTGTGAAATCATTTGCAGGCAAGCGGCTTCTCTGTGTGTATATATGTCTATAGGATATTTTCTTTCTGGCAGACCTACTGTTCTGCCCACCTTGCATAGCTGCATTTGCGAGATGCAGTGCAATACTCTGTTTCTCACCAGTTTAAACGTGGGCTCAGCCCCACACTAACCACGGCCACGGAGCTGCCGGGCAGCTCACAGACAGACTAAACTCGGGCTTTTCTGGAAGCCCAGTCAGACAGCACTCACGTGGGCCTGCGGAACTCTATATAGGGTTTAACCTTCATTATGTCAAAGGGGCCCTTTGAATATTCATTTCTTTTCAGAAATAATGGTTCTGAAAGTTCCCAGCATTGGCTATACGGTAACATTTTGCTCCCACTGGTCTCACCTATAAGGATGAAGGTCAGGATCGAGTGGATGAGTTGATTGTAGCACAATGTAATGTCTACTGGCCTATTTTTACCCTCAGAAGGAGCTAGAACCCTCTATTCACATTTTATATTCATTTATGCCTATTTGCTAAGTAATTCTTTTCTTCTTCATCTTTCTATACCCTGACACCTTAATCTTGCTGACATCTTACAATAGTTAATGAGAAACAGCTCCCTGTCTTTTCGTTGCTCGTTTTCCCTTTCTTAACACTAAGGCATTGGATGATAGTTTACTTTGCAAGACTTGCAAACATTGTGTTGTACTTCTCTTTTGAAGAATACATATATATTAACGTGGCTCAAACTAAGACTAATAATGACAGCCTTATAAACATGATTACTAGCTGAGACACAAGTACAGACACTCTCTTGAATATATCACCCAGGTGTTATTTTCAGCTCCAGACCTGAAAACAATTTCCATATTTTATAGACAAAAACATGACACCTAGCTCTGGGAGAAGCACAACCAATCTAATATCTTTGGAAACACAATACTATTTCTAAATAACACTGTTTCAGGGATATCTGTAAACTCTCTGTCGTGAGGATATTTCACTAATTCCAGTTCTTTTAAAGTCCATCATCCACTTAAGACATGGAAATACTTTTAACAACCAAGATCTCTGGCTCTCAAGAGACAAGGTGTTCTGAGAAAACAAACAATTAAGCTCTATTAAGCTAGCGCTTGAGACCTAATGTAATTAACATTGAAAGAAAAATACAAAACCAAAACCAACAAGGGGTTGAATTTGTTCTTTACTATATTTTCAAAAATCTGGATAAGGAAATCCAGGTGGCTGGATAAACCATAAACTACTGTTTACGCTATTAATGCGAAAGAAAGAAATACGAAGTGGGCAGGTTGCACTCACGGCACTCTCAGCAGAGACGGTTGTGCGGGGCTCTTCCTCGGTTCCTCTCCATGTGCTGAAATCGTGACAGGAGTATTAGGAGAATTATTAAACCGGTTACTGCTGAGCTGAAAAGATACTACCTGTACCCCTGTCTTTTCATGCCAGGTTAACTGCTCTATGACTGAAATAAAGAATGGTTTGTTAAAAGAAATCCTAACTCTACACAGGTCAAGGGAACTCTTTATTTGAGCAGGGAAGGCTGTTGGCTTATGCTAGTGTGTCATATACATGAAAGATCACCTGCTTCTTCCAGATAGGAATCATGCCCAATGATATCTATTCTAGGGTAATATCCAGGTTGTGAATTCAACAGCCTCCCATGCATACTGCTTTTTAAGTCCTGTTGAAACTTTGATTGCAGTGTGTCAAGTCTACGTCTTTGTAATACCAGCACCTATAGCAAACAGTAAACCTGCCCAGACTCAGGGTCTGCACCAGTCAGACACCTCCTTGATCTCCTTCTGATCTCAAAGTCTGCCAAAAGTAAGCCAGACCAGTCAAAATTGCTTTAGACGGTTGCTTCTCAGGTTTGGATGGGAAGTATAATAGCNAAAGCCCTATTTTTTTTTTTTTTTTTTTTTTTTCCCCCAGAAATGGATGGGCAGGGCTTGCCTGGTGATCACTGTTGTAGGAACGTTTTCTGAATCTAATATATTTATTTCACTGTCTCTTCTCTCTCAGTATTACAGTATGGACAAACTTTGTTTGGCAGCACTGTTCTCACTTGTTCTGCCCACAAGATATTTAGGCTGTCTGGAAATACACCTTTCACCCTGTTGTTTAAAGCTTTATCACTTAGAAACAATCAGTTCTCTGATGAAAATCTGGTTGTTCCTTCTAAATTCGGAATGTTAACTCTGCTAAGCTAATAACTATTCTGTGCACTGTTTTATTTATCTGGAAGTTGGGGAGGAGGGGTAGTGGTGGAGACACGGACCTCCAGCATGGGTCTGGTAATACAGGTGTTAAATAAGTTAAGATGGAAAGATAGAACATTTAGAAGAAGAAACTGAATAGCAACAGGCATGAAACTCGTCCTGCTGTCTGGTGGTTTGAACTGGGGCTTCTACGGCGATTTTCTGTTTGCAACTGTCCTAGTTCAAAGCAATAATATATTTTATGGACCTGTCTCTGATCCCCCATTGAGTTTCTCTCGCTGTTCCTGAGAAACCAAACAGTTAAAAAAGATCTTTCATAACATGAACTTCTACCTGATCTATTGTTCCAACCACAAACAGTTTCTGAATATCCTGAGCTAACACACCTTCATTTCTCCCTCAGCAATGGTCCTTTTGAAGATAACGTATTCCTACTCCAATCCATTTTTTTGGCTTGTAAGTTATAATGGGAACTACCCAAGACATAGTAAAAGCTCTGCCAGCACACTGATGGCTAGTAGTTTTTCAAACACTGGATTTCATTGTAGAAATTCAGAGCTTACCTCAAAGCTCGACAGTGTATCACAGTGTCTGTCATGAGTTGATGTAAAGCTCATCACTGGTAAAACTCACCTACCTTTATGCTTGCTCATACGGATTCAGATAACTTTGATGGCTCCATAATATATGTAAAATAAAAGTCTTTGGTAAGGATGACGCACTGGTTGAATTGCTAGCATGCTAGTATGGCTGACTTCAAAACAAATTCCCATTAAATACTTCATTCATCTACCAAGAGATTATCCTAAACATGGCATAGAATGCAATGATTTGTGAGCTTCAAATTTGAGGAGAAGCCGTACTGTAGATTAGGACTAATTTCAAAACCTCCTTAAAATTCTCTTTTGCTTTTACCCACAGGCTAACTCAATTCTTCTTCCCTCTGGCCAGAATGCATGCCAGTGAAGGAAAAATTTATTTCCTGAAACTATGCTGCCTTCAGCAATTTCAAATAGCTCTATATTATGTGTAAGTATCTCATTTCTTATTGATATTTCTCCTTTAATGTTACTGAGTGCATAGGTCTGCACCACTCATTTAGGATTTTTTTCGTAAATACCAGTTCTAAATTGCTAACCCTGTTTGGGCACTTATCATTAACCAGACTATCAAGGATTAAACAAGTGTCAAAAAGTTCTTGTGTTCTTTTCTCCTCAATCCTGGCTTGTCATTTACTTGAATTCATAAGGCCTTGGAAACTTCAGATACTTTAAATGGTCCGTCTGCTTTAGCGTTATCATAAAACCTTTTAACATTTCACCTTTGCATTCTTCAGAACGTGACCTTTAGCTTTCTCTGGAAGTATCAAGACCAGGATTAATTCTGCCTCTCCAACAATATAAAATTTCTCTGTCACCAGCATCCTACTTTTGTTCCATGATGGTCCTATTAACATCTTTCTTGACAGTTTGCTTATCTACATACAGAATTTCAGAGTGTAGATGAGAGGACCTGGGAACAACTCCATGTATACATTCAGATGTAACAGTATGAGGTGCACTTAGTAGCCCATGGTGCATATGCAAACTATTAGTATAAATGCAACGTGCCTCTTTCGTGTGGTATATGTCATCATTTTGGTATTTCTTACTGAGCATTAAAGTGATGCTGATCAGCCATTCTTGCAATGCCTCTTGCCTAATGTCTTGGATTATTTTCATCTGCATTTTTCCCATTAGCTGGGGACTTTCACCCTCAGATCTTCCTTTTCAACCGTAAGAAAAGACTAGTGCTAATATTGAACTAAATATGAACATAATTCAGCATTTCAATCTCTCCCTTATTCCTTGCATTAAACTTCGTTGGGCCAGGATTTAGAGTTCGGTAATGTTTACAAGTTAAAAATGGGGACATTACAACTGTCCTCTTTAATGTAGCAGTTAGTGAAACATGACTGTTGTTCTTCTAAAATTCACTTCTTTGTTACTAAATTAATCTTATAATTTCCTTTATACATTATATCCGGGTAAAAAAATCCCTAATGTAAATTTTTCAAGGTTTTCTTGCTCCCTTGTTCATTCTTTACATACCAATTTTCCAGAAAGAAAATAGCTGACCAGCTGACTACACAAATGAAAATTAAAAAAAACAAACTATATAAGAAGTATTGTTAAAGAAAATATGCTGCATAAAATAGAATTTCCTCATAAATTCTTCCTTATGCTCCTTATCCCTTTTTCCTGTCTCCAGAATCATCCTTTAATCTTAGTTTTACATGTTCCTGAAATAAAGGCCTCAAAAGTTGCAATAATATGGGAAAATGTCAGCTCTAATAACATATCTGCTTGGGATACTGTAGGCTTTCTTTCTCTTCAGAGGAATATAATCTAGTCTTTTATTAATAATACAAGTTATCTTCAGAAAGAGATGCTAAGGAGAACTGAACTTTCTTCTCTATTTTGAATTCACTTTGTTAAAAAAAGGTTAAATACCAGGATTATGTCTGTCATCCAAATAATCTCACTTTCTCTATTTCACTACAATATCATCTACAGCTGGATTTGCCTCCCCCCATCCTCTATAAATGTTATGTTTCTTTCTCATGCATTATTCCTATGGCCTGGACTGATTCATTTGTGGTTTTTGCTGTAATACTAAGGTTTTCTCGCACCAATTCTTTAAGAATCTTAGGGTTTTCCAGTTACTTCCATTTAAGCATACGCAGTTCTGAGTGTATCCTTTTTGGATGCAGCCATTTCTGGTTTCCAGCTCCTCATTTGCATTAACCATCCTGACTTTGTCCTTACATGTAAAGAATTTGCCCCTATACAGCAGTCCACTGGGAGGACTGGAGTTCTGACTTAGTACATCGCAGTAAAGAAATAACGTCTGCTTCCTGTCCTCCACTCATCAAATTATTCAGAAATTAATCTGATTCTGTTAGAGTATGTAAACTTATCAAAAGCCTGATTTAGGAGTCTAATTCGTATTCTCATAACTGGTGAAGCTGTCAGGCCCAGATTTTTTTTTAAGGGTATTAAGCATCTAAATATTTAGCTGAACTGGTATTTCAATTGTGTCCAGGTGCCTAACTCATTGATTTCAGTGTACTTTCAAAGTTCCCTGCAGAGATCATTCAGATTATTGGACATTTAAACATCTTTCAAAACTCTTGCCTTTGAAAGCTGGAATTTCAGAGTTTGCTAAGGCATTTCTGAAATTTCTACCAATTCTCTTTGGTTTAGTGAGAAATCACTGCACAGTAAAATTACTTGGTTTACCTCTGCCAGGGAACCTAATTAATTCCCATTTCTTTTCTTCACTTAAAAGATAAATTGTTATTGATTCTATACAACTCAATATCAGCTTTTACCTAAAAAATTTCCTCTTAAATTCATCTTCCTGTGATCCACGCCTCTGTATTTTAAGATTTTTAAAAAAGTAAGTCTAACGCACATATTGTTATACAGATTGTATCAAGAATACACTCTCTGAGTAAATATTATCAGGCAATCAAAGCAATAAATAATAGCCAGCATAGCTGTGAAATTCTCAAAATAAAAGTAAGAAAATTATACATGAAAATAAAGCTGCGACAATCCCCACAAACCAGATGAAGGAGTAAGGGCCACAGTTTTGTTCTATTTTCCCTCTCAGAAAGGTTAATTGTTTTTCAGCTTTGGCAGAAAAAGTACTACTGAATGTGAGTGCATGCCCTAGGGAAATGAGGTTAGTGATAGCCAAATGAATATTATGTACTGATAAATCAATATGAAAACGAATTATAGAAGCTCTTTCACAAGCGTAATCCATCTTACTTTTAAAGTCTTCTTCAAGTTCATGCACTGCTGTTTATTAGGTCTTTCACCTGAAAAGGGGAGAGTGGCCATGTTTTCCCTGCTCCTTTCCGTGACTCATTTACCCACGTACTGACTGATATCTACACAGTGTTGATTTCTGCAGATGCGCCTTTCCTGGCATTGGGATGGAGAGAATAGATTAGTATAAAACAGGATTTTGAAAGTTAGTCTTTATGACCTGGGAACTGGATTTGTTTTGGTTTTCTTCAGAAATTCCTGTTTGTCAAACTTTTTGAGAAGTGTGATTTGCTTTCATTTGGTAAGCACGTGAAATAAAAACCAAGTCTTCCAAATGTTTTGAGAAATGGGGCAGAATAGAAGCAAATATTGTTTCCGTGGCCAAAATTTACTGTATGACCTTGCTCTTCAGTCAAGTCTTCATTTAAGATTTTGTTGAGAGAAACAAGTTCCAGCAAATGTTTTAATTTAGGTGAAACAGCATATTTTGCCAAAACTATGATTAGTTGAAAAAGCCTGGGCCAGCTCTAGCGGGAACATAGAAATTACACCACGTTGCTAGGCTGGTTTGCAGTCTGCTGACTTCAGTATGCTTTTATGTTGTTTAAGCATCTGCACAAGAAGCGTGCTGCTGCTTCGAGCTCAAATCATCAGGAAAGCAAAAGAAAGAGCTGCAGCTTCTCATCAGGTCCTTTCTTCCCTGTCCTGCCAAGTGGCTGGCTTTGTTCTGCTGCTTCCAGGGATTTCTCTCTCTTTCCTGTACCACCGGCTGCTAATTGATCGCCCCTGCAGCATTTTTCCCAGCTTCTGCTCCTGCCTCTTCACTGGTCTCAGACGTTGCTGCTGGGACACCTTCCTGCTGGTCACCTGAAGCATCCAGGCAGCTATGATACAGGCAGCGCTGCGTGTTTCTCCTTCTCCCCTCACCCCGGGACTGGTTTCTTCCACAATGCGCATTCTGGAGATGCCCCACAGCTTGGTGAAGGCTCTCCGCTTTCCCATACCTTCTCTTGTTTTGAGCTCTGTCACAGCTGAGCCCCGGGACTGCACCCACCGTTTCTTTCCAGCTGGCAAGGAATTTCTCCCCCTCTTCATCTGTTCATATGCCGTTCCCAAAAGACACAGCTGGAGCTTGAAAGTGATAATTCAATCCACATGTCCAACAGAGGAAGGTAAACTAATAGCCAGAGCTCCTCGATACGTTTTTGAAAATCACAGCACTTAGGGCTTTGAGTACCCTGAATATAGTCACAGTGCATCCCAGAAGCTTGCAGAAATCTGCTGTTAGATGACCCAGGGGGACCAAGGTATCATTCTTTCCCAAAGCTGCAGAAAAAGAAATGTAGCACTTTCAACTGCAATGCCTAATTGTGAACATTCAAAGCATTAAATATTTTGACAGCTGGAGGAGAAAACATGTCCTGGAAATGTCCAGGATTGTTATTCATAAAGTGATGCAATGAGTAGAAAATCTAAGTTACTTTAATATGTAAAAAAGTGAAACCTTGCATTTCCTGGCAGAATCTAAATAACATCTTCCCTTGGAAAGGAAAAAGGGTAAGAGAAAGAAATCTTTTCTAGGTGGTTATTATGTAATGACAAACGCTCTGATAGCTTCTCTGCTGGACTGATCTGAATAACGCTTGAGCCAGACGAGACCTCCCCTGACTTCAGGGGTCTTTGGATGAGGCTCTTAACCGTATAGAAAAGATAGCTTGACATTTACATGCAATAAATTACCCACTCTTGACTTTATGCTCTTCCAATCTTAACCAACTTCCCTTACGCACGCACACAAGGTGCTGGCACTGGCTGCTAGCACAAAGAGGTTGATCCATATAGGGTCCTGCTTCCTCCTCCCCGTTCCAACGCAAAAGGCAAATGAACAGGAGCACAGGCCGGATTTTACCCAGAAATAATCGTGAGAAAAAGGAGTTACACGTTCGAGATACCTAGAAATAAATTTACTACAACCAGCTGTCTGAGTAGAGTAAGTATAGCACAGCCCCACAAGAGAGAGGATGTTTAAACTTGGAGCATCGGATGCTATGCCTTTGGCTTACTTAACCGTGCTGCTTTGCTGAGTGGAAAATCTAGTTACTTGAATGTATAAAGAAAATGAAGACTTATATTTCATGACAGAATCTAAATAACATCTTATCTGTCCAAGTGAAAATCATGTCCATTACACTAGAATGGTTATGTACATCATCCTTCTAGTTTACATTGTTAGAGTGCTTTTACATCAAAGATGTCATTTTATCTTCCATCAGACATCCACGGGTTTCTCGGGCAGCCTCTCTCTCCTCCCGCTCTGCCCTCACCGCTCATTGTTTCACTGCCAGGTAGTAGGAAATTGTAGCTATATTTTCTGAGATGTTTTTCACAGGTTGGAGTAAAATATATTTATAACGTGAGTAAATTCTTCATTTTAAAACATATAGAAGGTATTTCTTTATTCAGAAAACTGTCCGAACTTAGAGCAGCAAGTGTATTATTAGCAGCAAGGTTTCACCATAAAAGCTTTAAATGGCATCTTAAAGCTTTTTAAATAGTGGGTTGCCTCTGTGACTCTGTAAATCACTAGCCTGCTAGAGGTCAAAAGATTATCATTTAGAGAAAGGTTTCATTCTTTATGAAGGAAAGTGGTAAACCAAAGTTATATAAATAAGCTGTCTGCCCTGAGACTTAGTCATGTGGCAAAACATGTCTTTGCTGTCAAATGCAGAGATGCTAACAGGAAGACAGTGTCTCTTGTTTTCCTGTGGTGCTCATGGATAGTAGCGTTTTGTTTATTGCGACAAAGTGAGGCTGGTGGATCGTATATATTCTCAGCACAGCTAGCTTCTTATCCAGAAAAATCAAGAAGTTACAGCAGACTACCTACTGTAGTGATGTACGTGTAAGAAAGAAGCATTTCTCAGAGTCAACAAACACTCGCTCTATTCGTTCAGAATTTCCTTGGTTTATATGTTTGACCTTGGGATAAGTACAGCATTCCCATAATGTGATTCAAGTATTATTATCTTTCTATTTCTTACTCATATTCTCAATCTTTAGTTCCCCATAATGTAGGTTTATAGTAAAATTACCAGCGTACCTGCAGAAATGTGTGTATATATACATGTATTTCAAATCACTATTGTGAAATATGACGTTCAAGTGTAAGGTATATAGCGTTATCAATATGCTTTGATGTTAACTTCTAACAAAGTTGTAAGAAATTAACCTCAAGCATGGCAGCTTGGATCCTTGACCGTCCCACAGCTTCACCAGTCAGCAACGCTATAATTAGTGTTTAAGTACATGGAAACGTCAGTGGCTGCAATTTGTAACGCAGAATTCCAGATGCTCTTAAAACCCCCTTTAAAACCCCAGAACTGGGACGAATGTACAGACCTGACTCCTATGAGCATGTAGGGACATGAGTAGAAGGAACCCTTTCCTAGGCAAAACATGCAGGCATTAATATATATTTTTAGTCTTTTTTTTCATACGCTGGCGGCTTAATGCTGAACGAAAGTTTTCATTATCTGAGTTGATAGCTAACAGTCAAAGTTGTTCTCTTGTCTCTGTATCTTTCAGTGACTGGGAAACTGACTTATAACAATACATGGACGCACTGAATTAGAAAAGACAGTTTTAGAGCAGTGACATGTTTTTTTTCCTACAGCGCACACTCCACTGAGATACGTCAAACAGGCTGTAGGAGAGCTGCGTGCGCTTGGAAAGGTTTTCCTGCCCAACTCTCTCTTTTTCTTCCTTCCCTTTTCCCGCTTGTCCTTTTGACTCCTCTGATTGCGACCGGAGAAGCGCTCTGCCAGCCCGAGGGGCCGAGGGGAGGGGGCGAAGGTCTTACTCCCTGGTTAAAAATGGCACAGCGACTGGTGAGCTGAAATCCCGGCTCCCGAATCGGATGGAGCCCATCAGCTCAGCGGCACAAGCAGCTTCTGCTGCTTTGCAGCTTGGCGATTCAAGACCTTAGCCAAATTTCCCCCTAACGCAGCTTGAACGGGATGTACAGGCTTTGAACTTACCCCCAAACTTGTGTTTACTTCTGAAATTTCCAGGAAAGATGGGATGACTTCTCGGTGATAAAGTGTCCTAAACTGCTGTTTCAAAGACTGTTTCCTTAACAAAATGTCTACGTGCATTTATACATCTAAGACCAGTTTTCCAGGTGGAGATAATGTCATTTTCATTATTTTATTTAATGACATTTCAGAGATGCTATTTAATGGCACTAAACTGTATATTCAATTTTCCTTGCAAATTTAAGATAATAATGCCTTTCCTACCTAGTGGTACCTATATAGAACAAGCACATCCTCTGCGACTTTGGATATTAAACACACTCCTGCCAGGGAAACATTTTTCCCAGCTCTTCCAGTGTGTCCAGAATGAAAAAGGAAATACCTTTCCTACTTTTCTAAACTTTCAAATCCCAATAGCAGTGTATACATTTCCAGCCCGAATTTCTTCTACTTTTGCTAAACGGAGAAGAAATAACAAGGAAAAAATTCCTGTAAGATGTCACAATATGCATCTGTTTGTGACAAGGTGAATCCAAAGTGGATATAAAACGGCTGATCCCTCCGGAAGGCCTTTACGGAATACAGCTCAATGTGCAAAAAGCACATTTGCAATGGCACCTATACATATCTATAAGCCTATATGCCATATGCAGAAGTTTCTGACATAGACAAAATTGTTACATTCAGGATAGATTTTGTCACAAACGTCCACCTGCCTGGATGAATGAACTCAGCCTTTCCACACACAAATATAGGCACAATAACATCTAAGAAAATAGCCCTTGGATCTGATCTGCCATTGAGCTCACACCCTTTCATAACTGTTTAGAAACTGTATGCCGTTGCTGGGGACTGCTAGAAAAAAATGATAAGTCTTCTGAGCAAAATTTGGGCATAAACATTTGTAAAAAAATAAGGTGACAGCTTCACCCAGTTGCCAATGATGAAATTGGAACTACTTAAAAAAATAACAAAAAATAGCTTGCAAAGCAAATGCAACTTCATTGGCTTCATTGTAATTTACAAATGTAACTTTTTTATTAATTTAAATACAGTGCTGATTATATATGTATGTGTATACAAGTATTCATATACAGATATCTACAGAAAGGGTAAACGTAATGGATTATCTTTTTCTTAGCTAATGTGCAAAATTGCAGAATGAAAAAATAAGTGTGGTTTAGGTGAGGAACAGTACGCAAAGTTCAGAGATAACATTTACGCTCAGTCAAGCAACTGTCTCAGGAGTTTTCATGAGTAAAATAAAAATTGTCAGGTCACTCAATATAAAGGCTTTTTATACAATGAAACTACTGAATAATAATAATAATAACTACTACTGTTGTTATTATTATTAACTGGCATTTGTTTTTGTTTTCTACAATAACGAAAATAATTCACCATGAAATTTCACCTGGCAAGGTTTCACTGAGAAGCTCTTTTATAGCACAGCACAAAGAGTTAAGATCATACTGATTTATTGGAGAGGATTTGACTTAATGTAACAATTTCAAATGCAATCAATTTCAGCCATGTATTTCAAGTCCCACTTTTTGTTCGTATCTATTATATTTTTTATTTTCTCATAAATTTTCTCTCTTTTTTTTTTTTTTTCCTAGGAAGTAAAATAAAGGTCTTCAAATCCAGAAGTTGTTCTCCATTCGCTGTGAGTTTTTCTCTGAGGAAATTATTGCTTTTTAATCTGCCGTTCATCTCAACCACATAGGAACAAAGTGGATTTTTCAGGTCAGATATCTCTCTTCCAAATCAATAAGGTGCTGTTGAAAAGTTGAGTTTGAAAAGTATAGTAAAAATATATGTATGTGCCTTCCGTGTAAATGAGGTACTTATATGTGTACAATATTGAGAGACGTTTGAATCCCTCATCACCACCAGAACCCAAGTGGGTTCTTGGCCGGGCTGTACAAGTGATGGAAATGAAGTCTTGCTGAATTCACATTTTTGCCAAGGAGGTGTGCAGGGTGTTTTTCTTTCAGGCAACTTATTCCTTGAGGCAAAATACATCTGTGTACACAGAGAAATTGGGTCATACTCTATTAGGTTTTACAAAAATATAACTGGTAAAAAAGTAGACGTTCTAAAAGGCTATAGAAGTGCCACCGTGAAGCTAAGAGTACCTGGGCAGCATGAAGAAGATTCAGCTGTGTTGTGGGAGTTAGTTTTGAATCACGATCATGAAAATGTTATTTTTTGGAATTGTTCTGGAGTATAAATAATTGGTTTCTCAAAAGTAAAGTTTTTATAAATGAAAGAAAAAAAAAATCTCCGGTTTTAATTTTAAAAGGAATCAATTATTATAATTGAGCTACAAAGACTGAGCTGGTGTTTAAGCAATGGGAGTTTCCACAAGCGCATCACTCCAAAGATAAACATCGGGCTGGCCAAGAAGGCATCGGGCCCCTCTGAGGATTTTTTTTTCCCTATGCAGTATAAGCTTTATAAAACAACTGTCCGTTGCCAGGTTTAACCGTTATGTAGGCTGAAGAGATGGGAACTGGCTACTGCCGCTGAAGCATTACACGTCCTTCATTTCTCCTGATCACTTGTACTTGTTTGGCTGCAGCCAGCTTGTGAGGCATTTTGGCATTGAGGCTGTTTCCACACTGTGGTGTTTGTTTCCATTTGGATCTAAACTTGCTCCAATTAAAGCTTGTTCCCTGGTTTTCTGCTGCTCGTAAATGCAGTGATTCAGGAGTAGTTTAATGATATATATTTTTAAAAATCGCTGACTTATCAAGTCTGATTTATTTCTTTTTTTATGCCCATGTTGGTTCTGGCAACATTTTCTGACCAAAGCTAGACTCTATACTAAAACATTTAAGGAGCTGTATTTCTATGAATATCTTAGCTTCATGACTTTACTCATCCTTCCGGAGATGAGGACAGCAAATGTGTCTCCCACTTGAAAGAATCACCTTCCCTTCCCTTTCGCCTCTCCTTCCCTTTCCTTTCTTTGCAATACTGATTGACAAGACAAAAAGCTTTACGAACAAAATATCTTCTTGCCTTGTGGGCTCTTCCCAAACGTTTCACTGCTCAAGTCTTGCTCTTTCCTGCTTCAAACTTTCGTAACTTGGATGGGAATTAATGAGCCCCCCCGTGTTCTGGCTCCCAGCATCTGGTCCTCTGCATCAGCAGAACTACCCTGCTCCTCTGTGCAGGGTCAGGAAAAATGACATCCTTTCTCAGTACCTTTGTCAAGTGTGGGTTTTGGGTGGGGTTGTTGGGGTTTTTTTTTGTTTACACTCTGAGGACTATATTTGCCTGTCAACTGGCCCTGAAAAAGGTACACTGAATTCAGAACGCAGCAAATTCCCTGTGCAGCCATAAAGACAGTAGACAAAACAGCACTGCAGCGCTCCATTCTCTCTTCAATTCCCATGAAATACGATCCCAAGATCAAAGTTTTAGACTTGATAAAGCTCTCTGCAGAAATTACCCATTTTACCAAAGGATCTGCTCCCCTTTCCACTACCAAAATTACAGGGGAGAAAGCCCCAAGTGTGGCACCCGCTTTGAATGGAAGTGCTTCTGTGGAACAGTAAAGAATCTATTTAATTTTAGAAAGGTATAGGTGTATGTATATAAACTACTTTTAAGCTGTCTCAGAAAACAAATCACAACAAGCAATAGAGAAGCAGCAAAAGCAACTCATCTGATTAAGCAAAAAATGGAGTAAGGCATCTAGATCAAATACAGTGATAATCACGGGAAAAGGAAAAAAAAAAACAACCCTTCTTCAAATCTCAAGGACAAGACTGATATGTAGATTTTTCATATGGATTTTCCATATCAAGGTAGATGTCCATATGTAGGTATTCTCTGTTACTGCCACAGTAATTGCTTGTAGTGTTTGTGTGCTGTAACAACCCTGTAAGCCACATAACACCCTGTGATTCACTGAAGTAATTTAGCAGAAGAGACTGGCTGAGAGAATGGTCAGTGGCTTTAATTACTAATTTTTTATACTTAAAAGGATATGGGGAAATTCAGGCGGGATGGGAAGAAAAGTCTAATTAATTGGGAAAGAAGTATTCCTTCTTAAGGACTGTTTAACCAGCGCAAACCATAAGGCAAACAAATGAACCTAATCCTATTTCTTTCTCAGTTTGATTAGTTACAGAAACAGATATCTTAAGGGTCATCTTCTTTGATTGTTAGATGATAACTGAGTATATCAGACACTTCAGCATTAATTTGATAAAGCAGAAAGAGCTGCAGAAAGAACCAACTCAACCATCAATTTGGGGAGTTATCTCAGATCGTATCGGCTGCAAAATACGTGCACTATACTTGCCTGCTGTAGCACAGAGCATTCAGAAGCAAGGGGCCATCAAGGAAAACACTTAGGACTGAGAGACAACTTTCAGGCTGCATGTTTGCAGGCCTGGATTCGTTTCTCAATCCCTTGCCACTGTAGCAAGTAGGAAAAATACTGTGAGAGCAATTTTGCATAATAACAGAGAGTCAGCCCTAGAAATGGGATGTAGTAATGTAGACATACCAACTGGGAGACCAAGAACTGAAAACTGCTGTACAGTAGTATGTTACTCAGTTTTCTACAAAAAGTAACTTATTGGGATCATTTTTGTTAGGAAGGATGGGACAAAGATAATATAATAGCACTTGTCTGTTAGCAAAGTCAAGCTGACTTTATAGGATTCATATGCAAATTTATATAGGTCTTCAGTTCAAGGCTGACTTTTATTTTATTATATTTTTTTCCTCTTGGGATAGTTA
Organism: Himantopus leucocephalus; assembly: GCA_003993805.1. Lineage (NCBI taxonomy): Eukaryota > Metazoa > Chordata > Aves > Charadriiformes > Recurvirostridae > Himantopus > Himantopus leucocephalus. The sequence goes on along the minus strand of RSEF01000004.1, from coordinate 33,006,853 downwards.
TGATGCTTCCTTTAAATACGCAGTGCATGCATTTGATTTAAAATACACCAGGCTTTCACGGTTTTACAATGTTAGGAAGAAAGCACGCATAATAAAATCCATAAATGATAAAATTACTGTGTTTTGCAAATAGATTTTACAGTAGGTTGGTTGCCCTACAAAATACTAATGATGAGATGTCAGAGAAGTGCTCTCTTTCCCTCTCCTCTCTCTTTCTATTTGTGTATACATACAATGACGAACCTGATAATCTCCATTTCTCTGTTGTGATTTTGGGGCATCGTAAATTAAATCTAGTAACAGAGATCAGGGCTAGTAATTTTCAAAGCGAAATATCTCTGAATTGTCCTTTTTATTTCATAAATGTGTGAATCATAAGATTGTGGATATATCTCACAGAGAACAGAAGTCAATCGTTTTGGTCTCATTTCCACATGGATGGGGCTTATATAGGTTCAAGGTTTTTTTCCTTTCTTATTTTTGTAAAAAGACATATTATTTCAGGTGTGTTATTGCTGTTACAGTGCAAACACCTCCTCTGTGTTTCAAGGAAATAAATGAATTTATAAAAAATGGAGTTCCCTTCAGTTACACTCGGTTATGGCAGATGAGACGTGAATGTGGCCCACATCAGGAGTCATTCAGTGATTTTAATCCTGTTAAAAGGAGGGACTTGTGATGCCCAGGCACGCACTGGTGACAGAAGAATTTGGCTCAATAGCAGGTATTTCGGGAGATGGACTTTACAGAGGCAGTCAGGTCGGTTAATACATCCCATCCAGGTAAATCAGAAACACAGTACTGCCTTCTGCAGCCTCCAGGTTTTCAGCCTTCCTCCAGTGAACTGAAGGGTAAGAAAGAGACGGCCCTTTAGATCCACCAAAGCCAGGGAGAGGCCAATAAGCTCCCTAACGGCACAGGCAAATCAAACCATCCCATGCTGTCAGACACTAATGAACTGAAACGAAGCTTGAGGAGTAGTTACGAGAATAATGTCTGCTTGAATACTAGCTACGGATTGTAACCGTGTTGAATTACTGATGGACCAACGGCTTTTCGTGGTTGAGTGCTATATGACCTGGGTGGATATCAGAAAGAGAGTATGATCAGAACTTAGTTAGGAGGATAAGAGGAACTATAACCTCCGAAACTAAACTCTTAAAATATTATTGGCTGCAGATATGAGACATCCGTATGATCTAGGTGTTTCCTTTAAATTTGATCTGGATTCGGTGAAATGCATTTTGGCCGAAATTAAACCATTAACTCATCTGTAGATGTAGATACCTGAGTCAACAGACTTCATCCTTCTCACGCTCAGATCGACTAAGAGATTGGAGTTTATCTTCATTAACTGTAAGCAAAAGCTGGTGTTAAAGTCAGCTTAGGTCCTTTGACATTCCTAAATGAGCTGATTTGATCCCTAATGAAAATAATAATTATTTAAGGAAAAGGTTTCCACAGTTGAAAAAGACAGCACCCTGGTTTAGTTTCAAACCACAGCAGACCTGGGGAAATACGTGCTCTTTGATTTCATAGCACGTATGACAGGTTACGTATTACTTAACTGGTTTAAAACCAGTGCAGGTGTCTTGTCTAAAAGTGATCATAAAGCTAACAACAAAAAACCATGAAACTTGTCAAAACACCGAGGTTTTCTTAATATGTGCTTTGTATATTTATCACTTGGTTTTAGAGCTTTTGGAATTCAAGTGACAAATTGTGAGGGATTTTTATTGTTAGCTGTTGTTAGCTGAACCAAGGCACTCAAAAAAAAAATATATTTTTGAACCATGTTATAGAAGCTGTATAAAAAATTAGTGTTTAAACAATGCAGGATGGCTGGGAGAACAGTTCCTAGCAATAACACTAAACATTGCCGTGGAGCTTAACTTGTGTAACACTTAATCCCGATAGCAAAATACTAAATCCACGTAGACTCTGCCATTTATTTTTATCAAGTTTTCCTTTTATCTATATATTGAACTTCTTTAATGGAAATTATCCATATGCCATACTGTGTGTGCTTGAGTTATCCCGCGTTTGCTTAACAGCTTCATTTTGTGATAGAAGTCTGTGGAAGGACAAAACAAAAGACCAATACCTTAACAGTATGGATGCCCTACGAAAAGGCACCCACGAACAACAATTATAAATACTTGAAAACTGCAAAAGCAGCTTATTGGGATTCATTACAAAGTTCTTTTTACCGAGCTTCTTGTTTCTCTAAAAATGTTATATATACGTAAATACATACAAATACATATATATATGCGCACTACGTATGGATAACCCCTACGATTTATTTCAATGAAAGGTTTACACAGCTACATTTGGAAAGCAAGTGTGTCAGTTTATGCTTTAAGTTCCAGTCACCCTAGTATTACTATTTACCGTTTTGTTTAATTTATGAAAACGAAAGGCCAGCTGCCTCATTACATCATACTGAAGTGTTCCAGGATCTGACAGAGATGTTTTGGACCACAGAATTAGGGGAAAAATGTGGGTGTACCCATATTTATGTAGCCTGGTGAGAGAATGCATTCCAGTAAGGTAAGGTTATTTTGGAATAGTCTTGCATATTTCTTTTAATTGATGTCTGATTGAAACAAAAACCTTTCTGATGGATGAAAACTTTATTCAAATGGCTCCAGAAAAACAGAGCACGTATATCTGTTATATTTCCTGTACGCTTTATATCTTTTTGCTGGCCATAAAAATGTTACATTTTATAGTATGAAAGAACTATATATACAGAGGTCTTTCATTGGAACTAATGGGTTTCTAATGAGTTTTATGAATGCTAATATGTCCACAATACATTTCATACAGTTAAGCCATAATGCACTACTGCTAAAATGGGTCTGCGTAAATTAACTTTGAAGGGTGTCCGTGTTAGTCTTTCACCCACTAATTGCACGATGTGAACCCCCACAGCAGCTGATTTAAGAGTTCACCCCGGCTGATTCTTGCTGGTGGAAATTTGCCAAAATGATTACATCAACGTCCAACAGACCACATGTGCATGACAACAGTCAGCAAACAATTACTTAAAACCCTATAATATAATTTGTAATTTGACATAATAGACTCTTCTTTCAGGGTTCACATTTCCATGACAAAGCCAGGGGAATTGGGGCAGTTCTGCAAACAAGCATGGGCTCGGGGACATGGGTGGGGGAGATGGCCCTCATCCCTCCTTTCCTCGGTGTTCCAGGCTTGTACAACTCCCGTGCTGCCTGGAACTTGGGATTAAAACCGTGACAGCCATCGTTTTGGGGCGCTCGCTAAAACGCCACCATTTCTTTCTTTTCAGCCCTGAGCGATGACAATGCCCAGCTTGTGTTTTGTCTAACAAGACAGGGCGGGGGTTGAGGAAAATAAACCTATAGTAATGATTTATGGAAACAATAACACTTCCTTGAGTTTTAAAAACATCAGAAAGCAAATGTCATGGCCCTGACTTGTCCCCAGCTCTATGTGATATTTTCCATCCTCCTGGGTTACAAAGACCTAGTAAAGGCTGAGTCTCAGGAAAGACATGTTGCGGTAAATATATTTCTGCTTTCATCTAATATTCTCCAGCAAGGTCACGAATCGCTATCTATGCAACATTCAAAACCGGCAGGATTACCGCAGATTCAGGCCTTGAAGCCCTTCTGTTTTCTTTGTTCAAAGACAGAGATCCTTGACGTGCATGCAGGAGATAGATCGGTTTAAATTCTCTCCCTCTTTCTCCTTCCCCTCCTCTCTGCTTTTAGCCGAGTGATTTATTTGAAAAATGTGTGACTTCTCTAATTTTCCATTTATGGGCTAAGGGTTCTCTATAGTAATAAAAGGACATAAGGCCAGTAAGGAGGAATTATGCAGCGTCTATTGTAAGGAAATGTAAAATAATTGCAGTTTGATGTGGGGTGAGGACACTTAGAGGAATGTGAAGACTTTATCTGCAGATTTGTGTTAATGTTTTGTTTAGGCTGTGGCTGCCAGAGCAAGATGTCAATAAACTCCTACTTTCTGTGATACCGTAAGGAGCAAAAAATCACAGTTTTTAGTCTGGTTTCCAAATTAACTCAAAGATGGAAAATGGACTTTTTCTCTACATAGTGAAAAAAAAAAAAAAAAGGAAAGTTTGTCAGAACTTCGCAAGTGGTTGGGGGTATGGAAGGACAATAGTAATGCTGTGTAGTATCTCCTGAATCACAGAAAAAGGTTATAAGCTACTTACAGAAAGCGTACGATAGCATAAAACCATAGAATGTGGTTTTCAGGAATAAAGTGACTTAGAGAGAAGGGAGAAGAGCCATTACTGTGAATACTGGAAGTTTATCGGTGGTGCTGTATTGCAAGGCAGTTGATTTTAAGCTGTTAGTAGCTATTATGTCAGTTTGCTCTTCCTTCCCCGAGTGTTTCTCTGTGTGATCTGTTTTCACAGCCCCTCGGCCCAGACTCGGCGGCAGAGGAACCCGTACGTTCAGATGAATGGTAATGAGCGTTGTCAGAGAGGCAAGAAAATTGAGTCCCCGCTCTGGCTGCCGGGCCCAGAGCTGCAGGAGCTAATTGTGTCAATGGTAATGAGAGCGAGCAGGCAGCAGATGCTCACGTGCCTTTACAATCCAAATCCCACCAACAAATTCCTCCCACAGAAACTTTGAGGGACGTCTTGGCACCCTGGAGATGATGATAGACCCAGTCTCAGCCACATGCCACCTGCTAGAGCCATTGTTTAAAAAAGAAGGAGGGAAAAAAAAAGAGCCTATTATGATAACAAAGTTGTTTGCTGTCTCTTGCAATGACTTTATGGCACCAGTTTTACCATACTGCAGCTATTGGGGGAAAAAAAAAAAAAAAAAGAGGAACATCTGATTTTTTAAAAAGAAACATTTGTATTGAGCACTGTTAACAACTTACTTGGGAAGCCGGATGTTCAGTATATGTTACATATTCTGCTGATAAACCATGCCTGCCTTTTTCCCATTACAGCTCCCACTGTGCCTGCTTCCTACAGCAGGTTTACATTTCCACATGTTTTCCCATGACATTGAAGCAGGGAGCATTCTATTTTTTCTCCTTTTTTTCCCAGAAAAATCAAGAATAAAAAAAAAAAATGCAGATACCCATGTGGAGTGCTGTATAAATATTTACTGTAAAATAAAATAAACAACATATTTGGTCCTCATTCACAAAGCAGGCGGGGCGGTGAAGTACGCCTGAGGTTTTGAAGAGAGGAAGGCCATTAAGGGTCCCTTAATGACAGTCCTTTGTAACCCAAGCTTGCTAGATGCTGCAGTAGAGAGAGGTTCAGATCCTTCCAGGAAATATTAGCCCAAGAACATCTTTTTCCTGGAGAAATCTCATCAAGTCTCCTTTCTTGCTGGAAGACTTTGTGTCCAGCTTTGCACTCCTGTGAGGCTCACGCTCTTCGAGACAATTTAAACTGACCCTGAAGCTGTTCAAAATCCTTCCATGGATGGGGTTGGTTCCCGTCAGCCCCAGGGTCAGAAGAAGACAAAAGTGTCTTAAAAACTCTGGAGTTGCCTCTGGCTCCACCATGGCTGCACACAGCGGAGCTCCGGCTCTGCTGAAGGTGATGGACCCTCTTCCTTCAGGAGAGTGTCTGATGTCCTTAGAGCGTGTAGGTCGCAAACAGCTGCTGGCAGTAGGTACAGATGAGTGGATCTGGATTGTTTGGCTCAGGCTGTCAGTGGAAGATTGAATACATGCTTTGTCTGGTCTCAAGACACTTGAAACAGCAATTATGCTCCTTTTTTAAACTCCCAGGGGCAACAGACAAAGTTATAGTTCCATGAAAAGCTTGGGTTGAGCTGGTAGTTGGACAAAGTATGTGTTGCAGCCCTGACTAAATTCGCATCTACACCACACTTCAAACCCTTCCTTTACAGGAACCCCATTCCCGTGAAGAAAAGAAGTATCACAAATGCAGCTGCTCCTTCTGCTCTGTATAAAGTAAGAGTGGCCTTGAAAATATCATCACACGCTAGCTAGTGTGTTGAAGGCTACAAGAGCAAGACGTTTGTCGGAGCAGAATAGCAGTAGCATAAGACACAGAAAGCCTTTCAGATTTATCCACGTAAAGTATTTCAAATTCCAGGGCATGCGGTGTATTAATTTGTTAACGTCTGGAATAAAACCAGATGTGGGAAATCCAATGCAAGCACGCCAGCATGTAAGGCTGCAAACCGGTCAGCGCACCTCAGGCAAAGAGCACAGAAGTTGCTGGAACTTTTCCTATGGGGAAAAAGAGGTCTGGGGTCTCTGACCGCACTGGTGGGCGCTGCAGCCCCACGGAGCCTGCAGCGTGAGGGGACAGGAGGGGACAGAGTACCTTTGTTCCTCGAGTTCCACTTCGCATTAACCAACGGTTATAGCCACTGTCCTATGAAGCATCTGGCTCTCCTTATTATTTGTTTTTGCAGTGATAGAGATGGACGGAGGGAAAAACTGATGCATTAGGAAACGGGCAGCTATATCTGCCGTACACAACAGGACCCGCGGCTGGTTTTAGGTGGCTTTGTGAGAAAGGCGTTGTGACCCAACAGGGCCCCACAGCGTTACCCTTGTTGGCGTAGGTGTGGTGGGAAAGAAGCGTGCCACAGTTTTGGCAGGTGCCTTTTATGCCAAGCGTGCGTAATACTCAAAACCTCATTTTGCTGAAGTGCATATATTGCTCTTAAAGGCAATTTTGGGTAAACAGCTATCGAACAGAGATATTCTACTTCATGCTTTACAAGGAAATAACTAAACAAAATGACAAATGCATGAGAGCGATCAAACAATGGAATTTCCATTATATACCGTGCCATATTAACTAAGCCTTGAAATAATTCAAAAGCATCCAGTGATACATTACAGGCTTTTGTTTTTAATAGAGATTTAGTAAACCGTAAGTCTTAAGCATTTTTCCCTTTTGCACTTGGTAGAACTTTGAGAGATAAATGTTTTATTGGTTCAGAAAGATACTGAATATCTAGATACAGTACTTGCCACGCATGGAACACATAGGGTTTAACTCGCTATTTATATACACAATGCTGCATTGCAAAACTGCCATAGAAATTCACTCATGTAGCAGAAAATCTGATCCCCTGCCCTTTGCCACGATGATTGATGATAATGTAAAATCTAATTTTGAACTCACTTATCAAAAAAAATTTCTTACCCCTCAGCAGGTGTATAGACTTTTGCGCTTTGATGTATTTTAATGAACGGTCGGATATTTTTTTAAGCAAGTTGAAAAAGTGAAAAACCATAGATCAGGGCTCTGAACTAAATTTCTCTGTTTATTCCTGCTTCTGGGTACCTGGCCTTTTGTTCCAGGGCTTTGACTGGCCATTTCTTGGGACAGGAAGATACTTTTTCCCTGATACAGCTATTACCTTTACTGGGTGTCTCTGAGGTGACAGAGTGTGGCCTTTGAGACACCGCATAGAAGGGGCAGTGCTCTCACTGGGAACAGAAACTCTTAGGCGGGGTATCTTCAGCAGGATTACTTTAAGGTATATGTGTGTATAGTTAAGGTATATATTTTGTGGAGGGTCAGGACTGCTGCTATCAAGTGGATTTGTTGCTCTTCTGATTTGCCTGCCAGGATCCTCTGACCCCACTTTAGATCATCAATTCTCTGCCTTTTCAGGTGAACCGGGTAACTGATGCCTGATTGAGGTACACTCTTTAATAGTCCACAGATTAAAATATATGCCCTACCTAATGTATTTGGGCTCAACAAAGAAGGCTGTGATGCAGAGGTCATATTTGATAATCCAAGGGCCCGTTCTGCCGTTAATACCTCTTAAAGTAATCCCGCCTCCGATGGACCTCAGTTCTCAAAAAGGTATTGGGTATAGGCGTGACTGATGACATCGTCGATTGGACAAATACAGCATTAATTTGCGATGAGTTCTGTAATATGGTTGTCTGTGAAAAAAATCAGGCTGCAACGTCAGCCTCCTTTCACCCGCTCCACTGAATAGCATCATATCGACCTTCGACCTGCTTAGCTGTGGGTCCAAGAGTGAGTATAAAGTGGTGACACCCATTTACCTGCCCGGATTCTCTCCCCTCACTTTGCACTCATGCTGCAACAGATGGAAATGTAAAGTCCAAAGACCAGGGAGAGCTCTGTCGTTAGTTTTACTTTGGGAAACAAGCTTGTTGAAAAGGGACGGAGGGAGAGGGAGAAACAGAGACGGAGGGAGGAAGAAAGAGAAGAGGTGGGAGAAAGGGAAGAGAGAGAGAGAGAGAGAGAGGGACCCCCCTCAATTTTGCCATTCATTGTGATGGAAATATTCTTTTAAAATACACTTCTGACTTAGGAAGACTTGTCTTTCACATTCATTACACAGGTGTCAAATCAAATTTTGCCTTGCTATGTCTTGTGCGCTGGAGCATAGTGCGTATGACATTTTGTAACATGATGCAACATAAGGCAATAAATCATACTGAGAGTGAATAAAACCTCATTTGTGTGTGCGCGTGTGTGTGTGTGCGTGCGCGGGGAGGGGAATGAACCAAATGGCACTGCGCTAATTTCACCGTGCTTCTGTCATTGTTAAGAAAATTATTTTCTTTCTCCCCTGTCCCTGCTGAGGGACTATTTCTCGAAATAGTTCTTCAAAGTAAAATTCTCTGTCACCTAAGTTTCGCATATATGCTGTGCATCTGGGGGATCAGTAACTTTTAGAAGAAAATATATGCTTGAGAGCTCAATGGAACTCCTCGGAGAAACAAGACAGACTTTAAAGTATATCAGCCACAGAAATAAACCTACTTTCAGCTAAGTGAAAAATTAATTAATCTGCTGCGCAGCTGTGGTTTCTGAAGTAGTACTGTAGGCAAATGCAAGTGCTATTTGGAGTCGGTTTGTTTTTCCTCCTCAGGTACATCACCGGAGAACTTGAATGCAACCTTTGAGAAGAAGGTTGCGGTGAACAGATCCGTATTAGGTGGGAATAACCGAGATTACTCTCCAGGAGGCCAGCAGCACTCCGCTCACGTGCCTAACAGCATTCACAATACCACGCTGCCTAAGAAGTGTCTGCTGGCTGCACGTGGGACTCCCCCTCCTCTTTGTAAGGGAAGTCTGCCATGTCAAAGGTGGACTGGAGTTTAAGAGACTTTCAGACAAAACTCTTTCACTGGATGTGGGAGGAATCAGCCTCGGGAGCGCTGGTAAGGCCCCTGCAGAAGTATCGCTTCCAGAAGAGCCGCGCACTTAAATATTGCTGCATCTAAACAAACCACCCCAGGATGTGTTCCTCCTCACTTGTAGGTTCAAATGAATGTCAGATGAGAAAAATAAAAAAAAAAAAAAATCCAGGATTTTTCATTACTTTAGTTCAGAATTCAGATAAGGACTTTGTGCCGATGACATTTTATCGTCATTGTAAGTGCAAATGCTTAGTTGCAAGACAGTGTGGACTTAAGTGGTAATATTACGTATAACCTGACAGGTGAAGTTGCAAAATAAAAAGTAAGTTAAAAAAGGGAAAAAAAGAAAAGAGGTGCTGTAATCCCTATCTGTAGGTACCCTGCTATCTATTAATATACGGAGTATGTCTCTGAGAAAGACTGATGTGAGGAAGTGGAATTACTATTTGGAAAGTGATAAAAATTGCATAAAGCAAATTCTGCATATCTAAATGTACTAAAGAGTTACTTGGAAGAACGCTTTATCATTTAAGAGAATATATGATATTTCAGTTTCTAAGCAGTGAAATTATTTTTACTATGAATTATTCATCTCCTGTACTCATCATGTAAAGGGGCAGTGACTCCTTTTATCAACAAAATACTTTTTATTGACACTAAGAACAGCATTTAATTGGACCTATTTCCCCAATTATCGTCAGAAAAGAGTTTACCCTGGTGTTTTGGAAAAATGTTTTAGGAAGATTTATCAGAGCTGCAAAAAAAGCTGCCCATGAACTAATGGAATTAGATTATCTTTGAATTCTCTCCACCAGAACTTAGAATGGCCACTAATTCCTTTCTTTGCTCTTTTGGTGTTTGCAAAGGGGTTCACTAAAGCCTGAATTGATATAATTATTGGCTTGGATTGTTAGAGATTTAGGCCAGATGGCTATGGGTTTCTAAAGTCCCAGTTGCTTGTGTTAGCTTTTCTAGTTTGCCTATAGGGTTTGGAGATCAGCAATTTGAAAGGGCTGCAAACTTGTAAAACAGTATTATTCATGGGGGCAGAATGTTCATCAGCGTGACCCAGTACTAAATACATTCATTATGGGCATTTCTATTCTGCACAATTTGCCACACGGCGCTGGTTTGTGAAAAAAAAAAAGAGACAATGGCTTATAAAATGCTTTTGAATGCTTAAAAAGAAGGAGAGTTCACGCTGAGCCTCCTCTGCTTTCTTTTTCAGCAAGAACCTTCTTAGTGACTTTGCCTGAGCTCTGCTGAGAGTAAGTAAATTGGGAAAATCAGAGATTTACTTTTTACATTTTTGGACATGGAGGGGAATATAAGAGGGAGAAAGGAGCAATAAGAGAGAGTGATGGTGTGATTATGGCCAACACCAATAAACAAATGGACAAAGTTAGCAGGAAAACAATGAAAAGCACGGGGAGACTGTGGCTAAAATGATACACTTAAAAAGCAAACGCAAAGAAAAGGAGATAGAAATCACATCACAAATGTGATATATTTGAAATGAGAAGAACACACCAGCTTCGGTGACCCGGGAGCAGCCTGAAGCTCGCGTAACGATCTATAACATTTCTAGTGTACACAAAATACATTATTGACCCAGCCATAAGATTACTTTTTTTTTTTCCTGTGCAAATGTGTTGCAGTGTAAACGTGAAAACAGTTTTCAGCGATAGCAGAGAGGCAAGGAAACTGTCACTTTCCGAACACTTCATCTAGCTTGTGGCTTCTTTTTCTTTAAAACACTTGGCATGTAGAAGGTGTACTTAACACAAATTGTCATGGTGAAGCATGAAGCGCTTTTTCAACTGGGATGAAAAAGATCTTCTGAAGAACCACTGGAACAGCAAATGAAAAAGCGCAGAAGCCCACGCAGAGAGGCAATTGCACACGCAGAAGAACCAAGTTCAGGCAGAGGCAGCTGCGCTGAGGACAGAAACGCTGCAAGAGGGAGGCAGGGGAAGGACAGGGGTGTGCAAAATGTTCCTGACTTGGGAAGAAGGAGGGAGAGATTTCAAGGAATGCCGGAGATCTGTCTCTCTGCTCCGCGCAGGAGCACGGCTGTTGAGGAAAGGCAGGTAATGGGTAAATAAGCAGCAAGGAGCTGCTCTTGAGGCATGGGGAGAGAGGCGTCGTCCCCAGCTCGTTTACTAAGCAAACGCGCTAAAAAGATCCCAGTTAGTTAAACAAGGCAACCTAAAAGTATGTAAATGAGGCGCGCGAGCCCATTTTTTCCTGGCAGGAAGGGGAGGAATGAAAATCACAAAAACCCGCCTGAAAGTGCCCTGAAAATGCGAGGGGGGAGAAGTTGATTTAAAGTTGCCCTTTAGTCATTTGTGT